>CM040128.1:137039095-138242088 GCA_022559845.1 Amorphophallus konjac | reverse complement strand
AGGCTGAGCAAGAGAAGCTCACTAGAAGAACTGGGGAGTTCATCTTCTTCCTGCTGGCGATCTGCTGAAAACCTGAGGGGATCTAGGAGCGGGGATCTATTGCAAGTTCATCTACATTTCAGAAGGAGAAGATCAGCTGATCGTTGAAGCTTCTTCTCCTAGACTTCTGAATTCAAGCCTGAGATCCGGCGGCCTCACAGATCTGAGATTGCTCCTTCATCACTAAGTGATTTTGTTTATTATTTGTCTTTTTAGTTTGAACTCTGTTACATTGTTTCTCCCTCGTACTGGTTTGAGTAGAGGGAGGGGTTTGATCCAGATGATTGTGCTTGGATCAAGGGCGTTTGGGCATGTTTGCCTGCAAGCAGTTCGTCAGCGGTTTAGAGGATCTGTTCCTCGGTGAAGCTAAGCTGTAAAGCTCAGCAGGGATCCTCACTGGTTTAGTGAGGGGTGGACGTAGGTCTCCACAAGGAGACCGAAGCACCATAAAAATCTATGTTCCTCTTGTGGTTTGCTATTCTCGCTTAATCCACCTATCGTTAGATGTTTGATTAGGCTCGATCTGCATACAGTCTGTTTACTGAATTTCTAATTAGCATTCTGCTTTCTAAAGCGAGTGTAATCTTGCATTATTTTTTCAAAGGGTCAACCTATTCACCCCTCCCCTCTAGTTTGACCTTCCACCTAATTAGTTTTGACCTTCCTAGTTTGCCCTCCCTAACCCTAGATCTGAGGTCATTGAGAGTCTTTTTACATTTACTATAAGTAGCTTGTATTTCACAATTTTAGTAGAATTAATGAATGGAAAATTTATGAAATTGAGTGGAATCCCTTGGAGGGTGCGCCCCTATCCCTCTGGTTTCTCTCCTCGTCCTCCAGCATTTTAGGGTTTAGACCCCTTCTATCTTAGCCCCTCTACCTTGTTTTCTGATTCTGCCGCCACCGCCATCGCACTGCCGTCGCGCCACCGTCACCATCGCCGGATTCTATCTACATTAGGACAGAAGCTCACCTCCGGATTTTTATCTCTGGTTTTTGTTGTCTGATCGAACTCTAATTTTGAGTGTTTGTTCTGTCCATCTCCCTTAACCTCCAGTTCAAATTTCGTGTCATTTGGAAGTCATTTGATATTTTTCCCATATTTTTGTTTATCCTCTCATTAATCTGCCCTTTTGCAGATCTACGGGACGGAGTCACCTTGTCGCATTTTCCCCACCCCCTTACAAATTTTCAAAAAATCCCAAAAAATTACTCAGTGTTCCACACATTTATCCCCTTCTGCCATAATTTTCGTGGAGTCTAGAAAAATCATTTTCCCTTTGGTCAAAGGTCAGTTTCAGGCAGATCCCTTGTTGCCGTGTGTGTCTGTCAGTCCGAGTCAGAAACAAAAATAGTGTTACAGTCATATTAATTTTCAATCCGTTTAGTGGATGGAGCTGTCAAAATTATATGTTGTAGATATATGAGTGCTCTTTCCAACGGTACCAGCCACGCCTCGATCAGCCTCCGGATCTGAGCGTCGTAATTCGTGTCACCAAGGCCTGCAGATCTGTTCCCTGTGCAGGTCCGAAATTACAGTCCAGAAGATATTCAGAAATAAATATCAAAAATCAACTTCAGGAGCCGCCCCTTCAGGGAGTCGTTCAGAGACGTCCTGCCATCGTCCCAGCCAAGCGGCGCCTCCGGAAGATCTCAGGAAGGCGACGTTCCTTTGGAAACCGTTGCTTGCTGTCTAGTGAGTCAGCAACCGAGTTGGCGCAGCACCGAGTTGGAATAGTGCTGAGTCGGACCAGCAGGCCGAGTTCGTGCCGTACGCACCTCCAGATTGCTACCCGTCAACCCAGGGTCGGTCCTCCTGGGCCCCACTTGTAGCCCTTTACCTCCATGCGTGGAGTGGGCAATAGATTTCACTGTTGTAATTAACTTTTACCGTTGTTACCCGGAGTTACTGTACTTGGCCGGGAACGACTTCCCTACGCCCGGAGCGCGGAGATACACTCGCTACCCTCCTCGTAGGCATTGGTTTACTCATATATTTTTGTATATGCCGCTGCATGAGTGATGGATTATCTAGCTTGCTATACTTTTTTTCACCGCTGCGAGAGAGTGAGCGTAACTCGTCCCGTGACTCGACCTGAGTTGACGCGGAAAGGCCGATACCCGAGACTCACTGCCGATTTCTCAATCGCGCACGGTCCACATCTTCCCTCGCTTAGGGGCGATCGCGAGCTAGAGTCCCAGGTCGGGTGTCCGTCCCACATCAATTTGGCATCAATTTGGTACGATGACGGATCCGCAGGAGCTACTCGAGCAGCCGCACCCCTTACTCGACGGGGTCGAGTTCTTCCCACCCGGGGAGAGTTGATAGGAATTGATGCCGAGCACTGACATTTCAATTTGCATTTACGTACTTTAGTTTATGTTTATATCCTTGGGAAAGCATATGCGCAATTGTAAGGCTTTATAAGCCAATGTGTCATTCCCTTGTATTGTTTGGGTTTTTGTGCAAAATGTCAGTAGGTCCAGCAAGGGGCCCTCACTCCTTCCTCATTGGTCCAAGTGGCACCATTTGGGCCCATGTGGGGCTGGTCAACCCTCCGAGGTGGCATCTAGAAGGTTTGACAAGTCAAGGGGGACAAGGTGGACAAAAAGTCTATATTCTCCTCCTTATAGTCAAGGGGGCGCCCCCCCCCCCCCCTTTAAGGTTATTTTAATGGTGTTCCAAATCACATGGGTTAATTAGTTTTGACCTTCCTAGTTTGCCCTCCCTTACCCTAGATCTGAGGTCATTTAGAGTCTTTTTACATTTATTATAAGTAGCTTGTATTTCACAATTTTGTTATAATTAATGAATAGAAAATTTATGAAATTGAGTGGAATCCCTTGGAGGGTCCGCCCCTCTCCCTCTCTCCCTCTGGTTTCTCTCCTCCTCCTCCAGCATTTCAGGGTTTAGACCCCTTCTATCTTAGCCCCTCTACCTCTGGTTTCTGATTCTGCCACCGCCGCCACCGCCATCGCACCGCCATCGCGCCACCGTCACCATCGTCAGATTCTGTCTACATCAGGATAGAAGCTCACCTCTGGATTTTTATCTCTGGTTCTTGTTGTCTGATCGATCCCTAATTTTGAGGGTTTGTTCTTACCATCTCCCTTAACCTCCAATTCAAATTTCGTGTCATTTGGAAGTCATTTGATATTTTTCCCATATTTGTGTTTGTCCTCTCAGTAATGTGCCCTTTTACAGATCTACGGGACAGAGTCACCTTATCTCATTTTCCCCACCCCTTACAAATTTTCAAAAAATCCCAAAACATTACTCAGTGTTCCACACATATATCCCCTTCCACCATAATTTTCGTGGAGTCTAGAAAAAAATCATTTTCCCTTTGGTCAAAGGTCAGTTTCAGGCAGATCCCTTGCTGTCCCGTGTGTCTGTCTGTCCGAGTCAGAAACAAAAACAGTGTTACAGTCATATTCATTTTCAATCCGTTTGGTGGATGGAGCTGTCAAAAGTATATGTTGTAGATATATGAGTGCTCTTTCCAACGGTACCAGCCACGCCTCAATTGGCCTCCGGATCTGAGCGTCGTAATTCGTGTCACCGAGGCCTGCAGATCTGTTCCCTGTGCAAGTCTGAAATTACAGTCCAGAAGATATTCAGAAATAAATATCAAAAATCAACTTCAGGAGCCGCCCCTTCAGGGAGTCGTTCAGAGACGTCCTGCCATCGTCCCAGCCAAGCGGCGCCTCCGGAAGATCTCAGGAAGGCGACGTTCCTTTGAAAACCGTTTCTTGCTGTCCTGTGAGTCAGCAACCGAGTTGGCGCAACACCGAGTTGGAATAGTGCCGAGTCAGACCAGCAGCCCGAGTTCGTGCCGTACGCACCTCCAGATTGCTGCCCGTCAACCCAGGGTAGGTCCTCCCGGGCCCCACTTGTAGCCTTTTACCTCCCTGCGTGGAGTGGGCAATAGATTTCACTGTTGTAATTAACTTTTACCGTTGTTACCGGGAGTTACCGTACTTGGCCGGGAACGTCTTCCCCACGCCCGGAGTGTGGAGGTACACTCGCTACCCTCCTCGTAGGCATTGCTTTACTCGTATATTTTTGTATATGCCGCTGCATGAGTGATAGATTATCTAGCTTGCTATACTTTTATTCACCGCTGCGAGAGAGTGAGCGTAACCCGTCCCGTGACTCGACCCGAGTGAACACGGAAAGGTCGATACCCGAAACTCACTGCCGGTTTCTCAACCGCGCACGGTCCACGTCTTCCCTCGCTTAGGGGCGATCGCGAGCTAGAGTCCCAGGTCGCGTGTCCATCCCGCATCACGTAACCTGAGACTGGAAGGTGTGGATAGCCGAATATTGTTCGACCATTCACAAGGGTTTTTAGGAATCCTTAAGCCATGGTGGCAAAAGGCCACTTTGCCATGGCAAGGTATGACTGGGGTTGTGACTAGTGAATCTGGGATTGTATGGGGGAAACTGGGATTATACTGTACTGGAAGGCCCTGAATTTGTAGGGCGTGTGGGATGTAGGGGCAGAGAATGGTAAATGTCTAGGAATGTGTCGGGATGTAAGTTTACCGAGACGGTGACTGGAAGTTTGACTGTCATAGGGGCTGGTTGAACTGTGACGTCGAGGTGAGGGCCAAAGGTTCCCCAAACTGAGCGGGAGTAACGCAAGGTTAACTGGGGATTGATGGGCTTGCGCCGTAGCAGTGCAAGTGGATTGGAGACTGGTTCTGGGTGAGGCTAGCGGCCCACCAAAGGACATGTGGAAGGCCGTGTTGACTGGTCGGGAGAAGAAGATTTTCTCGTTATCGGCTCTACCGCCCTTACGGGTTTTTTCCAGAGCCGACCCCCTTTAGCTTTTTCCGACGCGCCCTTGCGGGTTTTCACGTCGAGGGGTTCCCCGATTTTGCCTGAGGTGCCCTTTCGGGCTTTCACCTCAGTCGGGTTATTGGCCTTTTTGCCCCCAGCCACCCTATTGTGGTGAGGATGACTGGGTCTGCTGGGGCATATCTAGTTTTAACCCCATTTTTTGTTGTTATTTTTTTTTGACTTACCTGGGAGCCTGGTGGCTAGACTGGCGCTGGTGCAGAAGCGCCCGCGCTCCCATGGTGACGGGAATGAGGGCAAGAGACCGGTTCCCGCGGATGCTTGGCGGCAGTTCCGAGGAGCTGAACTAACTGGTTGATTGGGAATTGAAGACCAGGAGGACTGGCCGGTGGATCCTCCTTGGGGGAGGACCGGCCTTATCGGTAGTGGCTGCGACATGCGCCTTAGTCCGGCTGGCGCGTGAACTCGTGCTTCGGAGCATAATATAGCTTCATGTGTTTACCGTTGAGAGGCGAGAACGATCTGTGACCTTTGTGATCAACAACTGTGTAGGCCCCACCCTCATAGACATTCTGGATGATGTACGAACCTCGCCAATTTGGCTGCAGTTTTTCACTGGAGCACCCTGCCATGACTTCCTTTTCCTTGATCATGACAAGCTCGCCTTGTTTGAAAGCTCACTGCCTGACGAGCTTGTCATAGGCCCGGTCATGCGAGCCTGGTATACTTGCAGGTGTTTGTAGGCTTCGAGCCGCTTGCCTTCTAGATCGGCGAGCTCTTCTAGCCTTCTCTGGTACTCGTTTTCGTCAGAGCCGACAATGTCAGTGTGGATTGCCACACGATAAGAGGCTAACTGGACTTCGATGGGGATACCCACTTCTGACCCGTAGGCAAGGGAAAACGGCGAGCACCCCGTAGGGGTTTTGTAGACCGTCCAATAGGCCCATAATGCTTCGAAGATCTTCTCACCCCAATCGCGTTTCCGGTGGCTAACCACCTTAGCCAGGAGCCTGTAGAGGGTTTTGTTGAAGGCTTCCGCTAAGCCATTAGTCTGAGGGTTGTAGATCGAAGAGGTTCTCCAATCGATTTGGAATTTGGCCGCTAACTGGTATACAGCCTTATTCTTGAAGGCTGTCCCGTTGTCGGACACTATACGACTGGGAGTACCCAATCGGTATATAATGTTGTGCCGGACGAATCTAGCAACGATTTCGCCGGTGACCTCTCGCAATGGTAGAGCCTCCGCCCAACGAGAGAAGTAATCAATGTCGGCCAAGATGTATTTATGGCCCTTGGAAGATGGCGGAAAAGGCCCCGTGATGTCCATGCCCCATTCAGCGAATGGCCAAGTAGGGGCCGTAGGACGCAATGGGTTAGGAGGTTTCTTGGGTACTGGGCCAAAGGCTTGACATTGGTGGCATGTACGGGCATACTGGGCACAATCCGCGTACATGGTTGGCCAGTAGAAGCCTTTGAGCTTGATGTTGTGCTTCATCCGATCTCCGGCCTGGTGCGCACCGCACAATCCGGAGTGGACCTCCTGCATGATGGCTCGAGCTTCCGCTAGAGAGACACATCTCAGGAGAATCGACTTATCCTTCTCGTGGATGAGCCGATACAGGGAGTCGCCAATCAACTCGTAAGAGGTTGCTCGACGGAGTAGCTGGACTCTTTGAGCTCGGTCAGGTGGAAGCCACCCTTTCTTGAATTTGATGATAGGCTCACGCCAATCATCCTCTTCCGGAGGTGTGCTTTGGTCAAGGTCGTGGACCTCATAAATGGTGAGACCGGTGTTGCCTTCGAGTGAGCTCGGCATCAGCCTCCGATGCTTGATGATGATGTCGACCTCGCCCTTGGGCGGGAGCTTGATGGCCGCGGCCAATTTTGCTAAGGCATCCGCCTGAGCATTGCTGCTTCTGGGAATGTGATCTATTTCGAAGAAATAGAACTTCTGGGTTAATCTGGTGACGGTGGTGTGGTATGGAACCAACTCTGGCTTCCTCACGTCATAGATGTCGAGGACCTGTCGGACTATCAGCTGGGAGTCCCCGTAGGCTTTGAGGCATTTAATGCCCATGTGGAGAGCCATCTGGAGCCCAATGAGTAGAGCTTCATACTCGGCTTCATTGTTGGTCAGGGACTTCATGAGGGCACAAGAGTTATACAAAACTCCGCCCTGTGGAGTCAGGAAGACTATGTCGGCACCTGCCATGGTGGCTGGATCCTGGTTGCTCCGGGTGATCCCTCGGGAAGCACCGTCAAAGTAGAGCTCCCAGCAAGGTACGCTGGCTGTGAGAGCACTGGGCTGCCAATAATGCAAGACATCTCCGCTCTGTTCAACCGGTTGTTGTGATTGAGTAGCAAGGGACTCCTCGTCCAGGAGCTCCGAGCTGAGAGGTGAGTCATCTAGCACTGGATGGGCTGCCAAGAATTCAGCCATACCCTGTCCTTTGATTGATTTCTCCCCAGTCTGCCTGAGAGAACAGGTCACCGAAGGAGATACTTCAGAGGGTCATGCTTGAAGATAAGCTCGACTCGATGAGACAGGAGGTAATGCCACAGCTTTTTAACTACGAACACCAGTGCCAAGCAAACCTTCTCCATAGGGGAGTAGCGGTGCTCGGCCCCGATTAGCTTCCTGCTGAGGTAATAGAGGGGCTGCTCTTTACCTTCTTTAGTAATTTGCGCCAATAGAGCTCCCAGCAAAGCGTCCATGGCAGCAATGTAAAGGATGAGGGGTTTACCCTTGACTGGTGCTCCCAGAACTGGGGGAGTGAAGAGGTACTCCTTGATTTGCTCGAAAGCCGCTTGGCATTCCGAGTCCCATGTGAATGGGGCGTCTTTCTTCATCAGCTTGCTGAAAGGCGCGCATCGACCGGAGAGGTTAGAAATAAATCTCCGAATGTAGGTCAGCCTCCCTTGGAAGGACCTAAGTTCGGTGATGTTGCTGGGTGGTGGAAGCTCCCGGATCGCTTTGATCTTGCTGGGATCCACCTCGTTCCCTCGGTACCTGACGACGAATCCGAGGAATTTTCCACTGGATACGCCGAAGGTGTATTTCATGGGGTTCATCTTGAGCCCATATTGCCGGAGACGCTCGAAGACTTGGCGAAGGCCACGCAAATGGTCTTCGCGCCTTTTGGTCTTGACGATGAGGTCGTCGACATAACATTCGATGGTGTTGTGCAGCATCTCGTCGAATATTTTGGTCATGTCCCTTTGGTAAGTAGCACCGGCATTCTTCAAACCGAAGGGCATGCATTTGTAGTTGAAAATCCCCTTGGGGGATCTGAAGGCTATATGGTTCTTGTCTTTGAGGGACATCCGTATTTGATTATAATTGGATGACCCATTCATGAAAGACAAGGCTTCATGATCGGTGGTCATATCGACCATCGTTTTAGTAATTAGAACTAGGAAGTCGTCCTTCGGACAGGCTTTGTTGAGGTCCCGAAAGTCGACACAGATGCGGACTTGACCATTCTTCTTCTTGACCGGAACTATATTGGCGAGCCAGATCGAGTAGATGCACGGCTCGATGAAGTCACCCTCCGCCATTTTGTGGACTTCGGTCGAAACCTGGAGCTCCAACTCATGGCGCATGCGCCGCTGTGGTTGCTTGACCGGAGCGATTAAAGGAGAAATGGCTAGATCGTGCTCCGCTACGAAGGGGTCTAGTCCTGGAATCTCCTTGTACGTCCAGGCGAAGCAGTCCTTGAACTCGAGCAGGAGTTGCTGGTAGTTCTGCTTCTCTACCTCGGTAAGGAGGGCACTGACGAATGTAGGCTGAGGGGCTTCATCATCATCCAGGTTGATCTCCACGAGATCGTCAACGGTCGCCTGGCCGCTGTCCTCTAGCTCGGGAGGAGCGGGTTGGAGGGTGATGAAATCGTCATCATCAGTGTCAGCTTCGTGTATCTCTTGGTTCTCGAAGCCACCGACTGATGCAGAAGGGATTGGAGAGTGGCTGTCATGGGAATCCACTGGGGGTTGACCTGGGCCGCCGGCCCCTGGCCGACAGTCGTCAACTGGAGTTGATGAGGTCTCCCCATGATTGCCCGGTGAAGCCGGCAATTCCTCGCAGCTAAGGCCAGTAAGATTCCCCCCCTCAGGAGGGTTTATTGAACCAGGTCCCCCGACTAGTTGAGAGACCGGAGAAGCTTCTTCTGCTCCTTTGTCTTGGCAGGGAGGCGAAGGAGGTTCCCCAACATCTTGAGCCGAGGTTCTGGCTTTGGCGGAGATCGGGATCAAGATTTCCTCTCCCTCATCCCCAGAGCTATCGAATTTAGCTTCGACTCTTGCTTGGTCGTTGGTTGGTAGTGCCAAACCTACGACGTTAACTGCGTAGTGGACACGGAAGTCCGGGTCTTGGTCGTAGCCAAGCCCCCTGGTATCCTTATGGAAGGATGCGGGTTGCCCTCGGACCTGGGAAGGGTCCCACAGTCGTCTGAAGTATCTTTATTAGACAGAGGTCTGCCACAGGGGAATGTGTTGTTTCAAACACATCTCTTGAATATGCGGCGACAGGTCGCCCCACACCTGAATTGCTTCAAGAGTATCATCGGCTCGCCTAAACTAGCCGAAGTCGTCATATGGCGGGGCTTGAGGGACTATGTCTCCTTTATAGAAGACAATAGGTTTGTCCCTGTTAGCCTTCTTCTTGTTCCAGCGTTGTCGCTTGAAGGTGACAATGAATGTTGTCAGTGACTCGACGCTGTGCTCCTCGGATGCACACGGGAGCTGGATGCAATCTGGTGGCAGGCATATACTCTTTCCGATAGCCGACT
Organism: Amorphophallus konjac; assembly: GCA_022559845.1. Taxonomy (NCBI): domain Eukaryota; kingdom Viridiplantae; phylum Streptophyta; class Magnoliopsida; order Alismatales; family Araceae; genus Amorphophallus; species Amorphophallus konjac. The sequence continues at coordinate 138,232,458 of CM040128.1, read as the reverse complement.
AATGAGATTAGCCTCGAAGTCGATCTGGCGCCTCTCAGGGTGATCTGGGGTTTACTTGGAGCAGAGGCGCAGCCGGTGGAGCTTGGCCTTTTCCTCATCAACAAAGAAGAGGTCATCATCATCTTCCTCTGAGAGCCAGCCGTTGCTTTTACTTTTGATCACGAGGTACGACTAATCCCATTGAAGTAGAGCGCAGCGTCGGCTAGGTTGCATTCCGCTGGTGTAAATGGCGACAGGTCTGCAAAGACCTTGTGTTGCTCCCCATCCTTGGCATATTTGATACATTGGTGGAGAATCGATGGGATGACCCAATTTTCATGAAGCCAAGGTCTGCCCAACAGCATCTTATAAGACGTGTTGGAGTCGATGATGTAGAATGTTGCCTTGGAGGCGAAATCATCGAGCACCAGATCGATGTCTACCCAGCCGAGGACGTCCTCGGTGTTCTGGTTGAAACCGGATATCTTGTCCGCCTGGACCTTCTGGAGGTATGGGGTTAGATATAGACACTTGAATGTCTCGAGCGGCATGATGTTAACAGCGGCACCAGCGTCCACCAGGATCCAGTTCACATCATGTCCGTTGATCTTACCCTTCATGTAGAGAGGACGATTGTGGCACGGAGGGGACATCAGCATGTCTTTCTCCGTGAAGGTGATGGTGGCTATGAAGGACCCATAGGCAGCCGCCTTCAGTTCCGCGGCATGCATTTCATAAACTTCTGGCTCTTGGAGTATTTTGATAAGGGTCTCCCTCAGATCCTTACTCCAAGCGATGGCTTCCCATATTGAAATGCTAACAGGGAAGCGCTTCATTTGGTGGAGGACCTTTCGGTCGGCTCGGGCTCGAGCATCCTCCAGAGAGGGTAGAATGTCGGGCTGAGCCTTCTGCGAGCTACCGTGCTAGTTCCCCATCGGGAAGTTGCACTGCCTTGCCCATATCACTGGAACAAGCATAGGAGGGAGAGAGTAAAGTAATGCAATAATTAGAATCACATGTAGACAAGATATCGAGAGTAAAGTTCAAGTAGAGAATGTCATGTAGCAAGTAATATCATGGAATTGGCCATTTTACGCAAGTATGTACAAGTCAAGTACTTCATGTATTCAAGCAAGTCAGGAAATTCACAAACTGTGGAATGTCATAAATTAATCTAGCAAGTCAAGCACTGCGGTGCAATGCCACACCAGGTCATTCAACTCCCATGGGCACAAGTACTTTCGGGCGCTCCCCCCAAGACCAGACCGGGCCCCATTAACGCTAGGCATTGGGTTATGGATCATAGATCCCAAGTATATTTAGACATCCACATAATATATATGGCCAAAGAATTTCAAGGTAGAGCTTATGAAATAAAGTACAGATCTAGCAAAATTATCATTCAAGGGGCCAGTAGTACAAGATTTCAAGTAGATGTAGGAGAAGTCCAAGGATGATTTTAAGACATAGTGTTTAACGACATTAAGATAATAAGAAGACATCATGTTTAACGACAATAAGTCGGTAAGAGAATTGGATTGACGGACACGGCTTATTCGGTTCCCTCGAAAAAACCTTGTTAAACAGGCTTAGATCAAGTTTTTAACAGTCGTTTGCTTAATTAGAAAACCAAGGAATCATGGCCAGGTAAGAGGTGGGACAGTGGGAGGCTCCCCTTGCATTCGCGAGGTCCTAATTAATAAACCACTTATCCACTTAAAGTGTTTGCTCGTGGGCCTTTTTCCTTAGACACCATTTTTCCTTGGAAATCTAATTATTTACACGACTTGTTGAAAATACGATAACGTGGTAACACGGAAATCGTTAAAACTCGTATCCATCATGATTATGCAACTAAGTCCATGAAATTTTACAGATAATATCTACTTCATTTAGCATGCCATAGATATAATATAGTCAAGGATGTAGTACCCCAAAATTTATATATACAATTTTTGAAGTATAAAATAGTTTTCTAGAAATTATAAAGGCCTAAATAAATTAATGAAGGATTATTGGATTAATAAGTCATTATAAGACTCAATTAGGCTAATTAGTTAACCTAGCCTATCTAATTATATCCAAAAGGTTAATGGACTAAGCCCATTAAGTTTGGCCCATATTCTAGAAGGGTAATTGTCTTATTCACATATTTTAAGGATAAATACTAATTATATAAGATAATTATATGGATAAACGAATAAAAGAGTTTTATCAAAATGAAACTCTATATACGTCACATGTAACGGTCTATCGGGCGACCGCCACAGCCTTGTAACGCACCTAGACACGACCGTTACATCCTGCAGATTCCGTAAGGTGAGAAAATTGTAAAAAGATTGGAACTTTCAAATCCTATCTACAAGAGATCGACTTAGGGAAACTTATAACATTACTAAGGACTCTTAGGGATTAGGTTCTGGCAAATTAAGGACTCTAGAATCGATCTAATCTTCAAACCCTAATCAAAATCCTATAAATATGACCTAGTTCTGAACTGAGCGACCCTTACTTTTGGCTCGTGAAGAATCAAGGTAAGGAGTCATAAATTCGGGTAAGTTCTTTAGAAGCTTTTGTTTATTATACTTTAGACTAATTGTTCTCTAAATTTCGTGCTAGGAGATCAAGCAACCAAGGAGATAGAAGCTTCCAAAGTTGCTGATTCATCCTTAGCAACCTAGGAATCTGAACGCAAGTCCCCTGAAGATTAGGACATTAGGACGTCTAAACGAGGTAATTAGAGTTCAATCCTTTAGAACATTTTATTCCCAATAGTTTCATCTTCTTACCCTCAAAATTTCACATCCTTAGGTCAAGAGGCTGAGGAAATAGAGCAGATTGAAGTTGCTGATTTATCACAAGAAGTACAAGGGTCTAAGGGTAGCACCTAGCATTAAATTCAAAGTTTTAAGGTTCTAGAAGAGGTAGGTTATCTCATGATTGGCAAAAATAACTTGTTAGGAATAAAAGCCCTCTGATTGTGCTTGATTTCATGCATTATAGACTAAGAATTTCATGATTTCATAGTTTTATACATTCATGCATTTCTTAGCCCTAAATGAAAATAAAAAGGTATTATCTTGTCTATTCACTAAACCCTTTCATACAGTTGGCCTATGCATCGATTCATGATTAGGACAGTGGTAATATGTTGATTTTCAGGCATGTAATGTTTTCATGAACCTTTACTTTAGTTTACTGCCAGCAGGTTCTCTGACGCACCAACGTGAGACCGTCACATGCATGTAACGGCCCTACGATAGACCGTCACATCTTGTTATGCTTTTATTGATTCTATTATCTCTGACGCACCCTAGCAGGAGCGTTACACCACTGTAACGGCCCCTCGATAAACCGTCACACACTGTAACACGCCTATCCTAGACCGTCAGACACCTGTGTGCTGTTAGCCCAAGATAGAATAATAACAAGTTAAGTTTAGTTATAAATAAGTTTAGATAGCTAAGTTTGGACCTATTATCATGAGTTTGAGTTTAGTTTCTGATTCATAATCAAATTGCATGGTTAATGTGTCTTAGGTTATTTTAAGTTATGCTAATTTCATTGGCTAAAACTCTATAGTTTTGTATTCTAAATCATGATTTTCCAAAGTTGTATTGGCGGAGTTTTATCTTGGTTTCATAATGTTACACATTCTTTCCTATCTATAGAGTCATTTCTTTAAGTATATGGCACATATTCTGGTATGTTGTCCATTAGTTCACTTTGCACTATAGGAACACTATTCTTGGACATGAGGACCTCTCTATTGGATATTCCTTCCAATGGACTAGGAAATCTTGTTTCAAGGCCTCATAATTCTCCGCGAGCCTGGGATTCCCACTAGGATGCCGAGTTGATTGTACTATTAAAGCCCATTGATTAGATTACACTATCGATGATTTTTGTTATCAGTAATGTAACGGCCCTATGTTGGACCGTCAGGCACAAGTAACGGCCCAATATACGACCGTCACATTCCACTGAGTCCGATTTCTTGGTTCTAGATTCAGACTAATGTAACGGCCCAATACTAGAGCATCACATCATGTAACGGCCCAGTTTACGACCGTCACACTACTTGAGTACTTTAACCCAAGGATTGACCAAGGGTTGATATTCCAAGGTTCTAGATAGACTCTTGATGATCTAGCACTTATCATATTGATCAATAAACCTAATATAATGAATGGAAGATAAAGAACGTATCGTTATGCTACCGATTTATTTCCATAAAGCATAACCTTGCTTAAGTCATTCTTGATTTTTCATGATTCTTATTGAAGCATTCATTCATTGAATTATTGTTATCATGAGCTTATTGAAGTTATTACATTCTTGGCCATATTTTATTGTTAACATGCGTGGAAGTAACTTGATTTATACTTGAAGATGCGATCGAGCACTGATTGTGTTCAAGGGCTCTATGCTAGCCCCCTCGGCTGATTGTCGGAAACATACTATTTTATAAACCATGTGGTATGATGCCACTGGCGTCGCATTGCGCTGGTAGTACTTTCTCTATAAATAAGTGAAAATCCACGGCACGACATGACATTCTTGTACATGACTTTCTTGCTTGATATTCCACAGAAATTCACGAAGTACTTGCTCATAAGCAAAAGATACTGGAGTGATGATTATGTGGCTTGCTAGTACATTCTCGATACATTCTTATTCACAAAAGGCCAATATCATGTTCTTGTTACATTCTTGCTAGTTCGTATTTGCTCTCATTCTAACTTACTTGATCATCTTGTTACTTTGGTTTGATCGCATGATTGATCGCATTCACATGATTTTTACCTTATTCTTTAGAGCTAAATTATTAATTACTTTAATAGTGCCTTCATGTTGATGCGAAGATACCTACTGGGCAAGTGTGCTCATTACCTATTTCCAATCTTTTCAGAAGATGAAAGTGATTCAAATTCGGATTCGGGTTATACACAGAGCGAATGAAAGTATTGTCAAGATGAGAGTGAAGACTTAGGAAGTCTAAATTATTTAGATTGAGTCTATGTAATTTTTCTATTCCTTGAGTCTAGTACATAATGGAAGTTTAATTAGTGATTGTAATTGAGGGTTCAATTTGATTAACAATGAAATAAAGTTGAAGTTTGAATATATATTGTGCAATTGCATCTTTATGTGTGATTGTCTTGCGCTCTGATCGTTCTTGCTCGCAAGAGGCTTACCATGCCAGCTGTTCGCGCTCCCCGAGTTTGTCTTTCACTGTAATAAAGGCTCGGGGCGTGACAGTTAAGTTGGTATCAGAGCCTAAGTCTCAGGACTTACGAAGAAGAATCGTGTCAAAGGATAAGTCCAAGGTTTAAGGACCCCTACCTATGAACTAAGGAAGACATTTCCATACCCATGTGAGAATTGGGTAGAGCCCGGGATAAGATAATTTCTCCCAATTAGGTTCTGGAACAAAGCTTACCGACTATTATCCTGATAGCGAAGTGATAGTAGAAGGTCATAATCTCCCCGCAAACCTAGTATGCCTTGACATGAAAGGTTATGATGCTATTTTAGGGGTAGATTGGCTTGTAGATCATGATGCTTATATCAATTGCCGAAATAGGATTATATCCTTTCGAAAGCCCGGTCTTCCAAGATTCTCTTTTCTTGACATCAAGTACAAGAAACACCCCACTATCATATCTTCACTTCACGCTTGCAAACTTATCTTTCGAGGATGTAAAGCTTTTCTTGCTTCTGTCATTATCACCGAATCCAAAGAAATTAACATAGCAGATATCCCTATTGTAAATGAGTTCCCAGACGTGTTTCCATCAGAACTACCTAGTTTACTGCCTGAGAGGGAAGTGAACTTCACCATTGAACTCATTTCAGGAGCAGCACCTGTTTCTATAGCCCCTTACAGGATGTCCCCCACGGAGCTTAAGGAATTGAAAAGACAGTTGCAGGAACTACTAGACAAGGGCTTCATCAGACCTAGCACATCCCCTTGGGGTGCGCCGGTTCTATTTGTCAAAAAGAAGGTATTGCTGTGGATCCTTCTAAGGTAGAAGCTGTCAAGAATTGAAGTCGGCCAACGACTGTATCTGAAGTAAGAAGCTTTTTGGGTCTAGCTGGTTATTATAGAAGATTCATTAAAGACTTCTCAAAAATTGCGGTTCCTTTAACTAGACTTACAAGAAAAGAAAATATTTTTGTCTTGTCAGAGGAATGTGAGAAGAGTTTTCAAACTCTTAAGAATCATTTTACAACAGCCCCTATTTTATCACTACCAATAGAGGGTGGTGGATTCGAAGTGTATACAGATGCGTCTGGCATTGGCTTAGGATGCGTTCTCATGCAGAATGGAAAAGTAATCTGTTATTCTTCAAGACAATTGAAACGTCACGAGGAAAACTATCCCGTACATGATCTGGAATTAGCAGCGGTTATTTTCACCTTGAAAATTTGGCGTCATTATCTTTATGGAGAAAAGTTCACGGTCTACTCGGACCACAAAAGCCTGAAATATTTATTCTCTCAAAAGGAACTTAACGTGAGGCAGAGGAGGTGGTTAGAATATCTCACAGACTGTGATTTTGCTATTCAATATCATCTTGACAAGGCTAATACTGTAGCAGATGCACTCAGCAGAAAATCAATAGGTATGCTATCAAGTCTTATGATAAGTGTAACTAACCTTGTTCCTCAATTTGCCCAGTTGAACTTAGATATTGACATATAGGAAGAAGATTGTTTCATAGCTAATATCCGAGCTCAACCTACATTGATAGAAGATCTGGTCAAGCTGTAAAATGATGATCCTATATTACTGGAAATTAAAGCCAATATGGAACAAAGGCCGGATTTTTCTATTTCCAATGACGGAAGATTGTTATTTAAGGGCCGAATATGTGTACCAGATCATGAGGCTACGAAGAAACTAATCCTAGATGAAGCCCATAATTCCAAATACACAATTCATCCAGGAGGAACAAAGATGTATCAAGATCTCAAAAGAAATTTCTGGTGGCCCAATATGAAGAGAGAAATAGCTGATTTCGTATCTCGCTGTCTCACCTGCCAACAAGTAAAGGCAGAGCATTTTAGACTCGCAGGTAAATTACACCCCTTGAGTATTCCAGAATGGAAATGAGAGAGTATAGGGATGGACTTTATTATTGGTTTACCCAAGACCAGAGGTGGACACGATGGAATATGGGTAATCATAGACCGATTGACTAAATCCGCACACTTCATACCAATAAAGAGTCGATGGTATGTGGATATTCTAGCAGCATTATACATAAAGGAGATTGTCAAACTACATGGTGTCCCCATCACTATTATATCCGATGGAGATCCTCGATTCACATCACAATTCTGGAAGGGTTTACAACATTCACTAGGGACTAGATTGAATTTCAGCACAGCTTTTCATCCACAAACAGATGGTCAAACGGAAAGAACGAATCAGGTAGTAGAAGATATGCTCAGGGCTTGTGCTATCGACTTTGGAGGTAGTTGGCATGACACTTGCCTCTAGTAGAGTTTGCATATAACAATAGCTATCATTCTAGCATACGAATGACACCTTTTGAAGCTTTATATGGAAAAAGCTGTCGATCACCAATATGCTGGAATGAAATAGGGGAAAAGCAATTTCTAGGTCCCGATCTTATCAGGGATTCTACCGAGAAGATCAAGCTCATTCAAGAAAGAATGAAAATGGCACAAGATAGGCAAAAGTCTTATGCTGACAATCGAAGACGTGACTTGGAGTTTCAGGTAGGAGATCATGTATATTTAAAGGTTTCTCCAGGTCGTGGTATTCGAAGATTTGGCATTAAAAGAAAGCTAACTCCAAGATTCATTGGCCCATTTGAAATTCTTGAACGGATTGGTGAAGTGGCTTACAAACTAGCTTTACCTCCATAATTAGCAGGAGTTCATGACGTATTTCACGTCTCTATGCTGAAGAAGTATGTATATGAACCCGACCATATTATTACTTATGACAATCTGAAAATTTAGAAGGACATGACATACGAACAAACGCCAATAAAGATTCTGGAATGAGAAGTGCGTCAACTACGAAATAAAGTTATTCCTATGGTCAAGATTCAATGGAAGAAAACATGGCCATATGAAGCAACTTGAGAAACTGAAGCAGCCATACGGAAAAGATTTCCAGAATTATTTAACTGTAAGTACACTCTCCGAAATCCATATATTGAATTTGGGGACCAAATTCTTCTAAGTGGGGGAGGGTGTAGTACCCCAGAATTTATATATATAATTTTTGAAGTATAAAATAGTTTTCTGGAAATTATAGAGGCCTACATAAATTAATGAAGGATTATTGGATTAATAAGTCATTATAAGGCTCAATTAGGCTAATTAGTTAACCTAGCCTATCTAATTATTATCCAAAAGATTAATGGACTAAGCCCATTAAGTTTGGCCCATATTCTAGAAGGGTAATTGGCTTATTCACGTATTTTAAAGATAAATACTAATTATATAAGATAATTATATGGATAAACGAATAAAAGAGTTTTATCAAATTGAAACTCTATATACGTCACATGTAACGGTCTATCGGGCGACCGCCACAGCCCTGTAACGCACCTAGACACGACCGTTACATCCTACAGATTCCGTAAGGTGAGAAAATTGTAAAAAGATTGGAACTTTGAAATCCTATCTACAAGAGATCGACTTAGGGAAGATTATAACATTACTAAGGACTCTTAGGGATTAGGTTCTGGAAAATTAAGGACTCTAGAATCGATCTAATCTTCAAACCCTAGTCAAAACCCTATAAATAGGACCTAGTTTTGAACTGAGCGACCCTTACTTTTGGCTCGTGAAGAATCAAGGTAAGGAGTCATAAATTCAGGTAAGTTCTTTAGAAGCTTTTGTTTAGAATACTTTAGACTAATAGTTCTCCGAATTTCGTGCTAGGAGATCAAGCAACCAAGGAGATAGAAGCTTCCAAAGTTGCTGATTCAACCTTAGCAACCCAGGAATCTGAACGCAAGTCCCCTAAAGATCAGGACATTAAGACATCTAAACGAGGTAATTAGAGTTCAATCCTTTAGAACATTTTGTTCCCAATAGTTTCATCCTCTTACCCTCAAAATTTCACATCCTTAGGTCAAGAGGCTGAGGAAATAGAGCAGATAGAAGTTATTGATTTATCACAACAAGTACAAGGGTCTAAGGGTAGCACCTAGCATTAAATTCGAAGTTTTAAGGTTCTAGAAGAGGTAGGTTATCTCATGATTGGCAAAAATAACTTGTTAGGAATAAAAGCCCTCTGATTGTGCTTGATTTCATGCATTATAGACTAAGAATTTCATGATTTCATAGTTTTATACATTCATGCATTTCTTAGCCCTAAATGAAAATAAAAAGGTATTATCTTGTCTATTCACTAAACCCTTTCATACAGTTGGCCTATGCATCGATTCATGATTAGGACAGTGGTAATATGTTGATTTTCAGGCATGTAATGTTTTCATGAACCTTTACTTTAGTTTACTGCCAGCAGGTTCTCTGACGCACCAACGTGAGACCGTCACATGCATGTAACGGCCCTACGATAGACCGTCACATCTTGTTATGCTTTTATTGATTCTATTATCTCTGACGCACCCTAGCAGGAGCGTTACACCACTGTAACGGCCCCTCGATAAACCGTCACACACTATAACACGCCTATCCTAGACCGTCAGACACCTGTGTGCTGTCAGCCCAAGATAGAATAATAACAAGTTAAGTTTAGTTATAAATAAGTTTAGATAGCTAAGTTTGGACCTATTATCATGAGTTTGAGTTTAGTTTCTGATTCATAATCAAATTGCATGGTTAATGTGTCTTAGGTTATTTTAAGTTATGCTAATTTCATTGGCTAAAACTCTATAGTTTTGTATTCTAAATCATGATTTTCCAAATTTGTATTGACGGAGTTTTATCTTGGTTTCATAATGTTACACATTCTTTCCTATCTATAGAGTCATTTCTTTAAGTATATGGCACATATTCCGATATGTTGTCCATTAGTTCACTTTGCACTATAGGAACACTATTCTTGGACATGAGGACCTCTCTATTGGATATTCCTTCCAATGGACTAGGAAATCTTGTTTCAAGGCCTCCGTAATTCTCCGCGAGCCTGGGATTCCCACTAGGACGCCGAGTTGGTTGTACCATTAAAGCCCATTGATTAGATTACACTATCGATGATTTTTGTTATCAGTAATGTAACGGCTCTATGTTGGACTGTCAGGCACAAGTAACGGCCCAATATACGACCATCACATTCCACTGAGTCCGATTTATTGGTTCTGGATTCAGACTAATGTAACGGCCCAATACTGGAGCGTCACATCATGTAACGGCCCAGTACACGACCGTCACACTACTTGAGTACTTTAACCCAAGGATTGACCAAGGGTTGATATTCCATGGTTCTAGATAGACACTTGATCATCTCGAACTTATCATATTGATCAAGAAACCTAATATAATGAATGGAAGATAATGAACGTATCGTTATGCTGTCGATTTATTTCCATAAAGCATAACCTTGCTTAAGTCATTCTTGATTTCTCATTATTCTTATTGAAGCATTAATTCATTGAATTATTGTTATCATGAGCTTATTGAACTTATTACATTCTTGGCCATATTTTATTGTTAACATGCGTGGAAGTAACTTGATTTATACTTGAAGATGCGATCGAGCACTGATTGTGTTCAAGGGCTCTATGCTAGTTCCCTCGGCTGATTGTCGGAAACATACTATTTTATAAACCATGGGATATGATGCTACTGGCGTCGCATTGCACTGGGAGTGCTTTCTCTATAAATAAGTGAAAATCCACGGCACGACATGACATTCTTGTACATGACTTTCTTGCTTGATATTCCACAGAAATTCACGAAGTACTTACTCATAAGCAAAAGATACTGGAGTGATGATTATGTGGCTTTCTAGTATATTCTCGATACATTCTTGTTCACAAAAGGCCAATATCATGTTCTTGTTACATTCTTGGTAGTTCGTACTTGCTCTCATTCTAACTTACTTAATCATCTTGTTACTTTGGTTTGATCGCCGATTGATTGCATTCACATGATTTTTACCTTATTCTTTAGAGCTAAATTGTTAATTACTTTAATAGTGCCTTCATGTTGATGCGAAGATACCTACTAGGCAAGTGTGCTCATTACCTATTTCCAATCTTTTCAGGAGATGAAAGTGATTCAAATTCGGATTCGGGTTATACACAGAGCGAATGAAAGTATTGTCAAGATGAGAGTGAAGACTTAGGAAGTCTAAATTGTTTAGATTGAGTCTATGTAATTTTTCTATTTCTTGAGTCTAGTACATAATAGAAGTTGAATTAGTGATTGTAATTGAGGGTTCAATTTGATTATCAATGAAATAAAGTTGAAGTTTGAATATATATTGTGCAATTGCATCTTTATGTGTAATTGTCTTGCACTCTGATCGTTCTTGCTCGCAAGAGGCTTACCATGTCGACTGTTCGCGCTCCCCGAGTTAGTCTTCCGCTGTAATAAAGGCTCGGGGCGTGACAAAGGAGATCAAAGATATCATGATGGTAACAAGAACTAGGACGGAAAGATAAGCTCATAGGATATAATTATTATCTTTCATAACCTTAACTTAATCATGTGTGAATTTAAATGATATGCAACTTAACATGACATATCTAAAATGCTAAATGATATATTAGTTCAATTACAACCTGAAAACATCACAATTGGGGTAGAGATCGTGCATCCGGAACACAGTCTTAGAAAGACACCGTGATCCGAGATGGATCTTCCGGCGGTTAAAAATCTCGGTTAAAATCTTATATCCAATTGTATAGATAGCATGCTTAATACACAATAAAATTTAGGGAAAATGGTATATAATCAAGGTAACCATGCATCTACATCTAATACATTCCTCAATTTGATTTTAGCCTAAAAGAATACCTACCTAGTTGAAGATCGAAGAATAAGAAATTTAAGAACGAAGAACGCTTTCGAACACTCCTCCAACATCGAGCTTTCGCCCTTTCTCCAACCAGCAATTCCTCCCAAGAGATTTGTGTTTTGAGTAGGGAAGAGTCTAGCCCTATATATAGGCCAAAATCTCTCACCTACTTTCACTATTCTACCAACCTCATTCCACCATGTCACTATTACACCAACCTTGTTCCACTATTACACCAACCCCATTACACCAACTTTATTTCATTATGTGGATGACATAATCTATAACCTCATTTATTCAATGATGTAAGAATGACCTCATCCATGACCTCATTTATTCAATGATGTAGGAATAACCTCATCCATTAATTAGGATTAGATTAAAGCTAATAAAAATCGGATGCCGACGTCTTCGTCTTTTCGAAATCGTATCGCGAACCTCGCCGTTTGTGTTAACACATGGAATAGGGTTCATGTTTATATATTCTATACTTTTAAAGACATAATAGAAAAATATTCATAATTTAGACATAACAGAAAAATATTCATAATTTATTTTATTTTCATCTTTCATTATTTCTTTTTTTTATATAAATGCATATAAAAATTTTCGAGTTGCTACATCCTCCCTCACTTAAAAGAATTTGGTCCTCCAAATTAACATCATGTAATAGTAATTTAAAAATTCAAATGGAGGGTTCAAAATTCTAACCTGAGATCAAATCTGGGTACTTCTTCTTGATTGACTCTTCTAATTCCCAAGTAGCCTCCTCGAATCCACGCTTACTCCATTGGACTTTTACCATCGGTATAGCCCTATTCATTAGCTGGTGAAATTTTCGATCTAAGATCTTGATCGGTCTTTCTTCATAAGATAAATCCTTCTGTAGCTTCAAGTCATCGAATTGAATCACATGCGAAGGATCATACACATATTTCCTAAGCATGAATACATGAAATACATCATGGACACCGGCCAATTGTGGAGGCAAAGCCAGCTTATATGCCACTTCATCGATTCGTTCTAGAATCTCAAAAGGGCCAATAAATATTGGACTCAGTTTCCCATTGATACCAAACCTCTTAATTCCTCTCGTGGGTGAAATTTTCAAGAAGATATGCTCCCCCACTTGAAATTCAAGGTCTCTTCTTCGATTATCGGCATAACTCTTTTGCCGTGATTGAGTAATTTTCAGCCTTTCACGGATCAACTGAATATTGTGAGTTGTATCTTGAATAATATCGAGACCCATCAATCCCTTCTCTCCAACCTCACTCCAGCATAGGGGTGATCTACAACTTCTACCATACAATGCTTCAAAAGGTGCCATCTGAATGCTAGACTGATAACTGTTGTTATATGTAAATTCAATCAATGCCAAGTTTTCATGCCAACTTCCCCCAAAATCTATCATACAAGCTCTTAACATATCTTCGATAATCTGATTTGTCCTCTTGGTTTGTCCATTTGTCTGAGGGTGGAAAGCCATACTAAAATTCAGTCTAGTACCCAAGGATGATTGCAAACCTTTCCAGAAGTGAGAGGTGAATCTCGGATCTCTATCCGAAATAATAGAAGTTGGAATACCGTGCAGCCTTACAAACTCCTTGATATATAAGGTAGCTAGAACATCCACGGTCCATTTGGTTTTGATGGGCAAGAAGTGAGCAGACTTAGTTAGTCGGTCCATAATCACCCATATAGCATCAAATCCACTTCGGGTCTTTGGCAACCCAACTATAAAATCTATGCCAATACTATCCCATTTCCATTCCGGTATGTCTAGAGGTTTTAACTTACCAGCCGATTTGAGATGTTCGTCTTTAACTTGTTGGCAGACCAAACATCGGCTCACGAACTCGGCTACCTCTCTTTTCATGTTAGGCCACCAAAAGGTTCTTTTGAGATCTTGGTACATTTTTGTAGCACCAGGATGAATAGTATACCTCGATCGATGTGCCTCCTCCAAGATTTTATTCTTGATGGTAGAACAATCGGGCACACAAGTTCTTCATCGGAAGAGCAGCCTTCCATCATCTGCCAAAAGGAAATCTGGTCGTTGATCTAATTTCTCTTTAATTTCAACAACCAATGGATCATCATTTTGTAACTCTTTAATTTCTAAGAGTAACTTGGATTGGAGACTAATATTTGCAATAAAGACTCCTTCTTCATTCTCCTCCATATTGAGGTCTAAGTTTGCCATTTGTTCTAACAATTGCCACTCTTTAATCATTAGGCTTGATAATAATGCCATCGGCTTCCGGCTAAGAGCATCAGCTACGGCATTACCTTTTTCGGGGTGATATTGTATAGAGAAATCAAAATCCTTTAAGTATTCCAGCCACCGTCTTTGTCTCATATTAAGTTCCTTTTGAGAGAATAAGTACTTGAGACTCTTATGGTCGGAATATACAATAAATATCTCACCATAGAGATAATGCCACCAAATCTTCAATGCAAAGACTACAGCTGCATGCTCTAAGTCATGCACGTGATATTTCTCCTCGTGCTTTTTCAATTATCTTGAGGAATAGGCGATCACCTTGCCATGTTGCATTAATACACAGCCTAGGCCAATTCCGGATGCATCAGCATAAACTTCGAATCCCCCTCCTTCAGTAGGCAATGTGAGTATAGGGGCAGTAGTCAAACAATCTTTCAAAGTTTGGAAGCTTTTCTCACATTCCTCGGACCATATATAAGGAATCTCCTTTCTCGTCAATCTTGTCAAAGATACGGCGATGATGTGGCACAGCCCAAGGTTGACTAAGTATGAATTGAAGATCCTAGGACCTAGACCCGCAAGCATACAAGCACTCCAATGATTCTCACAATAGCGGCTTACTCTCACGGCACACGCGATCACCCGGAGGGGCCGGGGGATGATGGCGAGGGTCCGAGGTGAGACCCAATGACTCTAAGTGACTTAGTGGGCTTTGGCTGACCCCTAAGGATCTGGGTTACCCAACTTCGTGGGCGGCTGGCCCGTAGGGAGGGGTTTGGGTGGCACTCACTCCCGGTCCGCGGTGGTCACACCCAAAGTAGCTTACAAGATCGGGCTCTCTTCTCACCGTCTGATGGGCATACAAAGCAATACTAAATTTGCAGAAATGAGGCAATCAAGGATGGTATCAGATGCTCACCTGATCGGTGTGTAAACACCGATCCCGCTCGGAGACGAGGGCGCGCCGGGAGGCGAGGGTATACACCCGATCGCCACGGCAGTGTCGCTTGACCTGAAAGTGAAAGGAGTACAGCACTACTCCTCTCGCAGGAGGAGTGATCTTGGGGTGGGGATTAAGCTTATTACATCCAAAACTACCTCCACGCAGGGAGGGGCCTTCAGCCGGCCAAGCGGGGTGAGGAATTATGCAAAGGAAACCCGACTTTCCGAACTCCGCCGATTCTGCCAACCTTCAGGTTCGCTGGACAGGGTGTCGATGATGACGCTGCCACGGACTCCACAGAACTCCAAACTTGACGAAACTGGTGCCAAAAGTTTCCCAACTGACAGATGATGATGTCTAAATTTTTGGGGAAGCTCTGAAACTCAGGGCTGACCGTACCGGTGACTGGAGTAGGACAGCAACGTTCTACATCTGACTGGTGCAGTACTGGTGCAGAAACTTGCAGAAAGCACTGCGGACGCTCCCGAACTCCAATTGGAACGAAACTGGTGGTGACGTGATCGTGGTTAGGGTAGCTTCGAGCAGAAATTGACGGGGCCACAATCCGAGGTCGGGGAGAGAGTGGTGGCCGGAGAAGTGGGGACTGGTCGAACCTGGAACCATAGAGAGCAGTCTGCACACTCCAACAAAGAAAATCAGAACTGATAGCTCCGGTGGCCGATTGAGGTCCTTCTTCTTGGAGATGAAAGCGAAATGGACGTAGTTCCTGCCCTCCGAAAATGGCACTCAGATCGTTCCCGTACGGACCGTGGTGGCTTCTGCTTTCAGCTTCAGGTCTTCAGACAGGGACAGCAAATGCAGTCGGATGAGATCTGCTCCTCCGAACAGCTCCGACCTCGGAAGCCGACGAGACCACCACCATTGGAAAGCTAAATCGCAGAAGATTCCAGCAATATAGGCCTTGCCACCTGAATCTTTGAGAGCCGGTCGTGGTTGCCTCTGCAAATAACTGCAACCCTGCTGCCTGAAACAGGGACAGAATGAGGAGATGATGAGGGTGTGGGGAAGGGGATGGCCAAGAGAGTAAGAGGTGGGAGGTGTGTCTAATGGCTATGGGAGGGAGCTGTGGGCTGTTAGGGGTTGTGAAGGCTAGGGAGAAGAAGGTGGGGAGGGCGAAAATGGGTTGGAGAGAGGGCTAGAGCTGCAAGAGGTGGTGGTGGGAAGATGGGGGGCACAAGAGAGAAGGTGAGTGGGAGAGGAGGTGGGGGGCGAACTTGGCTGTTGGGAGGGAGATGGAGTTCGACCTAGGGTGGTTTGGGGGAAGGGAGATGGGAGGGAAGTTCAAAATGGGCCTAGGGAGGAGGGCCTTCAGCCTTGGGGAGGTGGGGAGGTGCTTAGGGAAGTGGAGAGGGTAGGTGGTGGTTGGGAAGTAGGGCTTAGATTGGTGGAGGGTTATTGGGACTAGATGTGGAGTAAAGAGGGGTTATGGGAAGTTGTGGGGAGTTAATGGAGGTAGATGGGGGTTGGAAGTGGTTGGGAGGGGGAGGAGAGAGAGAGGGGTTCGCCCCCTTCTTGAAGAAAGAGAGAGAGAGAGATGATGAGAGAGATAATGAGAGGGAGGTGGCAAATGCTATTGCAATATTCATCAAAAGTTGAGTACATGAGGAGAGATGGGCCTATATATAGGCAACCATTCTTTACATGACCAAAATGTCCCTGACAATAAGACAAAAGACCGAGCATATCCTAGACTCAATCCTATGAGCCCATAACTAAGGTAATAAGGCCCAATTAAGCATAACAAGGGAAATGGACTAGAACCACATGACTCAATAAAGGGAAATACAAAAGATAGGACTCAATAAAAGGAAAATACATAAAATGAAACTAAGGAAATGAAGATAACAAGTGTAGATCATAGTCAGTGCACATCAAGAGTGTGCAGGCGACCCGAGCTAGAGGGAGTGTCGTGAGATGCCCTCATCAAATCCCCCCGGGTGGGGAGAACTCGACCTCGTCGAGTATGGGTCCGCCTGGCTGTCATAATGCTCCAGCATGTCGGGGTCCAAGCGCAGCAGATCCTCCCGACTCACCCACGTATCCTCTATCGGGGGACGGTTCTTCCACTTAACTAGGTAGCGTTGATACACCTTGTGCCTAGTAATGATACTCTGCTCATCCAGTATTGGCTCTATCTGCTCTCGTCGGTCTCTCAAGCTAGAAAGTGGAGTCCCTCCGGGAGTGTCTCTCTCAAGGCGGGGTAAAGGCTCAAGCTCCTCACTGGGTTCCACCGCGGGGCCCTTGTAGGGTACCAGGTCCGCCACATTGAAAGTAGGGTGTACCCCAAAACCCTCAGGTAGGTCTAGCTCATAAGCATTACTGCCAAGTAGTCTCAGAACTCGAAAGGGTCCCGAACCCCGTGCCCTCAACTTGGAGGCAGGCCCTGGAAGGAGCCGCTCCGTCCTCACCATCACCGAATCTCCCACTTAGAACTCGCAGTGGCGCCGATGATCATCTGCCCACCTTTTGTAAGCCTCATTGCTCTTTCCTATATGCTTGCGGATGTCATCATGCAACTCTTTGATATGCTGTGCAAAGGGCTCAGCTGAGACTGACACTCTAGCATGTGGGGGAAGGGGAATAAGATCCTAAGGTTTTCTAGGCCTATAACCATGTACAACCTCAAATGGACTCTTGCCTATGGACCTATTGACAGAGTCATTGTAGGCAAACTCGGCTTGAGATAAGAGGAGATCCCAATTCCCAGGGTGGTCCCCTACAAGGCAACGGAGCAAGTTCCCAAGGCTTCGGTTGACGACCTCAGTCTGGCCATCGGTTTGAGGATGGTAAGCAGTGGAGAATTTGAGGAGGGTTCCCATCAGGTGCTAAAGAGTCTTCCAAAAATAACTGGTGAACTTCACATCCCGATCAGACACAATAGTCTTAGATAATCCATGGAGTCAGACCACCTCATCAAAGAATAATCGGGCGACCCTAGAAGCATCAGAGGTCTTGGAACATGGGATAAAGTGGGCCATTTTAGAGAACCTGTCCACCACTACAAAGATGGAATCTTGTTTGCGCAAGGTCTTAGGTAGGTCAAGGATGAAGTCCATGCTCAAATCCTCCCAAGGTCGGTCTGGTATGGGTAGGGGTGTGTAAAGCCCAGTATTTTGCTTCACTTGTTTGGCTGAGGCACAAATGCGATATTGTCCCACAATGTGGGCCGCATCTTTCTTGAGACTAGGCCAATGGAATTGCCTCTCAACTAACTCTATGGTCTTTTGGACTCCAAAGTGACCAGCTAGGCCACCACTGTGTAACTCCCAAACTAAGAAGTCTCGAAGTGAAGTCCGGGGTATGCAAAGCCTAGCTCCCTTGAATAGATACCCTTCTTGAAGTATGAACCCTTCATGTTCCTTGTGGGGCTGAGTGGAAAGGGTGTTGTAGTGAGTCCCAAAGTCGGGGCAATTTGGATATTCCCCTTTGATTCTCTCAAACCCGGTTACTTCCACCTGGATGGTGGAGAGTAAGGCTACCCACCTACTTAGCGCATCGGCGGCGCGGTTCTCACTACCCATCTTGTACTTGAGGACAAAGGTGTAAGCTTGAATGTATTCTACCCATCGGGCATGGCGGGCATTGAGCTTTTGTTGGATGTTGAGGTACTTCAAAGCCTCATGGTCCGAGAAGATCACAAACTCCTTGGGTAGGAGATAGTGCCTCCAATGTCGAAGGGATTGAACCACGGCATAAAGCTCTTTGTCATATGTGGAGTACCTAGTCCTAGCCTCACAAAGTTTCTCACTAAAATAGGCTACCGGGTGACCTTCTTGGCTGAGGATGCCCCCAATCCCTACCCCGGATGCATCACAAGTGACCTCGAAGACTTTCGAGAAGTCGGGTAGGCAAAGGACCGGGGCTTGGGTCATCTTTTCCTTGAGCTCTAGGAATGCTTTGGAGGATGCCCTAGTCCACACAAAGGTGCCTTTCTTGAGGCAATCCGTGATAGGAGCGGTGATTGTGCTAAACCCACGGATGAATCTCCTATAGAAGGTAGCTAGCCCGTGAAAGCTTCGGGCCTCATGAAGGGTCTTGGGCTCGGGCCACTCAAGAATAGCTTGGACCTTTTCGGGGTCCATGGATACCCCTTGGGATGAGACAATAAATCCTAGGAAGGCTAGTTGATTGGTCAAGAAATGACACTTCCCGGGGTTAGCAAAGAGACTCTCCTTCCTAAGAATGGTGCACACTTGTTTGAGGTGATCGAGGTGGGCTTCCTTGGATTGGCTATATATGAGGATGTCGTCAAAGTAGACAACTAGAAAGATGCCAATGAAGGGCCGGAGGACCTCGGTCATGAGGCGCATGAAGATGCTTGGCGCATTAGAAAGGCCAAAAGGCATGACAAGCCATTCATAGAGACCGTCCTTAGTCTTAAAGGCGGTTTTCCACTCGTCCCCGGGCCTAATGTGAACTTGATGGTAGCCACTCTTGAGGTCAATTTTGGAGAAGATGGTGGCTCCAGCTAGCATGTCTAACATATCATCTAACCGAGGGATGGGGAACCTATACTTGACCGTTATCTTGTTGATGGCTCGGCTATCCACACACATGCGCCAAGTTCCGTCCTTTTTGGGTGTGAGAAGAGCTGGGACGGCACAAGGGCTTTTGCTAATCCGGAGGAAGCCCTTCTTGATGAGCTCCTCAATTTGCCTCCTGAGCTCGGCATGCTCAGTGGGGTTGAGGCGGTAGTGTGGGAGGTTAGGCAAGGTGGCCCCGGGTACGAGGTCGATGGCATGTTGCACATCACGCATGGGTGGTAGTTTGTCCGGAAGTTCCTCGGGAAACACATCATGGAAGTCCTCAAGGAGTTGTTGAATTTCTATTAGGTGTGGGTTGGTTGGGGTGGATTCCCCGAGGCAAATGACAATGGCACACACTTGTTCTCCGTGGTTGACTTCTTCCTCAAGCTCTTTCCTAGTGATGAGGTGTAGGCTCCTAGGAGGCTCATTGATGGTACTAGGATTAAGGCTTGATGGGGTGGGGTTTGGTGGGTTTGGAATAGTGGGAGGGGTAGGGGATCCCTCAAGGGAGGGAGATGCTTTCTTGGGAAGGGTGCGGGGTGGAGAAGGGTTGAGTTGGATTTTCTTTCCCTCATGAGTGAAGATGTAAGTGTTTGTCCTTCCAAGGAAGGTGGCATCTACATCGTAGATCCAAGGCCGCCCTAGGAGTATACTCCCAACTTCCATTGGTAGGATGTCACACCATACTTGGCCTTGATAGGATTGGAATGTAATGGGGACAAGGCAACGAGCACTAACGGGTATGGAGGTGGCATCAATCCATGCTACCTGATATGGGTGTGGATGTAGGGAGGTGGTAAGGCCCAAACGTTTGACGGTGTCAGGTGACACCACATTCACACTACTTCCATTGTCCAAGATGACCTTTCTAACATGACTCCCTATCCGGATGTAGGTATGGAATATGGTGTTTCTTTTCCAATCATGCTCTTGGGTTTGAGTGAGGGTGCACCTAACCACTCCGAGGTGGGAGTCGGTGGATGGAGGGAGTTATTCTTGGTTGGTCTCTATGTAGTGGTTCTCATACTCCTCCTCCCATTCAAGAGAGGGTTCATATATCTCAACTTCCCCTTCAAATTCAACTTGGGGTTGGGGGTTTGACTTCTCTATAAGCAAGTTAGATGCTCCCTTGGTGGGGCATTGATTGGAAAAGTGTCCATACCCATAGCACCTAAAGCATTGCTGCCCACTTTGATGGTTTGGGGTCATCTTAGTGTGAGGGGGAGTGGGTGTCGGATTGGGCCTATTGGGAGTTGTGTTTAGGGGCCCACTTGTGGGGCGGGGTGGTGGAGTGCCACTAGGAGGGGTGACCCAGGTGGGAGGATCTCCCATGGGTGTGGGAAGGAGACCTATTTGGGGAGGTGGAGGGTTGGCCCGAGGTGCCATGGCTTTGGGGTCCATCCCCCGAGGGGGAACCATTCGTGTATACCGAGAGAATTTCTCGGCATCCCGAGCTACTTGGTAGACTTGCTCTAAAGTGGCTACTTGACGCATGAATGATTCCTTTTTTATATGGAATTAAAGTCCATTCCTAAAGCGGGAGAGTGTGACGGCGGGGTCCTCTTGGACTCCACACTTGAGAAGGTAGTAGTCAAACTTCTCAATGTACTCCATAACGGTCTTTCCCTCTTGGGTCAAGGCTTGCCACTCATCTAGGAGATTTTGATGGTAGGAGGGTGGGACATATTTGAGTTTGAGTTGGTCTTTCATGGCCCCCCATGTGGTGATGGGAGCTTCCCTCCTAACTATCCTTAATGCCTCAACATTCATCCAATGAGTCTTGGCTAGTTTGGTTAATTGCATCTTTGCAAGCCGGACTCTCCTATCCTCGGTCATTGGGTACCAATCAAAATATTGGTCCATGGCTGCCTCCCAATCTAAGTAGATACTCGGATGATGAGACCCATCAAAGGTGGGTGCATCGACTTTCACAAGTCTCATTAGTTGGTCATCCGGGTTGTCCCGGGGGAGTCTCTCATTCCTTCTAGGAGGTGGGTCCCTTTCCGATTCGGGAGGGTGGTCAAGGTTGAGCTCTCCTATGGCTGGCTCCATATGTGGAGGTGGTTCCCTCCTATCTCCTACCCTTGGGGCAGGCCTATTTTCCTCAATTTGTTCAAGCCGGGCCGTTATATCATCAAGCCGTCCCATAATGTTAGTCATGCCTTCCACAAGAAACCTCATGTGGTCGGGAAGCTCGTGCTCGTTGTGAGCAGGATTCCCTTGGGGATTGGGATTCATAGTGTTATTGGAAGAGGATGGATTGACTTGATAATGAGTTCCACTACGAGTGGTCATGCAAAGTTGGGTGGGCTATGCAAGGGTGTGCGGATGCACCTATGAAAGACTTAGTGTGACCCAAGACTAGACTTGTAAGGACAAGCCTATGACTGCTCTGATACCACTTGATGTGGCATAGTCCAAGGTTGACTAAGTATGAATTGAAGATCCTAGGACCTAGACCAGCAAGCATACAAGCACTCCAATGATTCTCACAATAGCGGCTTACTCTCACGGCACACGCGATCACCCAAAGGGGCCGAGGGATGATGGCGAGGGTCCGAGGTGAGACCCAATGACTCTAAGTGACTTAGTGGGCTTTGGCTGACCCCTAAGGATCTGGGTTACCCAACTTCATGGGCGGCTGGCCCGCAGGGCGGGGTTTGGGTGGCACTCACTCCCGGTCCGCGGTGGTCACACCCAAAGTAGCTTACAAGATCGGGCTCTCTTCTCACCGTCCGATGGGCATACAAAGCAATACTAAATTTGCAGAAATGAGGCAATCAAGGATGGTATCAGATGCTTACCTGATCTGTGTGTAAACACCGATCCCGCTCGGAGACGAGGGCGCGCCGGGAGGCGAGGGCATACACCCGATCGCCATCGCGGTGTCGCTTGACCTGAAAGTGAAAGGAGTACAGCACTACGCCTCTCGCAGGAGGGGTGATCTTGGGGTGGGGATTAAGCTTATTACATCCAAAACTACCTCCACGCAGGGAGGGGCCTTCAGCCGGCCAAGCGGGGTGGGGAATTATGCAAAGGAAACCCGACTTTCCGAACTCCGCCGGTTCTGCCAACCTTCAGGTTTGCTGGACAGGGTGTCGATGATGACGCTGCCACGGACTCCACGGAACTCCAAACTTGACGAAACTGGTGCCAAAGTTTCCCAACTGATAGATGATGATGTCTAAATTTTTGGGGAAGCTCTGAAACTCGGCGCTGACCGGACCGGTGACTGGAGCAGGACAGCAACGTTCTGCCTCTGACTGGTGCAGGACTGGCGTAGCAAATTGCAGAAAGCACTGTGGACGTTCCCGAACTCCAATTGGAACAAAACTGGTAGTGACGCGATCGTGGTCGGGGTAGCTTCGAGCAGACATTGACGAGGCCACAATCCGAGGTCGGGGAAGTGAGTGGTGGCCGGAGAAGTGGGGACTAGTCGAACCTGGAACCACAGAGAGTAGTCTGCACACTCCGGCGAAGAAAATCAGAACTGATAGCTACGGTAGCCGATTGAGGTCCTTCTTCTTGGAGATAAAATCAAACTGGACGTAGTTCCTGTCCTCCGAAAATGGCACTCAGATCGTTCCCGTACGGACCATGGTGGCTTCTGCTTTCAGCTTTAGGTCTTCAGACAGGGACAGCAAACGCAGTCGGACGAGATCTGCTCCTTCGAACAGCTCCAACCTCGGAAACTGGCGAGACCACCACCGTTGGAAAGCTAACTCGCAGACGATTACAGAAATATAAGTATTGCCACCTGAATCTTTGAGAGCCGGTCGTGGTTGCCTCTGCAAATCACTGCAACCCTGCTGCCTGAAACAGGGATAGAATGAGGAGAAGATGAGGGTGTGGGGAAGGGGATGGCCAAGAGAGTAAGAGGTGGGAGGTGTGTCTAATGGCCATGGGAGGAAGTTGTGGGGTGTTAGGGGTTGTGAAGGCTAGGGAGAAGAAGGTGGGGAGGGTGAAAATGGGCTGGAGAGAGGGCTGGAGCTGCAAGAGGTGGTGGTGGGAAGATGAGGGGCACAAGAGAGAAGGTGAGTGGGAGAGGAGGTGGGGGGCGAACTTGGCTGTTGGGAGGGAGATGGTGTTCGACCTAGGGTGGTTTGGGGGAAGGGAGATGGGGGGGAAGTTCAAAATGGGCCTAGGGAGGAGGGCCTTCAGCCTTGGGGAGGTGGGGAGGTGCTTAGGGAAGTGGAGAGGGTAGGTGGTGGTTGGGAAGTAGGGCTTAGATTGGTGGAGGGTTATTGGAACTAGATGTGGAGTAAAGAGGGGTTATGGGAAGTTTTGGGGAGTTAATGGAGGTAGGTGGGGGTTGGAAGTGGTTGGGAGGGGGAGGAGAGAGAGAGGGGTTCGCCCCCTTCTTGAAGAAAGAGAGAGAGAGAGATGATGAGAGAGATAATGAGATGGAGGTGGCAAATGCTATTGCAATATTCATCAAAAGTTGAGTACATGAGGAGAGATGGGCCTATGTATAGGCAACCATTCTTTACATGACCAAAATGTCCCTGACAATAAGATAAAAGACCGAGCATATCCTAGACTCAATCCTATGGGCCCATAACTAAGGTAATAAGGCCCACTTAAGCATAACAAGGGAAATGGACTAGAACCACATGACTCAATAAAGGGAAATACAAAAGATAGGACTCAGTAAAAGGAAAATACATAAAATAAAATTAAGGAAATGAAGATAACAAGTGTAGATCATAGTCAGTACACATCAAGAGTGCGCAGGTGACCCGAGCTAGAGGGAGTGTCGTGAGATGCCCTCATCAGGCGATCTTGGAGAAATCCTTAATAAATCTTCTATAATATCATGCCAATCCCAAGAAGCTTCGAATTTCTATCACACTAGTAGGTCTTTCCCAGTTTTTCACTGCCTCAACCTTTCAAGGATCGACCGCAATACCATTCCGGGATATTATGTGACCTAGAAAAGAAACTTCTTCTAGCCAGAAATCACACTTACTAAGCTTAGCATAAAGTTTGTGATCTCTTAATAACTGTAGGGATTTCTTGAGATGTTCTTCATGCCCCATCTCAGACTTTGAGAAGCTCAAAATATCGTCAATGAAGACTATCACAAATTGATCAAGGTATGGCCTGAATACATTGTTCATTAACAGCATAAATGCGGCAGGCGCATTGGTTAGGCCAAAAGACATAACAGTGAACTCATAATGTCCATACCTGCTCCTGAATACCATTTTGTGAATATCTTCCTCCTTGATCTTCAATTGATCATAACCAGATCGGAGATCAATTTTTGAAAAATATCGAGCTCCAGAAATCTGGTCAAATAGTTCATCAATCCTTGGCAATGGATATTTATTCTTGATTGTGAGTTGGTTCAATTGCCGGTAGTCAACACACAATCTCATTGACCCATTGTCACGCCCCAAGCCTTTATTACAGCGGAAGACTCGCTCGGGGAGCGTGAACAGCCGGCATGGTAAGCCTCTTGCAAGTAAGAACGACCAGAGCGCAATACAATCACACACATAAATGCAATTACACAGAATTTAATCAAACTCCAACTTTATTTCATAAATGATCAATACTTGAAATACAACCACTTTCCATCATCTTTCATTCTACTAGACTCAATAAATAGGAAAATTACATTGACTCAATCTAGACATTATAGACTTCCTAAGTCTTCGCTCATCTTTAATCACTCTCGGATCCGCTACTTGAATAATCCGAATCCGAACCCGACTCACTTTCATTTCCTGAAAAAGATTGGAAATAGGTAATGAGCACACTTGCCCAGTAGGTATCTTCGCATCAACATGAAGGCACTATTAATGTGATTAATATTTTTGCCCTAAAGAAATAAGGTAAAATCATGCAATGCGATGATCACGCGATTAAATCAAAGTAACAAGACAATCATATAAGATGGAATGAGAACAAGAATGAACTAGCAAGAATAGAACAAGAACATGATATTGGCCTTTCATGAACAAGAATATATCGAGAATGTACTAGCAAGCCACATATTCATCACTTTAGCATCTTATGCTTATGAGAAAGTGCTTCGTGAATTTCTGTGGAATATCAAGCAAGAATGTCATGTCGTGTCGTGGATCTTCACTTATTTATAGAAATAGTACTCCCAGCGTAATACGACGCCAGTAGCATCATACCCCATGGTTTATAAAATAGTATGTTTCCGGCAATCAGCCGAGAGGACTAGCATAGAGCCCTTGAACACAATCAGTGCTCGATCGCATCTTCAAGTATAAATTAAGCTACTTCCACGCATGTAACAGTAAAGTATGGCCAAGAATATAACAATTCCAAATAATAAAAATCAATGAATGAACGCTTCAATTTGAATATATGAGATCAAGAATGACTTAGACTACGCTATGCTTATGGAAATAAATAGGCAGCATAACAGTATATTCTCTTAACTTTCATTCATTATATTAAGTCTATTAAGCAATATGATAGGTTTTAGATCATCAAGGTTTATCTAGAAACATTGAAATGTCAACCCTTGGTCAAACCTTGGGTTGAGATATTCAAGTCATGTGACGGTCATTCACTGGGCCGTTACATTGTATGACGGTCTAGTATAGGACCGTTACATTTGTCTGAATCCAGAATCAAGAATTCAACCTCAGATAAATGTGACAGTCGTATATTGGGCCGTTACATGAGCCTGACGGTCTAATACAATGCCGTTACATTACAAGAATCAGAAAATGATGATAGTGTATTCTAGTTAATGGGTTTTAATGGTACAACTAACTCGACGTCCTAGTGGGAATCCCAGGCTCGCGGAGAATTACGGAGGCCTTGAAACAAGATTTCCTAGTCCATTGGAAGGAATATCCAATAGAGAGGTCCTCAAGTCTAATATTGTGTTCCTATAGTGCAAAGTGTGAACTAATGGTCAACATACCGGAGTATGTGCCATGTACTTATAGAAATGACTCTATTGATAGAGAGATACAAGTATCAACGTGAAAATCATGATGAAAACTCCGACAATACAATAGTTAAAAGAATCATGATTTAGAATACAAGACTATAGAATTTTTGGCTTATGAAACTAACATAACTTAAAATACCATTAAGTTCTGAAATCATGCAACCCCTATTATGAATAATTAAAATAACCTTAAATTCACATAATCAGGTGAAAACTCTAATCAACTAGGCTTAATAATAAGTAAGATTGACGAATCTTATTCTGTCTAGGGTTGACAGAACACAGGGCTTCTGACGGTCTATAAGTGGTGCGTCACAGTAGTGTGACGGTCTATCAAACAGCCGTTACAGTAACGTAACGCCCCTGCATAGATGCGTCAGAGTCAACAGAGAAATCAATAGGCAATCAGGGACTGTGACGGTCCATCGTATGGCCGTTACATGAGTGTGACGGTCCTACGCTGATGCGTCAGAGGGTCTGCTAACAGAAAGCGATATAAAACCTAAGGTATCAACTCACATCATGTCTGTAAATCAAATACCATGTCTATTCTAGGCATGATAACGAAGTATAGGCTATCTATATGCGTGGGTACCTGTGAGATAGACAAGATACATCTTTTTAATTTTCCAATTAGGCTAAGAGATGCATGTAATGTATAGAACTTAGTAAAACATGAAATTGATGCTCTACTATGCATGAAATTCAATCAAACCAGAGGGCTTATAGTCCTATCAAGTTGTTTTTGCCGTTCATGAGATAACCTACCTCTTGTCTAGGCTTCAAACTTCCAATTATGGTCTGAACACCGAACCCTAGTTCCCTTCTTCCTGTGATTTTTCAGCAACTTCTTTGGGCTCTAACTCCACGACCTCTTGACCTAAAGACGTGAAATTTGGAGAGGAGTTAGTCTAAAGTATTGTAAACAAATACTTCTAAAGAACTTACCAAAGATTACACCTTCTTACCTTGATTCCTTACGAGCCAAAAGTAAGGGTCGCACAGTTCAGAACTAGGTCCTATTTATAGGGTTTTGAAGATTAGATCGATTCTAGAGTCCTTAATTTGCTAAAACCTGATCTCTAAGAGTCCTTAGTAATGTTATAACTTTTCCTACGTTGATCTCCAGTGGATAAGAGTCCAAAGTTTTGATCTTTGTACTTGTTCTTTCCTTCACGGAACTAACAGGATGTAACGGTCTAATGCAGGTGCGTTAGAGGCATGTAACGGTCTCACGATAGACCGTTACATTTATTGTTCCCAGAGTTCAACATGAATCAAACTCTTCAGCTTACGGAATTCACAGAGTGTAACGGTCGTAGACCCATGCGTTACAAGCATGTGACGGTCTCACGATAGACCGTTACATTCAACGTATATAGAGTTTCAAATAAATAAAACTCTTTTATTCATTTTCCTATATTATTATTTATATAATTCATTTTTATCCTTAAATAACCTAAGTAACCTTCTAGAATATGGGCCAAACTTAATGGTTTTGGGCCTTAAACCTTTTTAGATGATGTGTAAATAGGCTTGGTTAATTATTCAACCTAATTGGGCCTATGATGACTTATTAGTCTCAGAATTATTTTATTAATATATTTAGGCCTTTATAAATTCTAAAAAATTATTTATATAAAATTCTGGGGCACTACACCCTCCCCCACTTAGAAGAATTTGGTCCCCAAATTCAAGACATGGATTGTGGAGAGTCTACTTACAGTTAAATAATTCTGGAAATCTTTTTCTCATGGCTGCTTCGGTTTCCCATGTTGCTTCGTATGGCCATGTTTTCTTCCATTGAATTTTGACCATAAGGATAACCTTATTTCTTAGTTGACGCACTTCCCGATCCAGAATCTTTATTGGCGTTTGCTCATATGTCATATCCTTCTGAATCTCTAGATTGTCATAAGTGATAATATGGTCAGGATCGTATACATATTTCTTCAGCATGGAGACGTGAAATACGTCATGAACTCCTGCTAATTGTGGAGGTAAAGCCAATCTATAAGCCACTTCACCGACCCTTTCAAGAATTTCAAATGGGCCAATGAACCTTGGAGTTAGCTTTCCTTTAATGCCAAATCTTCGAATACCACGACCTGGAGAAACTTTTAAATATACATGATCTCCTACCTGAAACTCCAAGTTACGTCTTCAATTGTCGGCATAAGACTTTTGCCTATCTTGTGTCATTTTCATTCTCTCTTGAATTAGCTTGATTTTCTCCGTAGAATCCCTAACAAGGTCGGGGCCTAAAAATTACTTTTCCCCTATTTCATTCGAACATATTGGAGATCGACAACTTTTCCCATATAGAGCTTCAAAAGGTGCCATTTGTATGCTTGCTTGATAGCTGTTATTATATGCAAATTCCACCAGAGGCAAGTGATCATGCCAACTTCCTCCAAAATTAATGACACAAGCCCTGAGCATGTCTTCTACCACCTGATTTGTTCTTTCCGTCTGACCATCAGTTTGTGGATGAAAGACTGTGCTAAACTTTAATCTGGTCCCTAGTGAATGTTGTAGACCTTTCCCGAACTGTGATGTGAATCAAGGATCTCTATCTGATACAATAGTGACGGGGACACCATGTAATTTGACAATTTTCTTTATGTACAATATTGCTGCTAGAATATCCATATACCATCGACTCTTTATTGGTATGAAGTGTGCAGATTTAGTCAATCGATCTATGATTACCCATATGCCATCATGTCCACCTCTTGTCTTAGGTAAACCCATAATGAAGTCCATCCCTATGCTCTCCCATTTCTATTGGGGAATATTTAAGGGATGTAATTTACCTGCGGGTCTAAAATGTTCAGCTTTAACTTGTTGGCAGGTTAGACAACGAGACACGAAGTCAGCTATTTCCCTCTTCATATTGGGCCACCAAAAGTTTCTTTTGAGATCCTGATACATTTTTGTACCTCCTGGATGAATTGTGTACTTTGATTTATGTGCTTCTTCTAGGATCAATTTCTTTGTATCCTCATGATCCGGTATACACATTTGGCCCTTGAATAACAATCTTCATCATTCGAAGTAGAAAAATCCGGCCTTTGTTCAATATTGGCCTTAATTTTCAGTAAAACTGGATCATCCTCTTGTAATTTGGCCAAATCCTCTATTAATGTAGGTTGAGCTCGGATATTAGCTATGAAGCAATCTTCTTCCTTAATGTCAACATCTAAATTCAACTGAGCAAATTGAGGAATAAGGTTAGTTACACTAATCATGAGACTTGATAACATACCCATTGGTTTTCTGCTGAGTGCATCTACTACAGCATTTGCCTTGCCAGGATGATATTGAATAGCAAAATCAAAGTCCTTGAGATGTTCTAACCACCTCCTTTGCCTCATGTTAAGCTCCTTTTGAGAGAATAAATATTTCAAGCTCTTGTGGTCTGAGTAGATCGTAAACTTTTCTCCATAAAGATAATGACGTCAAATTTTTAAGGCGAAACTAACCGCTGCCAATTCTAAATCATGTACAGGATAATTTTCTTCGTGTCGTTTCAATTGTCTTGAAGAATAGTAAATCACCTTTCCATTTTGCATAAGGACACATCCTAAGCCAATTCCAGACGCATTCGTATATACCTCAAATCCACCACCCTCCATTGGTAGTGACAAAACAGGGGCTGTTGTAAGATGATTCTTAAGAGTTTGGAAATTCTTCTCACATTCCTCTGACCAGACAAAAGGATTTTCTTTTCTGGTGAGTCTAGTTAAAGGGACTGCTATCTTTGAGAAGTCCTTAATGAATCTTCTATAATAACCAGCTAGACCCAGAAAGCTCCTTACTTCAGACACAGTCGTAGGCCGACTCCAATTCTTGACAGCTTCTACCTTAGAAGGATCCATAGCAATACCTTCTTTTGAAATAATGTGGCCTAGGAATGAGACTTCGTCGAGCCAGAATTCACACTTATTGAGTTTGACATAAAGCTTGTGTTCTCTAAGTGTTTGCAAAGCTATTTTCAAATGTTCTTCATGTTCTTCTTTTATCTTGGAGTATATCAGGATATCATCGATGAAGACGACAATGAATCGATCCAGGTATGGCTGGAAGACACTGTTCATAAGTTGCATAAATGATGCTGGGGCATTAGTTAACCCAAATGGCATTACCATGAATTCATAGTGGCCATAACGACTTCGAAAAGTCGATTTATAAATATCTTCTTCTTTGATTCTAAGCTGATGATAATCTGATCTGAGGTCAATCTTAGAAAAAT
The DNA here is from genome assembly GCA_022559845.1 of Amorphophallus konjac. Lineage (NCBI taxonomy): Eukaryota > Viridiplantae > Streptophyta > Magnoliopsida > Alismatales > Araceae > Amorphophallus > Amorphophallus konjac. The sequence continues at coordinate 138,201,584 of CM040128.1, read as the reverse complement.
ATTCTGCTCCCGAAAGCTGATCGAAGAGCTCATCAATACGCGGCAATGGATACTTGTTTTTAATTGTCAGCTGATTCAGTCGCCGGTAATCGATGCATAGCCTGAGAGAACCATCCTTCTTCTTGACAAATAAAATCGGCACACCCCAAGGTGATGTGCTAGGTCTGATGAAACCCTTGTCTAGTAGTTCCTGCAACTGCCTTTTTAGTTCCTTGAGTTCTGTGGGGGACATCCTGTAAGGGGCTATAGAAACAGGTGCTGCTCCTGGAATGAGTTCAATGGTAAAGTTTACTTCCCTCTCGGGTGATAAACTAGGTAGTTCAGATGGGAACATGTCTGGGAACTCATTCGCAATGGGAATGTTTGCTAGGATAATTTCCTTAGATTCGGTGATAATGGCTGAAGCAAGAAAAGCTTCACATCCTTGCGAGATAAGCTTGCAAGCATGAAGAGAAGATATAATGGTAGGATGTTTCTTGTATTTGATGCCAAGAAAATAAAATCTTGGAAGACCGGGCTTTCTAAAAGATATAATCCTATTTCGGCAATTGATATAAGCATCATGGTCTACAAGCCAATCAACCCCTAAAATGGCATCATAACCTTTCATGTCAAGGCACACGAGGTTTGCGGGGAGATTGTAACCTTCTACTATCACTTTGCTATCAGGATAATACTCGGTGAGCTTGGTTCTAGATCATAAAGGTGTAGTAATAGCAAGATCTGAAGGTAAGGGGACTAATGCAATTGAGAACGTTTTTGCAAAGGTAGTGGAAATAAAAGAATGAGAGGCACCAGTATCAAATAGCACAAATGCAGGATGAGAACAAATCTGAAGAGTACCTTCCATAAGCCCATCATCCCTGGGCGCTTCCTCTTCGTCTAGAACGCCATTGAGGCGAGCCTGCCCCCTACGTCCTCCATTAGCTGATTGATCTTTCATAAGGGGGCAATCTGGCACACGATGCTCCCTACTTCCACAACGCAAACAAGCACCGAGGCGCTTCCAGCATTCTTCAGTCGAGTGGCCGAATTTCTCGCAAAAAGTGCATGCCGAGGCAACTTGCTCCTTCTCTTCCTTAACCTTTTTATTATTCTTCTGGGAACTTCCACCATTCCCGCTCCTTGATCTTTTCTTGCTGTCACGGCTTTTGTATGGTTCCGTGATGCTAAACTTCTCCTTCTTATAATGCCGATCAGATCGTCGGCTAGATTCTTCTCCTTTTCCTTTCAACTTTTTGACCTTCTCTAAGGTCCTCACGCATAGATATGCCCTCTGAACCATCTCCGCATAAGTGCGGATATTCTGTGTCCCAAGTTGCTGAATGAAACCGGGTCGTAACCCGTCCATAAATCGATTTGTTTTTAATAATTCCGTGCTAATAAGGTGTGGTGCATATGGTGCTAGTCTTAAAAAGTGCAGCTCATATTCTGCCACCGACATAATCCCTTGACGAAGGGAGGCAAACTCCATGGCCTTCCTTTCCTTTACATGTTCAGAAAATCACTTGGTACGAAATAAAGTAAGAAACCCGTCCCATGTATGAGGTGCATCGGCCGGAGGTGCCGGAACCGACTTCCACCATGTACGGGCATCTTTATTTAGTTAAAATGTTGCTAGACGCACCTTCTCCTGATCAGTGCATTGAATAACATCAAATATCCTATTCATCTCATCGATCCAATTTTCTGCCTCATCGGGATTTGAAGATCCATACAATCACGGAGGATTTAGACTCCGGAAGTTGCGATGTAGGTCACCAGCCCTTGCCCCTGCACCACCTTGTGCTATAGTTTGCAATGCTTGAGTGAGGCCGGCAACTGTTTGTTGCATACCGTCCCAATCTACGCGATGAGCCATTTGTAAAATAGGGTACCTGAGAGAGAAAAATAACAACTTGTTATTTCTCATGAAAATCAACCTTAAAGCTAATTAATTATCTTATCCCGGGCTCTACCCAATCCTCACATGGGTATGGAATTTCTTCCTTAGTTCATAGGTAGGGGTCCTTAAACCTTGGACTTATCCTATGACATGATTCCTTTCCCTAAGTCCTGAGACTTAGGCTTTGATACCAACTTAACTGTCACGCCCCGAGCCTTTATTACAGTGGAAGACTCGCTCGGGGAGCGCAAACAGTCGGCATGGTAAGTCTCTTGCAAGTAAGAACGACCAGAGCACAATACAATCACACACATAAATGCAATTGCACAGAATTTAATCAAACTCCAAATTTATTTCATAAATGATCAATACTCGAAATACAACCACTTTCCATCATCTTTCATTCTACTAGACTCAAGAAATAGAAAAATTACATTGACTCAATCTAGACATTATAGACTTCCTAAGTCTTCGCTCATCTTTAATCATTCTCGGATCCGCTACTTGAATAATCTGAATCCGAACCCGACTCACTTTCATTTCCTAAAAAGATTGGAAATAGGTAATGAGCACACTTACCCAGTAGGTATCTTCACATCAACATGAAGGCACTATTAAAGTGATTAATATTTTTGCTCTAAAGAAATAAGGTAAAATCATGCAATACGATGATCACGCGATTAAATCAAAGTAACAAGACAATCATATAAGATGGAATGAGAACAAGAATGAACTAGCAAGAATAGAACAAGAACATGATATTGGCCTTTCATGAACAAGAATATATCGAGAATGTACTAGCAAGCCACATATTCATCACTTTAGCATCTTATGCTTATGAGCAAGTGCTTCGTGAATTTCTGTGGAATATCAAGTAAGAATGTCATGTCGTGTCGTGGATCTTCACTTATTTATAGAAATAGTACTCCCAGCGCAATGCGACGCCAGTAGCATCATACCCCATGGTTTATAAAATAGTATGTTTCCGGCAATCAGCCGAGGGGACTAGCATAGAGCCCTTGAACACAATCAGTGCTCGATCGCATCTTCAGGTATAAATTAAGCTACTTCCACGCATGTAACAGTAAAGTATGGCCAAGAATATAACAATTCCAAATAATAAAAATCAATGAATGAACGCTTCAATTTGAATATATGAGATCAAGAATGACTTAGACTATGCTATGCTTATGGAAATAAATCGGTAGCATAACAGTATATTCTCTTAACTTTCATTCATTATATTAAGTCTATTAAGCAATATGATAGGTTCTAGATCATCAAGATTTATCTAGAAACATTGAAATGTCAACCCTTGGTCAAACCTTGGGTTGAGATATTCAAGTCATGTGACGGTCATTCACTGGGCCGTTACATTGTGTGACGGTCTAGTATAGGACCGTTACATTTGTCTGAATCCAGAATCAAGAATTCAACCTCAGATGAATGTGACGGTCGTATATTGGGCCGTTACATGAGCCTGACGGTCCAATACAAGGCCGTTAAATTACTAGAATCAAAAAAAAATGATAGTGTATTCTAGTTAATGGGTTTTAATGGTACAACCAACTCGGCGTCCTAGTGGGAATCCCAGGCTCGCGGAGAATTACGGAGGCCTTGAAACAAGATTTCCTAGTCCATTGGAAGGAATATCCAATAGAGAGGTCCTCAAGTCTTTGATTGTGTTCCTATAGTGCAAAGTGTGAACTAATGGTCAACATACCGGAGTATGTGCCATGTACTTATAGAAATGACTCTATTGATAGAGAGATACAAGTATCAACGTGAAAATCATGATGAAAACTCCGACAATACAATAGTTAAAAGAATCATGATTTAGAATACAAGACTATAGAATTTTTGGCTTATGAAACTAACATAACTTAAAATACCATTAAGTTCTTGAAATCATGCAACCCCTATTATGAATAATTAAAATAACCTTAAATTCACATAATCAGGTGAAAACTCTAATCAACTAGGCTTAATAATAAGTAAGATTGACGAATCTTATTCTGTCTAGGGTTGACAGAACACAGGGCTTCTGACGGTCTATAAGTGGTGCGTCATAGTAGTGTGACGGTCTATCAAACAGCCGTTACAGTAACGTAATGCCCCTGCATATATGCGTCAGAGTCAACAGAGAAATCAATAGGCAATCAGGGACTGTGACGGTCCATCGTATGGCCGTTACATGAGTGTGACGGTCCTACGCTGATGCGTCAGAGGGTCTGCTAACAGAAAGCGATATAAAACCTAAGGTATCAACTCACATTATGTCTGTAAATCAAATACCATGTCTATTCTAGGCGTGATAACGAAGTATAGGCTATCTATATGCATGGGTACCCGTGAGATAGACAAGATACATCTTTTTAATTTTCCAATTAGGCTAAGAGATGCATGTAATGTATAGAACTTAGTAAAACATGAAATTGATGCTCTACTATGCATGAAATTCAATCAAACCAGTGGGCTTATAGTCCTATCAAGTTATTTTTGCCATTCATGAGATAACCTACCTCTTGTCTAGGCTTCAAACTTCCAATTATGGTCTGAACACCGAACCCTAGTTCCCTTCTTCCTATGATTTTTCAGCAACTTCTTTGGGCTCTAACTCCACGACCTCTTGACCTAAAGACGTGAAATTTGGAGAGGAGTTAGTCTAAAGTATTGTAAACAAATACTTCTAAAGAACTTACCAAAGATTAAACCTTCTTACCTTGATTCCTTGCTAGCCAAAAGTAAGGGTCGCACAGTTCAGAACTAGGTCCTATTTATAGGGTTTTGAAGATTAGATCGATTCTAGAGTCCTTAATTTGCTAAAACCTGATCTCTAAGAGTCCTTAGTAATGTTATAACTTTTCCTACGTTGATTTCTAGTGGATAAGAGTCCAAAGTTTTGATCTTTGTACTTGTTCTTTCCTTCACGGAACTAACAGGATGTAACGGTCTAATGCAGGTGCGTTAGAGGCATGTAACGGTCTCACGATAGACCGTTACATTTATTGTTCCCAGAGTTCAATATGAATCAAACTCTTCAGCTTACGGAATTCACAGAGTGTAACGGTCGTAGACCCATGCGTTACAAGCATGTGACGGTCTCACGATAGACCGTTACATTCAACGTATATAGAGTTTCAAATAAATAAAACTCTTTTATTCATTTTTCTATATTATTATTTATATAATTCATTTTTATCCTTAAATAACCTAAGTAACCTTATATAATATAGGCCAAACTTAATGGTTTTGGGCCTTAAACCTTTTTAGATGATGTGTAAATAGGCTTGGTTAATTATTCAACCTAATTGGGCCTATGATGACTTATTAGTCTCAAAATTCTTTTATTAATATATTTAGGCCTTTATAAATTCTAGAAAATTATTTATATAAAATTCTGGGGCACTACACCCATCCTTCTTTTTGACAAATAAGACGGGAGCTCCCCATGGTGAAGTACTCGGTCAGATGAATCCCTTCTCTTTTAACTCCATCAATTGTTCTTTTAACTCCTTCATTTCGATAGGGGACATCTGATACGGAGCCTTAGAAACAAGTGTAGCTCCTGGAATCAAATCAATAGAGAAGACAACTTCTCTCTCCGGAGGAATACCAGGCAACTCGTCCAGAAATACATCAAAATAATCCCGAACAATAGGAATATCTTCCAGATTAGGTTTTTTATGCTTGGCCATAGTCATAGAAACTAAGAAATCCACACAACCCTTCTTTAATAATTTATCAGCTTTAAGGGCCGAAATATGGGATAGGTGTATAGAATACCTGACACCGAAAAATAAGAGGTTGGGGTACTCACTAAAGGTTACCGTACCCAATTTACAGTTAACGCCAGCACCATATGTAGATAACCAGTCAGCTCCCAAGATAATATCATATCCTGCCATCTCCATGCATACTAAATTAGCGGGTAAGTTACAACCGCTAACTAGAACCTCACTAGCAGGGTAGAAATATTTAATCTTCGATCCCGCTCCAATAGGGGTAGTAATAACAAGTTTAGATTCTAATGGAGCAGGCCTCAAAGGTAAAATATCCGCAAAGCTCTTAGATATGAAGGAATGCATAGCTCCAGTATCAAATAAAACAAAGGCAGGCCTTGAGCACACAGAGAGAGTACCTTCCACAATGCCTCCATCTTCGGTAGGTTCCGCATCTATAAGAGCTTGAAGTCTTCCTTGCTTCTTGACAGCAACTAGAAGCTTTTCCGACGGAGCTTGCTCATTGAGAAGTGGACAACTCGGAATTCTATGTTCCTGACTTCTACATCGAAGACAGGCACCCAGTCTTCTCCAGCACTCATCTACCTTGTGTCCGGGTTTCTCACAATATTTGCATAGTTTCTTTGATGATGTAGCGACCGGAATGATTTGTTTGTCAAATGATCTCAGCCTCTTGTCTTTTTGAAAGTCACGCCCATCCTTATTGAAATTACGTCCATCTTTATTGAAGTTATGCTCATCATAATTAGGCCTCTTCTTTCCAAAGGAGGGCTTGAAATTACCTGATACAGTAACTTGCTCCCTCTTGGCATCTCTTCCCCGTATGCGATCAGTCAATTCTGTTGCATCTTCCAAGAGTTGGGCTCTCCTCACCACATCGACATATACTTGGATATCCACCGGGGTGAGTTGAGTATTATATTGAGGCTTTAAGCCATTTAAAAATCTCCTTGCCTTCATTTTCTCGGTACTCACAAGATGTGGTGCATACCGGGATAATCTTGTGAATTGGGCTTCATACTCCGCTACCGTCAAACTTCTTTGCTTCAAGGAAGCAAATTCAGTAGCCTTCCTCTCTTGAACTCGGTCGGAGAAGTACTTATTGTTGAAGTGTTCTACAAACTCTTCCCACAACACCTGGTCGTGTGGTAGAGTTGCTTCGACCGACTCCCACCAAGCACGGGTATCCCTTTCAAGCTGAAAGGTAGCGAGTAGGACCTTCTCCTCATCAGCACATTGCATGACTCGAAAAATCCTCTCAATTTCCTTTACCCAATGTTCGGCCTCATCCGGGTCCGTAGACCCAGCGAACTTAGGAGGGTTCATGCTCTTGAAATTCCTATGCAGATCTCCCGCTCCACGGTTAGCTCCTCCTTGAGCTACTTGTTGTAGTGCATGGGTTAAACCTTGCACCATCCTTTGCATCTCGCGCCATTGAGCTCTCTCGGCAGCCATCTGCGAGCACAACTATAAAACTTAAGTGCTTTGTTTATTTCTTGATTAATCATTCTTTAATGCTTAGCCCATGGCTCTACCCAATCTTACCGGGAAGGTTCAAGATCCTATCCAAATTTCTATATCAACATCAAAAACCTATATCAAGTGAAACCTAGGGTTTATGAAACCTAGGTTCTGATACCATAAAGACTGTCACGCCTCGACGCGGAATATCAAGGTGCGACGAGTCGAAATCCTCAAGTCGATCAGAGCACGAATACTAGGGTCCAAACCAGACGAACAGATAAGAAAAAATGGATACTCTTATTTCATCAAAATAAAATTTTACAACATTCTTAAGCCTTACGAGGCAAGATACAACTTCAAAATAAAAACATAATTCTAGTAAGAGCAACCGTTCATAAACCTAGGCAACTAAGGTAATCTTGATTCCTCGATCACTCTAGCCCATTCCCATGAGTTTGGGGTTCATCATCAGAATTACCTGAAATGTTAACCGAAAAACGTAGGGTGACCGAAATGCGCAGTAGGACTTATATCTCCATACCAGACAACTTAAAGTAATTAATGGTTTGGATAAGGTATGTGCTATGCCGAGAAACGTAAATAAAATATGAAACAAGCATAGGAGAGAGAGTAAAGTAATGTAATAATTAGAATCACATGTAGACAAGATATCAAGAGTAAAGTTCAAGTAGAGAATGTCATGTAGCAAGTAATATCATGGAATTGGCCATTTTACGCAAGTATGTACAAGTCAAGTACTTCATGTATTCAAGCAAGTCAGGAAATTCACAAACTGTGGAATGTCATAAATTAATCTAGCAAGTCAAGCACTTCGGTGCAATGCCACACCAGGTCATTCAACTCCCATGGGCACAAGTACTTTCGGGCACTCCCTCTAGGACCAGACCGGGCCCCATTAACCCAGGCATTGGGTTATGGATCATAGATCCCAAGTATATTTAGACATCCACATAATATGTATGGCCAAAGAATTTCAAGGTAGAGCTTATGAAATAAAGTACAGATCTAGCAAAATTATCATTCAAGGGGCCAGTAGTACAAGATTTAAAATAGATGTAGGAGAAGTCCAAGGATGATTTTAAGACATAGTGTTTAACGACATTAAGATAATAAGAAGGCATCATGTTTAATGACAATAAGTGGGTAAGAGAATTGGATTGACGGACATGGCTTATTCGGTTCCCTCGAAAAAACCTTGTTAAACAAGCTTAGATCAAGTTTTTAACAGTCGGGTGCTTAATTAGAAAACCAAGGAATCATGGCCAGGTAAGAGGTGGGATAGTGGGAGGCTCCCCTCGCATTCGCGAGGTCCTAATTAATAAACCACTTATCCACTTAAAGCATTTGCCCGTGGACCTTTTTCCTTAGACACTATTTTTCCTTGGAAATCTAATTATTTACACGACTTGTTGAAAATACGATAACGTGGTAACACGGAAATCGTTAAAACTCGTATCCATCATGATTATGCAACTAAGTCCATGAAATTTTAAAGATAATATCTACTTCATTTAGCATGCCAGAGATATAATATAGTCAAGGAGATCAAAGATATCATGATGGTAACAAGAACTAGGACGGAAAGATAAGCTCATAGGATATAATTATTATCTTTCATAACCTTAACTTAATCATGTGTGAATTTAAATGATATGCAACTTAACATGACATATCTAAAATGCTAAATGATATATTAGTTCAATTACAACCTGAAAATATCACAATCGGGGTAGAGATCGTGCATCCGGAACACGGTCATAGAAAGACACCGTGATCCGACATGGATCTTCCGGCGGTTAAAAATCTCGGTTAAAATCTTATATCCAATTGTATAGATAGCATGCTTAATACACAATAAAATTTAGGGAAAATGGTATAGAATCAAGGTAACCATGCATCTACATCTAATACATTCCTCAATTTGAGTTTAGCCTGAGAGAATACCTACCTAGTTGAAGATCGAAGAATAAGAAATTTAAGAACGAAGAACGCTTTCGAACACTCCTCCAACATCGAGCTTTGTCCCTTTCTCCAACCAGCAATTCCTCCCAAGAAATTTATGTTTTGAGTAGGGAAGAGCCTAGCCCTATATATAGGCCAAAATCTCTCACCTACTTTCACTATTCCACCAACCTCATTCTACCATGTCACTATTACACCAACCTTGTTCCACTATTACACCAACCCCATTACACCAACTTTGTTCCACTATGTGGATGACATAATCTATGACCTCATTTATTCAATGATGTAAGAATGACCTCATCCATGACCTCATTTATTCAATGATGTAGAATGACCTCATCCATTAATTAGGATTAGATTAAAGCTAATAAACATCGGATGTCGATGTCTTCGTCTTTTCGAAATCGTATCGCGAACCTCGCCGTTCGTGTTAACACATGAATAGGGTTCATGTTTATATATTCTATACTTTTAAAGACATAACAAAAAATATTCATAATTTAGACATAACAGAAAAATATTCATAATTTATTTTATTTTCATCTTTCATTATTTCCTTTTTTATATAAATGCATATAAAAATTTGCAAGTTGCTACAGGATATCTCCGAGTTGACGCCCTTGCAGGGCGAGGTCGATGACTCTTCCTTGCCCGGATCTCGATCCAGGCACCTTCCGCTTGTTGTATCTGGAAGATGGCATTAATCACCTGCTCGATTACCTCGAGCGGCAATTCCTGGTATGCCGGAATGCAGGGACTGGCATCCGAAGACGTGTTCGCAGTTTGGTGCCTTACCTGCGGTGACAATGGGAGCCTATGGGAAGTCGGTAGGCTGGTGCTGGCATCCGAAGAAGTATGCACGGTTTGATGCCTTAGCCGCGGTGGCGATGAATATGTCTTCCGCTGAGCCGGTACGTTGGGACCAGTGTCGAAAGACATATGCGCGGTTTGATGCCTTAGCCGCGGTGGCGGTGGCTTTTGTTGAGAAGCGGGCAGAGAAGGGCACTGGTCGTCCTGCTCCTTAGCCTTGCCTTTGTGACCATGATGAGAGCTGGGCCTTGCGACAACTGACAGCGTCGCAAGGCATTGTCGCTCTGCACAGTTATCCTGACTTTGCGGAATGAAGGAGCCTCGTGGCGGTGGGCCCGCCACTTGAAGCAAAGCCACTGAAGACTCGAAGATGTCTTCTTTATACTCCAGATTATGTCAACAGGTAGGCGGAGAGGACCGGACGGCCCCCCCGCTGGGGAGGTGTCACGATGTTGAGGTGGGGCCTCACCCTATTTTTGCTTTCCCTTCCTATCCACGGCTGTCGGCGACGGAGATAGGACGGGAGGAGAACAAGAAAGAGCTGAAGAGCTTGTCATCGTCTCACCCACCAGAATGTCCTCTCGGCCGTGAAGGACCCGGAGGAGCCTGGCAGTGTCTTCTTCAGGAAAAGGGAGAGACTTTAGCTCCCGCCAGGACCGCCATTGCACGGCCGAAGTGGCTGGGCTTGGCTTGCTAGCTGTGGATGCCTGAGAACCCTCGAGGGCCGGAGGAGTAGGGGAATGGATGACGCTGACCAAGAAGTTAGCCGGCTCCGCCTCTTGACTGGCCTCCTGCTCTCTACGCCTTCGTAGTCGCTCGAGTGCTTCTTGGTTGTTGGTCCGGAACTCGAGCCATTCCGGAGGATGCTGGTAAGGCAGCCTATGCCCATTTTCTTGGGGAGAGTCTAGCCGCTCTGGCGCATACCTGGTGATGCTCAGGGTCTCTTCGACAGCTTGCTGAAGCCTGATGAGCGACATGCCTTCCGCATCGATCTGCTCCCATTGGATCTATTCCTGGATGAGGTATTGGACTTCCTCACAGGACTCGATCGGGTGGCAAATTCTGGCGTGGAAGGGGCAATACTGGGGGTGACTACGATCCCAATGGGTGTAGCCAGGAGGTGAGTCGTGGGGCATGATTTGCCCAGTCTCGATGAGGATGTTGAAGAGTCGCCGAGTTCTCTCCCTGGGGAAGGAGAGAGGTCTCTGATCATGCCAAGACCTCCAACCTGAATACCAGATCGAACGTTCCCTTCGACTGGTGCTGGGCTCCTCTGATTCGTCGTCAGAAAGAGAGAATGCGGCCATCATGTGGATGACATTGGCCGAGGGGTGAGCCACACGTGCAGCTTTAGCCGGCTTGGCCCACGTATGTGGTTGCGGAGGATCGACGAGACCGCTCTTCATCTTGACGATGCCGTCTCGGATCAGCTTCTGTGCCTGAGTCTTGAAGACATAGTAATCTTCAATTGAATGACCCAGTATGCAATGGTACAGGCAATAACTGGGATCGTCGATCTTCAGCGCCTCATCCGGCTTGCGGATTTTTGGCAGTTCGACGATCTTCTGAGCCATGCAGAGGTCGAAGAGCATCTTCGTATGTTCCTTCTTGAAGGAGAAGGGTGTCTTCATGCGCTCCGAGAAGGAGGGAACAACCAGCTTGTCCACTGGCTTTTTGTCAGAGCCACTGGACTCGGCCGCTTTACTGGCCTTAGTGGCAGGGGTGAACTCTATGATATTCACCTCCTTACCGGGCTGGCATTCTCGCTCTTGTTTACCCTTTGCTACGGTATAGCTCGGGTTGTCGGCGAAGAACATCTCTATCTTGACGACTGCCGAATTGAGTTGGTCGAAGCCTTTGATATTGGTGCCGAGAAGCTTTTGACTGACCTCGACCGCCAGACCTCGATGACATATGGTGATGGTGTCCTCCTGGATGGGTGGATTGACGCACCTCATGCTGAGGTCTCGCCATTTTTTGATGAAGTCGAGGGCGCTCTCTCCCTTTTTCTGCCGAAGGGAACAGAGTTCGGATAATGAGACCTTTTGCTCAGCCGTCTGAAATTGGTGGAGGAGTTTCTTCTGGAGATCGGCCCAGTCGATGACTGAGCCGGGCTTCAGACGGGAGTACCATTGGAAGGCCGTTCCTGTGAGCGAAGTGGCAAAGTAGCGGAGGAGATAGGATTCATCCAACGCTAACTCGCCCATGGCCGTGACATAGTAGGCCAAGTGCTCATGTGGCGACCCCTGCCCATCGAACTTTTGTAGCTTCGGGGGCTTGGAGTATTCTGGAGGAAGCTTCTTCAACTGGTGGTGAAGCGGGTAGGGTAGACTGTAGAGATCCACCATGACCATCCCTTCACTATACTGGGCGAGCTTTGTCTCGACAATGCACTCAATCATCTGGCGTTGTGCCAAGAGATTTTTCGACACTAGCGTGTTGGAGGCTCGTGGTTGAGCCTCGACCGGGGGCGTGCCAAACCCAGTTGCCAACGGGGTTTGGGCGATCGCCGCTGAGGTGTTGGCAGCATCGCAAGCCACTGGGGGTACCGGTACCTCGGCCTGAGGCCTAGCATGTTGCTGAGGGTGAAGGTCTCGTTCTTGGAGAAGGTCCTACAGGAGAGCCTTCAGATGCTGATTCTCCTTCATTAGGTTGTCGAGGGTCACTTCCTGAACCTCGTTCGTAGGAGGGTCGTTGTTTACCGGCTCTGCATTGATAGGAGGGTCGCGGTCTTCTTCCGGAACCTCTTCTGCGCGTTCTGACGCTTACGGTTCGACAGAAGTGCCGATGTGACCAATGAGAGGAGGTGGCAGAGCCTGATGGCGTGGCCTCCTGAAGTGAGATAGAGGTTGGTTCAAGTCGTCAGACTGGGTGTCTGGCTGGTGTCCGGTGGTGTAGCACGCGAACACTCAAACCGCATCGTTGATAAACCGGGCCGTCCACTTCCTTCGCGGATGTCGCTCGGGGCGGACATGCGTCCCTAGTCTGTCAAAGACCGAGATGCGCTGCGGAGGGGGCTCACTCCCGAAGTTGGTCGGAGGAGAACCCTGGACAGGTTGCTGGATGGCCCGAGGACGGGCTAGCCTTTGCCTCCACTTGCTTGCACGGGGGACATTGGACGACTGGGCGTCGTCAGACGATGCTGCTGTGAGACCCGCCGCATCCCGTCTGATGCCGCGTCTGAGTGCTCGCAGGGGGTTGATGATACGCGCCCTTCGAACAGCTTGAGATTCTTTTGGGGTGACTCAGATTCTTCTCATGTCCGATTGCTGGTCTCCCTTGTGGCCATTTTTCCGATGAGTTGTCTTGGGAGGCCGTGTGTCTAGCTGCGGGGGGGGGGGCTACCGCCGAGGAACCCGCTCTTTTGAGCTTTGCCCCATCCTCTCGTGTTTGACGCAAGAGGTCAAAATGATTGGAAGTGGGGATGGCAGGAATGATCCGTCCTTGGGGTATAATTGGTTCACCCCCGTCGAGACGGATCCGTAAGTCACCGACAAGGACCGTCTTGCCGGAGTTGCTGGTTGCAGCAGCGAGTCGCCTGCCTCTGCGGCCATGGCGATGCTTCTTCTGAGGAGCTGAAGAAGACTCCGCCCCAAGATGGTAGGCCGAGAAAACATGGCCCGAAACGACCGGCAACATGAATCCGTCAGTCCGAGGTGTTAGGATCGGTCCCTGGGGCAAGTAACCCACGCCGGGAGTCGATGGTTGGGTGACTCGGGTGTAAGCCTTCACCCGCGCCGATAAGAGTGTCGCCGAGGCTCGAGATGACACTGTTGCGTCGGAAGGCAAAGCCGTTGGAAGTGCCAGAGTGCCTATGCCCCTGGGTCGAGGACCCGGGGTAGGTGCCGGCGTAGTCTGGGCTCGGGTTGAGATGCCCAAGGAAGGTGCTGAGGAGAGCTGCCCTCTTGGTGGAAGACCCACGGGGAGAGCCGGCTTGACTGGAGCTCGGGACCGGGGTCCCGAGTGCACTACCGAGGAGCCGTGAACTCGGGGCTGTGAGCCCATGTCGAGTGTCGGCCTTGCCGAGATTCGGGGTTGGAGACCCGATGCAGATGCTGGGAAGCATTAAACCCAAGGCTGAAAGCCCGTGTTGGGTGCCGGCTTTGCTGGGGCTCGGGGTTGAGGACCCGAGGAAGATGCCGGGAAGCTGTGGACCCGGGGCAGGGAGCCCGTGTTGGGTGCCGGCTTGGCTGGGGCTCGGGGTTGAGGACCCGAGGAAGATGCTGGGAAGCCGTGGACCTGGGGCAGGGAGCCCGTGTTGGGTGCCGGCTTGGCTGCGGCTCGGAGTTGAGGACCCAAGGAAGATGCTGGAAAGCCGTGGACCCGGGGTAGGGAGCCCGTGTTGGGTGCCGGCTTGGCTGTGGCTCGGGGTTGAGGACCCGAGGGAGGTGCTGGGACGGTGACCGAAGTCCGGGGCACAGGGCCCGTGTTGGAGATCGAGTGAGGCTGGCCTCGGGAGCTGATGTTCACCCGGGCCGGCGTTGATCTGGGGGCCCTGTAGGGTCCTACAGTGGTAGTCCGGCGCCCGGCACTCGGGCGGGACACTGGAGCTGGAGAGGCACATGGCGTGTTGGCCGCAGTGGCCGCTGGAGAGACTGGAGTTGGCTGAGAAGCAGCCACAGGGATCACTCCCAGAAAGTTAGGTGATCCGATAACCGCGGTGAAGCTGCCGAAAGCGATCGGCGTCGCCAAGTAGCCCACCCGGGCGTGGGTGGCGATGATGTTGGGACTGTAGGTGACGGCCGCCATGGTTGCCGGAATGTTGAGGAGGCGATGGTCGTTGACAGTCACCGAGCGACGCCCGACGATCGGAACGCGGACCGGAAGCTGCTGGAGAATCCGCACGAGTACCCTCCTCTGCCTCTCCTGCATGGACAGGGAAAGGGCACCAGGCTTCAGGGCTGGCATAGACTTTTCTTCAGCAAAAAGAAGGAAGGCGGGAGACGTCCCACAGGGCATGCCATCCTCTCTGTTGCACAGGTTTTTATGCCAGTTAACCGGTGTGAAGGAAGGGATACAATGGGGAAGGAGAATACGGGAGTTTGATGTATCTCGGGTATCCCCCTTGCGGGTGCATGCCTCTCACGGTGGTACCGGACACTCTCCTTTTTACGGAAAGTCGAAAAGGGTCGAATGGCACGGAAATACCGGGATAAGGGTTAACCGGACAGGGTGCGGGCGTGCCAGTCGATCTCTCGACAATCACTCATGGAACCAAGGTTTGACCGGGGAAGTGCCATCGGGGCGCGGCACGTGGGCTCAGGCGATTGGGCGACACATGGAGAGAAGGGGTTCCATGGGTGCGAGTGCGTAGGAGATTGCGGGAATCGTGTACATGACGTCTTTCCCCACCGGCCGCAAGCAACTGATGTTTATTTACATCGGATTGAATCCGAATACCTTCGTTCCATGCTGAAGAAAAGTCTGTATATGTGTCTGAAGCCGTGGGTGGAGGGTCGGGTGCATTCAGCAGCTAGGAGTACACGTTAGATTGGGGGGGTGTTCACTGGGGTTAGGGCATCGGGCACGGATGTCGAGTGGTGTGGGTAGGAAGCTGGGGCCCTGAATACGGGCGTATGTGTTTCACTGGTATTATGATGAGCCACAAGGGCGTTATAAGCGGGCCTGAGTGGCCGAAGTACAACGGGCGCAAGCCGCGGGACATTTCTGACACGTGAGTCGGTCCCCGGGTCATTGCGTGACAAAGCGGGTGTCCGCATGTTTTACTGGAACTCTTTACAGAGGAGTTGGTGTGGGTCCGATTGCCTTGGTGGTCAGAACGGACACGGGCTGCCCCTTGGCGGAGGTCGGACGCGGCTCGAGGTGAGCGGTCGGGTCCGATCCTTGGACGGCGAGTGTTGTCGTGCTGGAGAGTCAAGGTCGGCCCCGGGACTATAATTTCCGGGCCAGAGGTCTGACTAGACTTGATTTGTCAATCTGAGGGGCTGACGGCCGACTGTGAGGTGCACGGTGGGCACACGGTTCCATGTCGAGGGCCGACACGGTCGTTATGAGGTACCCTTCGTCACCGTCGTAAGTGTCGTAAGTCGATATACACAGGCGGACCCGGTGTGCGGGCGTATTTGCCGTTGGTACGGTCATCTTACACGTGGGGGGGATGGACTTGTCATGAGATGGCTAGACACTGCGTGAGGGGAGTACGTGAGACATACCCTCGGCGTGTGTGAGCCGACTAGAAAGCCAACCGCTCTCTCACTTGTCTTCTCGCGTTCTCGACTCTTGCCGAAGGCCTCGGGAGTCCGAGGGCGCGGTAGTTAGGTCGGGTAAGTTTGCTCGTCCGACTGTGTGTCCGTGCGTTGCTTCACATACCCTATTGCCATATGCTTGTTGGTAAGGGGGCAATTTATAGAAGTTTGAGGGGTGGGGGATGGGGTTTAGGTGGACCAAGTTGGGGGTCCAACTTGGTCCGGGCAAACCCCCAAATAGTGCTTTTTTTTATTTTATTTGAATTTTTTATGTGTGTTTTTTGTGTGTGTGGGAGTGTGAGAGATGGGCTTTAGGCGGACCAGCTTGGGGGTCCAAGCCCCAAGCTGGTCCGCCTAAACCCCCTCCCAAGGGGGTTTTAGGGGGACCAAAGTCCTCTTTTTTTTGTTTTAAATTTTTTTTTTATTGTACAAGGGTTTAGGCGGACCAGCTTGGTGGTCCAAGCTGGTCCGCCTAAACCCCCCCCCCCCCCCCCCGCTTGTGACCAGTGTGGGTATCAAACACCTCATTTTCACCATGTGAGTAAATATTGCATAAATGATCATCCATGAAGCTTAAGACATGGTTTCTTCATGAAAACTAGATACATGCAAATCATTCACATATAAAACCATGTGAAGTCAAGTTACAACCCAAACTTCTCAAAACTCCCATGAACAAAACACTAACTACCACAGATATCCAAGAACAAATATGCATGAAAACACTTGTAAACCCAATACATGAAGACCACTTCAAACCCATTCAAGGCAATTAAAAATTAAATGGAGAAGTGAATTATTACCATGGATCCAATGTTTAGAGACAAGATGGAACCTGCACATTATACCCAAATCCTTTTATGTCAATCTTCTAGAAAGCAAAAGGTGATAGGTCCAGAGGGGGGTGAATGGACCTTTACCCGTTAAAAATTAAGGATAGATCTCAAACATGAGTTTCCGAATTAGAGCACAATGGTCAAACACTAACCGCAGAACGAACTGCTTGGAGGATAAGGAAGGATCGGCCTAAACAAGCATCTACCGCATATCCAAGCCCAGAAGAGAAAAACAAGCACACGGCACGGGGATTTTTTAGGTGGTTCGGTCCTCCAGACCTACATCCACCCCACACTCAAACTGAGTGTGGCTTCACTAACAGCTGGGCAACACAGCTTGCCAAAAAACGATGATACACAGCTTACCCAGGGGAACAACCTCCCCTCTTCCTCCTACTCGGAGGGAACCACTAGCAACCCACGGTCACTAGAAACCAGAGACTCACGTCTCTCTTCCTGTATACCAAGAGGGAACCCCACTGGTAGCAGTCCCACTACCAGTGAACCAGCCAGTAGCAACCTACTGCCGACAACCCACCAGAGACCTAACCTCTCTTCCTCCAGACCAGGAGGGAACCCACCAGTGACTCCCCGTCACTAGTAAACCAGAGGTCTAAGACCTCTCTTCCTCCAACCGGAGGGACCCCTTGACTTGCAAGCCACAAGCCAAGGACCGGAGGACAAGCCTCCCTTCCTCTAAACCAGAGGGAACCCTCAAGTGACAACCTGCCACTTGCAACCTGGAGATTAGATCTCCCTTCTCCTGTACCACCAGGAGAAACCCGATCCCCAACAGGGCAATCGGAAGAACAAGACTAAACAAGGTAGCAAAAGGAAAAATAAGAAAACATGAAAATGACAGCGACAGAAGCTGGAAATAAAACGTAAGATATATAGCTCTCAATGAGCATAGTCATTCTGGATTTGATCCACGAACAGACTGATCAGATCCTCAGTAAAGCTCTCTCTCCTCTTCTTTTCTTCTTCTTCTTTCTCCTTCAGTTTTTTCTCTCTCTTTTTCTTCTCTTCTTTCTCTCTTTCGATCATTCTCCATCTGAAGACGAAGGTTTCTATTTATATTAGCAGCAGCAGCAGATCCGGTTCAGAATGCGTGTGCCTCCCACGCTTGATCCAGAACCTTCTTGCCACGTGTCCTTATCGGATTGGTTCCTCTAGCATTGGATCACGTGCTGCCCAGACACTGAGGAGTAATCTTCCTCAGATCCCTGCAAGCAGATTAATTACATTAATGCTCAGGGTTCGCTATATGTAGCTGAGATAAGTTGGTTGGCCATTAGAACAAAAAACTGCACGAGATATATGATAACAAAACGAGGTGCACTATACTGTGACTGACACGAGGTACGTTAGATGAGTTTTAGCACGAGATAACACGAGAACGACACGAAGTACACGAGAACACAGCTAACACAACAACGAAGATGACACGAAGTCAGATGAAGACAGCATGAGGTGAGAAGAAGATAACACAGAGTGAAGCAATAGAAAGACACGCGATCAGAAGAGACCAGGATGAAAATAGAAGGAAGCAACACAGAGATACAAATACAAAAGAAACACGAAGACACGAATATAAAGACAACACGAAGACACGAATACAAAGACAACACGAAGACACGTAGTGAAACAACACTTGAAAACATAAGAAAAACAACTCGAGCACACAATAGCTCGAATGAACGACTCGAAGACGAGGCGACACGAGTTGAAAACAACACGAAGATGAAAACAGAAACCGACACGAGGTGAGGTCACAAAGTGACAAAGACATGAGGTCTAGGAAACACGACACGAAGACATGAGATAGACACGTCTTTAACAACACGTGATGAAACGGTGGAAGCAGAAGAACAACTCGAGGAACTACAGTAATTGACACGAAGACACAAGAGCAAACATAGAGGACTGACTCGAGATGAGCAACTAAGTGCTAACGACACGAGGTTCATACAGAAGCAACTCGAAGTTCATCAGAACAATTTGAGCTGCTTCAGAAGAATCAGCACGAAGTCAATCAGCACACAACTTAAAGCAACACGAGGTACGAAAGGACGACGCGGCGTGTTGAAAACACAAACAGTACTAAAACTAAAACGACACGAAGGCAAACAGTACAACACGAGGTGTTATACACAAACATGACGAAGTTCCAACCAACACGAAGACAGTCCCTGAAAATACCTGAAGTGAAATGAAGGTTTATTCTTCACAGAAAAATATTCTTTGTTCACTTTCACAGAAAAATATTTTTGTTAATTTTTCACAGAGAAATATTTTTGAACACCACTAAGACTTATAGTGTTGTCATCATCAAAATATGTAAAGATTCAACAAGACTCAACAATCTCCCCCTTTTTGATGGATGGCAACACTATGAGTCTTGAGTCTTTGCAGAAAAAAGATTTCAACCTTTCCAAGGCTAAACAAACATCAGCACCATTATTAAACATTTTTAAAGTGTCAAATAATCATTCTCAATGAATAACAAACATTCTCAACGAGCTAGCAACCGAGCTAGCAAAGGCCTGATTTCTCCCCCTTTGTCATCATCAAAAAGAAGGAAACAATAAGGATGCAACAATGCAAATGATATGAAATTTAATTAATAAGTCCAAGAGTGTGAGAGAGAAAGCCTCAAAATGGGTAACAAGATACAGAGCATTGTCTTTTCAAGAAAAATATCTGGCATGTCTGCTAGAAGGCCCATGCGGCCTGCCATGTGGTGGTCTCCCCCTTGGAGAAGCAGAGGTATATTCTTGAGGTGGAGTTCTGCTAGAAGAAGCTTGACCAGGTGCTGAACCCAAGGTAGACTGAAATTCCTTTAGGTCATTTGACAGTTCAGCTAGCCAATACACCACAGCGCTTCTGACATATGCCACTTCAGAAATGATGTCGTCTTGGCGAATATTAACAGTTTCATATCTGTCAGTCAGAATTGTCATTTCTGTTAAGAAGGCGACCAATTTATCATAAATCTGCTGAACACCTGGACCTAGGGCACCGGATGACTTCTTCAAAACTTCTAAAGATGTTCTGATCTCAAAGCAGTGATCTATAATGTTGGTAGATAGTTTGAAGGAGGAAATTTGAACATCTTGTAACTCACGCAGTGCTTTTGCTATCTTTGAACAAACCTCCTGCAAACCTTTCATCAAGGATCTGTTGGCATCATCTGAAGCCTTTTTGTTGAGTAGGAACCTTTTCCATTCAGTGAGGAGAGATATCTCAAGCTTCAGTAGCCTGGAATGTACTTGATTGATGTTGAGAGTGACATATTTGAGCAGATCATCTAATTTCTTATCTTGTTTCTGCATCTGCTGAGTCAAGTTTATGAGGAGTTCTTCAATGTTGGGTGCCCGAGCAGATTCAATGTTGGGCGCCTGTGCAGATAGAAGTCTAGGTGGACCTAGAGGTGTACCAAAAAATTCTTGCACTGGCGGTTGGTTGTCTACTGCTGGAGCCTGATCTTCAACTTCAGCTTGTGTGTCTTTGACAGGAACTACAATTTCAGGTTCCTCTTCCTCATTTGAAGATTCTGTATCCAATTCTATGACAGGAACTTTTTCTTGACTGTTATCCCCTCTATCTTCCATGAGATCATGATCTGCAGGGCTGTCAACAGGTGCCTGTTCAAGACTTTCAGATGTAACCAAGTTGGTAGCCTCTTCCAAGCTTTTCTCTACAGTTTCTCTTAGAATCACATTAACAAAATCAGCAAGTTCTTGATCAGTACTTTCTTGCTCTTTAGCTGGCTGTTCCACGGGCAATATCACCTCTTCAGATGTCTTCCCAAAAGAATCAAACAGACCATCAATATTTGCATCTAGATCAGTCTGAATACTTTCTTCAGACAACCTGATTTCTTCAGATGCAACCTCAACTAGCCTCTGAAAGGAAAAAGATACTTCAGTGGGTGCAGCAGACGTAATAGGCTGTGGTTGTTCTGCTGGTGTATCCTGTACAGCAATCTCAGAAACTAATTGCACACCAGTTTGAGCTAAGTCTTGAGATTGTTCCAGATGCTCCCCCTGAGTTTGTGATTCCTTGACTTTCTGGGCCTTAACTTGCCCCACCATTGAAGAGCCCTCCAAGCCCAAAAATACTGAAACAAAATTCATATTAAATATGTTTCGGGCCTTAACTTCAGATGCAGCCTCTCCATCCAAGCAAATCTCTGAATACTCGAAGATGTCTGTCAGATGGGCGGCATAGGGAAGGTGTCTCTTGGATCCAATACATCCCTTCATGACAGTAAAAATGATTTCTGGCAAACATATCTTTACATTCTGAATCAGACAAAACAGTAGAAACCTCTGTGTGTTTGTGATTCTACCCCTAGCTCCAGTCTGTGGTGTGACTATAGAAGCAATTATGTTTTGAAGGAGCTTGTGAAGAGGAGGAAATGACGAGGTTTGGAAAGCTTTCAGCTTCACTTGCCCCTTGTCAAGAATGTTACTGGGTTTACCAGTAATAACCGAAAACGCCTCATGCAGACTGTATCTGTACCCTCTCTCCACCTCTCCCTTTTCTGGAATACTTAGAGCTTCATAGAGAGAGTTGCATGTCACTGTTATCTCAACCCCTTTAACAGTCGAAATCAATGCAGACTTATCTCGGCTCAACAACAAGTTGTTGTAAAATTCCATCACCAGGCTAGGGTAGAATACCCTGTGATCTTCCAAAAATTTTCTCCATTCCTGAAACTCGAAAATCTTTAAGAGTTCTGGAAACTTCAGGACCATGGATTCATCACCGAAATCAACTATCCTCGGAGGAATGATTTTACCACTCTCTAAAAATACGGTAGACTGGGAAGGCCTGGTACCTTGCTCTGAAGACATTCCCGCAGCAGCTTCTGATTCTAGACAACGTTGCTACTTGGACGGAGGCTCCTCAGCAGTTTCCTTTCCTTTCCTCTTCCTTTCAACCTGAGCGGCGGATGCTTGCTGATCCATTTGCCAAGACTCCTAGAGTATCAACTCTCTCTTGCCGGTTGCTACTGGAAGTGAAGCTAGACCCAAGAGAGGAATAGATCTCTGTGGGGAAAGGAAGTGAGCGGGAAAAGATAGAGATGAGTTTGAAGGAACACTCAAGGTGGAGCGGCACGAAGATGAATAGGAAGCGGCAAGGGGAAACGAGGGTTTGTGGATGAAGGCGTGTGAAACAAGAAGGGTTTTGTCGGGTTGCTTTTCACTCTTATCAAACTTTTTCTGAAAATATCCAAACTACCCTCAGTCATTATGTAACACAGTCATTGCCTGTTAAAGTTTGCCCTTCAATATATGGACTAGTTATATTCTTCCAAATTCCATGGTCAGTTACCTCAAGATATTAAATCAACATGATCACAAAATTAGCTGTTAAAGTTGCTTAACCTAGAGAGAGTCATGATTAAATTACTCCTTATGTTTGTCAAGCAAAGAAATAACACATCGATGTCAAGCAGATTTCATTTCTTCATTTAATGGACAAGAGAAGGCATACAGGGTCAACCAATTTGTTGAGCACAAGGTAGAATAGTCCCTTTTTACACAAGGAGACATGTTTATCAGACACCAGAAACCCTGGTTACTCAGGAGGGACTACCTTTATGCCAATCAAAGCCAATGAATTTTTTTTTTTGTTGACTTTTCCCTTTTTTTATTATTTTAACATTTCTATACAGAGATAGCTAGTTGTATCATGACAGAAACTCTGGACTTCTCTGATCTAGAGTGTCTATTTCTCCACAAAAGCCATTGCTCTGCCACAAAGAATGGCGTATTCCCTGGTGGCACTTCTCATGATTTTAGACAAAAGACAGATATCTTACTTAACATAATTTTTATCTCACAGCTCTCTTCACATAAGTTTCAGTTAAATCGAGATCCTCAACAAGTTTTTCTCATTTAACAGGAAGTTTTATAATATGTTGACCAACACTTGAGAGGATAACTTAGAAGGATCAAGGGCCAAATATAACCCCCATACATTGAAGTTCTTTATTAACAGGTGTAAGTTGTTACACTAGATATTGGGTGGTTTAAGGTATACAGATCACATCTGATAAGAGCAAGAAGACTGTAAAAAAAATTTCTTTGAGAGAATTTCTGAACCAAAAGTGATAGGAGAGAGATAAGAAGGTGGCAGACCAAATGGAGAGAGATGAGATGAGCAGCACTCCTATCAGCAAGCCAACAAGTGAGAGATCACTCAAGACATTAAGCACCAAGGATGCTTACAAATATAATATTCTTGAAGAAGTTCTGTCTCACATCCAGAGAAGCTCTTGGGCAATAAACTGCAACCTCATGAGATGACAGATCTTAACACCACATTAACTGCATCGGCTGACAAAATTCTTCAGAAACCAAATGGCCTGTCAAGCTCCTTTTCAGCCCACTCAAGGACATCTCACACACGACTCTTGGAAGTATTAATTATTTATTGAATGCAGTGTTTGCCATGAAAATTAAACATGTGAGTTTGTGAATCATGCACATACAGGCTCCCCTGATCAGCAGAATGACCCATGGTACTAGGCGGAGCACTTGGTCTGAAAGACCACCTCACACATAGTAAGCACCTCAGGACAGATTTCCCTGCCTTTTGATAGCTTACTATTTGATATATCATAGTGGTCAAACATGATAATCAACGGGCATGGCAGACTAGAGAGGTTGTTCTAATCATGATAATTCTGTCTAGTCCAAAATAGGCAGTTTATATGAACAACAACAAACATCATTCTGATGGATTGGAGATTGAATTCAGATTAGGAGGGAAGTAGTAAATATACCTGGAGCATTCAGACATGGGGTCCTTTTATGTGCCCTGGTTTATTACCCCTTTATTCCATCCAAGGCACACCTGCAAAGCAAAGTTATTTTACACAAACAGGTACCCAAGAAGTCTTGGGTCCTGACATGACAGTATTACTTCTAGCAAGTTTCCTCAGCACATTTTTAACTTGATAGCAAGGAGCAGCAGCTTTCAGTACTGATTTATGCATATCCTTGTTAACAGAATAAACATTCTGTTTGCCAAAACCAGTTTGGTTTTGATATCCTGCCAGCCAACAGGTTGCAATCCTGTGACCTGGCTTCCCACATTTGAAGCACTCATTGTGCTTGCCTCTAAAGACATTTCTACCGAATGCATTTTTATTCGCAGGGAGATTAACAGTTTTAGAATTGAATTTTCTACCCTGAGCATGCCAGCAGTCCTTGACTGCATGGCCATGCTTCCCACAATGGGAGCAGAAAGGAGACTCTCTCCTATAAGATCTTGCCCAACATTCAGTGACCTTATGCCCAAGCTTGTTACAATTAAAACATCTGACATGCTGGTTCGGAGAAGCAGTTTTGTTGATATTAAGAGCATGTTGGTTAGCATAAAATTTAGCATGATGTGGGAGTGGTTTTTTCTTTCCATTAGCAAACCAACATTGAGCAAGGGTGTGGCCTAATCTACCACAATGCGAACATTCCCTTTTCTTTGAATGAACATCAGGATTTCTATCACGATATTTCCTAGCATCCATATCATCCTTTTCCATCAATCTACATTCATCCATCAAATGGCCAATTCTATGGCAGTAGTAACATGACATTTTCTTTTTCTGAACCTCATGATTTCTGTCATGAGTTTTCCTAACATGCATTTTACTAGTATTCATGTCATCTTTTCCTTTCAGTTTGCATTCATGCATTTGATGACCAGCTTTATGACAATTAAGGCATGACATAGGTTTCTTGTTAGCATGGGATTTAAAGTCAGGATGCATGTATGTAGTAGAATCCACTTTGTTCTTCCCTTTTTGTTCTACAGTTGTCTTCAGACTTCTTTGAGCAGTGAATTGAAATACAGAAGGACTGGCTAGGCTAGCAGATGCAACATCTGAAACAGCAGAAGTTTGAATCTTATTTTCAAAACTCTTTTTCTTTATTGAGTTATAGCCCAACCCTTCTTTTTGAAAATTGACTTTAACACCTAACAATCTGTCCAGATTTTCTTGTCCTTCCATAAATTTTGACAAGGATTTCTTCAAGTCTTCTATTTCATTTTCCAGAGAAACAATGTGTATTTCATAACTGGCAATCTCTTGTTCATTGCAGTTTACACATTCACTTAGCACCTTGTTTGTGATTTTATAGTCCTCAATTTCATTTTTCAGATTGCTCAGTTTATCAGAATCTTCAATGCAAACAGTTTTTCCTTTTTCTAAGGTTAGAAGTCTCTCAGACATACTACTGTTCAACATTTTCAATTTTTCAATTTCTTCCTTGAGCTTGTCATTCTGGACCAATTCATTTATTAAAATCTGATCTTCACACGGTGGTTCAAATTGTTGATTAGATTCAGATTTTTCAGTTAGCAGTTTGTTTTCTTGTTCAAGGTTTTTAATTTTTTGAACATTTTCTTCAATGATTTTCCTGAGAGAGTTATTTTCAGATTTAAGTTCATTCAGTTCTGAATTAATAGATTCTTGATTCTTTTTCTTTAACAATTTAATTTGACTCTCAAGCTTACGAATCTCAGCTATGGAAGCATCATTTGTTTGTTCCAATTTTAAACAGTTTTGACATGAAGAGAAATTTGCACTGGTTAACCTAGTACCCTTTCTCAGTTTCTTATGTTCTCTTTTTAAATTTTCATATAGCCCCAACAAGTCAGCATAGCTATTTTCCCAATCATCCATAGTATAATGTTGAAAAGGGTTTACCTGATCATCATTGTCCTCTTCATTACTTTGATTGTTGCTGTGATCAGTCCCATTGGCCATCATGCAGGCGTCCTTCTTTGACTCGAAGGCTATTTTCAGTTGGTCCAAAGTTTCAGTGGCTGACCTGCAATGATAAAAACATGAATGTAAAGCTTTGTCAGTGGCAGCCTTCAGAATTTCCATAGCCTTCTCGTTTTGATCACACATGTATCTATCATTGTCAGTCCATTTGGACATTTTCTTTGGCAGTGTGTGGACCATGTGAAATCAACTTCCACATATCCGGATCACGTTGTTTAACATAGGTACGCAGACTTCTAAGCCATAACTTAAATCTAGAACCACTAAAGATCGGTGGGTGCTTCATTGAAATCAGTTTAGGAGTAAAACCAAGCAGTAAGACCAAAACAGAAATGCACCTATCAGACCAGTAGGATCCCCTACAGATCGTTGAATCTGGAGATATAGGGAACCTGGCGCTGATACCAATTGATAGGTCCAGAGGGGGGTGAATGGACCTTTACCCATTAAAAATTAAGGATAGATCTCAAACATGAGTTTCCGAATTAGAGCACAATGGTCAAACACTAACCGCAGAACGAACTGCTTGGAGGATAGGGAAGGATCGGCCTAAACAAGCATCTACCGAATATCCAAGCCCAGAAGAGAAAAACAAGCACACGGCACGGGAATTTTTTAGGTGGTTCGGTCCTCCAGACCTACATCCACCCCACACTCAAACTGAGTGTGGCTTCACTAACAGCTGGGCAACACAGCTTGCCAACAAACGCTGATACACAGCTTACCCAGGGGAACAACCTCCCCTCTTCCTCCTACTCGGAGGGAACCACTAGCAACCCACGGTCACTAGAAACCAGAGACTCACGTCTCTCTTCCTGTATACCAAGAGGGAACCCCACTGGTAGCAGTCCCACTACCAGTGAACCAGCCAGTAGCAACCTACTACCGGCAACCCACCAGAGGCCTAGCCTCTCTTCCTCCAGACCAGGAGGGAACCCACCAGTGACTCCCCGTCATTAGCAAACCAGAGGTCTAAGACCTCTCTTCCTCCAACCGGAGGGACCCCTTGACTTGCAAGCCACAAGCCAAGGACCGGAGGACAAGCCTCCCTTCCTCTAAACCAGAGGGAACCCTCAAGTGACAACCTGCCACTTGCAACCTGGAGATCAGATCTCCCTTCTCCTGTACCACCAGGAGAAACCCGATCCCCAACAGGGCAATCGGAAGAACAAGACTAAACAAGGTAGCAAAAGGAAAAATAAGAAAACATGAAAATGACAGCGACAGAAGCTGGAAATAAAACGCAAGATATATAGCTCTCAATGAGCATAGTCGTTCTGGATTTGATCCACGAACAGACTGATCAGATCCTCAGTAAAGCTCTCTCTCCTCCTCTTTTCTTCTTCTTCTTTCTCCTTCAGTTTCTGCTCTCTCTTTTTCTTCTCTTCTTTCTCTCTTTCGATCATTCTCCATCTGAAGATGAAGGTATCTATTTATATCAGCAGCAACAGCAGATCCGGTTCAGAATGCGTGTGCCTCTCACGCTTGATCCAGAACCTTCTTGCCACGTGTCCTTATCGGATTGGTTCCTCTAGCATTGGATCACGTGCTGCCCAGACACTGAGGAGTAATCTTCCTCGGATCCCTGCAAGCAGATTAATTACATTAATGCTCAGGGTTCGCTATATGTAGCTGAGATAAGTTGGTTGGCCATAAGAACAAAAAACTGCACGAGATATATGATAACAAAACGAGGTGCACTATACTGTGACTGACACGAGGTACGTTAGATGAGTTTTAGCACGAGATAACACGAGAACGACACGAAGTACACGAGAACACAGCTAACACAACAATGAAGACGACACGAAGTCAGATGAAGACAGCATGAGGTGAGAAGAAGATAACACAGAGTGAAGCAATAGAAAGACACGCGATCAGAAGAGACCAGGACGAAAATAGAAGGAAGCAACACGGAGATACAAATACAAAAGAAACACGAAGACACGAATATAAAGACAACACGAAGACACGAATACAAAGACAACACGAAGACACGTAGTGAAACAACACTTGAAAACACAAGAAAAATAACTCGAGCACACAATAGCTCGAATGAACGACTCGAAGACGAGGCGACACGAGTTGAAAACAACACGAAGACAAAAACAGAAACCGACACGAGGTGAGGTCACAAAGTGACAAAGACAAGAGGTCTAGGAAACACGACACGAAGACATGAGATAGACACGTCTTTAACAACACGTGATGAAACGGTGGAAGCAGAAGAACAACTCGAGGAACTACAGTAATTGACACGAAGACACAAGAGCAAACATAGAGGACTGACTCGAGATGAGCAACTAAGTGCTAACGACACGAGGTTCATACAGAAGCAACTCGAAGTTCATCAGAATAATTTGAGCTGCTTCAGAAGAATCAGCACGAAGTCAATCGGCACACAACTTAAAACAACACGAGGTACGAAAGGATGACACGGCGTGTTAAAACACAGACAGTACTAAAACTAAAACGACACGAAGGCAAACAGTACAACACGAGGTGTTATACACAAACATGACGAAGTTCCAACCAACACGAAGACAGTCCCTGAAAATACCTGAAGTGAAATGAAGGTTTATTCTTCACAGAAAAATATTCTTTGTTCACTTTCACAGAAAAATATTTTTGTTAATTTTTCACAGAGAAATATATTTGAACACCACTAAGACTTATAGTGTTGTCATCATCAAAACATGTAAAGATTCAACAAGACTCAACAAAAGGAAGAAGCAACTTCGATTCATTTCAAATGGAAGAATTACAGCTACAAAATGAAGTGGTTCAGAATCCTTCAGACCACTTCTCTTGCAAGCTCTCTTATCAGTAAGATTCATGCAATCCACTCCCAAAAAGAATTTAACAAGACTACACAGGAAATGCAAGTTCAGTCCAAAAGTTGAATAGCCTCACATGAATAACCAGAGATGAAAATTCAAGTCATAGTTGAATGCAAATACAGTCCAACATGTGACTCCAGCTCAATATGAATAGCCATAAGACCTATGCATAATTCCTTCAACACGGACTATCAAGATCATGCCAAAAATTCCAGATGTAGTGTAATCATTCAAAGTTAAGTCCTATAAGACCAAGTTCAGTCCAACTCAAAAAGCCATGAGAAATAAGCATGAATGCACTTTGAAGACTCATTTTTCCCAACTCAAGATAAGAAGAATATTACCATTGATCCAAAATTAACTCTTACTTTGGATCCATCATAATGTGGGCAATATGAACCAGCACATTCTGAAAATTCAGAAGCATGTCAATATTAACCAATGTATTTGAAGAACTCACTTTGAGCAATTCCTCCACAAGATAACCTCATGAAAATTAATCTTAGTCAACATATCAAATAATGAATCAATCAACCTTTGTCAGAAATAGATCAACCTGCATATGAATTCTATTTGAGACCAAGACAATCAAGTTCAGTCCAAGATTTCCAAAATCCAGTCCAATAAAAAACTGAACCATACTCAGATATTGAGAGCAAAATAGAACCCATATGACAATATTTCATCATGATCAAGCATGAACACAACAAATTCATTACACTTGTATGAATTCAAGGTTCAGTATAGAAGATTCATGTTCAATCCAAAAACAATTTAAACCAATGCAATCAAATGCATATCAACCAAGATCAAAGGCCTTATGATCTTCTATGAAAACATGATTTCACCAATGAAAAATGTCATGTATGAAGTGCATCAAGAGACCAAGGTCAATGGAAGATAATGGAAGCACTATAGGAAGGTTGGTGCATATGACCCAAGTTCTAAGCATATAAAACAAACGTCAAAAGTGAGGTCGACTCCACAAAACACATTTTGCATCTAAAGAAATTATCCACCAAGCATCCAAACCTGCAAAACAAGATATTACGACATAAGCACCAAAGTGATCAATGAGTATTTTCCACAATACTTATACACAATATATTGTTATCATCAAAACCATTGTCAAAGACAAGGAGGGAGTGCTACGAACCCAATAGAAATAAACATCAAAAGGAGCGAGGACGATCACAAGAAGAAGAAGGTAGTCACACCATTGGCACTGAAGGTGAATCCACAAGATTCAGAGGGTAGTGATGATGATTCCACGGGCAACACCGAGGATGAGGAGTTGGTTGCCATGATCACCAGAAGAGCAAGAAGATTTGTCAAAAGAACAAGGAACTTCGGTGGTCAATTCAGAAAAGGACCAAGAAAGCAAGGTTCTAACAGAGGTGAGAGTAGCAAGAAAGAAGAAGTCATTTGCTACGAGTGCAAGAAACCCGGTCATATGCCGGGTGAGTGCCCCGATCTGATGAAGAAGTTCAAGAAAGGAAAGTTCAAGAAGCCAAAGGCCATGGTGGTCACATGGAGTGATGAAGATGAGGAAGAGTCCGGGAATGAAGATGAACTGGATGAGCTGGTTTCGAATTTGTGCTTCATGGCAAATGAAGACGACACCAATGAGGTAAATTCTGAAACCAAATCTCTTACATGTGAACCATGGCAGATTGCTTATGAATCTTTGTATGAAAAATGCAAAAAATTCAAATCTGGAAACAAAAATCTGAAAAAGAAAATTGATCATTTTGTGCATGCTATAAAGCCTTGTGAAAACTGCCATGCTTTAAAATCTAAAACTAAAAAGTTGAAACATGAAAATGAAATTCTTGTGTGTAAGATTGAGTTGTTTGAAGATGAGAGTTCATGCATGCGTGAGGACCAAGCCACTTTTACCAAAATGCATGAAGACTTAAAAAGAGATTTAGAACAAGAAAAGTTGGAATGAAGTGCATGCATTCTCGCCAGAGAAATGGCTGAAAACAAGATTCATTCATTAAAGCATGAAATCAATGAGTTGAAGGATGCTATTTCTATCCTTGAAAAAGGAAAAACATCACAATCAGGAACACATTCAACTCATTGGGCTCCCAGAAGTTCATCTCCATCCTCGTCAAAAACATATGTGCATAATTCATTCCTTAATGTAGGTAGGAGGAGAAACAGAGATAGAGGCATTACATGTTTTTATTGTGGAAGGTTGGGCCATGACATGTATGATTGCAGAATTCTAAAATTTGATGATGAAAGTTTTACTAGAATGAGAAATAAATCATACATATCTCATGTCTCTAACCATCATGGACCCAAGCTTGCTTAGGCACCAAAATCTACATATGTACTCTTGTTGTGTTTGCAGGTCTGCTTGAGAGCTCAAAGGAATAAATGGTACTTTCATAGCGGATGCTCTCGGCACATGACGGGAAACAAGGAGATGTTCGCAGACCTGCATGAAAAGGATGGTGGGACAGTAGCATTCGGTGGAAAAGACAAAGGAAAAATTTTCGGAGAAGGTAAGATAGGTAAGAATCAAACTCAAACTATTGAAAATGTTTTACTTGTGAAAGGGTTGCATCACAATCTCTTAAGCATAAGTCAATTGTGTGATAAGGGATGCAATGTGATTTTTGATTCTACCCACTGTACCGTTGTAAATAGAAACACTCATGAAATAAAGTTCATAGGTTTCAGGCATAGCAATGTATACATGATAGATTTGGATGATGCTTCTCATGATAATTTGTGTTTGGTTGCAAGGAATAATGATGATGCTTGGCTTTGGCATCGCCGTCTTGGGCATGCCAGTTTTAATGTTTTGCTAAAATTATCTAGAAGTGATTTAGTGGTTGGTTTGCCTAAGTTGAAGGCCGTTGAAGAAGGAGTTTGTGGAGCGTGCAGCAGGGGTAAGCAAACAAGAACATCATTCAAGTGTAAGAATTATGTAACCACATCGAGGCCCCTTGAATTAATCCACATTGATCTTTTTGGACCAAGCAGAACACATAGCTTGGGTGGTAAACTCTATGGTTTTGTAATTATGGATGATTTCTCAAGATTGTGTTGGGTATATTTTCTTTCTCATAAAAGTGATGCCCTAATGGAATTTGAAGGATTTTGTAGGCAAGTTCAGAATGGAAAGGGGTGTTGCATCAAGACCGTGCGGAGCGATCATGGTAGGGAATTTGATAATCATGAATTCATCAATTTTTGCAGGGCTCAAGGTTTTATGCACGACTTCTCCGCACCAAGAACCCCTGAACAGAACGGAGTTGTTGAAAGGAAGAACATGACATTGATTGAAATGGCCAGAACCATGCTGAATGAGAACAACTTATCGAGGTACTTCTAGGCTGAAGCAGTGAACACTACTTGCTATATAATCAATCGTGCCATGGTAAGACCATTGTTGAAGAAAACACCCTATGAGTTGTATCGAGGTAAGAAGCCAAATATTTCTTATTTCAGAACTATTGGCTCCATTTGCTACATTCATAATAATGGTAAGGTGGACTTGGCAAAATTTGATCCCAAAAGTGACAAAGGAATACTTCTTGGGTATCTCTTAGCTCAAGAGCCTATCGAGTTTATAACTTGAGAACTCTTGTAGTTGAGGAAAGCCCCCATGTCATTATTGATGAATCATCTTCCCAAAGAACTAATGAAAAATTTATTTTGCAGGATGAAGAGTTGGATGATGGTGATACTGGGAAGATGGGAGGAACAACTGAGAAACAAGAAGTAGAAGAACCCCAAGAAGATGATGCAAATCAGGAAGATCAAGTTGAACAGCAGTTACCAAGGCAATGGACATTTGTAAAGGACCATCCGCCGGAGAATGTGATGGGCAATGTAGATGAAGGAATAAGAACATGAGCCTCTTTCATGAAAGTTGAAAATACGGATTACATAGCCTTACTTTCCCAATTTGAACCTCACTCCATAGAAGAGGCCTTGAAAGATGAGTCATGAATCATGACTATGCAAGAAGAACTACACCAGTTCCAAAGGAACAAAGTGTGGTTCCTCGTGCCATGTCCTAGAAACCACTTAATGATCGGAACAAAGTGGGTTTTTTGCAACAAAATAAACGATCAAGGAGTGATAACTAGGAACAAGGCCAGGCTAGTAGCTAAAGGCTATAGCCAAGAGCTTGGGATTGATTTTGATGAGTCTTTTGCTCCTGTAGCAAGACTCGAGACAGTGAGAGTTTTATTAACATTTACATGTTGCAATAATATTAAATTGTTTCAAATGGATGTTAAGAGTGTATTTTTGAATGGCTATATCCAGGAGGACGTGTATGTGGAGCAACCACCGGGGTTTGAAGACACTAAGCATCCAGACCACGTGTACAAGTTAGACAAAGCACTCTACGATCTGAAACAAGCACCCCAAGCATGGTATGAACGGTTAAGTGATTTCCTTATTCAAAATGGATTCAAACGAGGTAATATTGATCAAACTCTTTTTACAAAATAGAATGGCAAAGAAATCCTAATTGTTCAAGTGTATGTAGATGATATCATTTTTGGCTCCACTAAAGATGCTTTAAGCAAAGACTTTGTTAAAATGATGCAAAGTGAATTTGAAATGAGTCTTTTGGGAGAGCTAACATTCTTCTTGGGATTGCAGGTCACACAGACGGTTGTTGGTTTTTTCATACACCAAAAGAAGTATGCTTTGGAGTTGCTGAAGAAATTCAATTTGACATCAACCAAACCACAACCAACTCCCATGTCCACCTCAATAAAAATTGATTAAGATGAAACAGGTAAATCCGTAGACCAAAAACTTTTCAGAAGCATGATAGGTTCATTGTTGTATTTAACTGCTAGCCGGCCCGACATACAATTTGTTGTATGCCTATGTGCGAGATTTCAGTCCAATCCTAAAGAATCACACATGTCGGCCCTGAAATGGATTTTCAGATATGTTGCTGGTTCAGTTAATTTGGGATTGTGGTTTTCGCGTAATTCGAGCTTTGATTTAGTTGCTTATTCTGACGCCGATTATGCGAGATGTAAAGTGGATCAGAAAAGCACCAGCGGGTATTGCCAGTTTCTTGGGGGATGCGTGGTCTCATGGGCCTCCAAGAAACAAAACTCAGTGGCATTATCAACAGTCGAAGCCGAATATGTGACTGTAGGTAGTTGTGTTGCCCAGGTGTTATGGATCCAACAACAAATGATTGACTATGTCATTTATTTCAAAAATACCTCAATCCTTTGTGATAACACATCAGCCATAAATCTGTCTTAGAACTCTGTTCATCACTCTCGCACGAAGCATATTGAAATTAGACATCATTTTCTTAGGGATCATGTGAGCAAGGGTGATGTAGAAATTAGTTTCATTAAACAGACCAACAAATTGCCGACATCTTCACCAAACCTCTAAATGAAGAGAAATTCACCACCTTCAGAAGAGAACTAGAGGTTTGTAGGGTAGACAAGTTTGGATCATGATCATTTGCATCGTGTAGCTGCATTGTGTATATAAGTTATTGCATTACATGCATTTGCATTAGTGAGATGCATTATTGAATTTTCCTTCATCATGCATAAGCATTTTGTTGCTTGATAAACAAAAAAAAGGGAAAATTACTTGTGTGAACAATCATCCAGGTGTGTATTGCATTACTTCTAGTTATACTGTACACACACTTTTATTGTTATGTTTATGGCCGATATCACCTTGAATACATTCAAATACCCACAAAGGAGCAAAAACCGTTCAAAATCTGAAATCCGGAGCATTGGATAAGAAACGTCAAGTATGATCTTCAATTTCCTTAAACTTCTCCCCAATTGATTTCAACCCTTAAAAACATTCAATTACCTTTGATTCCAACATGATTTTATCATTGGGGACTCGAGCCGTACCCTTTTTGGCCTTCCCTCTGCATTCTAATCACTTTTTGTTGAAAACCAGGGGAAGGGTCGACCCCTGGGGTCGACCCTCGGGTCACCCGGTTCTGTCTGGGGCCGAGAGGAACAGGGGTCGACCCAACGGGTCGACCCATTCCGGTCGTGCGACTTAGCCGCGTCCGAACCGTCCAAGAACATGGCTAAAACCCTAGGTTTGCCCCTCCCATCCTTATAAAACCTCTCAAGCCCTCTTCTAAGCCTAGCCACCACATCTTGCAAGCCTTAAAAATCATTCTTGGCACCAAAAATGCTCCATCCCTAGCCGCGGGTTCCTCCGGTGGCATCTCGCGGATACCCCCTTTGTTGCGGTTCCAAGCGTCGTTCTTGCTTCCCAATCCGTCTGAGGTATGCTCTTGGTGTGTGGAGGATCATTTATCCACTATATTAGCCTTCCATTCTTGTTAAACCATCTAGATCTACAACCTCATCAAGTGGTTCCTTCGGTTTATGTTCTAGATGGCCCCAAGGAGACGTCCTTCTCGCAGAGGAGAAGAATCGAGCTCGGCAAGAGATCGTCGATCTAAATAGGCCACGCAAAGCGCTGCTCTTAGAGGAAACCCATCGTCAAGCAAGGTTTTGGATAGAAAAGTGCTCCGTCCGCAGGCGGTCGATTTTGGTAACCTTAACCGCCATATCCCAAGTCTTGTGGATCTTCTTGGCAGTCAACCAAATCTAGAAATCTTCATGTCTGCACATCGCCGCAGTTATCCGAACTTGGTGCATTAGTTTTATAGTAATTTGTCCATGTCGGGTGACATACCAATTACTATGGTAAATGGGGTATAGATTATCCTCTCGCCGCAACTTTTAGGCGCAGCTCTTAATTTATCACATGAAGGTTATGCATTTGGCGATATTGTGGTTCCGGACGAAACAGTGTATCTATTCATGACATCCGAAGAAAAGGGTGATAGATCGCTCGCTAGATTGAATGCCAACCATTTTCCTCCCATACAACATATATTGCATAGAATGATCACTACTATTTTGCTATCGAGAGGGGGAGGCCATGATAAGGTCACTGAAATTCACATGTTTTTATTCTATCGCTTCTTGGGTGGCATTCCTATCAGTTTTCCCACACTTATTTTGGATCACATTTGTTCAAGCATAAAGCACAAAAATAGGACTTTACCATATGCCGCAGCCTTATCTGCTGTTTTTTAGTACATGGAGATTGATCTTTCCAAAGAGCCCTCCCAAACAATACGAGCTGCTGACATTTACTCAATTCACACCATATGTCACAACATGGGTTATGAAATGAGAGATGGGGAATTGGTTGGCCAATTGAAGCGTCCTGCCCAAGTGGTCAGTTCTGAAGAGGATGATGATGATGATGATGGAGAGCCGGCCGGAGAGCAACATCCCCATGTTCCTGCTGAAGGGATGCCTTCTGAAGAGGTTCAACTGCTCATGGATCGTTTGGATACCATTGATGATCGTTTAGATAGGTATGGGGAGATAATGGAAGCTATTGAAAAAGAATTGTCTGATCTGAAGCTATCTCACCAAGAGTCCACTCAGTCCTTCACTGACGCCTTGGCCCATCAAACCCACATGTTTGAGGAGATTTTGGATTATGTTCGGCGTCCACCAAATCCACCCACTCCGGATGATGACTAGGTGGTTGCACTCCCGCGGAATGGCACACTTCTTCTCCTATATTCACCCCCTCCTTTTTTATGATGCCAAAGGGGGAGAAAATTTGTACTATGTGTGTGCCCGGTAAGGCAATCGGCTACTTATACTTTATGTGTGGTGTGTGCTTGCATGCATGTATGTTTTTCATTTATCATCTTAGTTAGCAAAGCTGCATATCATGGCATTGCATAAGTATTGTAGTCTTTCTTATGCATTCAGACTTTGTTGTCCCTCCTTTAACTATGTTGTTGGCAAGAACTTTGGAATATGCCTTTAGTTGGTCAATCTTACAAGTTTGGAATGGTATGTTTCAAGTTATGATGCTTCTTGAATGGTTCATGATGGTGTATGAAAGTTTTATTCTTGATATGGAGCTTGAACTCAATGAGCATGTTAAATCATTTTGAAGTCTTATATTCATGCTTGGCATATAGTATTTTGTCATCATCAAAAAGGGGGAGATTGTTGAACCCCCTCCATGTGTGAAGATTTAAATGTGATAACTTTTGATGATGACCAAACACTATATGTGCATAAATTTTATTTGAAATGTTCTAGCATAAAAAGTCTTGGCAAATGCTCAACATCTATCAAGAAGTCATGGAGCCTTGAGGATTCAAAGAACAACTTCACTAGGTTAGAGTTTTGGATTCAAGTTGAAAGACTATATCTAACTCAGCTTATGTGTTTTTACAGGACAAGAAATGTGGCTCAGAGTTTGAGAATTTCGAGGACGTTTGGTGAGATCAATCCTATATTCTAAGCTCTTGATCTTTTGATTTCAAGTTGTCATTCATCAAGTATTTTATTGGCGTAAACCCAACTTGAATCCCCCTAGCTTGATCCTTGGACTTAGTGTGGTTTTTATTCATATCTTGGAAGTTCAGGGACAAGGGTCGACCCCAAGGGTCGACCCCTGATAGTTAATTCCTCAACCCGCACGGGGTTCTACAACCCCAGCTACGAGGGTCGACCCCTGTGGGTCTTTTTCTCAAAACTGCACGGGTCTTCATTTCCATCCGCGAGGGTCAACCCTTGGGGTCGACCCCTGTGGGTCAGTTTTTTAAACCCGCACGGGGGGTCACGAGGGTCGACCCTAAGGGTCAACCCATTACTCCGGTACCCATTATACCTCTCACGAGGGTCGACCCCAAGGGTCGACCCTTTCCGGTTCGGGGCGGCGCCATCAAATACGACCTTCGTGTAGGCACGCCAAAAGTCTTCTAACTCCGGACCAACTGCCCCAAATCACTCCAGAAAATGTGGATCTGGTCCCTAGGCTGTTTCTTGACCATCCTAATCATATATAACATCTTATTGGGTTGTAAACCCTAAGGGATTTTTGGAGAGAGATCTTAAGTGCATTTTTGTTCTAACATTTGTGTGTGCATGGACATAGCAATAGCTCCAGCTTTTCTTCCACCTTGATCTGAGCGTGGATGTGAAGGGAAGAAGCTAGATACAAGTCTCCAATCGATCCTCTACTAGAAGATGTGTGGGAAATCAAGCTACAAGCATTGATCGTACAAGAATCATTCTTCATCAATCAAGAACCGTCCTCAAGCTACAAAAGCATTAAACTACCATCAAAGGAGAGAAAGGGGGAGCTCTAAACAATACAAAATCGTTCTTCATTCTTCACTCTTAGAGTTCTTTTGTTTGAGCTTGAATATCTGTTGTAATTCTTTAACCGGATTTCTGTGTGGTTGCTTGTGTTTGGAGACATGAGTGTGAGTGTGTGTGTGTGTGTGGCAGCCCAGATCGGGTGCAGTGTGTGTGGTTGCTGTTCTACATAACGTGTGTGTAGCTCACTTCATAGTGAAGCATTAATCCTCACGTGTGAGGGGTGGACGTAGGGGACACGGTTGTGTACCCGAACCACCTAAAAACTCCGTGCTTCATTTGTGTTATGTTTCTTCGTATATTTCTACGAGTGGGCTTCACGTTGAGCTGAGTGTCTATCACTTCTGTCTTCAATCACCTACCTTCATCCACGCAAATTCACGAGTGTGTTCCCATCCGAGTGAGACTGAGTGCTTGTGTGCTTATTAATCAAGCTGTTCATTCGAAAAGAAATTTTATTTGGCCAATCAATTCACCCCTCCCCTCTTGATTGCCACCATTCGGGACTCAACAGGGAATCGCTCCCAAGAAAGGGCCTCACACCCTAGATCTTGCTGCTGCAAGGAGGAAGAAGGAAGAACAAGAAGACCAAGAGGGAGAGAGGGGGGGTGCACCCTTGGCCTTTCACAATAATTTTCTTCATTAAAACTTTCACAAATGACACAAGAGATATTATATACTAAACCCTAGACCTAGGAAAAATGACCTCTAATACCCTTGGTCAAAGGGGCATATAGGGGAAGGGAGATAAAAGGGTAATAAACAATTCCCACATTGGGATAAAGAAGGGGGCACCCCCTCCCTTGGTCAACAATGGGCAATATTCCACCCTTGACCATGGGCCATCATATTGGGCCCTCTATGTATGGAGGCTCACAAGAGAGAGAAAGGCCCAATTGGGCTACTAAAGGTCTTGAGGCCCATTTTGGAAATTAGACCCCTTACAGGATGTTAGCCCATATTACATTCTTGATCCATATTAAAGCCAAAACTACAAATACACACCAAATACACTCAAAATAAATACAGAGACATATCAAAACTCAGGTAGAGACTCCATACTATCACCCAACCACAAGGATGTTGGTGTCGCTCGAGTCATGCTTCGTGTCTGGTACCGGCGGCTAGCTCTAGTGTCCGCACCAATTCTCCCCGGGTGGGAGGAACTCGACCCCATCGAGTAGGAGTCCAGGTCGCTCTGGTATCGATCCCGATCAAGGGTGGAATATTGACCATGGTTGCCATTGTTGACCAAGGGAGGGGGCACGACCAAGGGTATTAGAGGTCTCAGTCGTTCTATATTAGGAGTCCGGGTCGCTCTGGTATCGATCCGGGTCAAGGGTGGAA
The DNA here is from genome assembly GCA_022559845.1 of Amorphophallus konjac. Classification (NCBI taxonomy): domain Eukaryota; kingdom Viridiplantae; phylum Streptophyta; class Magnoliopsida; order Alismatales; family Araceae; genus Amorphophallus; species Amorphophallus konjac. Next base: position 138,162,464 of record CM040128.1, on the reverse strand, counting down.
TATTGACCATGGTTGCCATTGTTGACCAAGGGAGGGGGCGCCCCCTTCTTTGTCCCCATGTGGGAATTGTTTATTTCCCTTTTATCTCCCTTCCCCTATATGTCCCTTTGACCAAGGGTGTAACGACCCAGAGATCCGGATACCGGTAAATCGATACCAAGAACTCGGGGAAGCCACCCAAGAGGCTGATGAGGCCCCGTAAGGGTTGGAGGGTTTTGTCGAGGGGATGCATAACGAATTGGAATTACACGTGCGCAATGTTAATTAGAGCAACAAATTGAACTATAAACGAAAGCAAATTAAATATCAGAGTGATAAATATACACAATAGTCCAGATCTACAATATATATGAGTCCAACAACTGTACAAGAGTCAAAAATATACAACTACTCGGGGCATACCTGATGGGATCGGCAAGCGGCTTCAACAAAACTATAAAATAGCTATTTATGTTTTAGTTGTCTCATGTTAATTGGGCCATATGTATGAGCCTAATGGGTCATGTTTTATGTTCATAGTAATTATGTCTACAATAATCATGTAAGAGTCTTTTTTTATTTGTGTGTCTTTTAGTCTTCCCAAGAGAGTTATGATGAGTAGGTATTAGGTGTTAATGAGTTGTCTTTTGATTTTTTCTAAACAGTCTTTTTTTTATTTGTGTGTCTTTTAGTCTTCCCAGGAGAGTTATGATGAGTAGGTATTAGGTGTTAATGAGTTGTCTTTTGGTTTTCTTTGAAGAGTCTATAAAAGGTCATGTAACTCTTCTTTAGAATACAAAGAGTTGAATAGAATTTTTGGAAAGATATCCTCCGATGTGAGGTCCACACCCTTTCTATCCCTCTTTTCCCCATCTCTTTCCAACTAGGGGTGCGATGCCCCTCTCCCTCCCTCTCCCCTCGGCTGGGTGCGACACCCAACTCTTCCTCCCCCTTCCCTTGCTTCTCTGTTCTCCCCTCCCTCACATCCACAAGCTTGGCCAGCCCTCCCAATCCCTTTCCTTTGGCTTCCCTCCCCCCTCTCTTGTCCCTGCAGCCGCAGTCACCCCTCTCTCCCTCTCTCCCTCTAAACTTCTTCTGCCATGGCCAACACCGCCGTTCACCACCTCGTCTCTCTCTCTCTAAAACTCTCTCTCTCTCTAAAAGGGGTGACCCTTTCTCTCTCCTCCCCCTCCCAATTTCAAATTTCTCTCTCTCTACCCCATTCACTTCTCATTAAGACCCCTCTCCCCTCCCCATACTCCATTCAATTGTCTCCTTACTTCCCCATCTACCAAAGCAACCTTTGGTATTCCTAGGCACCCCTTCACTCTCTCCAAGCCATTTTCCCCCTTCCCAAGCCAACCTTTCACCTCCCCAAGGCCCAAATTGAATTCCCCACCCCTTGAGGGTTGTGCCCCAGCCTCTCCCTCTCCCCCAACCTCCCCTAGTCGCACACCCCCTTCCCTCCTTTGGCCTGGTCGACCAGGCCAACCCCTCCCCTCCCACCTTGGTCAATCTACACACCCAGCCAACCCTGCCCCTTCTCCTCCAGTTCCAGTCCCCCCTAGCTCCGACCTTCTCACCACCCAGCCTCTTCCATCAACCCCCTAGCACCCCCTTACATCTCCCACAGCCATTAGACCCTTCCCCCTTGCTGCAACTTCACCTTTCCCCGCCCCAATCTTCATCTATCACCAATCTGCTCTGCCCAGTTCGCAGGAAGCCAATAGGGTCCTGAGAGAAGCGTCTCCATCATCATCACTCTGAAGTTTCTGGTGGCAAGCCCTACACCGCTGGAAAGGGCGTCCAGAGAGCTTCGCAGGCGAGGTGGTATCATCAAATTCCGACATCGGAGCAGCCCGTGAGAGCCAATCTCGCTAGACTACGCAAGACACCTCCGGCAGACAACCTGAAGCTGAAAGAAAATACTCCAGCGACCAGTTCAGTGAAGCCCTTGGCACGATCTTTGGAGGGGATCGACTTCCGCCAGTCCTCTACCTTCTCCAACAAGAAGGAGGTGATTCTCCCACCCGAGCACCCGGTTCCGGCCATTCTTGTTGAAGGTCGCAGACTGCTCCAGTTCTATCCAGGTTGGACCGACCCCCACTCTTCAACTCAGAGCTTTCTTATCCGACCTCCGATTGCGGTCCCGTCAGTTGTCATTCGAAGCTACTTTGTCCACGGTCGCGTCGCCACCAGTTTTGCCTCCATCGGTGTTCGGTAGCACCCAGGGCAGCTTCGGCATCAGTACCCTTTGGTTCTGCATCAGTCAAAACTCAGTCAGACCAGCCGAGTACTCCGAACTACAGCAACCTCCGGCATCCACCAAACGGCGCCAATTCGTAAGGTCCATTCCCTGGTCAGTCCCGGTCATCTCAGCACTGATCCCGCCTCCGGAAACCTTCGGGCGAGCTCGTGGCTGTTCCGACACCGACACCCTATCCTGCAGTCCCAGGCCGGGCAGAACAGAGCAGCTTGTGAAGACGACGACGTAGCACCACGGCTCGACCTATGGACGACTACCAGCTCCTACGGCCGGCTTCTACCTCACCTCCCTGCTCTCCGTCTGATAGTTTGAAGTTCTTCCTCGACCTCGTCTCACATCAAATGGTATCAGAGCTTAGGGAACCTGGTTGCTCCAACCAACCGGGATCCTGAGCTACGAGGTTCGAGGACGAACCTCCTCCAAGCGGAGGGGATTGATGGGATCGGCAAGCGGCTTCAACAAAACTATAAAATAGCTATTTATGTTTTAGTTGTCTCATGTTAATTCGGCCATATGTATGAGCCTAATGGGTCATGTTTTATGTTCATAGTAATTATGTCTACAATAATCATGTAAGAGTCTTTTTTTAGTTGTGTGTCTTTTAGTCTTCCCAAGAGAGTTATGATGAGTAGGTATTAGGTGTTAATGAGTTGTCTTTTGGTTTTTTCTAAAGAGTCTTTTTTTTATTTGTGTGTCTTTTAGTCTTCCCAAGAGAGTTATGATGAGTAGGTATTAGGTGTTAATGAGTTGTCTTTTGGTTTTCTCTAAAGAGTCTATAAAAGGTCATGTAACTCTTCTTTAGAATACAATGAGTTGAATAGAATTTTTGGAAAGATATCCTCCGATGTGAGGTCCACACCCTTTCTATCCCTCTTTTCCCCATCTCTTTCCAACTAGGGGTGCGATGCCCCTCTCCCTCCCTTTCCCCTCGGCTGGGTGCGACACCCAAGTCTTCCTCCCCCTTCCCTTGCTTCTCTGTTCTCCCCTCCCTCACATCCACAAGCTTGGCCAGCCCTCCCAAACCCTTTCCTCTGGCTTCCCTCCCCCCTCTCTTGTCCCTGCAGCCGCAGTCACCCCTCTCTCCCTCTCTCCCTCTAAACTTCTTCTGCCATGGCCAACACCGCCGTTCACCACCTCATCTCTCTCTCTCTCAAACTCTCTCTCTCTAAAAGGGGTGACCCTTTCTCTCTCTCTACCCCATTCACTTCTCATTAAGACCCCTCTCCCCTCCCCATACTCCATTCAATTGTCTCCTTACTTCCCCATCTACCAAAGCAACCTTTGGTATTCCTAGGCACCCCTTCACTCTCTCCAAGCCATTTTCCCCCTTCCCAAGCCAACCTTTCACCTCCCCAAGGCCCAAATTGATTTCCCCACCCCTTGAGGGTTGTGCCCCAGCCTCTCCCTCTCCCCCAACCTCCCCTGGTCGCACACCCCCTTCCCTCCTTTGGCCTGGTCGACCAGGCCAACCCCTCCCCTCCCACCTTGGTCAATCTGCACACCCAGCCAACCCTGCCCCTTCTCCTCCAGTTCCAGCCCCCCTAGCTCCGACCTCCTCACCACCCAGCCTCTTCCATCAACCCCCTAGCACCCCCTTACATCTCCCACAGCCATTAGACCCTTCCCCCTTGCTGCAACTTCACCTTTCCCCGCCCCAATCTTCATCTATCACCAATCTGCTCTGCCCAGTTCGCAGGAAGCCAACAGGGTCCTGAGAGAAGCGTCTCCATCATCATCACTCTGAAGTTTCTGGTGGCAAGCCCTACACCGCTGGAAAGGGCGTCCAGAGAGCTTCGCAGGCGAGGTGGTATCATCAAATTCCGACATCGGAGCAGCCCGTGAGAGCCAATCTCGCTAGACTGCGCAAGACATCTCCGGCAGACAACCTGAAGCTGAAAGAAAATACTCCAGCGACCAGTTCAGTGAAGCCCTTGGCACGATCTTTGGAGGGGATCGACTTCCGCCAGTCCTCTACCTTCTCCAACAAGAAGGAGGTGATTCTCCCACCCGAGCACCCGGTTCCGGCCATTCTTGTTGAAGGTCGCATACTGCTCCAGTTCTGTCCAGGTTGGACCGACCCCCACTCTTCAACTCAGAGCTTTCTTATCCGACCTCCGATTGCGGTCCCGTCAGTTGTCATTCGAAGCTACTTTGTCCACGGTCGCGTCGCCACCAGTTTTTCCTCCATCGGAGTTCGGTAGCACCCAGGGCAGCTTCGGCATCAGTACCCTTTGGTTCTGCATCAGTCAGAACTCAGTCAGACCAGCCGAGTACTCCGAACTACAGCAACCTCCGGCATCCACCAAACGGCGCCAAATTCGTAAGGTCCATTCCCTGGTCAGTCCCGGTCATCTCAGCACTGATCCCGCCTCCGGAAACCTTCGGGCGAGCTCGTGGCTGTTCCGACACCGACACCCTATCCTGCAGTCCCAGGCCGGGCAGAACAGAGCAGCTTGTGAAGACGACGACGTAGCACCACGGCTCGACCTATGGACAACTACCAGCTCCTACGACCGGCTTCTACCTCACCTCCCTGCTCTCCGTCTGATAGTTTGAAGTTCTTCCTCGACCTCGTCTCACATCAATACCCCGGTCAAAAGGTACAAGAGAAGATAAAAGACTACTGACAATCTACTGAGCGACCACTGCTGGCACTAAGTACGACCGTCAAAAGCACGGGAAGATCCGGAAGACGGCTGAGGCTGCTCACCGAAAAACGTATGGGTGAGTCTCACAACCAGACTCAGTAGGGGTCACGCGGATCCCTACCTCGCCACAAAACAAGGAAAGCAATTGAAGCATACATTGGCAGAATTAAACAACAACTCAATAAAGCGGTAAAACTATCTAAACAGTTTAACAACAGTTAACTATAATGCCAATTGAATTTAAACGTGAGTACTCGAAATCTACCAATAGAATAAACTCAACATTTCCAAGTGACAGGAGAAAGAAGGACCACCAGAAAGAGAAATCAGATGCCTCCACTGACGGCTTACACTATGTCTCAAGCATCTACACAAGTCTGGATCGCGACAAGTAAGATACGTAACAGTATCAGAAACAAGAACTAGTTAGCGTAACACTCGTCAGTGCCAGTCCAAGCCCCTGACCACGTGTGCACACACCGGCTCGTTGACTTGAGCCAGGCCTCTAGCTAATTTTTTCCCCTAGTAGGACGCTACTGGAAAGTAGGGGCCCACGAAAACTAGCTTAAAAATCGTAAACCAGGACTACCCCGCCACCTCTCCTAGGTGGGCCGACACTAGAGGTCGTCGGGCTACAACTAGTGGTTCCATTACAAGGAAAGAGAACTAATTCTATTGGGATCTAAAAACATGCCAAAATAATTTAAATATGGCGAATATGCGATATTAAATGCATAAAAGAATGAACATGCACAAATTGAAATTCTGTAGAAAATGGCGGTCGAACATTAGCCCGCCACAGTCTCTGGCGGTCGAAGGTCGGGGAGCTACAAGGGGTGTGGCGCTCCACTAATAGGCCGCTAAACTCCACCGCCATACTGTTTTATACAGTAAAAACATGCTCTAGCAGTCCAAGATGGATCCGCCAAAGGCCTCCTGGTGGTTCTACGATAAGCCGCCACACTAACCGCCCTATCGGGTCAAAGGTCATTGACCTAGTCAACGGTCATATAGTGGTCGAAGGTACAGCCGCTAAGGGTAGTAGACGGTCCAATGATGGGCCGCTACAAGGGGTATAGCGCAGGGGCTGTGGACCGCCAAGGTCCACCGCCTTACTGCTTTAAAGAAACGGTCACTGGCAGGACCGCCACCTGCCCGGTGAACCGAATCTGTAGGGTTTGTAACCGGAACCCCTCCCGATCGACCTAGATCGGCGGGAAACATATTTTTAACCTGTTCCATGCCATTCCACAATCACATAACCACAGTTTATAGCCTAAGAACCCATCAACGATGTTCATGGAGACTTAAAACATAAATTTATGATGTTCATGCTCTAAAAATAAAAATGATGATGTGCAGGCTGTGGAAAACATAAAGACGATAGGCAGGACATGGAAAATTATCCTAGCGAGCTTGGGCATCCATCCCCCTACCTCGATCGCGCCGAAAACGGCGTTAGGGGCGCTTGCAAGCCAAGAGAGCCGAGCCGCTCTCTCACGCCCACCCGTCTCCATGCGCCGCAGTTCGTCTCAAAGTTGACGTCACCGCGCTCCACATGTCACGAGCTTTCCGATGATGCCTCCCACGCCTCCGTCCTCGACCCGAACTGGCCGCGCCACCAAGAGAGGGGAAGAGGTGATGCGGAACGGGACTAAAAAGGACTGGACCTACTATGAAGACCAAGTGCGGCCAGCACTCACACGTGACAAGGCAAGCCGAGAGATCGACCTCCGTACTATTCCTCCGAAGAGAGGCGTCTCTCAACAAGAAACCCAAGTCCACGGCCGTCCCTATGAGGGAAACGAGTGGATCAAAGCGGCAAAGGGAGCCGACGCGCAACTATGGGAGTCTAGTCCGAGCTCGGTGCTCGACTAGGGCCACGGAATGGTGCTCTCAACTCGCAAAACCCACGGTGAATTGAATATGTAGCTAGGATCCTACACTCGCACGCTGCATAATCGAGAGCATACTAGCAAAGCAAATGCCAAGGGAAGGAACGTCGCACGTACCTCCACGCCTAGGCGTGGGGAAGGAACCCCGGCCGAGACCAACAACCCCGATACACGTAGAAGTAATAATACACAATTGACCCAAAATGCCCACTCCTCGCAGGGAGGTAACAGGCTACAAACAGAGGAGTCGGGGCTGCCGATGCACGGGCTGACGGGCAGCACTCGGTGAAGGGGTGGGCCGCGAGGAGGTCCCGGGTAGCTCTGCGAACTGCTGAAAGAACGTCCACCTCTGGAGGGGCTGAGGTGGCAGGAGTCCCCGGTACCTTGCTGTCGTGGGGTCGCTCCTCCGGGAAGAAGAAGGATGTCGCCGATCCTCGGGGAAGCCTCTGGAGTGCGTTCGGAAGGAGGGGACAGGTTGCTGGCCAACCTGCACAAGCCCGCCAAACAGCCCGGGGGCGACTCCGGTAAGCGCCCTTAATCACGTCCTGGACCTGCGAAATTCAGCGAGGGCGCTGGTGGGGATGTCCCACAGGCGCCCGTGGAAGGTGAACTGCAGTCGAGGCCGATGGTGACCGTGGCAATTCGTCAAACACCTGGCGTGCAGTCAGACTGCCTGTCTGCCCACACCGGTAGAGACCAGGAGAACAGTCGGTACGCAGGCTTCCGGACAGATTTAGGGATGGGGTTTTCTCTGGTGGGTAGCTTACAGGTAGGGCTAACAGATGACCAAGGTAGCGGGGGCGGTGCCTTGGAGGATTTGGGCGTGGGCAGGGTGGAAAGTGGGGGTCGCAGCCTGCACTTCAGGGCAGTCAGGTCTGTGAACCCGAGATGGGATATGAGGGCGTAGGGGTGCGGATGGAATTCTGACCAGGGGCGGCCACTGGAGATGGAGTGGTGTGTGTGGAGATAGCCCTCCAATTTTCAGGCCATTCCAGTAAGGGGAGGTGGTGGTCCCTTTGGAGGGTACTGCAGATCTGTCCCGCCGGGTTACTGTAGCGCCCAGAGGAGGACCGAAAGTAGCCACAAAGGGAAGTTTCAGCCCCAATGGAGTTTTGGGATGAAACCACCACGAATGGTTCGGGGACAGGGAGGGGAACAACTTATGTGAAGAGGTTGTGGTCGATCGGAGAAGGAACGGGGGTGCACACGGGTGTCCAAGGCGACTCTGATCACAGGCGAGTCTGTCCAGGGAGCAGCCTGCGCGACGAAAGTGTCTACAAAGACAACTTCCTCTGTGATTCGAGTTTTGGGACAAGGCCGGTGGGGTTGGAAGGGGGACTTGTAGGGGAAGAAAAGTCTAGAAGAAATCCAGACGGTTTGCCCACAGAAAGGGTTCGTACCGACGTGATCTTTGGACCCCTAGCTTGCAGGCAGAGCAGGTGCATCCGAGATTGGATTGAATGCCACCGAGCTTGACGTCGTCTCGCCGCTTGGATCTCTCTCCGACATGGGATGAAGAGACTCGCTTCACAGCACGATCCTCACCTCACCAGGACCTCCTTCTCAAGGGAGTCGCACCCAGGAGTTGGAGATGGAGGAAGAAGAAGATGGGGGATAGGGGAAGAGAGGGGCGTCGCACCCCTTGGGGAAGGATGGAGAAGGTCGCCCTCTCCTTGGTGGTGGCTGCGCACAAGGTTTCTCACAAATTAATTCTTCATTATCTTTCAAAGGAAAAAATACAAGGTTTATATATGGGGAGGGGAGGTGCTAGGGTTGAAACCCTAGCCAAGAGGGAGGGGAGGGGGATGCGCCACATGGCATGGGGAAAGGGGGGGGCGCAACAAGGCAAGGGGGGGGGGAGGGCCGCACCCCTCTTCCTATAATCTAGGAGAGGGGCGGCTGCCACCTTCCAAGAGGAGGGAAAAGAGTTGGGGCGCCCAAAACCCTAACCCTAGGTGGGCTAAGCAAGGGAGTGGGTGGCCAGCCCATATGGGCCAGAGATTGAACCAAAAAAATGGCCCAATAGCCCTATCTCCTATCTAATAAGCATAAAATGGTCCAACTAAAGGCTAATTTGCTCCAAATGGCCTACAAAGGTCCACACAACTAATAAAAGTGTCCACGCAGGGACTAATCCAAGGCCCAACATGGCCTAAAGCATAAAATAACTAAAGATAGCTCTACTAGTCTGCCAAGTGGTCGCCGAGCCAAAGGGATGCCGGCATGCTCCGTGTGCTCCGTCGAGTGATGCGGCGCGTGTCCTCACCAATTCTCCCCGGGTGGGAAGAACTCGACCCCGTCGAGTAAGGGTCACGGTCGCTCAAGTAACGCTCCAGCAGGTCCGGGTCGATCCGCTCCAGCTCTCCACGTGTGATCCAGGTGTCGTCTGTCGCAGGGCGCCCTCTCCAACGCACTAGAAAGCGCTGGTAGGCTCCGCTCCTGGTCGTGGTCACCTGCTCATCCAGTATGCAATCTATATGCTCGCGTGTCTGTAAAGGGGCTGGAGGAGGTGGACGCTCCGAAGGTGTGATGCTCTCAACAGGAGGGGTAGGCCCAAAAAGCTCACTGGGAATCACCGCGGGATCCCGATATGCCACCAGATCAGAGACATTGAACGTCGAACTGATCCCATAGTCGTCTGGCAGCTCAATCTCATACGCATTCGACCCTATTCGCTTCAGAACTCGGAAGGGTCCTGCACCGCGGTCCTGGAGTTTCTTCACGGCCCCCGAAGGGAACCGTTCAGGTCTAACCCTGATCATGACGTACTCTCCCACTTGGAACTCACGGGTGCGTCGATGCGCATCAGCTAGATCCTTATAACGTGCGTTGCTGGCCTCAAGGTGGTGATGATGCAGACTCCGAACTAGTTGTGTTGACTCATACCTATGTGAATGCAGTGGGGGTCCTGGACATCCAAACACAGACCTAGCATGCCTATGACTCCTACATGAGTGGACAACACGGGGAGGACCAGGACAACCAAAGTTGTATCTATCATGCATGGGTGTCCTACGGAATGTGGTAGACTCATGGGGACTAAATTGCCCAAACTCACTCATGACATTCCCTATATGAGACAAACCCCTATATGATGGTGGACATGAAGAAACATGGGGAAGAGACATGTATCCCTGGCCTCCTAAGCTCGGGCATCTGGATGCCGATAAGGTGAGGTGTTGACTAGAAGGCCTAGGTGGTGTCTGATAGTGGACCTCCTCGACAAGGTGGGGAAAAGAATATGGGTCGAGAGGCTCACTAGGGAGGGGATCGAAAGGGTCAAAGAAATGATGACCCCTCCCGACAGGTCCCTTCACTATACTTGCCCATGTGCGACATTCGCCCAGGTGCAGATAATCACCTTCAGGCACTCTCATGTATGGGGCAAGGGGCTCATGAGGAAGGCAAGGAAGGCAAGGTTCCTCCCTCGGGACCGTGAAACCATAAGCGGGGACAAAATCAACCTCCACGGGTATAGGAAATAATAAAAGGACCTCGGATGTGATATGTCCTATGGTGTAGACCGAGGTAATAGACCCCAAAGCAGGGAGTGTAAAGCTATGACTATAGGGTTGGTCAGACCCTAAGGTCAACATGTAAGTCAACTCCCATTGATAATCTAAACTTCTAAGGAAGTCCTTCACATTTTCAAGAAAGCAGAAGGACCAAAAAGTGGTGTGAAAGGAGTTAAGGGGTATTATTGGGAGGGCTGGTCCCATGGGTGTATAGCAAGGAATGGAGACATCTAGAAGTGGACCCTTCCTTAGCCAGCTAGCTAAAGACTCACCAATGACCAGTTCACCCTCGGAAGGTAAGAATGTCTCTATATGAGGGTCTAAGGGTGAAGCCTCTCTCTCGGGAGGGGAAACGGAGTCCTCTATGATGTGGAGGGGATCACTCCCTAACTCCTCAACCTCAGTTAGGTACTCCTCAATCAACTCCTGTTCAGTCTCGTAACTCACTGGAACAAACCCAGGTGATGACATGGAGGTGGTCGGCGTAACGCCGTCATGGAAGATAAACTCACCGGGAAGGTGAGATGGGTGTAAGGTGCAGGTCCTCCTATCCAGGTCGATGGTCGCACTTCTTTCCTCCAACCAAGTTCGCCCTAAAATGATGCATGGACCAGCAAGTGTGCTGATCTTGCACCAAGCGCCATCGGAATATTTAACGGGGCCAAACCACCGTTGAAACTCGATAAAAGCTAAACCATCACGGAGAACAATCTCCCCAGTCTTAGAGAGTGACTCAATAATGTCTTGTGAGACACAGTTAGACGACACCCTACTGATGAAGTCGATCTCCGTATGCATCCCATTTGGTAGGATGGCAGTGGACATGACAGGGCGCTGGAATGACTCGGTCATCGGTATAGGGATCGGGTCTCCCGACGACTGAGTGGTAGGGGCGACACTTAGGGGTCGTACCATAAGAGCATCGAATCGGGCCAATAGGGATGACTAATCTGATATGTGGGCTCGAGGAACCACCATGGGGTTGGCGCGGAGCTGGACATGCAAGACTCAACGAGACAAGGACAAAACTCTAACTAGACACAAACCTAACATTACAATGCAATGGTGGGTTACCTAGATGAACTAAGAGACTCAATGCAACCTAGATAACTCTAAGGCCTCAATTGCACCCTAGACAACCTAAAGACTCGAATGACCTAAGACCCCAATTTGTTAGAACAAACTGGTTCCCTAAGCTCTGATACCAAATTTGATGCGGAACGGGACTAAAAAGGACTGGACCTACTATGAAGACCAAGTGCGGCCAGCACTCACACGTGACAAGGCAAGCCGAGAGATCGACCTCCGTACTATTCCTCCGAAGAGAGGCGTCTCTCAACAAGAAACCCAAGTCCACGGCCGTCCCTATGAGGGAAACGAGTGGATCAAAGCGGCAAAGGGAGCCGACGCGCAACTATGGGAGTCTAGTCCGAGCTCGGTGCTCGACTAGGGCCACGGAATGGTGCTCTCAACTCGCAAAACCCACGGTGAATTGAATATGTAGCTAGGATCCTACACTCGCACGCTGCATAATCGAGAGCATACTAGCAAAGCAAATGCCAAGGGAAGGAACGTCGCACGTACCTCCATGCCTAGGCGTGGGGAAGGAACCCCGGCCGAGACCAACAACCCCGATACACGTAGAAGTAATAATACACAATTGACCCAAAATGCCCACTCCTCGCAGGGAGGTAACAGGCTACAAACAGAGGAGTCGGGGCTGCCGATGCACGGGCTGACGGGCAGCACTCGGTGAAGGGGTGGGCCGCGAGGAGGTCCCGGGTAGCTCTGCGAACTGCTGAAAGAACGTCCACCTCTGGAGGGGCTGAGGTGGCAGGAGTCCCCGGTACCTTGCTGTCATGGGGTCGCTCCTCCGGGAAGAAGAAGGATGTCGCCGATCCTCGGGGAAGCCTCTGGAGTGCGTTCGGAAGGAGGGGACAGGTTGCTGGCCAACCTGCACAAGCCCGCCAAACAGCCCGGGGGCGACTCCGGTAAGCGCCCTTAATCACGTCCTGGACCTGCGAAATTCAGCGAGGGCGCTGGTGGGGATGTCCCACAGGCGCCCGTGGAAGGTGAACTGCAGTCGAGGCCGATGGTGACCGTGGCAATTCGTCAAACACCTGGCGTGCAGTCGGACTGCCTGTCTGCCCACACCGGTAGAGACCAGGAGAACAGTCGGTACGCAGGCTTCCGGACAGATTTAGGGATGGGGTTTTCTCTGGTGGGTAGCTTACAGGTAGGGCTAACAGATGACCAAGGTAGCGGGGGCGGTGCCTTGGAGGATTTGGGCGTGGGCGGGGTGGAAAGTGGGGGTCGCAGCCTGCACTTCAGGGCAGTCAGGTCTGTGAACCCGAGATGGGATATGAGGGCATAGGGGTGCGGATGGAATTCTGACCAGGGCGGCCACTGGAGATGGAGTGGTGTGTGTGGAGATAGCCCTCCAATTTTCAGGCCATTCCAGTAAGGGGAGGTGGTGGTCCCTTTGGAGGGTACTGCAGATCTGTCCCGCCGGGTTACTGTAGCGCCCAGAGGAGGACCGAAAGTAGCCACAAAGGGAAGTTTCAGCCCCAATGGAGTTTTGGGATGAAACCACCACGAATGGTTCGGGGACAGGGAGGGGAACAACTTATGTGAAGAGGTTGTGGTCGATCGGAGAAGGAACGGGGGTGCACACGGGTGTCCAAGGCGACTCTGATCACAGGCGAGTCTGTCCAGGGAGCAGCCTGCGCGACGAAAGTGTCTACAAAGACAACTTCCTCTGTGATTCGAGTTTTGGGACAAGGCCGGTGGGGTTGGAAGGGGGACTTGTAGGGGAAGAAAAGTCTAGAAGAAATCCAGACTGTTTGCCCACAGAAAGGGTTCGTACCGACGTGATCTTTGGACCCCTAGCTTGCAGGCAGAGCAGGTGCATCCGAGATTGGATTGAACGCCACCGAGCTTGACGTCGTCTCGCCGCTTGGATCTCTCTCCGACATGGGATGAAGAGACTCGCTTCACAGCACGATCCTCACCTCACCAGGACCTCCTTCTCAAGGGAGTCGCACCCAGGAGTTGGAGATGGAGGAAGAAGAAGATGGGGGATAGGGGAAGAGAGGGGCGTCGCACCCCTTGGGGAAGGATGGAGAAGGTCGCCCTCTCCTTGGTGGTGGCTGCGCACAAGGTTTCTCACAAATTAATTCTTCATTATCTTTCAAAGGAAAAAATACAAGGTTTATATATGGGGAGGGGAGGTGCTAGGGTTGAAACCCTAGCCAAGAGGGAGGGGAGGGGGATGCGCCACATGGCATGGGGAAAGGGGGGGCGCAACAAGGCAAGGGGGGGGGGGAGGGCCGCACCCCTCTTCCTATAATCTAGGAGAGGGGCGGCTGCCACCTTCCAAGAGGAGGGAAAAGAGTTGGGGCGCCCAAAACCCTAACCCTAGGTGGGCTAAGCAAGGGAGTGGGTGGCCAGCCCATATGGGCCAGAGATTGAACCAAAAAAATGGCCCAATAGCCCTATCTCCTATCTAATAAGCATAAAATGGTCCAACTAAAGGCTAATTTGCTCCAAATGGCCTACAAAGGTCCACACAACTAATAAAAGTGTCCACGCAGGGACTAATCCAAGGCCCAACATGGCCTAAAGCATAAAATAACTAAAGATAGCTCTACTAGTCTGCCAAGTGGTCGCCGAGCCAAAGGGATGCCGGCATGCTCCGTGTGCTCCGTCGAGTGATGCGGCGCGTGTCCTCACCAAGAGGGCTTCCGCGTGAGAGAGAGAGAGGGTGAGAGAGTGAAAGAGAGAAATGGGGAGAGAGAGGGGTCGACGGTTGGGTTAATTTTTTTTTGTTATATTTTTTTTTTTGATTTTTAACCTCAAATTGCTATATAACCCCCAAAGAAGCATGATTATGTATATGCCCATTAATTTCTAAAGAGCTTTAGCTAAATGGGATAAAATGCTAGAAAAAGCCCATTAAATCCATTAAAACTGCCTAAATTTATAGATAAAATACCGGTAAAGATCCGTTAAAGAATGGGCCTTACAGTCCCTCCCTCCTAATAGAAATTTCATCCTCGAAATTTAAAAGGAAGAACAAGGAGAGAATCGAAAGGAATTATACCTTATTTGAATAAGAAAGGAAACTACTGACGCATTTCATCCTCACGTTCCCAAGTCGCTTCATTACCAGAGTGACGCTGCCATACAACTTTAACCAGAGGGATTAACTTATTTCTCAATCGTTGCTCACGACGATCTTCAATTCGGATTGGGTACTCTGGCGTAGACAAATCTGCTATCACTTCAGGCCAAACTGAATCATCTAGCACGTGAGATGCATCAGGGACATATTTTCTCAGCTGGGAGACATGAAATACATCATGGATTGCTTGCATCGCCGCTGGCAACTGGAGTCGATAAGCCACTTGGCCCACACATTCCAAGATAGGAAATGGACCAATGTAATGGGGATTGAGCTTTCCACACTTCCCAAATCTCATAACGCCTTTCATCGGAGATATTTTTACAAACACCATATCTTCAGGCTCAAATTGCAATGGTCGCCTGCGCTGATCTGTATAGCTTTTCTGTCGACTCTAAGCTGTCAACATTTTCTATCTGATCAAACAAACCACATCAGCACACTGCTGAACCATATCCGATCTTGTCAACGGTCGATCACCAGATTCAAACCAATTTAATGGAGTACGACAAGGATGCCCATATAAAGCTTCATACGGTGCCATATCAATGCTGGAGTGATAACTGTTATTATATGCAAATTCCACTAATGGCAAATGCTGACTCCACGAACCCTGCCAATCTAGGCAACACGATCGCAACATATCTTCTAAGGTCTGAATAGTCCTTTCTGACTGACTATCAGATTGAGGATGATACGCTGAACTGAAAGCTAACTCTGTGCCCAACGCCTTTTGAAAGCTGCGCCAGAAGCCAGAAGTAAACCATGGGTCACGATCTGACACAATAGATATTGGAATTCCATACAATGGCACAATCTTGTCAACATAAAGTTCGGCCAATTTTTGAACACTCCAAGCAACTTTAATCGGCAATAATCTTGCTGTCTTTGTTAAACGATCAACTAACAGCCAGATTCCATCGAAGCCCTGTGAAGTCTGGGGTAAACCCACAACAAAATCTGTCGTGACATGATCCCATTTCCACATCGGAATTTCTAAAGGTTGAAGCATTCCTCCAGGCTTTTGATGCTCGGCTTTAACCTGTTGGCATGTCAAACATTTAGACACAAATTCAGCTACATCCTTTTTCATTCCTGACCACCAGAACAGCCTTTTCAGATTTTGATACATCTTGGTATTGCCGGGGTGAATAGCATAACGGGATCCATGACCTTCACGCAAAATGGCATTTCTCAACACATCATCAACTGGAACATACAGCCTGCCCCTGAAGCTGACTACTAACTCATCATCAAACTCAATATCGTGCATCATTATAATGCGGGAAAAATCAGAATCTGCTTGCTGAGCTTCCTTGATCTGCTGATAAATAGCTGGAGTCATCACTAGATTAGCACACACAGCTACCATCGGATCATAAGGAATTTCTACACTGAATGTCTCGCAAGGAAATTATTCCCACAACTTCCATTCTCGAACCAGCAAATGACTGATTTGCACTTTCCTGCTCAGAGCATTAGCCACCACATTCATTTTACCTGGCTGATAGGAAAGAGTGAAATCATAGTCTTTCATATATTCCATCCATCTGCGCTGCCGAAGATTTAAATCTTTTTGGGAAAACACATATTGTAAGCTTTGATGATCAGTAAAGATCTCAAATTTCTCGCCATACAAATAGTGTCTCCAGATTTTCTGTGCAAAGATCACCGCTGCAAGCTCCAAATCATGAGTTGGATAAATTTCTTCATGCTGTTTCAATTGTCGGGATGCATTAGCTATAACTTTACCATGTTGCATAAGCACTGCACCCAGACCTACTCGAGAAGCATCTTTGCATACCACAAATCCACCCGAGCTAGAAGATAAAACCAGCACTGGGGAAGTAGTGAGTAGCCTTTTCAATTCATTAAAGCTCTACTCACACTGATCTGACCAGACAAAAGGCACATCCTTACGAGTCAGACGAGTCATTGGCGCAATAATCCGTGTAAAATCTTGAATGAATCTTCGATAATAACCAGCAAGACCCAGAAAACTTCTGATCTCTGTCACAGTTCTTAGTCTCTGCCATTGAAGAACAACTTCAATCTTTGCCTTATCAACTGCAACTCTATCACCAGAAATCACATGGCCGAGAAAATGCACTTCCCAAAGCCAAAACTCACATTTGCTGAACTTTGCATAAAGTTCGTGATCTCGTAGAGTTTGCAATACAATCCTGAGATGATGCACATGTTCTTCTTCAGAAGCAGAATAGACTAGAATATCATCGACAAAGATCACCGTAAATCGGTCCAGATATGGACGAAACACACGCTACATCAGGTCCATAAAAGTTGCTGGAGCGTTGGTTAGCCCAAACGGCATAACGAAAAACTCATAATGACCATACCGCGTGCTAAAAGTAGTCTTGTTCACATCAGATTCCCGAATCCTCAATTGGAAATAGCCAGATAGAAGATCAATCCATGAAAAGACAGTAGCTGAATGAAGTTGATCAGACAAATCATCAATCCTGGGCAAAGGATACTTGTTCTTGACAATCACCTGATTTAATTGCCTGTAATCAATACATAGGCTCAGGCTTCCATCTTTCTTCTTTACAAACAACACTAAAGCACCCCATGGAGAAAAGCTAGGATGAATATAGCCTTTTTCCAACAAATCTAACAACTGTGCTCGCAACTCTTTCAATTCAGCTGGAGCCATACGGTAAGGTGCCTTTGCTAAAGGTGCCGTACCTGGAATTAATTCAATCACCATTTCTATCTCTTGCTGAGGAGGTAAGCCTGGTAACTCATCAGGAAAGACATCAAGAAATTCACGAACCATAGGAATATAATTGATGTCCTGCTGTGGTGCCTCAACAGCAACCACGGAAGCTAAGAATCCCTGACAACCTGCATTAAGTAATCTATATGCTCGAATAGCAGAAATAATCAAGCGAGAAGAATGAGATCGAATACCTTGGAAATAGAATGCTGGTTTCCCATGTGGCTGAAAATAGACTTCCTTCGATCTACAGTCAACAACGGTGCCATACTCTTCTAACCAATCCATGCCCAGAATAATATCATAATCCATCAGCTGCAAAGCATATAGTCTAGCTGGCAACTGGTGATTTCCAATCACAATGGGAGTCTTTTCTAGACAAAGAGGAGTGAACATGAAATCCCCAGAAGGTAATTCCACAGGCAACTCACAATATATCTCAGATGTCGGCTCCTCAATACAAGTAATAAAGTCTTCAGAAATAAATGAATAAGAGGCACCTGAATCAAATAGAACTCGAGCTGCATGGCCATAAATTATAATCGTACCTTCCACGAGATGAGATGCCACAGCTTCAGCATGAGTTATATGCGAGACCTTCCCTTTTTGCTTCCTACCAGTTGCTGTAGATTGCTGAGATGAAGACACTGAAGCTTGAGGATAATATTGCTGAGATTGTGGTGGTGGTGGAGGTCTGAATTGGGACGACTGTGGTTGAGAGAACTGAGAAAATTGTACAGGTTTCGGCCTTTGAGGATAGTCTCGAACCACATGCCCCGGTTGATCACAATGAAAACAAATCACCGACATTGAACAAGGCTTACCTGGATGATAACCACCACATCTCGGACACACCCTCGGTTGACTTGCTATTGATCCCTGTCGCTGGGAAGAAGGTGCTGATTGCTGCAAGGTGCCAGAAGATGCATGCTGGTCATACCGTTTCCTAAACTTTTTGAACGTCTCCTTAAATTTGAGCTTAGAAAATGAAGTGCCACTGGCAGTAGGGGTAGAAGATTGGACTCCTATCACAGTCGGTTGACTGACCTGTTGATGCTGCACATTAAGCTGAACTGAGTCAACTTGAGCACGCCCTCGGGATCTTGCCATATCAGGTTCTAATGCCGCAGCTGCCTGATATGCTATATCCATCTCTACTACCCTGGTTGTAATCAAAGGCTGCCTTAATTCTGCCTTCAAGCCACTCAAAAATTGCTCAGTTTTCAAACCTTCATCGACAAGAATGTGAGGCGCATATCGACCCAATTCTATGAACTTGTTACGATATTGCAGCACAGTCATGTCACCCTGAGCCAATTCCATGAATTGATACATCTTGTCCACTCTGAGATAGGCTGGACTGTATGTACACTCAAAAGACGTGAAAAATTCCTTCCAAGTAATCCGGCGAAGCGGACGAGATCGGAAAGCAACTTCCCACTCCGTGGTCCACCACACGAGTGCTGCTCCTTGCAATTGGAATGTAGTCAGCATCACTTTCTCCTCTTCAATGCATTCCATTGAACGAAATACACGCTCGGTTGCATCTAGCCACACTCTGGCTGCATCAGGGTCTGCTTGCCCTTCATAGATCGGTGGGTGGAACAGCAGAAATTCTTTTAATGCCCTACCACGACCACCTGGCGGTAAATCATCTTGGGGAGCAAGATCAACTTGAACTAGCGCTGGCACATTAACCAGAGGAGGAGAAGTACCACTTTCCTCCCTTGGAACACGAGCTCTTCTTCTAGGCGGCATTTTTAATCTAGAAGACACATAACAACGGAAAACCCATCAGTAATCACGGAAAACATCCTAAGCCAGCAGTAGTAGACTCACATGGACTTGTTCTGGACTAGTGCAATTTTGATTCCTTATACATAACCTCAACTCCGCTCTGATACCAACTGTAACGACCCGGAGATCCGGATACCGGTAAACCGATACCAAGAACTTGGGGAAGCCACCTAAGAGGCTGATGAGGCCCCGTAAGGGTTGGATGGTTTTGTTGAGGGGATGCATAACGAATTGGAATTACACGCGCGCAATGTTAATTATAGCAACAAATTGAACTATAAACGGAAGCAAATTAAATATCAGAGTGATAAATATACACAATAGTCCAGATCCACAATATATAGTAGTCCAACAACTGTACAAGAGTCAAAAATATACAACTACTCGAGACATACCCCGGTCAAAAGGTACAAGAAAAGACAAAAGACTACTGACAATCTACTGAGCGACCACTGCTGGCACTAAGTACGGCCGTCAAAAGCACGGGAAGCTCCGGAAGACTGCTGAGGCAGCTCACCTAAAAAGTAAGGGTGAGTCTCACAACAAGACTCAGTAGGGGTCACGCGGATCCCTACCTCGCCACTAAACAAGGAAAGCAATTGAAGCATGCATTGGCAGAATTAAACAACAATTCAGTAAAGTTGTAAAACTATCTAAACAGTTTAACAACAGCTAACTATAATGCCAATTGAATTTAAACGTGAGTACTCGAAATCTACCAATAGAATAAACTCAACATTTCTAAGTGACAGGAGAAAGAAGGACCACCAGAAAGAGAAACCAGATGCGTCCATTGACGGCTTACACTACGTCTCAAGCATCTACACAAGTCTGGATTGCGACAAGTGAGATACGTAACAGTACCAGAAATAAGAACTAGTCAAGGTAACACTCATCAGTGGCAGTCCAAGCCCCTGACCATGTGTGCACACACCGGCTCATTGTCATGAGCCATGCCTCTAGCTAGCTTCCCCCCCAGTAGGACGCTACTGTAAAGCAGGGGCCCACGTAAACTAGTTTAAAAATCATAAGCTGGGACTACCCCGCCACCTCTCCTAGGTGGGCCGACACTAGAGGTCGTCGGGCTACGACTAGTGGTTCCATCAGAAGGAAAGAGAACTATTCCTATTAGGATCTAAAAACATGCCAAAATTATTTAAATATGGCGAATATGCGATATGAAATGCATAAAGGAATGAACATGCACAAATTGAAATTCTGTAGAAAATGGCGGTCAAACATTAGACCGCCACAGTCTCTGGCGGTCGAAGGTCGGGGCGCTACAAGGGGTGTGGCGCTCCACTAATAGGCCGCTAAACTCCACCGCCATACTATTTTATACAGTAAAAACATGCTCTAGCGGTCCAAGATGGATCCGCCAAAGGCCTCCTGGCAGTTCTACGATAAGCCGCCACACTAACCGCCCTATTGGGTCAAAGGTCGTCGACCTAGTCAACGGTCATATAGCGGTTGAAGGTACAGCCGCTAAGGGTAGTAGACGGTCCAATGATGGGCCGCTACAAGGGGTATAGTGCAGGTCCTGTGGACCGCCAACGTCCACCGCCTTATTACTTTAAAGAAACGGTCACTGGCAGGACCGCCACCTGCCGAGTGAATCGAATCCGTAGGGTTTATAACCGGAACCCCTCCCGATCGACCTAGATCAGCGGGAAACATGTTTTTAACCTATTCCCTGCCATTCAACCATCACATAACCACAATTTATAGCCTAAGAGCCCAGCAACGATGTTCATGGAGAATTAAAACATAAATTTACGATGTTCATGCTCCAAAAACAAAAATGACGATGTGCAGGCTGTAGAAAACATATAGACAATAGGCAGGACAGGGAAAATGATCCTAGCGAGCTCGGGCATCCACCCCCCTACCTCAATCGCGCCAAAAACGGCGTTAAGGGCGCATGCAAGCCAAGAGAGCCGCGCCGCTCTCTCACACCCACCTATCTCCACGCGTCGCGGTTCATCTCGAAGTTGACGTCACCGCACTCCACACGTCACGAGCTTTCCAATGACGCCTCCCACGCCTCCGTCCGCGACCCGAACTAGCCGCGCCACCAAGAGAGGGGGAGAGGGCTTCCGCGTGAGAGAGAGAGAGGGTGAGAGAGTGAAAGTGAGAAATGGGGAGAGAGAGGGGTCGACAGTTGGGTTAAATTTTTTTTGTTATATTATTTTTTTTTATTTTCAACCTCAAATTTCTATATAACCCCCAAAGAAGCATAATTATGTATATGCCCATTAATTTCTAAAGAGCTTTAGCTAAATGGGATAAAATGCTAGAAAAAGCCCATTAAATCCATTAAAATTGTCTAAATTTATAGATAAAATACCGGTAAAGATCCGTTAAAGAACGAGCCTTACAAAGGGTAGTAGAGGTCATTTGTCCTAGGTCTAGGGTTTAGTATATAATATCTCTTGTGTCATTTGTGAAAATTTTAATGAAGAAAATTATTGTGAAAGGCCAAGGGCGCACCCCCTCTCTCCCTCTAGTTCTTCTTGTTCTTCCTCCTTGCAGCAGCAAGATCTAGGGTGTGAGGCCCTTTCTTGGGAGCGATTCCCAATTCTATCTCTTCCTCTGGGTACCAGGTTCGATCGTCGCCGCCGCCGCCTCTGTTCGTGCCGCCATCAAGCCACCACAGCCATCTTTCCGAGCTGTTGTCCTGAGCTACGACCTACAGATCTAAAGGTTAAAGAAGAGGATATAACTCCAGATCCGACCGTTAGATGGAGGTTATTTTTTGAGGGTTGGTTCCCCCAGTTCTTCTTCACTCCCAGTTTAAATTTCATGCAGATCAGAGTCCATTTGAGTCCCTTCCTAGTCATTTGTTTCCCCCTCTTGCAATCTGCCAGTTTGCAGATCTGCAAGATAGTGGTCTGTTGTTTTATTTTTCCCACCCCCTTAGCCATCTGCTAAAATTACAAAAAAATTCTTGTGTGATCCCCGCTTCCCACCCTATCAACCATAAAATTCCCAAGGTCTAGATCCACCTTCACCCCCATAGTCAAAATTCGTTCTCAGGCAGAACCCGATCTGCCCTGTAAGATCTGTCTTCCGAGCCAGAAACAGTTGACGTGTTTCAGATGTTTTCATTTTCAATCCAACCGTTAGATGGGCCTTAGTCGAATCCCTCTAAGTGCTCTTCGCCACAACGCTAATTTCGCTCCGATCTGACACCGGATCTGGTCGTGAAGGCCATTTTTGTGGAAGCGCACAGTCCTGCTCCGAACCAGGCCAGCAAGGAAGGTGACCGTAGAAATCCACAATAAAATATGCTGGAGAAGATTCAGCAATGACCACTCCCAGGGGTCGATCAGGGACCCTCTGCCATCGTCCCGGTGAACCGCCGCCTTCAGAAGCTCTCCGGAGGTCGACGTCCCTTTGGACGTCCTTGTTTGCTATCTTGCCGGCCAGCAAATCGCAGCGCCGGAGCCGCTGCCGCAACTGCCCGGAATCCGCCGTCTTGCTGCCCGCCAACCCAAGTTCGGTGCTCCCGACGCCATTGTGTAGACCTTTACCTCCCTGCATGGAGTGGGCAATAAAAATCACTGCTGTAATTTAATTTTACCATTGTACCAGGAGTTACAAAACTTGGCCGGGATGTCTTCCCCACGCCCCAAGCGTGGAGGTACACTCGCCACCCTCTTTGTCATATTTACTTATTTAGTATAAGTTCTATTTGCCGCTGCATATAAGTAGTTTATATCCTAGCTAGTTAAATTTAGTCACCGCTGTGAGTTGTGAGTGCGAGTGTCACGCCCCGACGCGGATTATCGGAATGTACAGTCAGAAATAGCTAGAAATAATGATAAGCTAATCTAAGCATTAACACATGTGCTATGAAAAGAGATAACTTTATTGGTCATGAAACATTTCAAATCTAGTACAATATCCTTAAACCAACTTTAATACAACTGAGGCAATAACAACTTAACAATAATATCATAACTGTAGCTAAACACGCTCTAAGGCACAACTAAGAGTGGGATAACTATGCCAACTCAAAATCTAGAACTTGTACACTCCAATCATTACTCCTGCCCATCCCCAACGGTAAACGCATCGTCACCTGAGCTGCCTGGAAAAAAGGGGGAGACAACTATATGAGCGAATGCTCAGTAGATAATAACAGGCAAGTTTACGTAATTAACCAATTATTCCATTTTTATATGAAATGATAAGAAAAGAAATGACGATACAGAAGAAAAATAACATAATATAAAGATCTTGCAAGGTCAAGAAAATATAAGATACCTGGATTTCAACAATAATATCATGTAATAAGTATAACAGGAAATTGTAACGAGGAAATGGCCACCATAAAGTATTTTAAACAAGTCAAGCACGATCAAGTAACAAGAGATAACAAGAGATTTCTGTCGTAGACATCACGCTAGTCATGCACTCGGTGCAATGCCTCACCTTGTCATTACAAACTCTCATGGGCACAAGTACTTTTCGGGCGCTCTCCCCAGGACCAGACTGGGCCCTTATGATGCGTTGGGATTGTTTTATCAGATCCAAGATCCCAAGTTCCGTCTAGACATTGTAGTCAAGTTTATGGCCAAATAATCAGAGGAATTACTGTCCAGAAGTTCAAGATTTAAAGGACTAATCTGTCCTTGGATTCAAGAGCACAAAACACGATAAAACTCATCTCTGAGAGATGTACGGTCATATAGAGGCTGCTCAAAGGATATATGCGGCTAACACTGGGCGGCACTTACAGGAGATGGACTGAAACTCAGCCCACGAGGTCAAGAATGAACGGCTGACAGTGTGCCGCTCTAAAGGATGAACGGTAAGTTCTAGGCTGCGTAGGTCCAGGAGACCTTAAGACCCATGAACATGATGTACGGGCCATACGGGGCCGTATTAAAGATATGCGGTCCAGGAGAATCCGCATAAGGTTTGAACGGTCATATTCCAGCAGCACCACCCGGGCTTGGCTAGAAGGCTAAGAAATCACAATATTGGACTCCGGGCTGCCAAAGACAGGGTAAAGCTAAACTAGGGCCTAGTCTACTGTCTATTGGTCAGTCTAGGGCTTAATGTTTTGGTCGAAGATTGATCAAGGTTAATCGACCAACACTTAATGGCATAAGCCAGGAATATGCGGTCGTTATTGGGCCGCCTATAAGGATATGCGGTCCACTACTGGCCGCGCATGCCTCTCTTATCCCAATTCGATCCAAGACTTATATTCCAGCGGTTTAGTCACATGAATCGGTGATTCTGGTGGCTCATTAGGTTCTTAGCAGGGATATACAGAGATCCCAAGATGATGTTAAGTCTGTCGGATGGAGTGTCCAGAGGTAAGTTCAAGGCTAGCACAACTAATAGGGCTAATGACTTATTAAAAGTCGGTAAATTGGTCAAACCGTTCTACTGGAGTAGAATGGCTGTCAAGCAACCTAGTATTCATTTCAGTCCTAATTTTCATGTCAATTTATCAAGGATCATGATTTACATTAATTTGATTGCCAAAAAGATTAATCAAGATGATAATGATAATGAACAAGATCATGTGGGAATAAAAAGTATGCATTTTACAGAAATTTACTTGCATAATTTACCACTTATTATATGGGTTTCTAATTTACTAATTATCAATTAAGATACTAATATGAATCATGTAGAGCTCACACTAAGTCATTCTGCATAGATGTGGGGTCGTTACAGGACCTTACATCTACTGGACTGAAGGGTTGAACGGTTCAGTGAGGGCCTCCCATTGGGTTGGACGGTCTAGTGATGGCCGTCCATCCCAGGGTTGTGTGGTCCTCTGGGAGCCGCACATCCAGATATGTGGTCCTCTGGGAGCCGCACATCCTGTCAGGGTTGTGTGGTTCTCTGAGAGCCGCACATCCAGATATGTGGTCCTCTGGGAGCCGCACATCCTGTCAGGGTTGTGTGGTCTAGGTAAAACCGTCCATCTAGATATGTGGTTAGGTGAGGACCGCCCATCCCAGGATGTGTGGTCATGCAGTGACCGCCCATCCAGGATGTGTGGTCTATCGTAAGACCGTCCAAGTCTGGTAAAAATCCGATTGAACCAACCCTTGCCCGCCCTCGGCGAGGTTTTTAGGGTCACAATAAAACACGAAATTCGAAGGGTATACAACATGGAATTTGGGACTTTTACTACCAATAGAAAGAGCATGAAAAACTCTACAAGATGCATGAATCAATTTTTGATTTACAGCCTGAAATCGCTACTGAAATCAAAGGGGAACAAGTTCTGCCCTAATTCTGACATGCCTCTACCAAACCATTAAATTAACGCAGGATACCTAATGGAATTTAGGGCTTTAGGACTCAAAAGAAAGAGGACTAGACGCTGATTCCATCCATATATAACACTTTATATTGGGCTCGTTATTACCTACCTCAATCGAGTGAAGAAGGAAGAAGAAAGGAAGAAGAAGGGACGCCGACACGTCTCCACTAATCACCAGAGATCTCTCTTGTTCGATCTCTACTGCGGCCGCCACTGCTACCAAAGGATTCTAGGGTTGCAGAGCTTTGTTTTTATAGCTCATACACCTTCTGGATTCTTCTGTGCTGGGAGAATTCGTCGGAGTAAGTGGAGTGATTGAAACGTCGTCGCAATTGTTGACCTCTCCCAAGCTCGGCCGACTACAAGTTTTAGGGTTAAGGCTTTGGTGAATTGGCAGAGGGGAAACGATCCATAGATCGTGGCCTTTCATTTGCCACCGATTTGGGCTCATTTGATGGGGTATTAAGCCCCAATTTCGTGGTTTAAGTTAAGGTTAGGTAAGTGTGCATTTTGGGCTCAATCCATTGATTAGACCTAGTTACGGATTTTTGTTGGGTCGACCACAGAAGACAAAGTTGTTAAATAAATTGTCATTTACCAAATTACCATTTTTCTAGATTTTTATAAGGTAGTCAAAATTCCACTTGTCCTATTTACTAAGGAATTAAATATTAAATTCTGAAATTCATTCATTTGAATTTCATTTCAATTTCCAAATCGGGGTATTACACCCTCCCCTACTTTAAGGAATTTGGTCCTCCAAATTCACTGCACTAAATACAGAAAATAGGGAATGAGATAGCTCACCTAGAATAAGTTGGGATACCGCTTTTGCGTAGTATCTTCAGACTCCCAAGTAGCTTCTTCGGTCCCATGCCGACTCCACTGAATTTTGACCATCGGTATGGAACGATTCCGGAGTTGTTGTTGTTTCTGGTCCAGAATCTTGATAGGTCTTTCTTCATAGGTCAAATCTTCCTTCAATTCGAAATCCACATGCTGAATGATGTGAGTGGGGTCATACACATATTTCCGTAACATAGACACATGGAAAATATTGTGTACGCCAGACAATTGAGGCAGTAATGCCAGCCTATAAGCAACCTCTCCCACTCTATCCAGGATCTCGAATGGACCAATATATCTCGGACTTAGCTTGACCTGAATGCCAAATCTTCGAATCCCTCTCGTAGGAGAGACCTTTAAAAATACATGCTCGCCAACCTGAAACTCCAATGCTCTCCTTCTGTTGTCGGCATAACTCTTCTGTCTTGATTGGGCTACTTGTAACCGGTCTCGGATAATACGGATGTTCTGTGATGATTCTGAAATAAGATATGGTCCAAGCCATTGTTTCTCACCTACCTCATCCCAACATAACGGGGAACGACAGCTTCTTCCATACAATGCTTCAAAAGAAGCCATCTATATGCTGGATTGATAACTGTTATTGTAGGCGAATTCAATTAATGCCAAGTGATCACTCCAACTGCCTCCGAAATCAATCATGCATGCTCTAAGCATATCTTCCACTATCTAGTTGGTTCTTTCAGTCTGTCCATCTGTCTGTGGATGAAAAGCAGTACTGAAATTCAGACGAGTACCCAGAGACTCTTGCAGTCCCTTCAAGAAATGCGAAGTAAATCTGGGGTCTCTATCTGACACAATGCTGACTGGTATTCCATGGAGCCTTACCACTTCCTTCAAATACAAAGCAGCTAATACATCAACTATCCATTTAGACTTAATGGGTAAGAAATGAGCTGACTTTGTCAATCGATCGATAATCACCCATATTGTATCAAATCCACCACGAGTCCTAGGTAGACCCATAATGAAGTCCATGCCAATGCCTTCCCACTTCCATTGGGGTATGTCGAGTGGTTTCAATTTTCCTGCCGGTCTGAAATGTTCAGCCTTAACTTGCTGACAAACCAAGCATCTACTCACGAAGTCTACAACTTCTCTTTTCATATTCGTCCACCAAAAGGATCTTTTCAAATCTCTGAACATTTTAGTGCCTCCAGGGTGAATGGTGTATCTGGATCTATGTGCTTCCTCAAGAATCTTGTTCTTTATTTCAGCTTCATCAGGTACACAAGTTCTACCCTGGAATAACAATCTTCCATCGTCAGCCATCATGAAGTCAGGTCTGCTGCTCAAGCTTCCCTTGATCTCTACTAGCTCAGGATCATTATCTTGCAAAGACTTGATTTCCATCAACAATTCGGGCTTAAGTCGAATCTGTGCAATCCTAACCCGATCATTGTCAACATTAAGGTCCAGGCTAGCTAATTGTTCCAGTAGCCTCCACTCTTGTAACATGAGACTTGATAATTTAGCTACAGGCTTCCGGCTTAATGCATCTGCCACAACATTGCCTTTTCCAGTATGATACTCAATCGATAAGTCGAAGTCCTTCAAGTACTCCAACCATCTTCTTTGCCTCATATTGAGTTCCTTCTGAGAAAATAAATATTTCAGACTCTTATGATCTGAAAACACTGTGAATGTTTCTCCATACAAGTAATGCCTCCATATCTTCAAGGCGAATACCACCGCTGCTAGTTCCAAATCATGAACAAGATAATTCTCTTCATGCTTCCTCAACTGCCTAAAAGAATAGGCAATCACTTTCCCATGTTGCATGAGTACACATCCTAAACCAATACCTGAAGCATCAGTGTATACGACAAAATCTCCTTCACCAGAAGGTAAAGCCAATACAGGTGCAGTAGTTAAACATTCCTTCAAAGTCTGAAAGCTTCACTGGCAATCTTCTGACCAATCAAATTTGTTCTCCTTGCAGGTTAATCTTGTCATAGGTACCGCAATCTTAGAGAAATCCTGGATAAATCTTCGGTAGTAGCCTGCTAGGCCTAGGAAACTTCTAACTTTAGTCACACTGGTAGGCTGATCCCAATTCTTCACTGCCTCTACCTTTGAAGGATCAACAGAAATTCCTTCCTTTGTGATGATATGTCCGAGAAACGACACCTCTTGTAGCCAGAATTCACACTTACTGAACTTAGGCATATAGCTGATGATCTCCCAATAGTTGCAATGCCATCCTCAGATGTTCAGCATGCTCCTCTTCATTCTTGGAATAAATCAGGATATCATCAATGAATACCACGACCCATTGATCAAGGTAGGGCCGAAATACATTGTTCATCAACTGCATGAAAGCTGCTGGTGCATTCGTTAGACCAAAAGGCATAACGACAATTTCGAAATGACCATACCTACTGCGGAAAGCTGTTCTGTAGATATCCTCTTCCTTAATCTGCAACTGATGATATCCAGATCGAAGATCGATCTTAGAAAAATACTGAGCTCCAGCTATCTGATCAAATAATTTATCAATCCTCGGCAATGGATATTTGTTCTTGACAGTCAGCTGGTTCAATTGCCGATAATCGATCCACAATCTCATCGAACCATCTTTCTTCCGGACGAATAATACAGGGGCTCCCCAAGGGGAAGTACTTGGACGAATGAAACCCTTCTCGAGTAATTCCATCAACTGTTGCTTTAATTCCCTCAGTTCCGCAGGAGACATACGATAAGGAGCTTTGAAAATAGGAGATGTGCCAGGAATGAGATCAATAGAAAAGATAACTTTCCGCTCAGGCGGAAGTCCTGGCAGTTCCTCTGGAAAGACATCAGGAAAATCTCGGACAACAGAAATGTCCTTAATCTCGATCTGCTACTCAAGGGTCGCATAGACAAAGGCTAGGAAAGCATTACATCCTCGCTTCATCAGCTTATCAGCTCGAAGAGCCAAGATAAGTGATACGGAGTTATGGTGTTTAACTCCTAGAAGAGAAAGTCTCGGGTGCCTAGTAAAAGACACAGAGCTAGTACTGCAGTGAACATTTGCCTCATATTTAGCCAACCAATCTGCTCCTAGGATTACATCATAATCCTTTATGTCCATGCAAACTAAATCAGCTGGTAAATTCTGTTCATCAATCATAACCTTACTAGAAGGATAGAAATACTGAATTGCTGATCTAGTACCAATAGGGGTTGAAATCTCTAACGGAGAATCCATCAAAATAGGCTTCAGAGCTAAAGACTTAGCAAAACTCTGAGAAATAAATGAATGTGTGGCACCAGTATCAAAAAGAACAAATGTTGGCTTGTCGAGTATAATAAGAGTACCTTCGACGAGTCCACCACCCTCAGTAGTTCCTACCTCATCTGCTTGTAGAGCTTGGAGCTTGCCTTGTTGTTTCTTGATGCCTTGTGGTTTTGCCGGCATAGCTTGCTCAGATAAAAGAGGACAGTCAGGGATACGGTGCTCCCTACTTTCACATCGCAAACAGGCGCCCAGCTTACGCCAGCACTCCTCCATCTTGTGACCTAGACGATCACAATACCTGTATACTCCTTTGAATGGAACAATAGGGCCAGGCTTCTTGTCTTCACGTTTCGACATCTTGCCCTTCCACGATCCGAAACCACTCCACGAACCAGACCCACTAATGGGCCTTTTCTTGTCATACTCGGGTTTGATATTCCCGGAACCCGTAGGTTGTTCCTTCCTTGCACTTTTTCCACGGATTCTCTCCGTCATTTCTAGAGTATCTTCTAGGACTTGAGATTTTCTCACCATCTCAGAATAAGTTGGGATTTCCATTGGTGCCAATTGGTTGATATATAGCAGCTTCAGCCCATTAAGAAAGCACTTAGCCTCCATCTTCTCGGTGGATATCAAGTGAGTAGCATATCGGGATAACCGAGAAAATTGAGCTTCATATTCTGCCACAGATAGATTTCGCTGCTTCAAAGCCGCGAACTCCGCTGCCTTCTTCTCTTGCACTCTATCAGAAAAGTATTTGCTATTAAAGAATTCATCGAACTCCTCCCATGTGACTTGCTGATCACCAAGGGTAGCCTTCACTGAATCCCACCATGTTCTTGCATCACGTTCAAGTTGAATGGTTGATAGAAGGTCGTGTTCTTGATTACTGCACTGCATTAACTCGAATATCCTTCCCATGTATTCTAGCCAGTGCTCGGCTTCATCAGGGTCAGTCGAGCCACCAAATCTCGGCGGATTCATCCCCCGAAAGTTCCGATATAAATCACCAGTGCCATGGTTTATAGTTTTTGCTTGGGCCACTTGTTGCAAAACTTGAGTAAGGCCTTGAACCGTGTGATGTAAGTTCCTCCATTCCGCACGATCAGCTGCCATTGCAAAGGCCTACACATGGAATAGATTACTTAGGTTCATTAAAAATAGATAATATCACAATTAAGGTATGAACTTAACCCAAGTTTCTACCCAAATCTCACCAGGTTGGGTTCTTAGACTTATAACAAGGTTATGGGTCCTAAATCATCACTTAGACCCCTAGAACTTAGAAAACCTAGGAATGTGAAACCTAGGCTCTGATACCACCTAAACTATCACGCCCCGACGCGGAATATCGGAACGTACAGTTAGAAATAGCTAGAAATAATGATAAGCTAATCTAAGCATTAACACATGTGCTATGAAAAGAGAGAACTTTATTGGTCATGAAACATTTCAAATCTAGTACAATATCCTTAAACCAACTTTAATACAACTGAGGCAATAACAACTTAACAATAATATCATAACTGTAGCTAAACACGCTCTAAGGCACAACTAAGAGTAGGATAACTATGCCAACTCAAAATCTAGAACTGGTACACTCCAATCATTACTCCTGCCCATCCCCAACGGTAAACGCATCGTCACCTGAGCTGCCTGGAAAAAAGGGGGAGACAACTATATGAGCGAACGCTCAGTAGATAATAACAGGCAAGTTTACGTAATTAACCAATTATTCCATTTTTATATGAAATGATAAGAAAAGAAATGACGATACAGAAGAAAAACAACGTAATATAAAGATCTTGCAAGGTCAAGAAAATATAAGATACCTGGATTTCAACAAGAATCTCATGTAATAAGTGTAACAGGAAATTGTAACGAGGAAATGGCCACCATAAAGTATTTTAAACAAGTCAAGCACGATCAAGTAACAAGAGATAACAAGAGATTTCTGTCGTAGACATCACGCTAGTCATGCACTCGGTGCAATGCCTCACATTGTCATTACAAACTCCCATGGGCACAAGTACTTTTCGGGCGCTCTCCCCAAGACCAGACTAGGCCCTTATGATGCGTTGGCATTATTTTATCGGATCCAAGATCCCAAGTTCCGTCTAGACATTGTAGTCAAGTTTATGACCAAATAATCAGAGGAATTACTATCCAGAAGTTCAAGATTTAAAGGACTAATCTGTCCTTGGATTCAAGAGCACAAAACACGATAAAACTCATCTTTGAGAGATGTATTGTCATACAGAGACCGCTCAAAGGATATTTGCGGCTAACACTGGGCCGCACTTATAGGAGATGGACTGAAACTCAGCCCACGGGGTCAAGAATGACCGGCTGACAGTGTGCCGCTCTAAAGGATGAACGGTAAGTTTTGGGCCGCGCAGGTCTAGGAGACCTTAAGACCCATGAACATGATGTACGGGCCATACGGGGCCGTATTAAAGATATGCGGTCCAAGAGAATCCGCATAAGGTTTGAATGGTCATATTCCAGCCGCACCACCCTAGCTTGGCTAGAAGGCTAAGAAATCACCCTGTTGGACTCCGGGCTGCCAAAGATAGGGTAAAGCTAAACCAGGGCCTAGTCTACTGTCTATTGGTCAGTCTAGGGCTTAATGTTTTGGTCGAAGATTGATCAAGGTTAATCGACCAACACTTAATGGCATAAGCCAGGAATATGCGGTTGTTATTGGGCTGCCTATAAGGATATGTGGTCCACTACTGGCCGCACATGCCTCTCTTAGCCCAATTCAATCCAAGACTTATATTCCAGCGATTTAGTCACGTGAATCGGTGATTCTGGTGGTTCATTAGGTTCTTAGCAGGGATATACAGAGATCCCAAGATGATATTAAGTCCGCTGGATGGAGTGTCCGGAGGTAAGTTCAAGGCTAGCACAACTAATAGGGCTAATGACTTATTAAAAGTTCATAAATTGGTCAAACCGTTCTACTGGAGTAGAATGGCTGTCAAGCAACCTAGTATTCATTTCAGTCCTAATTTTCATGTCAATTTATCAAGGATCATGATTTACATTAATTTGATTGCCAAAAAGATTAATTAAGATGATAATGATAATGAACAAGATCATGTTGGAATAAAAAGTATGCATTTTATAGAAATTTACTTGCATAATTTACCACTTATTATATGGGTTTCTAATTTACTAATTATCAAATACGATACTAATATGAATCATGTAGAGCTCACACTAAGTCATTCTGCATAGATGTGGGGTTGTTACAGGACCTTACATCTACTGGACTGAACGGTTGAACGGTTCAGTGAGGGCCTCCCATTAGGTTGGACGGTCTAGTGATGGCCGCCCATCCCAGGGTTGTGTGGTCATCTGAGAGCCGCACATCCAGATATGTGGTCCTCTGGGAGCCGCACATCCAGATATGTGGTCCTCTGGGAGCCACACATCCTGTCAGGGTTGTGTGGTTCTCTGAGAGCCACACATCCAGATATGTGGTCCTCTGGGAGCCGCACATCCCGTCAGGGTTGTGTGGTCCAGGTAAAACCGTCCATCTAGATATGTGGTTAGGTGAGTACCACCCATCCCAGGATGTGTGGTCATGTAGTGACCGCCCATCCAAGATGTGTGGTCTATCGTAAGACCGTCCAAGTCTGGTAAAAATCCGATTGAACCAACCCTTGCCCGCCCTCGGCGAGGTTTTTAGGATCACAATAAAACACGAAATTCGAAGGGTATACAACATGAAATTTGGGACTTTTACTACCAATAGAAAGAGCATGAAAAACTCTACAAGATGCATGAATCAATTTTTGATTTATGGCCTGAAATCGCTACTGAAATCAAAGGGGAACAAGTTCTACCCTAATTTTGATATGCCTCTATCAAACCATTAAATTAACGCAGGATACCTAATGGAATTTAGGGCTTTAGGACTCAAAAGAAAGAGGACTAGATGCTGATTCCATCCATATATAACACTTTATATTGGGCTCATTATTACCTACGTCAATCGAGTGAAGAAGGAAGAAGAAAGGAAGAAGAAGGGATGCCGACACGTCTCCACTAATCAGCAGAGATCTCCCTTGATCGATCTCTACTGCGGCCGCCACTGCTACCAAAGGATTCTAGGGTTGCAGAGCTTTGTTTTTATAGCTCATACACCTTCTGGATCCTTCTGTGCTGGGAGAATTCGTCGGAGCAAGTTGAGTGATTAAAACGTCGCCGCAATTGTTGACCTCTCCCAAGCTCGGCCGACTACAAGTTTTAGGGTTAAGGCTTCGGTGAATTGACAGAGGGGAAATGATCCATAGATCGTGGCCTTTCATTTGCCACTGATTTGGGCTCATTTGATAGGGTATTAAGCCCTAATTTCGTGGTTTAAGTTAAGGTTAGGTAAGTGTGCATTTTGGGCTCAATCCATTGATTAGACCTAGTTACATATTTTTGTTGGGTCGACCACAGAAGACAAAGTTGTTAAATAAATTATCCTTTACCAAATTACCATTTTTATAGATTGTTATAAGGTAGTCAATATTCCACTTGTCCTATTTACTAAGGAATTAAATATTAAATTCTAAAATTCATTCATTTCAATTTCATTTCAATTTCCAAATCGGGGTATTACAGCGAGACCCGTCCTGTGACTCATTCCGAGCACGAGAGTGAGCTGACCACCCGAGACTTATTGTCATTTCTCAACTGTGCAGTCTGACACATTTCCCTCGCTGTGGACGATCGTGAGCGAGTACTTCTTGTTTGGGGCACGCTTGCCTCTTCAGGAACCACGTAGGGTGCCGAACCAGTCGTGACGTTGCTGGTCGCATCATCTTTGGGTTGCGTCATCACCTAGAGTCCTAGGTTCACCACAAGTCCGAGTCGAGTCTCATTGTCATCCCACATCAAATTGGTATCAGAGCGAGTTTGAGTCTACAGTAGTTTTGTCTTAGGTTTGCATTTCATTCTGATACTCGATATATCAAAAGGTGTTCCCAGAATGATAGGTTACGCCTATGGGGTAGGTAGCACACTTGCGTGAGTTGAATCTTTGGATCAACACCTCCGTCACGTACTGGATATGCGTTGAGTCTAGGTTTGTATTCGAGTCCGCATTCTACCCTTTTTGCATCACCATTTAGAGTCGTGTCTAGGTCCTTGAGTTTTAGCCCCTTGTTCCTTCTGCGCCCTCTATGTATGGAGACCCACAAGAGAGGGAAAGGCCCAATTGGGCTACTAAAGGTCTTGAGGCCCATTTTGGAAATTGGACCCCTTACATGATGTTAGCCCATATTACATTCTTGAGCCATATTAAAGCCAAAACTACAAATACACACCAAATACACTCAAAATAAATACAGAGACATATCAAAACTTAGGTAGAGACTCCAAACTTTCACCCAGCCACAAGGATGTCGGCGTCGCTCGAGTCGTGCTATGTGTCTGGTACCGGCGGCTAGCTCTAGTGTCCGCACCACACATTGCCTCACTCCGCTTTTAGAGCAATTTCCTTGCAATGACGTTGAACATCCTCCAGAGTTGGTTGATTGATACCTTGCTGCGAGGTTGGCTGAGTCTCCACACTGGATAGTTCTGCATCCTTATTTGTAGATTGTCGATCAGAATCAATGCCAGGGTCAAGCATAGAGCCTTTTTGGAATGAAGGGAGCTCTGAATGAACCGATGGAGCTAGCATGAAGCCATTGCCATTGTGAGCCACAAACTGCATTGATTTGCCATCAGATTTGGATTTTGGCCTATCATCATTGTGAGCAGAATTAGGAGTTGGTGGATAATTGCCAGAGGTCTTGATCTATAAATTTTGGGATGAAAGAATTTTCGAACTAGCATCTAGTGGAGAATTGGATGCTGGAGGCAAACCAACATCCAGAGATAAAACCTGAGTTTCTTTCGGAGGCTTAAGTGCCTGAGAATATAATATTGGAGAAATACCAGCTGGTTGCAATGGCAATTCTTGGCCTATGGTCACCATTGCAGGCATATGCAAAACAGAAGTGGGCATTTGCGCCAACAAAGCCACCGAGGATTCATCGACTGGCTCTCCCTGATCAACAAGATGCTTGTTAGAAGCTAGTGCCAAATCATCAGCATCCTGCTATAGAACATCAAACCTATTTGCTTGTTGTACATCTTGTCGAACAGCCGGAGGGCTTGGCAAACGAGGCCTAAAAGCCTGGCGATTTTTCCTTGATTCTGGATCTGGGACAATGGGTCGATAAGTATCCTTCCCCAACTTCTTCTTGCATTCAGCTACTAGATGGCCAAGCTTATGGCAGTAAGAACATAAATGGGGAACTCGATGATAATTAACTGATTGCTAGAATCCGACGTGTAGCACCCCCGATAAAACAATAGAGAAGTTGAACTTCTTAAATAAACAATCCTACATGAAGGCCTTATATAAAGAACCATACCTTATGAGGGCTACTATATAAATATACAAAGCCCAACATCACTTAAATGTCAACACATGGATAGTACGTAGAGGGGTTTCTCTTTTTCCAACCCTAAAGGAATGGGCGCCCCTTACCAGGGTGCCATTCACCAAATGGAGCCCCCATGCAAGGGCGCCATTTCCTTCAGGGGCCACCAACCAATTATATATTAATATATACATACATCTTAAAGACCAACACGTGAAGGTTACAGTTAGTGTCTAAAGCCATGAAGAATGGACGCCCTCATGCAGAAGCGTCATTTACATGAACAGGGTCTCCCATTTAAAGGGCGCCCCTATACCAGGGCGCCATTTCCAAAGTACTTCTAGAAGACTTGAGACACCAACAACCTCATTTAGCTGGCAAAGCACCATCCTCTGACCATGGACAGCAATGATCTAGGATCTTGTTCCCCAACCGGACCCGCAAGGCAATAAACCAATGCTTTGTGTTGGCAACTAGATTTCCTATAAATATTTCCCTCTGTAGCACAGGCAGAGACTACTGCCATTATCAGTGCTGCTTGCAGAAGGGAATATTTCCCTTCTTTTTTTCGGAAGATGTGAAGGGGCGTCTTCTTCCTACATTCTACGTCTTGCTGCTGGAGCTTTGTGGCGGAGAGCGTGCCTTACTTTATTCTCTAAGGGCCACTTTGACATCCGGATAAAAAAATAGAATATGTAATCGACGAGAGAAAAAATGATGGATCTCACCATTTTTCTTCGCACACAAATAACCTTAAGCAGAGTGGAGTGACATATTCGCGCTAAACACTCCCCCCACCCACTACGTCACCCCACCCGATGTCAAAGTGGGGCTAAAGCTCTGCTGAGAAGGGACTTGGCTTGGATTTCTTCTTCCTTCTACTTCCTGTACCACGTATACCACTCCAATAGGGTAGGTGTTTTCAAGATCTAGCCCGACCTGTAGCAAAAATATGGTAACATAACATGCTAGTATAATCCATCTGGCATGCCATATAGCATGTTTCCATACTCTATAGCATGTTACACGGGTTTTAAGTAGAACAACTATAGCCTGTTACACCAGTTTTCTACATAGTCTGTGATGTGACACAACCTAGGACTCAACAAGCAAGCACAATTAAGCATTCAAAAATGGACCGATAATAGCAACCGCTCACCCGATGCTCACTAAGACCCGGGGTAACTTGGCAATGCCAAGGGGAGGTTGTGTGGGCTAGGCCCTTGCTGGTAGAGGGCCAGCAAGGCCAATGTTTGATTCCCCAAGGGTACGGCTGCCCAAATCAAGGGTCCGACGAAGTGCCAAAGGGCACGGGTTCCACTCTCTTCCCACGATGATCACTTATAGCAAATGAGCTTAAGGATCGGGCTCTCGTCACGGCCAGCGGAGTTTATGAACTAATATTGAAAGAACAAGCATGAATTAGAGTAAAGTTTTGGAGCACTCACTCGACCGGTTTGAAGAAACCAGTCCCGCTCGGAGACGAGGGTGAGCGGGGAAGCGTGGGTTCCCCACACGTCGCGCCGGGGTAGCTTGACCTGTTTAAGCTATTACAACACTACACCCCATGCAAGGGGGGGATCGTGGGGAAGGGAAGATGATAGTTACATCCAAACACTACCTCCACACAGGGAGGGGCCTTCAGCCGGCCAAGCGGGGAGGGGAAAGTAGTGCTAAGAGTGATGAAGAAGTGATGACACCGAATCAGCCTTCTCTTTGTAATAGCTGACAGACAGAGGGTGTGGAGGCCGCAGAACTCTCTTTGCAATTTTGCTGAGGGTGAGACCAGTGGGGATCTCTTCGTCTCTGGAACAGGAGTGTCTCTGAATTTTGCCAATTTCTTCAGGGCTCGCTGGCGGCCTGGGCGAGAGTACGAACAGGGTTACTGAATCTCGGACTATCTGTAACAGACTATCAACAGTAGGAAGACGCGGCTGCCCCGACTGTTATCGAACTCCGAATCAGTCTCCGTTGGAACCGTTGCAACTGTGGGTGAGTCCTCTTTACATAAGAATAAACAGGGATGCCAAAATATGCCGGTGAAGATCAGAGGACTCAGAAAAGTGAGGAGTGGTCGATGTAGATAGTGGGAAGCAGAGTCGAACGCCTGAGGAAGAAAATTGGTAACTTCTGCTGAAAGATGCCGAACGGAGTTCCGCTTCTTGGTTCTGAAAGTAGACAAGGAACGGAAGAACTTTTCAGAAGAGCTCGTGGCTTGATTCCTCCGGGGTTTGTCGTGGTGAAGCTTTCTCTCCGGATCAGGATCTCTACAGAGCTAGCTCCTGGTTTCCAATAGCAGGTTGCAGAGGATGCCCCAACAGCTCCCGAACTCGGAATCAAGCACCGTTGGAGTCGTTGTAACTGTGGACGAGTATTCTTCGCAGAAAAGCTGACGGGGAGGCCAAATGATGTCGGAGAGGACCAGGGAACTCTGAACACTGTTGATAGGTCGGTGCAGACTGTGGGTAACAGGACTGCGAAGCTGAGGGAGAAAATTGATAACGCCTGCTATAGGATGCCTAATGGAGTTCTGCTTCTTGATTCTGAAAGTAGACAGGAAGGGGAAGAACTTTGTAGAAGAGCTTGTGGCCTGATTCCCCCTGGGTTCGTCGTGGTGAAGCTCTTTCTCCGGCTCAGAACATCTGCCGGGGCAGATCTGCGTAGTCGTGGAAGAATGGGCTTCTTGGGCAGCACCGAGCTCCGATGGGGACGAGACCACTGCCATTACGAAGAAGACAGGCATACGCTTCCAACTATGGCTCTTGGGCTTCTAGGAACGTCCGAAGGAGGTCGGGGTCGCTGCTGCAAGCTTCAGGTCTTCTGCAGGTCCTCTTACTCTAGATGGTAGAAGGTGGGGGTGATGGAGGGGAACAAGGGAAGATGGAAAGGATGAGAGGGGGCCGCCCCTAACCAAAGGGGAGGGGTCTTGGGCGCCCTAGGGCTATGGAGGGAAGGGGATTTTTGAATTCAAATGGCCTAGGGAAGTGGAGGGTTGCATGGGGGAGAGGGAAGGGTGCTTGGGAAAGGGATGAGGTGGTTGGAGGGTGGCTTAGTGATTGGGGATGCTCCCTTGGGACTAGGGGGTGGAGTAATGGGATGTGTGGGGAAGGGGAGTGGCCTTTAATGGGGGTAGGTGGGAGAGTGGTGGTTGGGAAGGGAGGAGAGAGAAAATTTTCGAAATTGGGTGTGGAGGAGAGAGAAAGTGGAGTGAAAAAGAGAGATTAAGAGAGGGAAGGGTGGGGAATCTCTCCCCTAGGGTCTCTCACCCAAAAAATGGAATCTCTCCACTAGATAAGAAGTGTAAACTCTCAAAATGGCAAGTTTTTCATTCATTGATTCATTAAGTTGAAATGAGGGAAATGGGGTCCTATATATAGGCAACCCACATTTTACAATAAGTCCCTGACAAAAGACTCAATGACAAATAACCGAGGGGGTAGGGGGTGCACTTGGGCCAAACCCAATGAATTGGGCCCAATAACTAACTAAACAACATAATGACTCTCAAACTTAGGGAAATAAGCACAAGACCTAGGGACATGACTCAAGTAAAATGAAAATTACATCAAATGACTCAAATAAAAATTACGTAGGACTCAAAATTAGATAACTAGACCATGCCGGATGCAACCGGGGTGAGGAGACGAGCTGTGAACGTGGGCATGGGAGGTGATGTCCCCATCAGTCTGTTATACTGATTTTACGGGATTCGAACATATCACATTACACCAGTTTTTACAGCCTTAAAATATCATGTTTAGCCCTAGTTTATAATCTATTTTACAAGATATACATATGAGGTTTAAAAACCAAGAATGTCCAGCCCTCAGGTAAAGGGCGCCCCTCACCAGGGCGCCATTTTATGAAGGGGCGCCCCTGTCAAGGGCGCCATTTAATTGAAGACACTTCACAGTGTCGTCAATTCATTTCCAGCAATTAATGATTAACGCATTCAAAAATCTATATCTATTGAACTAAACCATAAAATTCTTGCATGAGTATGATTCTATGATCCTGATATTTTTCTCTACCTATACATGTCCTTAATTCCTGATTCCAAGAAACTTTGGAAATATGAATAGTGCATGACCCAACTGAATAAGCGCCCCTGACCAGGGCGCCATTTACTTCAATTGATGACCCTCTAGAGGGTCGTCATTTACCCTCTGGGGAGAGCGACAATTCCTTTTCCAGCAAATTATAGACACCCCGTTAGAAAAAATAAAATCTATGAAACTGAAACCCAACAAATCTGCATGAACATAAATCTGAACTCCCGATAATTTTCTCTGTCTACCCATGACCTTGTTTCGTGATTTCGTGAACCTAAGACATTGTGAATAGTGTTATGAGACTTGGGGTGTACCTGCCCGGTGTAAATAGGGCCAAATGAATTGGCGCCCTAGCCTGGGGTGCCAATTTGTTGAATAGTGACCTCCAGAGAGTCGTCATTTAAATGAAGACTCTCTACAGGGGCGCCATTATCATATATAGAAATTTTAAAGAAGCCCTAACCCCCAGGCGCCAATTTCATGAAAGCCTGCATGACCCCCATGCGCTAATTCCCTGAAAGGCTGCCTGACCCCCAAGCGC
Source organism: Amorphophallus konjac (assembly GCA_022559845.1). Classification (NCBI taxonomy): domain Eukaryota; kingdom Viridiplantae; phylum Streptophyta; class Magnoliopsida; order Alismatales; family Araceae; genus Amorphophallus; species Amorphophallus konjac. Next base: position 138,122,038 of record CM040128.1, on the reverse strand, counting down.
CATTTCCTAAAAGCCTGAAAGCAAGGCTAACCCCTGGACGCCAATTCAGTGAGGCAGCCTGCTAGCAGTGAGCAACAGATTCCATTCTGATTTCTGATTTATGTCGTGGTTTGTACCGACATAACCCTAGTTCATCTCCTGCATGATATATGCCTTTGAACTCCATCCCATGATAGTCTACCTTATGTATATCCTACAATGGTCAACCCTTGGAATTCTATATTGGCTATAAAAATGAGAGTGGATGTCGAAAGAAATACATAAATGCTGTGCATATAGGGCCCGATCTGGTCCTGGGAGGAGCACCCGAAAGTACTTGTGTCCATGGGAGTTGAATGATCACGGTGTTTAAGTATTACACCGAAGTACTTGCTTGACTTGCTTGACTAGAGACATTCCACACTAACTCTCTCTACTTGCTTGACTTGACTTGCGTGGCCAGAATGGGCAATACCTGACTTGCGTGGCCCGAAAAAGGGCAAGGTACTTGCTTGATTGAAATAGCCAATTCTATTGAGACGTATGTTGATAGTTTTTGTGTGTGTGTGATGTGATGATAGAATGAATGTGAATGTGAGGGAGAAATATGTGAAAGTGTGTGAGCAAGTAATGTCCTAACTCAAACAATCACAAAATCAAGAGCATGGGCAAGTCATCAATGCTTATGGAGGAAGATAAATAAAAACACACGCCGGGGCGTGCAGCAAAGGAATAAAGTAAAAACACACACCCTAGGTGTGTAGCAAGTAAAGTAAAAAGAGAGCAAGCAAGGATGATGACAAAGATGAACAAATACCCAACCAAAGATGTGTGATCGCCACCAAAGTAATTAAAGTAGTAAAACCACAATAATACCTTGGAAAGAGCCGGTTGAAGTCACCCGCCCGCGGGAGAGAGAAAACCAGGCGCGCAGATGAAAAATGGTTTTTCAGGCGACCGCGATCCAACAGAAAATGGTCTTATGATAGACCGCCTTATACCTGAAAACGGCCTTCCAGATGACCGCCAGGGCACCCAGAACAGTAGTTTGGAACTTTGATCTCCACCCCTCTTGGCCGGCCAGAAAGGTTGGGCCTCGTGCAGTGAGTTCTGTAAACCTGCGAGAAAGTGTAGACAACAAGAAAAACAACCCAATTAGCCCTTGGGACAAGTGTAGTACCTATAACTCAACTAAGCTAGTATGCATAAAAGAGGGGTGAATACCTGGGAGGTTTGTTTTTTTAACCCCTGTGGGGGTGTGAAAAAGATGGGAGGATGTTTTGAGAAGATGATTGAATGCAGAGAACGTGGAGAAAAGAAGAGGGAAGATGCTATGGATGCAAGGGAATGATGAATAAAACTAAAGACCAAAGACACAAACTAGACCAAAGAACTTTGTACTCCCTAAACCAGAAGCTTGGTGGATGTGGAAGTAGCTTCTCCTTGGTTGGAAGTGGCTCTAGAACGCATCAGCACTTCGACATAATCTCCAAAAATCTCCTCCTCAAGCCATGAAGTCAAGAGTCCTATTTATAGGCCCTCAAACCCTAGGTTCGAGTTGGAGGGATAATGACTCAAAAATAGACCTGAAACTAGATAATCCTTGAAAATAATACTCCCAAGAGTCCAAAGAAACAAACAGATGGTTCTGGGAGTCTCTGGTGAGAGAGAAATCAAAGGATGAAGGACTCTAGTTCGTCCACGGCCGAGGAGAGGAAGAACAGAAGAGCAGGACTCTCTATTCCACTAGCGGTCTTGTGATAGACCGCTAGCCAGAAAAAATGGTCGTGCGATAGAACGCTAGGCACATGCGTCCAGAAAAAGATAAGATCAAAGAGACCCAGTAGGACTCTCTGCCCATTAGCGGTCTAGCAAAGGACCACCAACGTCCTCCTTGCGGTCGTACGATAGACCACTAGGGGAGAGGACGTGGCAAAAGAGATAAATGCTAATAAATCCATAACTAAATCCACAAAAATAATCCTCATTAGCCCTTATCTAGGCCCAATAAGGTGAAGTGACGAGAAATCAATGGAGCTAAGTCCAACCAAGGAGAATGACCCATAAAATTAGGCCCAAAAATGACCAAAAATGGCCCAATAAGCGGTGAATAACTCGGGACATCATAAAAATAGATAAGGAGATGACCCAACTCATTGGTCATAAAACGGGTGTCAACAGATGTCCCTCCTTAACGTCCTCTTTGTAGGGGAGCGCACGGAGGTGAAGCAAAAGTGACATGGAACATGGATGTGAAGCGAAAATGAAGCGGAGTGGACTGAAAAGCAGGTGTTAAGGTAAACCGACACCTGTCCTTAACCAACGAGCGATAGGAATCTTCCGAAAAATTCCGGATCAATCACAAGGAATGGCAAAATCGAATGACGCAACCCTGGAGGAACTAACAACTAAAGGAAAGGAAAACACGACCAACCTCCTCACTGGATCACACAGCTAATAGGCGGTTGGAGCGAACGAAAAAGTAAAGAGACGAGTAACTAAATTCCAGACAGGAATCCTCAGCTAACCAAATCGAGCAAAAAGATCGAAGGAAACCTTCCAACTCAGAGTGGAATGACTCTCCTTACTCAATACCATCAACACAATTATCCACCATTACTGAGACACTTTAGACAGATGAGAGCACGTGAATGCTCAAAGATGCACATGATGCATGCTGGGTTAAAATAAATAAATCATCAAAACGAATGCAAAAAAAGGATAAAATAGGAAGATACTCGAGAATAATATTGCTAGACCGGATAAATTAGGGTCAAGATACCATCTGCAACTACGGCATGCAAGATAGAACCATCGTCCCCCAATTCTGCCAACCTAACGGCCTATCCAACGATTAAACATGTGCACCTAGATCATCATCATTTTTGTTAGAGGGGAACATCAGATCTTGGAACACATGAATGACCAGCCGGTTCTCGAGATAATATATCATAGATACCATATAGTAATGCACTAAGGGACTAGATATCGAGATACTTACATGACTTACCTACCTGGCGAGATGTGATATGATAGCGTGACAAGCGATGGTGTTTATGATTTTGATGATAAGAATGTTAGCCATCAACAATCATATATAAGCATTAAGCATAATCAAGATATGAACCATGCCAAGAGTAAAAATGTTTCAAATCATTTCAAAATATCAGTAATAAAATGGTCTAGGAAAGGACTGCTAGAAACCAAATAACGATCATGGCATGGACCGCTAGCCAAGGCGGTTCACATTCCTCGAGGTAAAAGGCTTAGATAAGAGACGGTCTCGGGCACAACCACGAAGGACTAAGTAGCGGTTTAGCGATAGACCGCTAATCTTTGAGAGATTTCAAAAATAGAAGACACCCGTTCACTCTCCCATTCCGTTCCATTCACTCAACCAACCCACACCCACCCTACTCCACTCCACTCTACTCCGGCGATCATCGGCGACCACCGCGACTACCACTCCCATTCACCCAGAGATGGTGAAACGGAGGGCGGTGAAACGCCTCCAACAACGGATAGAAGAGGAGGATTCCCCTCCGACGGCGGCGAGCCCACCAGAGAGAGACGAAGGGCCGTCAGCCCAAACGGAGGGAGAAGAAGCCCCCACGGCTGAGGAAGGACCTGATGATGGTGAAGATGGAGAGGGGGAGGCTCCCACAGCGGAGGAGGCTCCGACGACAGTGGCGGCCGGGCGATCATCGGAGGTAGGCCGTGAGCCCCCAAAAAACCCATTTTTTTCATTTTTTTTTAATTGTTGAATGCATGCATGTATGTGGATGGGAGTGGAAATGGGTCTGTTGTGCCCCTGTGGTTTTGATGATTGGCTTTGATGTGAGTTAATCATTTGATGATTGGTTTTTGTTGTGAGTTAATCACTGTGAGTCATCTTGTTGTATGAGTCATCTTCATATGTTCAGTCAGTCTGCTGTTCTGTTAGTTTATCAGGTCTAAAAGCATTGCATATTTGATGTTCAGCCATGTTATCTACTGCATGAAGCATTCACATACACTTACATAAGTCTGCACATCAGCATCACGCAGCAAGTATGTACATCGCCTTCAGTAGGCATGTCAAGTTCACACATTGCATAGCATGCATCGTTCTTCAACTAAAGTATATACATCAGCTTGCATGAATTCAAAGTGTGTACATTGAATAGCATGCATTTCATGAAGTCTGTACATCCTGTGCCTCTGTTAAGCTTCAAAGCCTGCACATGGCTCACCGTCTCATGCATAGTCTGGACAGTTGTGGGTCGACGCCCCTTTCTTATGGGTCGACGCCCCCTTTGTTTTCCAAGTCCATACATTGATCTTCATATTCAAAGTCTGAACATTGGTCTTCATATTCAAAGTATGTACATTGGTCTTCACCTGAAGTCCATACATTGGTTTTCATATTCCAAGTCTGTACATCCTCCGCCAAAGCCTTCAAAGTATGTACAGCCATTCCTTGAAGATAAAGTCCATACAACGGCACTATAGCTTGCTCAACTGAAGTCTATACATCCTTCAAGGCACCAAGTCTGTACATCGCTTGCATCTTCAAAGTCCATACATAGTCTTCTGTTGCATTTGAAGTCTATACATCCTGTGAACCTTCAAGTCTATACATCAGCCTTTGCCAATCGGTTTCCAAGTCTGTACATCGACTTCAAGCCTTCCGAGTATGTACAGCCCAAGTCTATACATCCGATTGCCTTTGCATTGCTCAAGCCTATATAGCCCTCTCGTTGGCAAGTCTATACATCGGTCTGTTTGAGAAATTCTGTACAGCGGTTGCATTCTTTGGAAGTCTATACACTGCGCAGCACTGTACAAGTCCATACACTGGCTGCACTGCACAAGTCTATACATTGGCTTGGGCATCCAAGTCTAGACATTGATTCACTATTCATGCCTTGATTCGAAGTCTGTACAGCGAGCGGCGTTCATCAAAGTCTGTACATTGCTTGGCGCTCACCAAGTTTGTACATCGCTTCAAGCGTTCCAATGTCTATACAAGGCCTGCTTCATTAAGTCTAGACATAGCACTGTAGCTTCCCTAGTTGAAGTCTATACATTGTTGATCGAACGTAAGTCTATTCATTCCAACCTTTTCCTACGTTCACTGCCTTAGCTACACCCTAAGTCTACACACTGGCAAAGTGTATACATCGCTCAAGTATGTCTGTACAGCCAACGCTTTCATTGATTCCAAGTCTGTACAGTGGTCCACAGGCGTCCCAAGTCTGTACATTGGTTCAGGTTTACCAAGTCTATACATTGCTTCAATATTCTCAAAGTCTATACAGCCCGCCTTATCGTTCAGAGTCCCTACATCATTCCTCAAAGGCCAAGTGTATACATTGTCCATGTGTTCAAATGTTTCAAGTCTATACATTGGATAGGCTCGTTCATGCTTCGTTCATCTCAAGTCTGTACACTGCCTTTCACATGCACTCATTAATCAAGTCTGTACAGTACCTTGTTTGCAAGACTATACACTCGACTGCCTTGCTTTGCTTAAAGTCTGTACAGCCCTTCCCTCAGCAAGTCTATACATTGGAGTCGTCAGCTGCAGGGACAGCATTTCTGTACATTGGGTTCTCATGCATGTTAACAGCAAGTCTATACACTGCATTCATGCATTGTTCTTCACAGCAAAGTCTGTACACTGCGTTCTCTTGCACGCAATCAAAGTGTGTACAGCCTGTGCTCGCATTGGTAAGTCTATACATGCTTGGCTATTCATCGTCTGCTACATGCCACTTCAAGTCTGTACATCCATTTGTGCAGTGTGCATTGATCAAGCCAAAGCCTGTACATCGATATGTTGCTTTGATGCCGTTGCATAGTCTATACATTGTTGAGCTTCACACACATATCTTCACAGTCTATACATTGCATCATTGTGCATGCATTGCATTCATTGAAGTCTATACACTGCATACCGTTATGCTTCACAAGTCTACACATTGCTGTTCTTCACAGCAAGTATATACACTCTCTCACGTTGTACACACTTGCCTAATTGATGTCCCTAAGTCTATACACTCGATGGCTTCATACATTTCACAGAAGTCCACACATTCCCCTTGTTATGATAATGCATTCTTCAACAAGTATATACACTGAGGTCGCATGAAGACCTACAAGTCTATACACTCTCTCAGTGTACACACTTACTCATTTACTGCTTCTAAAGTATATACACTCGTTGTTAAAAGCATGAACTAACTGATTCGTTTCATTTCGTTTTGTCCCTATCTGCAGATGACTCAGGTTAATGACTGGGTGCGTGAACCGAGGATGATGCCTGGCACGTGATCTGAGGTGCTCTCTGGGTGGGAACCTGAAGGACACACGCCCTAGCACCTGCTGAAGCTGATATAAATAGAAGCCTTCGTCCACTGAAGAGAAATGAGGAGAAGTGAAGAGGGCTGATCGAGACTGTGAGTGAAGAAGAAGAGGTGCAGCAGAGAGTGAAAGAAGTAGAGAGCAGAAGAAGAAAGAAGAAGAAGAAGAAAGAAGAAGAGTACGAGAGCAGCAGAAGAAATTGAGAAAGAGAGAGGTCGTGAGGATTGAAAGAAAAGAGAAAGGCAGTGAGAGTGAAAAGGAGAGCAGAGAAGAGAAAGATTGCGTGAGCTGAGAAGAAGAAAGAAGAGGAAGAAAGGAAGAGAGGAGAGAGTTCTATTGAAGATCTGCTCAGTCTGTTCGTGGATCAAATCCAGAACGACTATGCTCATTGAGAGCTATATTTCTTGTGTTTCATTTCCAGCTTTTGTCGCTGTGCTTTTTATGTTTTCTTATTTTTCCTTTTGTTACTCAGGTTACTATTGTTCTTCCGATTCTCAGTAGTGAGGTCGGGTTCCTCCTGTGGACTCAGGAGAAGGGAGATCTGATCTCCGGTTCTGGGCTTGTGGGTTGCAAGTCCAGAGGTCCCTCCTGGTCTGGAGGAAGAGAGGTCTGCGACCTCTGGTTTACTGGTGACGGGGAGTCACTGGTGTGTTCCCTCCTGGTCTGGAGGAAGAGAGACTGTGTGTCTCTGGTTTCCATGTGGCTGGGAGTCACTTGGGGTGTCCCTCCGATTGGGAGGAAGAGGGGAGGTTGTTCCCCTGGTCAAGCTGTGTGGCAGCAACTTGTTTGCAGACTGAGTCTGCTTTCTAGCTTGTGCTAGTGGAAGCCTCACTCCGGTTGGGAGTGAGGGGTGGACGTAGGTCTTGGTGACCGAACCACCTAAAAATCTCTTGAGCAGTGGTTTGTCTGTGTGTTTGCTTCCGCTAGATGATTGCTTAGGCGCGCTCCATGTGTTTGCTCATGAGTTTAATTGAATTAGTTTTATTCTTTGATTGCGTCTAGCATCTGTGTTTTAATTTGGGCATTATTTCTGAAGGGGATACATTCACCCCCCTCTGTATCCGGGCTTAGCACCCTATCAATTGGTATCAGAGCGATGTCTGCATAGAAGGTCCAGCGACCTGCAGATCCGATCCTGCAGTCTTAGGTGCTTATTTGCTTTTGGTGCATCAATATTCCTGTTGCATTATATCTGTTTGTTTCCATGGGTGAATCACCAGTTTTCAACCGTTCCAATTTTAGTGTATGGTTTGCTAGTCTGAAAAATTATGCTAAATCTGTTAATCTAGACCTGTGGAAAGTGATTTCACACGGTCCTCATGAACTACCAAAAAAAAGTCCAAATGGACTGTCATTCATAAATCAATGCATGAAGAGAATTAGATAGCTATAAATCTAATGAAGGCAGCTACTGATAGAGCTTTACATTCATGTTTCTTAGATTGCAGTTCTGCTAAAGATATTCTGGGCATGCTGAAGCGAACTCAGAAGAGAGATGAGGACAATTGCATGATGGCCAACAAAAGTAATCAAAGTGGCAGCGATCAAGGCAGCAATCAGAATGAAGACGATAATGATGATGAGGTAAATCCCTTTGAGAACTATACTTTAGATGATTGGGAAAATGCATATGCTGAATTGCTTGAATCTCATGAACATTTAAGAAGTCAGTATAAAAAATTGAAAAAGAGTATTGGGTTAGAAAGTTCAAGTTCTTCTTGTAGAAAATGTCTAGAGTTGACACAATCTCATGATGCTTGTCTGTCTGATTATCAAGAGCTCAAGAAACAAGTTGAATTGTTAAAATCTAAAAAAGAGTCTGTCAGAAAATCTATCATTGAGAGTGAAGGAGAATGTGAGAAACTTGAGCAAGAGAAGAACCTGTTTGCTGAAAAATTTAATGCCATAAAATCTATAGACATAGAATTACAGAAAGATCTTGAAAAATAGCAAAAAGGTTTGAAGGAACTTGAGGCGGGAAGAAAGTATGAAGTCAATTCAGAAGATCAGCTTCTAATAAATGAATTGGTTCAAAATGATAAGCTTAAGGAAGAAAATGACAAGTTAAAAATGTTGAACTCCACTATGTCTGAGAGACTGCTAGCCTTAGAAAGAGGAAAAAGTGTTTGTGTTGAAGACCCTAAAAAACTGAGCAATCTGGAACAAGAAATTGAAAAATACAAAACAGCTAATAAAGTTTTGAATGAAGCTATGAATTGCAGTGAGCAAGAGATTGCCAGTTATGAGTTACACATTTCCTCTCAAGAAAATGAAATTCAAGATTTAAAAAACTCCTTGTCTAAATTTGTTAGTGGGCAAGATAATCTGAACAAACTGCTGGGAGTAAAAGTCAATTTTCAGAAGGAGGGGTTAGGCTATAACCCTGTAAATAAAAAGAATTTTGAAGATAAAATTCACACATCCTTTGTTGCTAGCTCTACTTCTCACACTTCTCAGAAGCCACCTATTTCTCAGTCTACTGTTCAGAGAACCGAAAAACAAATTGAAAAGTCGAAAAAGGTTGATGGATATAAGCTGAAAACTATTTTCGTTAAATCTTATGAATAGGAAAAGCCTTCTACTTCATCACCACCTCAGTACAAGGCTAAGAAAATAGAAAAACAAAATAAAATTTATAAAACATCAAAAACTCAAAGGAACAGTCTGCATGCTAAAAACTCATCTGATAAATGCCATGTTTTAAAGAAATCAAATGGCTCCTATCATTATTGTGGTAGCCATAGACACTTTATGAGTAACTGTTTTGTGATGAAACAAGATGACAAAAAGCATGCTAGAAAATCTGTGTCTTGTCAGAAAAAGAATGTCACATGTTCTAATTGTGATAAAGTAGGACACACTACTGCTCATTGCTGGTTTGCAAGTGGTAAGAAAAAATCATGTTCAAATCATACAAAATACTTTCCAAATCAGCATGTTTTTAATACGAACAAATCTATTTCAAAGAACCAGCACATCATCTGTTTTAACTGTAACAAAAGGGGCCACAAGGCCTCTGAATGCTGGTGAGGTTCTTATAGAAGAGATTCTCTCAATTGCTCTCACTGTGGAAAGCATGGCCACACAGTCAAGGACTGTTGTCATGCTCAAGGGAAAATTTTCATCTCTGAAAGGTTTAAATTCCCTGTAAGTACAAATGCTCTTAGAAAGAACAAAGTTGTTTTTAAAAAGAAAAACTTTGAATGTTTTGATTATGGAAAACAGTTTGGTCATACAAATAATAGAAATTTCCATGCCAATGCACATAAAATTCATGTTCATAATGATGTGCATAAAAAGAACCTAAGTCTATTTTTTCATGCTATAACTGTGGAAAGCGAGATCACAGGACTGCAACCTATTGGCTGGCAGAATATCAAAACCAAACTGGTTTTGGTAAACAAAATTTTTATTCTGTTAACAAAAGATTTCATGCATATGCACATAGAATTCATGCTAACAAAAATGTGCATAAATCAGATCTAAAAACTGCTGCTTCTTGCCATCATTATGGCAAATCTGGACATTTGATGGATGGTTGTCCTCTGATAAAATTTAATGATCATCAAGTTAAAAATGTGCTGAGAAAACATGCTAAAAGTGATACTGCCATGTCAGGACCCAAGACTTCTTGGGTGCCTATTTGTGCAAAATAGGTTGCTAACTTGCAGGTGTGCCTTGGAAGCTGATTAGTAAAGAGGGGATTAATCCAAGGCACTCAAGAATGAAAACCCCTTCCTGAACTTTTCAGGTAAACTTCTTGCTCTTCTTGTTTTTAGTTTCAATGCATAGCAAGTTAAATCTTTTTTTTGCATTTTCATTCATCATCTGCCATTTGCATCATTTTTTAATCATACACTTGCTGAGTGTTCTGTGCAAATATCAGATTAAAAAGAGCTGTCTGCATCTGATGCATACATATGCCAATTGCAATAGTTTGATAATTGTTGTTATGCACAATCTCTGAAAAATCTGAACTGCATATGAATGTGGTTTGAAATTTGTCTGTTGCAGAGCTCACTGAAAATCTGGATTGCATATAGGACTGCATGTTGAATTATCATGATTGACCTCTATGGTATATAAATGGTAAGGTACCAAAAGGCAGGAAAATCTGTCTGGAGGTTCTTGCTATGTGTGAGGTGATCTTTTAGACCAAGTGCTCCGCCTGGTACCATGGGTCACTTTGCTTAATAAGGCAGACTGATTGAGCATAAGTCACATTGTCATATGTTCAGTCTTCAGTGCAAAACATTGCATGCTTTCAGGGGGAATTAATTACATGTCTTTGCATAGCATTCAATGTTGAGTCTTTGCATGTCTTTGAATACATGGAGTTAATTGCACTGCATTTCATTGTAAAATACCAAAAAGAGTGACTGAATGCATATTGTTAGGGGGAGTCAATGCATTGCATGTAGGTTGTCAAATGCATACTCTTGTGAGAATTCATTACATATCCTTTCTTATTGACTTTGTTGACAAACCTTGATCATAATTTGAAAACAATGGGTTTCAAAATCTCCTCTATCATTTGATTTCTGAATTCTATCAATCTCTCGTGAAGATTTGAATGGGACTATCTCAATCATAAATCTGAAAACTTTTGAACTAGGAATCTTCTATTATACGATTTTATGAATGACTGAAATAACTCAGCTGGTTTAAGTTTAATGTATTCATTAAGGTTGACTTTAAAATTTCTTAAAAATATCTGAATCATGTTTAATAAACTTTAACCAACTGTTTCATGATGTGTCTTGTAAAAACTTCTGAAATCTGCACTACTGAATACATGGCTTTAATTGATTAAGTACATGAAGTTAGTATTGTTTTGAAGCAAATGAATTTCTCTGAAATGTCTAAAGGGTAATATCTGTCAGAGCAATGACTTTGGTCACTAAGAAACACATGTCCAAAGGACTGTGTCATGAGATGCCATAGTTAACTCTGCTTAAGATGAGTGTTAATCAGGTAGAGCAATGGCATGCACACTGAGAAATACAACTCACTCATCAAGAAATGATTTGAAGTGTGTCATGATGTGTAAATGCTACCTCTGTTTATATAAAGCATGACTGTGAGTCACACTAAGTGCTTAGGGATATTGGCCTCTGATCAAGGTATATCCTCTAGTTACAAGGTGTGCACTGAACTAGAGTGCTCGTAAAATTTGTAGCATGAAAATTGTTGACCAAATTGAAATGTCTAAATATTGATGCTAAAATCAAATTGCTACAGCCCTAGACAAATTCACATGACTTCATAAATGCTTGATCTCAATTCTAATGCATGTAATTCCGATTAAAGTCAATAAATTTGATTGTGTAAGAGAAAGGGAGGTTATTCAAGATAAAAATGAGGGCTTGGTTCATTTTTATTAAACCATGGTTTTAGATATCAATATAGAATTTTATTGATAAACTCTGCATATATAATGTTTAAACCATGCTGATCAATAAACTTCATTCATAAGCCCTTATAATGGAAGACTTTGAAAAATTATGTTTTGGATTTATAAGATTGATATCTTCTTGAAAATCCTGTTGAACTTCTTCTACTTGGAGCCTCTTTGAAAATCTGTTATTTGTAACTCTTCTGCTCACTGTCTTTGAATTCCACTGTGGTCTCCCTCTCACCCATATCAATTGGGAGAAATGCAACAGATGCATATCAATTGACATCTACTCAGGGGGAGCTTCCTTGTAATAGCAAATCATGTTCATCTCAATTGGTAACAATTGTGTCTTTACATTCATATATTCATGGGGAGGTATTGCACTTCTTCTTGCATCTGCATTCATACCTCTCCATGGTTCATCTTGTTTATTACAAGGAGGAGAAATTGACTGTATTTTAAACATGCTTTAACTTCTCAAACTATTTTTTTTTTTTGATGAAGTCAAAGGGGGAGAATAGTTTGTGTCATCAGAATTACTCACAGTGTAGTGTTGCCATCATCAAAAAGGGGGAGATTGTTGTGCCCCTGTGGTTTTGATGATTGGCTTTGATGTGAGTTAATCATTTGATGATTGGTTTTTGTTGTGAGTTAATCACTGTGAGTCATCTTGCTGTATGAGTCATCTTCATATGTTCAGTCAGTCTGCTGTTCTGTTAGTTTATCAGGTCTAAAAGCATTGCATATTTGATGTTCAGCCATGTTATCTGCTGCATGAAGCATTCACATACACTTACATAAGTCTGCACATCAGCATCACGCAGCAAGTATGTACATCTCCTTCAGTAGGCATCTCAAGTCCACACATTGCATAGCATGCATCGTTCTTCAACTGAAGTCTATACATCAGCTTGCATGAATTCAAAGTGTGTACATTGAATAGCATGCATTTCATGAAGTCTGTACATCCTGTGTCTCTGTTAAGCTTCAAAGCCTGCACATGGCTCACCGTCTCATGCATAGTCTGGACAGTTGTGGGTCGACGCCCCCTTCTGATGGGTCGACGCCCCCTTTGTTTTCCAAGTCCATAGATTGATCTTCATATTCAAAGTATGAACATTGGTCTTCATATTCAAAGTATGTACATTGGTCTTCACCTGAAGTCCATACATTGGTTTTCATATTCCAAGTTTGTACATCCTCCGCCAAAGCCTTCAAAGTATGTACAGCCATTCCTTGAAGATCAAGTCCATACAACGGCACTGTAGCTTGCTCAACTGAAGTCTATACATCCTTCAAGGCACCAAGTCTGTACATCGCTTGCATCTTCAAAGTCCATACAGAGTCTTCTGTTGCATTTGAAGTCTATACATCCTGTGAACCTTCAAGTCTATACATCAGCCTTTGCCAATCGGTTTCCAAGTCTGTACATCGACTTCAAGCCTTCCGAGTATGTACAGCCCAAGTCTATACATCCGATTGCCTTTGCATTGCTCAAGCCTGTACAGCCCTCTCGTTGGCAAGTCTATACATCGGTCTGTTTGAGCAAGTCTGTACAGCGGTTGCATTCTTTGGAAGTCTATACACTGCGCAGCATTGTACAAGTCCATACACTGGCTGCACTGCACAAGTCTATACATTGGCTTGGGCATCCAAGTCTAGACATTGATTCACTATTCATGCCTTGATTCGAAGTCTATACAGCGAGCGGCGTTCATCAAAGTCTGTACATTGCTTGGCGCTCACCAAGTCTGTACATCGCTTCAAGCGTTCCAATGTCTATACAAGGCCTGCTTCATTAAGTCTAGACATAGCACTGTAGCTTCCCTAGTTGAAGTCTATACATTGCTGATAGAACGTAAGTATATACATTCCAACCTTTTCCTACATTCGCTGCTTTAGCTACACCCTAAGTCTACACAATAGCAAAGTGTATACATCGCTCAAGCAAGTCTGTACAGCCAACACTTTCATTGATTCTAAGTCTGTACACTAGTCCACAGCCGTCCCAAGTCTGTACATTGGTTCAGGTTTACCAAGTCTATACATTGCTTCAATATTCTCAAAGTCTGTACAGCCTGCCTTAACGTTCAGAGTCTCTACATCATTCCTCAAAGGCCAAGTGTATACATTGTCCATGTGTTCAAATGTTTCAAGTCTATACATTGGATAGGCTCGTTCATGCTTCGTTCATCTCAAGTCTGTACACTGCCTTTCACATGCACTCATTAATCAAGTCTGTACAGTCCCTTGTTTGCAAGACTATACACTCGACTGCCTTACTTTGCTTAAAGTCTGTACAGCCCTTCCCTCAGCAAGTCTATACACTAGAGTCATCAGCTGCAGGGACAGCATGTCTATACATTAAGTTCTCATGCATGTTAACAGCAAGTCTATACATTGCATTCATGCATTGTTCTTCACAGCAAAGTCTGTACACTGCGTTCTCTTGCACGCAATCAAAGTGTGTACAGCCTGTGCTCGCATTGGTAAGTCTATACATGCTTGGATGTTCATCGTCTGCTACATGCCACTTCAAGTCTGTACATCCATTTGTGCAGTGTGCATTGATCAAGCCAAAGCATGTACATCGATATGTTGCTTTGATGCCGTTGCATAGTCTATACATTGTTGAGCTTCACACACATATCTTCATAGTCTATACATTGCATCATTGTGCATGCATTGCATTCATTGAAGTCTATACACTGCATACAGTTATGCTTCACAAGTCTACACATTGCTGTTCTTCACAGCAAGTATATACACTCTCTCACGTTGTACACACTTGCCTAATTGATGTCCCTAAGTCTATACACTCGATGGCTTCATACATTTCACAGAAGTCCACACATTCCCCTTGTTATGATAATGCATTCTTCAGCAAGTATATACACTGAGGTCGCATGAAGACCTACAAGTCCATACACTCTCTCAGTGTACACACTTACTCATTTACTACTTCTAAAGTATATACACTCGTTGTTAAAAGCCTGAACTAACTGATTCGTTTCATTTCGTTTTGTCTCTGTCTGCAGATGACTCAGGTTAATGACTGGGCCCGTGAACCAAGGATGATGCCTGGCACGTGATCTGAGGTGCTCTCTGGGTGGGAACCTGAAGGACACATGCCCTAGCACCTGCTGAAGCTGATATAAATAGAAGCCTTCGTCCACTGAACAGAAATGAGGAGAAGTGAAGAGGGCTGATCGAGACTGTGAGTGAAGAAGAAGAGGTGCAGCAGAGAGTGAAAGAAGCAGAGAGCAGAAGAAGAAAGAAGAAGAAGAAGAAAGAAGAAGAGTACGAGAGCAGTAGAAGAAATTGAGAAAGAGAGAGCTCGTGAGGATTGAAGAAAAGAGAAAGACAGTGAGAGTGAAAAGGAGAGCAGAGAAGAGAAAGATTGCGTGAGCTGAGTAGAAGAAAGAAGAGGAAGAAAGGAAGAGAGGAGAGAGTTCTATTGAAGATCTGCTCAGTCTGTTCGTGGATCAATGATGCGGGACGGGACTGAAAAGGGCTAGGACCTACGAATGCAACAAAGTGCGGCCAGCACTCGCACGCCAAAGGCAAGCCGGGCGGCTGACCTCCGTAGCGTTCCTCCAGGTGGAGGCGTCTCTCAACAAGAAACTCAAGCCCAACGACCGTCCCTATGAGAGAAGCGTGGGTATCTCAGCGGCTAAGGAACCGCCGTACGTCTAAGGGAATCTAGTCCGAGCTCGGCGCTCGACTAGGGCTACGGGACGGGTGCTCTCAACTCACATCCACGCGGTGACTAACAAATGAGCTAGGAACCTACACACTCACGCGGCATACTAGAAAGCATACTAGTAAAGTAAAATGCCAACAAAGAGGAGCGTCGCACGTACCTCCACGCCTAGGCGTGGGGAAGAAACCCCGGCCGAGATCAACAACCCCGATACACAAGATGAATAAAAAATTACAATTCCAACCAAAATGCCCACTCCTCGCAGAGAGATAACATGCTACACACGTCGGATTCGGGGCTGCCAAAGCACGGGCTGACGGGCGGTGCGCGGTGAAGGGATGGCCGCGAGGTGGACCCGAGCGGTGGTCAGCAGGTTCGCAGCAATGCGCGGCTCGGCGGTGGAAGCTCCCAAGGCCTGGTCCGGTGTCCGATTGAGGCGCCGTCAGCGAGGGTGCGTAGCTAGGTCATGGGAGGAAGCCTCGGCCAAAGGGAGCTTGCAGATTTTGTCCGTGGAATCCGGGGGCGAACCTGCAAGTCGTGACAGGGATTCTGCTCACAGAACAGCGCGCTCGAGCGGAAAAAATGATAACTCATTGCTCCGGTAGGCGAACGAGGCGCCGCTTGAGGGAGGACGTCGGGGACGCAGAGAAGTAGGTCCCGACTAAAGGGCTCGGTCAGATCTGGTCGAGGTTGGCCGGAAGAACCTCTGCAATTCATCACTGATCCTGGGGTCGGACTGCACAGGTTGATCTGCGCGGTCCCACGAGAATTGACGCCACGCTCAGCACCGACATTGAAACGAGGCGTGGTTGGCGGCGTTGGAAAGAGGACAAAGAGAGGTACGATCCCTGAAGAGACCAGTTCCAAAATCGGAGTTGTCCATCCTGTGCAATTTTCGAAAGAGGATGGACAGAACCTGGCTCGCAGAGAGAGAGGGTCCTGCGTGAGCTCACGAAGAAAATCTCCACTGGCGATGTAGACCTTGGATCAAGACGAAACCAAAGCCCACGCGTCTCCGACTCGTAGAAGTATCTCCAGAAAAAGGGAGAGGCTCAGATTCGACCAGAACCGGATGGGGGCACCACTGCAACTCGGGGTAGAAATCTGGCGAGCAGATCCGTGCACCTGTGAAGGAGATAAGGGGAGAGGGAACCTCGGCGTCGCACCGAGGGATGGGGAGTCACACCCCAGGGTTGATCCCGTCGCAGGATCAAAGAGGGTGAGAGAAGCGGGGTGCAGCCACCATGGAGTCTTGCTCACAAATATTCTTCATTATCTATTTTCTCAAAGAAAATTACAAGGCTTATATATGGGGAGGGGAGATGCTAGGGCCGAAACCCTAGTCAAGAGAGAGGGAAAGGGGGTGCGCACAAGGCTTGGGGATGGGGGGTGCGCAAGGGTTCCTAGAATCTAGGAGGGAATTGGGAAAGGGGCGGCCAAAGGAGGGAGGGGGGTGGTCGGATGGGGAAGGGGAAGGGGGGGCGCCCCTCTTCCTATAATCTAGGAGAGGGGGGCGGCTACAAAAAGGGAGGGGGGCGGCTGCCACCTTCCAAGAGGAGGGAAAGAAGTGGGGGCGCCCAAAACCCTAACCCTGGGGAGGGGGCGCAAATCCCAAGGTGGGCCAAGCCTTTGGTTGGGCAGCCATGCCAAATGGGCCAAGGCTTGAACCAAGAAAGTGGCCCAGTAGCCCTATCTCCTACCTAATAAGCATAAAATGACCCAACTAAAGCCTAATTGGCCCCAATTGGTCTACAAAGGTCCACAAATAATAAAAGTGTCCACGCGGGGACTAATCCAAGGCCCAGCATGGCCTAAAGTATAAAATAAATGAAGATAACTCCGCTAGTCCGCCAAGTGATCGCCGAGTCAAAGGGATGCTGGTGTGCTCCGTGTGCTCCGTCGAGTAATGCGGCGCGTGTCCTCACCAATTCTCCCCGGGTGGGAAGAACTCGACCCTGTCGAGTAAGGGTCACGGTCGCTCAAGTGGTGCTCCAGCAAGTTTGGGTCGATCCTCTCTAGCTCTCCTCGTGTGATCCAGGTGTCGTCTGTCGCAGGACGCCCTCTCCAACGCACTAGGAAGCGTTGGTAGGCTCCGCTCCTGGTAGTGGTCACCTGCTCATCCAGTATGCAATCTATATGCTCGCGTTTCTGTAATGGGGCTGGAGGAGGTGGACGCTCAGAAGGTGTAACACTCTCAAGAGGAGGGGAGGGCTCAAAAGGCTCACTGGGAATCACCGCGGGGTCCCGATATGCCACTAAATTTGAGACATTGAACGTCGAACAGATCCCATAGCCTTCTGGCATCTCAATCTCATACGCATTCGACCCAATTCGCTTCAAGACTCGGAAGGGTCCAGCACCGCGGGCCTGGAGTTTCTTCACGGCCCCCGAAGGAAACCGTTCAGGTCTGACCCTGATCATGACGTACTCTCCCTTACGGAACTCACGGGTGTGTCGATGCGCGTCAGCTAACACCTTATAACGTGCGTTGCTGGCCTCAAGGTGGTGATGGTGCAGACTCCGAATAAGATGGGTAGACTCATACCTACGTGAATGCAGGGGTGGTCCTGGACATCCAAATAGGGATCTAATATGCCTATGACGCCTACTTGACTTGACAACATGGGGAGGACCTGGACAACCAAAGTATGACCTATCATGCACATGTGTCCTACTAAATATGGCAGACTCAGGAGGATGAATAACCCCAAACTCACTCATGACATTACCCCTATATGATGAGGGACATGGAGAAACATTAGAAAGAGACATGTGTCCCTGGCCTCCTAAACTCTGGCGTCTGGGTGTATGAGTGGTGAGATGTTGACTAGCAGGTCTGGATGGGGTGTGATAATAGACCTCCTCGACAAGGTGGGGAAAAGAATACGAGTCGAGAGGCTCACTAGGGAGGGGATCGAATGGGTCAAAGAAATGATGACCCCTCCCGATAGGTCCCTTTACTATACTTGCCCATGTCTGACATTCGCCCAGGTGCAGATGATCACCTTCAAGCGCTCTAATATATGGGGCAAGGGGCTCATGAGGGAGGCAAGGAAAGCTAGGTTCCTCCCTGGGGACCGTGATACCATAAGAGGGGACAAAATCCACCTCCACGGGTATGGGAAAGAATAAAAGGACCTCGGAGGTGATATGTCCTATGGTGTAGACCGAGGTAATAGACCCCATAGCAGGGAGTGTAAAGCTATGACTATAGGGTTGGTAAGACCCTAAGGTCAACATATATGTCAACTCCCATTGACAATCTAAACTCCTAAGGAAGTCCTTCACATTTTCAAGAAAGCAGAAGGACCGAAAAGTGGTGTGAAATGAGTTAAGGGGTACAATTGGGAGGGATGGTCCCATGGGTGTATAGCAAGGAATGGAGACATCTAGAAGTAGACCCTTCCGTAACCAGCTAGCTAGAGGCTCTCCAATGACAAGTTCACCCTGGGGAGGCAAGAATGGCTCCAGATGAGGGTCGAAGGGAGCCTCTCCCTTAGGTGGGGAAAAGGGGTCCTGTTCAGCCTCATAAGTCACTGGAACAAACCCAGGTGGGGCATCCTCCGAATGTGTGTCCTCCAAGATAGGGGAACGTGAAGGACACTTGTCAGAGATATGGCCCATCCCACTACAGGGGGCCATAGGGGTGGGCCCCGAGAGTGGTGGGGGACATGAGCCCGGAGGCGGAGTGGATTGCTGGGGGTGGGTGGCTAGTGACACGGAGGTGGTTGGCGCAACGCCGTCGTGGAAGACGAACTCGTCGGAAAGGTGAGATGGGTGTAAGGTGCAGGTCCTCCTGTCCAGGTCGATGGTCGCTCTTCTCTCCTGCAACCAAGTTCGCCCTAAAATGATGCATGGACCAACAAGTGTGCCGATCTTGCACCATGCGCCATCGTGATATAGAACGGGGCCGAACCACCGTTGAAACTCGATAAAAGCTAAGCCACCGTGGAGAACAATCTCCCCAGTCTTAGAGAGAGACTCAACAATGTCTTGTGAGACCTAATTAGATGGAACCCTACTGATGAAGTCGATCTCCGTATGCAACCCATTAGGTAGGATCGCCACGGACATGACAGGGCACTGGAACGACTCGGTCATCGGTATAGGGATCGGGTTTCCCGACGACTGAGTGGTAGGGGCGACACCCAGGGGTCGTGCCATAAGAGCCTCGAATCGGGCCACCAGGGATGAACCAATCTGACATGTGGGCTCGAGGAACCGCCATGGCTGGCGGGAAGCTGGACATGCAAGACTCAACGAGACAAGGGTAAAACTCTAACTAGACACAAACCTAAAATGACAATGCAATGGTAGGTTACCTAGATGAACTAAGAGACTCAATGCACCCTAGACAACCTAAAGACTCAAATGACCTAAGACTCCAATTTGTTAGAACAAACTGGTTCACTAAGCTCTGATACCAATTTGATGCGGGACGGGACTGAAAAGGGTTAGGACCTATGAATGCAACAAAGTGCGGCCAGCACTCGCACGCCAAAGGCAAGCTGGGTGGCTGACCTCCGTAGCGTTCCTCCGGGTGGAGGCGTCTCTCAACAAGAAACTCAAGCCCAACGACCGTCCCTATGAGGGAAGCGTGGGGATCTCAGCGGCTAAGGAACCGCCGTACGTCTAAGGGAATCTAGTCCGAGCTCGGCGCTCGACTAGGGCTACGAGACGGGTGTTCTCAACTCACATCCACGCGGTGACTAACAAACGAGCTAGGAACCTAACACTCACGTGGCATACTAGAAAGTATACTAGTAAAGCAAAATGCCAACAAAGAGGAGCGTCGCACGTACCTCCACGCCTACGCGTGGGGAAGAAACCCCGGCCGAGATCAACAACCCCGATACACAAGATGAATAAAAAATTACAATTCCAACCAAAATGCCCACTCCTCGCAGGGAGATAACAGGCTACACACGTCGGATTCGGGGCTGCCGAAGCACGGGCTGACGGGCGGTGCTCGGTGAAGGGATGGCCGCGAGGTGGACCCGAGCGGTGGTCAGCAGGTTCGCAGCAATGCGCGGCTCGGCGGCGGAAGCTCCCACGGCCTGGTCCGGTGTCCGATTGAGGCGCCGTCAGTGAGGGCACGTAGCTAGGTCATGGGAGGAAGCCTCGGCCAAAAGGGGCTCGCCGATTTTGTCCGTGGAATCCGGGGGCGAACCTGCAAGTCGTGACAGGGATTCTGCTCACAGAACAGCGCGCTCGAGCGGAAAAAATGATAACTCATTGCTCCGGTAGGCGAACGAGGCGCCGCTTGAGGGAGGACGTCGGGGACGCAGAGCAGCAGGTCCCGACCAAAGGGCTCGGTCAGATCTGGTCGAGGTTGGCCGGGAGAACCTCTGCAAGTCGTCGCTGATCCTGGGGTCGGACTGCACAGGTTGATCTGCGCGGTCCCACGAGAATTGACGCCACGCTCAGCACCGACATCGAAACGAGACGTGGTTGGCGGCGTTGGAAATAGGACGAAGAGAGGTACGATCCCTGAAGAGACAAGATCCAAAATCGTTGTTGTCCATCCTGTGGAATTTTCGTAAGAGGACGGACAGAACCTGGCTCGCAGAGAGAGAGGGTCCTGCGCGAGCTCACGAAGAAAATCTCCACCGGCGATGTAGAGCTTGGATTGAGACGAAACCAAAGCCCACGCGTCGCCGACTCGTAGAAGTATCTCTAGAAAAAGGGAGAGGCTCAGATTCGACCAGAACCGGATGGGGGCGCCGCTGCAACTCGGGGTAGAAATCTGGCGAGCAGATCCGTGCACCTGTGAAGGAGATAAGGGGAGAGGGAACCTCGGCGTCGCACCGAGGGATGGGGAGTCACACCCCGGGGTTGATCCCGTCGCAGGATCAAAGAGGGAGAGAGAAGGGGGGCGCAGCCGCCATGGAGTCTTGCTCACAAATATTCTTCATTATTTATTTTCTCAAAGAAAATTACAAGGCTTATATATGGGGAGGGGAGATGCGAGGGCCGAAACCCTAGTCAAGAGAGAGGGAAAGGGGGTGCGCACAAGGCTTGGAGATGGGGGGTGCGCAAGGCTTCCTAGAATCTAGGAGGGAATTGGGAAAGGGGCGGCCAAAGGAGGGAGGGGGGTGGTCGGATGGGGAAGGAGAAGGGGGGGCGCGCCCCTCTTCCTATAATCTAGGAGAGGGGGGCGGCTACAAAAAGGGAGGGGGGCGGCTGCCACCTTCCAAGAGGAGGGAAAGAAATGGGGGAGCCCAAAACCCTAACCCTGGGGAGGGGGCGCAAATCCCAAGGTGGGCCAAGCCTTTGGTTGGACAGCCATGCCAAATGGGCCAAGGCTTGAACCAAGAAAGTGGCCCAGTAGCCCTATCTCCTACCTAATAAGCATAAAATGACCCAACTAAAGCCTAATTGGCCCCAATTGGTCTACAAAGGTCCACAAATAATAAAAGTGTCCACATGGCCTAAAGTATAAAATAAATGAAGATAACTCCGCTAGTCCGCCAAGTGATCACCGAGCCAAAGGGATGCTGGCGTGCTCCGTGTGCTCCGTCGAGTAATGCGGCGCGGGTCCTCACCAATCAAATCCAGAACGACTATGCTCATTGAGAGCTATATTTCTTGTGTTTCATTTCCAGCTTTTGTCGCTGTGCTTTTTATGTTATCTTATTTTTCCTTTTGTTACTCAGGTTACTATTGTTCTTCCGATTCTCAGTAGTGAGGTCGGGTTCCTCCTGTGGACTCAGGAGAAGGGAGATCTGATCTCCGGTTCTGGGCTTGTGGGTTGCAAGTCCAGGGGTCCCTCCTGGTCTGGAGGAAGAGAGGTCTGCGACCTCTGGTTTGCTGGTGACGGGGAGTCACTGGTGTGTTCCCTCCTGGTCTGGAGGAAGAGAGACTGTGTGTCTCTGGTTTCCAAGTGGCTGGGAGTCACTTGGGGTGTCCCTCCGGTTGGGAGGAAGAGGGGAGGTTGTTCCCATGGTCAAGCTCTATGGCAGCAACTTGTTTGCAGACTGAGTCTGCTTTCTAGCTTGTGCTAGTGGAAGCCTCACTCCGGTTGGGAGTGAGGGGTGGACGTAGGTCTTGCTGACCGAACCACCTAAAAATCTCTTGTGCAGTGGTTTGTTTGTGTGTTTGCTTCTGCTAGATGATTGCTTAGGTGCACTCCATGTGTTTGATCATGAGTTTAATTGAATTAGTTTTATTCTGTGATTGCGTCTAGCATCTGTGTTTTAATTTGGGCATTATTTCTGAAGGGGATACATTCACCCCTCTCTATATCCGGGCTTAGCACCCTATCAATTGGTATCAGAGCGGTGTCTGCATAGAAGGTCCAGCGACCTGCAGATCCGATCCTACAGTCTTAGGTGCTTATTTGCTTTTGGTGCATCAATATTCCTGTTGCATTATATCTGTTTGTTTCCATGGGTGAACCACCAATTTTCAACGGTTCTAATTTTAGTGTATGGTTTGCTAGTCTAAAAAATTATGCTAAATCTGTGAATCCAGACCTGTGGAAAGTGATTTCACACGGTCCTCATGAACTACCAAAGAAAAAGTCCAAATGGACTGACATTCATAAATCAATGCATGAAGAGAATCAGATAGCTATAAATCTAATGAAGGCAGCTACTGATAGAGCTTTTCATTCATGTTTCTTAGATTGCAGCTCTGCTAAAGATATTCTGGACATGCTGAAGCGAACTTAGAAGAGAGATGAGGACAGCTGCATGATGGCCAACAGAAGTAATCAAAGTGGCAGCGATCAAGGCAGTAATCAGAATGAAGACGATAATGATGATGAGGTAAATCCCTTTGAGAACTATACTTTAGATGACTGGGAAAATGCATATGCTGAATTGCTTGAATCTCATGAACATTTAAGAAGTCAGTATAAAAAATTGAAAAAGAGTATTGGGTTAGAAAGTTCAAGTTCTTCTTGTAGAAAATGTCTAGAGTTGACACAATCTCATGATGCTTGTTTGTCTGATAATCAAGAGCTCAAGAAACAAGTTGAATTGTTAAAATCTAAAAAAGAGTCTCTCAGAAAATCTATCATTGAGAGTGAAGGAGAATGTGAGAAACTTGAGCAAGAGAAGAACCTGTTTGGTGAAAAATTTAATGCCATAAAATCTGTAAACATAGAATTATAGAAAGATCTTGAAAAACAACAAAAAGGTTTGAAGGAACTTGAGGCTGGAAGAAAGTATGAAGTCAATTCAGAAGATCAGCTTCTAATAAATGAGTTGGTTCAAAATGATAAGCTTAAGGAAGAAAATGAGAAGTTAAAAATGCTGAACGCCACTATGTCTGAGAGACTGCTAGCCTTAGAAAGAGGTAAAAGTGTTTGTGTTGAAGACCCTGAAAAACTGAGCAATCTGGAACAAGAAATTGAAAAATACAAAACAGCTAATAAAGTTTTGAATGAAGCTATGAATTGTAGTGAGCAAGAGATTGCCAGTTATGAGTTACACATTTCCTCTCAAGAAAATGAAATTCAAGATTTAAAAAACTCCTTGTCTAAATTTGTTAGTGGGCAAGATAATCTGAACAAACTGCTGGGAGTAAAAGTCAATTTTCAGAAGGAGGGGTTAGGCTATAACCCTGTAAATAAAAAGAATTTTGAAGATAAAATTCACACATCCTTTGTTGCTAGCTCTACTTCTCACACTTCTCAGAAGTCACCTGTTTCTCAGTCTACTGTTCAGAGAACCGAAAAATAAATTGAAAAGTCGAAAAAGGTTGATGGATACAACCTGAAAACTATTTTTGTTAAATCTTCTGAACAGGAAAAGCCTTCTACTTCATCACCACCTCAGTACAAGGCTAAGAAAACAGAAAAATAAAATAAAAATTATAAAACATCAAAAACTCAAAGGAACAGTCTGCACGCTAAAAACTCATCTGATAAATGCCATGTTTTAAAGAAATCAAATGGCTCCTATCATTATTGTGGTAGCCATGGACACTTTATGAGTAACTGTTTTGTGATGAAACAAGATGACAAAAAGCATGCTAGAAAATCTGTGTCTGGTCAGAAAAAGAATGTCACATGTTCTAATTGTGATAAAGTAGGACACACTACTGCTCATTGCTGGTTTGCAAGTGGTAAGGAAAAATCATGTTCAAATCATACAAAATACTTTCCAAATCAGCATGTTTTTAATACGAACAAATCTGTTTCAAAGAACCAGCACATCATCTGTTTTAACAGTAACAAAATGGGTCACAAGGCCTCTGAATGCTGGTGAGGTTCTTATAGAAGAGATTCTCTCAATTGCTCTCACTGTGGAAAGCATGGCCACACGGTCAAGGACTGTTGGCATGCCCAAGGAAAAATTTTCATCTCTGAAAGGTTTAAATTCCCTGCAAGTACAAATGCTCTTAGAAAGAACAAAGTTGTTTTTAAAAAGAAAAACTTTGAATGTTTTGATTATGGAAAACAGTTTGGTCATGCAAATAACAGAAATTTCCATGCCAATGCACATAAAATTCATGTTCATAATGATGTGCATAAAAAGAACCTAAAGTCTATTTTTTCATGCTATAACTGTGGAAAGCCAGGTCACAGGACTGTAACCTGTTGGCTGGCAGAATATCAAAACCAAACTGGTTTTGGTAAACAGAATTTTTATTCTGTTAACAAAAGATTTCATGCATATGCACATTGAATTCATGCTAACAAAAATGTGCATAAATCAGATCTGAAAACTGCTGCTTCTTGCCATCATTATGGCAAATCTGGACATTTGATGGATGGTTGTCCTCTGATGAAATTTAATTATCATCAAGTTAAAAATATGCTGTGAAAACCTGCTAAAAGTGATACTGCCATGTCAGGACCCAATGGTGCGGACACCGGAGCACACGAGCGGCACAGGTCGGCGAGCCACCGGTATCGCACGCAGAGAATGACTCGAGCCACTTCAGGGTCCATCTGACTCGGAGATAGCCTGGAGACTCCCCCCTGAGTCTCGACATTTATCATATTTGTTTAGACGTTATTTGTGTGTAATGTGTGTGTGTTTCATTTTATTCGGTTTGTAATTTTGATTGTAAGAGGGGTTTATTTCTAAAATGGGACCCCCGGGCACCACGGGCCCCCAGACCTCTTCCCATTGATCCACCTCAGCCTAGGGCCCCATGTGGGGTCAGTCAACATTTCAAATGCAGACATCTAGAAGGTTGAATGGTAAATGCCACATGGGTAGACAATTGGACTTCAAAGTCCAAGGTAGGCTACCTACCATTCTACCATGTCCCCCCCTTGGTCAATAGGCTGCTCCCCCCCCTTATATTTTATTTAATTTTTGTGTGTGTGTCACATTCAATCTAGGCCATCCATTCCCCCATCCCTAGATCCAAGGGTGGCTATTGGATTTGATATGTAACCTAAAAGTACCTTGTATTTTCTCATTTAGGATAATGAATGCATTTGAATTGGAAGAAAATCCCCTTGAGCAAGGCCTAGGCCGCCCCTCTCTCCTCCTTGCAGTTGGGAAGGCTGTATTCTGGTGGTGTGACTCCACCCCTATCAGTTCCGGTCGCCGCCGCCGCCGCCACGTGCCGCCATCGCGCCTCCACCATCACCGCCGGTGTTCTGTCCATCCAGGATAGAGGTGTCTTCTCCGAATTCTTGCTCTCCACCCCGTCGTGTTTTTGAGCTGGGCTTTTGAGGGGATGTTCCAGAGGTGTTCCTCACGATCCAAAAAAATTGGTTGGTCATGAATCATCCATTTGATAATTTTCCATTTGTGTCCAACCTCTTTTCCCAGATCTGTCTGCTTGCTGTTTAGATTTCCACCCGCCCTGTGTTTCTAGTGTTCTGACCCCTTTGTGATTTTTCCGGGGGCTCCCCATTTTACTAGGAGTTCTGTCCATCAACCCTTCCCTCTATGATTTTTCTTGAATTTTTATTCGCCCTTCACCTATTTTTAAAACATCGCTTTCAGAGCAAGCTACAGTGCTGTCCACCACTGTCCAGATCCGACCCCCTTCCAATGCAAAAATCATAACAATTCGTAGCCACCTCCAATACTTTCATAAAAACTATTTCCGTTTTCCTTGTTCAAAATCCTAGAACTTTGGTGAAGAACTCAGAAGCTGAATCGACGTCTTCCTGGCGGTCAACGGCAGTTCTCAGACAACTCACCTGCAGATCTAAGAGCTCGGGCACTGTACAACAGAAGCTTAGAAATTCAACAAAGTCCAGATCCGTGCAGATCCAACAGATCTATCTGAGCCTAGATTGAAGGTCTTCAAGAGAGATTTCCAACGATAGCTTATGTGCCTCAATCCGACATCGGGGTTGATCGCAGCGGCCGTTCTCACCGGGACGCGTGCCTGAAAATAGCAACCAAAATCCGTGGGCAGCAACTCCAAAACGTGGGAATCGGAGCCGATCGGCCACCGACCGGAGCTTCCGGCTGACCGTCATCTAGGGAGGCGCCCCACCAGGGATCCCCATCACAGTGGGTCCCACCCCACCAGAGCCGGAGGTCGGGGCGGTCCGTGGGCCCCACGGACCCGAAGATCGCGCCGTCCGATTTGCACAAAAACGCGGGTTTCGGCACCGCCGGGCGACATCAAAATGCTGCCCGTCAACCCAATTCGCGTGATTCTCGGGCCCCGCATGTGACCTTTTACCTCCCTGTGTGGAGTGGGTCGAATTAGTGTATTGCTGTAATAATTGTTAACCGGGAGTCCGTGATTGGCCGGGGTCGTCTTCCCCACGCCGGGTGCGTGGAGGTAATGGTCCTAACTTCACGGCGTTCATTTGCTAGTTTAGTATATGGTCTTATGCCGCTGTTGTGAGCGTAGGATACTAGCCCGTGTGTCCATGTCACCGCTGTGAGCGTGAGAGTGACCCATCCCGCGACTCGATCCGAGTCTGGAAGTTGAGTCGGACTACCTTGAACTCTACCGGTTCCTTAACCGCGCACGATCCACGCTTTCCCTCGCATGGGACGACGAGTGAGTTTGCACTTCTGTTAGTGACGTGTAGCCTATAGGAGCTCTTAGTGTCGAGCCGAGGTCGCTCCAGTAGTCGTGTCGTTGCTGGTCGAGTCGTGTCCGTCTCATGTAGCGTCGTCTCCTCAGTCCGTCCCGTATCAGTCTGGTATCAGAGCGAGTTGAGTCTAGGGTAGTCTTGCATAAGTCTTGCATGCATCATGGTCTAAGTCGAGTCTAAGATCATCATTTGTTTTCAAAATAAAAAAAAGGTGTTTTAAAATTATATTTCATCCCGATAACTTGGTATCTTAAAAGGTGCTGTCCGAACGTTAGGCTACGCCTATCGGGAGGTCGCACACTTGCGGGAGTGATCTTCGGATCGATTAACTCCGCCACGTATCGGATATTGGTTTAAGTCTAGGTGCATTAGTTGGTGTTTGCATCAGTTTGTGTCTCCTAGTTCGTGTGTAGTCCAATAAGAGTCAGTCGGTCTTGTCCAAGTGTCAGCATGTCTAGCATGTAGTTCCGCCAAATTCACATGGAATCCCCATCACCCGGGCAATATGGTCGTTGGTTCACCCATGGGCTTGGCAACCACCCACTCCACTTTCGTAGGCCCGAAGCCTCAGATTTTTATGGCTCCAATGGCCCGGGCGACTACCTCAAGTGGGAGGCCGCCATGGACACATACTTTGATTGTTATACCATGTTCGAAGCCGGGCAATTCTATTTTGCCAAGGAGAGGCTTCTACACGAGGCCGCCGAAAAGTGGGACCACATTGAGCGCTTGAGAGAGGTTAGGAGGCAATGACCCATCGAATCATGGTGGGACATGAAGAGAGAGCTTAGGAAGGTCTACGTGCCCCAACCGGTCACCTCCAACCGGCCCCACCCAATCACTTCCAACCAAGTGGGTCCTAGTCGGAGGCAAAGAGCCCCACACGTAGATGAGCCAAGACCCAATCCTAGGACGGTTGACTACGGGCGAGTCCACCATGATATCCCTATTCCAACCCACTCCGTTGCCGAACTTATGCAAATGATCTTGGACCGGTTGGATGGGGTGGATAGGACACGTACTTCTAGTGATGTACTCCTACCCGAGCCTAAGGAGGTAGCAACTGGTAGCCCCAACCCAATGCCATCTATAGTGCCATCTCGAGGTCCTCTCCACATCTTGGTGGATCCTCTTTCCCCACCCACGAGAGCTCCATTGCCTACACCCCCTGTCCTTCAGGAGGATAAGGGTAAGGACACACTTATCAAGGAGCGTAGTGGATCACGACAGCAGTGTTATCGCTGCCAGGGGATTGGCCACTTTGCCAGGCAGTGTCCCACTCAGACCTCTCTAGCCCTAGGGGATAAAAGGGTTGGAGAAGCCTCACTCTCCGATCTTTATTCGGAGCCACCTCAGCCACAGCTACCCGTGTTTCTAACGGGAAAGCTACTTATAGCCGAGCCACTCCTTAGCTGGCTTAAGAGTGGCCTGGCCCCATCTCCCCTCCCATCTATGGACCCTATCCTACCTTTGGTGCCAATCAATTCATTTCACACCACTTTCCGGTCTAGTCACTATGTGGATACATTGGATGACCTTCTTAAAGGGTTGGACCGGCAATTGACATTTACGCACTTGTTGGTTCCAGGCTTCGACCGACCCACAGGTCGTAGTTTCACTTATCCCGCTTTAGGGTCCATCACCTCCGTGTACACCATGGGCCATATCACCATGGAGGTTCTTTTACTCCTCCCCTTATCGGCCGAGCCTGACTTCACTCCTTTTATCCCGAGGGAGGAGCCCTATCTTCTATACACTGTCCCATCTACTTCGGTGGATGAAGGTGACCATCAACACCTTCTAGAATTCCACACATGGGACATTGAGATGAGGGAATCCATATCGAGGGGTCACACATTCTTTGATCCCTTCGATCCCTTTCTTCGTGGGCCCCTTGGCCCACAACCTCCATTCCACCTCTTTAAGGAAGTCCACTATCACACCTCTCCTACTCGGGCCTGGCAACCTTCACATGGCAATAAGTCCGAACCGTCATTTGGGGGTAATGAAGACTTTGGTTCCCCCGGCCCACCTAAACCACCCAAAGCTCCCGGATTTCCCACATCCAAACCCAATGTCCATGATTGGTGCATCGTAGGATGTCTAGGAGTCCACCATGACATTAACCTCCGGTTATGTCAAATGCATGCATGGCACACATTCGGATGTCCTGGACCACCTTGCATATGATTGGGTTTGACTAGCATTAGGTTTGTGTAGGGTTGTGTGTGCATCTGTGTGTTTTTCTTTTTGTTAAGCATGTTAAGAGTTTGCATGATGACATCTGTCGTCACATTGAGTCCAGCAATGCACGTTACCAAGAGCTAGCCGATGCTCACCGACACCACCGAGAGTTCCAAGAGGGCGAATATGTCATGATCAGGGTAAGACCTGAACGGTTTCCCTCTGGAACCGTTAAGAAGTTGCAAGCTCGCGGAGCCAGTCCATTTAGAGTGTTGAAACGCGTTGGATCCAATGCGTATGTTGTGGACCTGCCCGAGGAAAACGGTATAAGCTCTACTTTTAATATTTTGAATCTAGTTGCATATAGGGACCCAATGGTGATCCCTAGTGAGCCTTTCGAGCCATCTCCTCCCCTTGAGAGTGATCGCACACCTGAGTGTCCACCTCCTGCCCCGTTGTCACGGCAGCGTGAGCATATCGATCATATACTGGATGAGCAGGTGACAAATTACCAGGAGTGGATCCTACCTGCGCTACCTAGTGCTATGGAGAGGACGTCCCGCTACCGAGGACACGTGGATCACGCATGGAGAGTTGCAGCAGATTGATCCGGACCTTCTGGAGCGATACCGGAGCGATGCAGACCCTTACTCGACAGGGTCGAGTTTCTCCCACCCGGGGAGAATTGGTGCGGACACCAGAGCACACGAGCGGCACGGGTCGGCGAGCCACCGGTACCGCACACGGAGCATGACTCGAGCCACTTCAGCGTCCATCTGACTCGGAGACAGCCTGGATACTCCCCCCTGAGTCTCGACATTTATCATATTTGTTTAGACGTTATTCGTGTGTAATGTGTGTGTGTTTCATTTTATTCGGTTTGTAATTTTGATTGTAAGAGGGGTTTATTTCTAAAATGGGACCCCCGGGCCCCACGGGCCCCCCAGACCTCTTCCCATTGATCCACCTCAGCCTAGGGCCCCATGTGGGGTCAGTCAACATTTCAAATGGAGACATCTAGAAGGTTGAATGGTAAATGCCACATGGGTAGACAATTGGACTTCAAAGTCCAAGGTAGGCTACCTACCATTCTACCATGTCCCCCCCTTGGTCAATAGGTTGCCCCCCCCTTATATTTTATTTAATTTTTGTGTGCGTGTCACATTCAATCTAGGCCATCCATTCCCCCATCCCTAGATCCAAGGGTGGCTATTGGATTTGATATGTAACCTATAAGTACCTTGTATTTTCTCATTTAGGAGAATGAATGCATTTGAATTGGAAGAAAATCCCCTTGAGCAAGGCCTAGGCCGCCCCTCTCTCCTCCTTGCAGCTGGGAAGGTTGTATTCTAGTGGTGTGACTCCACCCTTATCAGTTCCGGTCGCCGCCGCCGCCGCCACGTGCCGCCATCGCGCCTCCACCATCACCGCCGGTGTTCTGTCCATCCAGGACAGAGGTGTCTTCTCTGAATTCTTGCTCTCCACCTCGTCGTGTTTTTGAGCTGGGATTTTGAGGGGATGTTCCAGAGGTGTTCCTCACGATCCACAAAAATTGGTTGGTCATGAATCTTCCATTTGATAATTTTCCATTTTCGTCCAACATCTTTTCCCAGATCTGTCTGCTTGCTGTTTAGATTTCCACCCGCCCTGTGTTTCTAGTGTTCTGACCCCTTTGTGATTTTTCCACGGGCTCCCCATTTTACTGGGAGTTCTGTCCATAACCCCTCCCTCTACGATTTTGCTTGCATTTTTATTCGCCCTTCACCTATTTTTCAAAAATCACTTTCGGAGATAGCTACAGTGCTGTCCACCTCTATCCAGATCCGACCCCCTTCCAATGCAAATATCATAACAATTCGTAGCCAGCTCCAATCCTTTCATAAAAACTATTTCCATTTTCCTTGTTCCAAATTCTACAACTTTGGTGAAGAACTCAGAAGCTGAATCGGACGTCTTCCTGGCGGTCGACAGCCGTTCTCAGACAACTCACCTGTAGATCTAAGAGCAGGGCACTGTACAACAGAAGCTTAGAAATTCAACAAAGTCTAGATCCGTGCAGATCCAGCAGATCTATCTGAGCCTAGATTGAAGGTCTTCAAGAGAGCTTTCCAACGATAGCTTATGTGCCTCGATCTGACATTGGGGTTGATCGCAGCGGCCGTTCTCGCCGAGACGCGTGCCTGAAAATAGCAACCAAAATCCGTGGGCAGCAACTCCAAAACGTGGGAATCGGAGCCGATCGGCCACCGACCGGAGCTTCCGGCCGACCGCCGTCTAGGGAGGCGCGCCACTAGGGATCCCCATCACAGTGGGTCCCACCCCACCAGAGCCGGAGGTCGGGGCGGTCCGTGGGCCCCACGGACCCGTAGATCGCGCCGTCCGATTTGCACAAAAACGCGGGTTTCGGCACCGCCGGGCGACATCAAAATGCTACCGGTCAACCCAATTCGCGTGAATCCCGGGCCCCGCATGTGACCTTTTACCTCCCTGCGTGGAGTGGGTCGAATTAGTGTATTGCTGTAATAATTGTTAACCGGGAGTCCGTGATTGGCCGGGGTCGTCTTCCCCATGCCGGGTGCGTGAAGATAATGGTCCTAACTTCTCGGCGTTCATTTTATAGTTTAGTATATGGTCTTATGCCGCTATCGAGAGCGTAGGATACTAGCCCGTGTGTCCATGTCACCGCTGTGAGCGTGAGAGTGACCCGTCCCGCGACTCAATCCGAGTTCGGAAGTTGAGTCAGACTACCTTGAACTCTGCCGGTTCCTTAACCGCGCACAATCCACGCTTTCCCTCGCATGGGACGACGAGTGAGTTTGCACTTCTATTAGTGACGTGTAGCCTATAGGAGCTCTTAGTGTCAAGCCGAGGTCGCTCTAGTAGTCGTGTCGTTGCTGGTCGAGTCGTGTCCGTCTCATGTAGCGTCGTCTCCTAAGTCCGTCCCGCATCACCCAAGACTTCTTGGGTGCCTATTTGTGCAAAATAGGTTTCTAACTTGCAGGTGTGCCTTGGAAGCTGATTAATAAAGAGGGGATTAATCCAAGGCACTGAAGAATGAAAACCCCTTCATGAACTTTTCAGGTAAACTTCTTGCTCTTCTTGTTTTTAGTTTCAATGCATAGCAAGTTAAATCTATTTTTTGCATTTTCATTCATCATCTTCCATTTGCATCATTTTCTGATCATACACTTGCTGAGTGTTCTGTGCAAATATCAGATTAAAAAGAGTTGTCTGCATCTGATGCATACATATGCCAATTGCAATAGTTTGATAATTGTTGTTATGCACAATCTCTGAAAAATCTGAACTGCATATGAATGTGGTTTGAAATTTGTCTATTGCAGAGCTCACTGAAAATCTGGATTGCATATAGGACTGCATGTTGAATTATCATGATTGACCTCTATGGTATATAAATGGTAAGGTACCAAAAGGCAGGGAAATCTGTCTGGTGGTTCTTGCTATGTGTGAGGTGATCTTTTAGACCAAGTGCTCCGCCTGGTACCATAGGTCACTTTGCTTAATAGGGCAGTCTGATTGAGCATAAGTCACATTGTCATATGTTCAGTCTTCCGTGCAAAACATTGCATGCTTTCAGGGGGAATTAATTGCATGTCTTTGCATAGCATTCAATGTTGAGTCTTTGCATGTATTTGCATACATGGAGTTAATTGCATTGCATTTCATTGTAAAATACCAAAAAGAGTGACTGAATGCATATTGTCAGGGGGAGTCAATGCATTGCATGTAGGTTGTCAAATACATACTCTTATGAGAATCCATTGCATATCCTTTCTTATTGACTTTGTTGACAAACCTTGATCATAATTTAAAAACAATGGGTTTCAAAATCTCCTCTATCATTTGATTTCTGAATTCTATCAATCTCTCATGAAGATTTCAATGGGACTATCTCAATCATAAATCTGAAAACTTTTGAACTAGGAATCTTCTATTATACGATTTTATGAATGACTGAAATAACTCAGCTGGTTTAAGTTTAATGTATTCATTGAGGTTGACTTTAAAATTTCTTAAAAATATCTGAATCATGTTTAATAAACTTTAACCAACTGTTTCATGATGTGTCTTGTAAAAACTTCTGAAATCTGCACTATTGAATACATGGCTTTAATTGATTAAGTACATGAAGTTAGTATTGTTTTGAAGCAAATGAATTTCTCTGAAATGTCTAAAGGGTAATATTTGTCAGAGCAATGACTTTGGTCACTGAGAAACACATGTCCAAAGGACTGTGTCATGAGGTGCCATAGTTAACGCTGCTTAAGATGAGTGTTAATCAGGCAGAGCAATGACATGCACACTGAGAAATATAACTCACTCATCAAGAAATGATTTGAAGTGTGTCATGATGTGTAAATGCTACCTCTGTTTATATAAAGCATGACTGTGAGTCACACTAAGTGCTTAGGAATATTGGCCTCTGATCAAAGTATATCCTCTAGTTAGAAGGTGTGCACTGAACTAGAGTGCTCGTAAAATTTGTAGCATGAAAATTGTTGAACAAATTGAAATGTCTGAATATTGATGCAAAAATCAAATTGCTACAGCCCTAGACAAATTCACATGACTTCATAAATGCTTGATCTCAATTCTAGTGCATGTAATTCCGATTGAAGTCAATAAATTTGATTGTGTAAGAGAAAGGGAGGTTAATCAAGATAAAAATGAGGGCTTGGTTCATTTTTATTAAACCATGGTTTTAGATATCAATACAGAATTTTATTGATAAACTCTGCATACATAATGTTTAAACCATGCTGATCAATAAAGTTCATTCATAAGCCCTTATAATGGAAGACTTTGAAAAATTATGTTTTGGATTTATGAGATTGATATCTCCTTGAAAATCCTGTTGAACTTCTTCTACTTGGAGCCTCTTTGAAAATCTGTTATTTGAAACTCTTATACTCACTGTCTTTGAATTCCACTGTGGTCTCCCTCTCACCCATATCAATTGGGAGAAATGCAACAGATGCATATCAATTGGCATCTACTCAGGGGGAGCTTCCTTGTAATATCAAATCATGTTCATCTCAATTGGTAACAATTGTGTCTTTGCATTCATATATTTAGGGGGAGGTATTGTACTTCTTCTTGCATCTGCATTTCTGCATTCATACCTCTCCATGGTTCATCTTGTTTATTGCAAGGAGGAGAAATTGACTGTATTTTAAACATGCTTTAACTTCTCAAACTATTTTCTTTTTGATGAAGTCAAAGGGGGAGAATAGTTTGTGTCATCAGAATTACTCACAGTGTAGTGTTTGTCATCAGAATTACTCACAGTGTAGTGTTGCCATCATCAAAAAGGGGGAGATTGTTGTGCCCTAGTGGTTTTGATGATTGGCATTGATGTGAGTTAATCATTTGATGATTGGTTTTTGTTGTGAGTTAATCACTGTGAGTCATCTTGCTGTATGAGTCATCTTCACATGTTCAGTCAGTCTGCTATTCTGTTAGTTTATCAGGTCTAAAAGCATTACATATTTGATGTTCAGCCATGTTATCTGCTGCATGAAGCATTCACATACACTTACATAAGTCTGCACATCGGCATCACGCAGCAAGTATGTACATCTCCTTCAGTAGGCATGTCAAGTCCACACATTGCATAGCATGCATCGTTCTTCAACTGAAGTCTATACATCAGCTTGCATGAATTCAAAGTGTGTACATTGAATAGCATGCATTTCATGAAGTCTGTACATCCTGTGTCTCTGTTAAGCTTCAAAGCCGGCACATGGCTCACCGTCTCATGCATAGTCTAGACAGTTGTGGGTCGACGCCCCCTTCTGATGGGTCGACGCCCCCTTTGTTTTCCAAGTCCATACATTGATCTTCATATTCAAAGTCTAAACATTGGTCTTCATATTCAAAGTATGTACATTGGTCTTCACCTGAAGTCCATACATTGGTTTTCATATTCCAAGTCTATACATCCTCCGCCAAAGCCTTCAAAGTCTGTACAGCCATTCCTTGAAGATCAAGTCCATACAATGGCACTGTAGCTTGCTCAACTGAAGTCTATACATCCTTCAAGGCGCCAAGTCTGTACATCGCTTGCATCTTCAAAGTCCATACAGAGTCTTCTGTTGCATTTGAAGTCTATACATCCTGTGAACCTTCAAGTCTATACATCAGCCTTTGCCAATCGGTTTCCAAGTCTGTACATCGACTTCAAGCCTTCCGAGTATGTACAGCCCAAGTCTATACATCCGATTGCCTTTGCATTGCTCAAGCCTGTACAGCCCTCTCGTTGGCAAGTCTATACATCGGTCTGTTTGAGCAAGTCTGTACAGCGGTTGCATTCTTTGGAAGTCTATACACTACGCAGCACTGTACAAGTCCTTACACTGGCTGCACTGCACAAGTCTATACATTGGCTTGGGCATCCAAGTCTAGACATTGATTCACTATTCATGCCTTGATTCGAAGTCTGTACAGCGAGCGGCGTTCATCAAAGTCTGTACATTGCTTGGCGCTCACCAAGTCTGTACATCGCTTCAAGCGTTCCAATGTCTATACAAGGCCTACTTCAATAAGTCTAGACATAGCACTGTAGCTTCCCTAGTTGAAGTCTATACATTGTTGATCGAACGTAAGTCTATTCATTCCAACCTTTTCCTACGTTCACTGCTTTAGCTACACCCTAAGTCTACACTGGCAAAGTGTATACATCGCTCAAGTAAGTCTGTACAGCCAACGCTTTCATTGATTCCAAGTCTGTACACTGGTCCACAGGCATCCCAAGTCTGTACATTGGTTCAGGTTTACCAAGTCTATACATTGCTTCAATATTCTCAAAGTCTGTACAGCCTGCCTTATCGTTCAGAGTCTCTACATCATTCCTCAAAGGCCAAGTGTATACATTGTCCATGTGTTCAAATGTTTCAAGTCCATACATTGGATAGGCTCGTTCATGCTTCGTTCATCTCAAGTCTGTACACTGCCTTTCACATGCACTCATTAATCAAGTCTGTACAGTCCCTTGTTTGCAAGACTATACACTCGACTGCCTTGCTTTGCTTAAAGTCTGTACAGCCCTTCCCTCAGCAAGTCTATACACTGGAGTCGTCAGCTACAGGGACAGCATGTCTATACATTAGGTTCTCATGCATGTTAACAGCAAGTCTATACATTGCATTCATGCATTGTTCTTCACAGCAAAGTCTGTACACTGCGTTCTCTTGCACGCAATCAAAGTGTGTACAGCCTGTGCTCGCATTGGTAAGTCTATACATGATTGGCAATTCATCGTCTGCTACATGCCACTTCAAGTCTGTACATCCATTTGTGCAGTGTGCATTGATCAAGCCAAAGCCTGTACATCGATATGTTGCTTTGATGCCGTTGCATAGTCTATACATTGTTGAGCTTCACACACATATCTTCATAGTATATACATTGCATCATTGTGCATGCATTGCATTCATTGAAGTCTATACACTGCATACAGTTATGCTTCATAAGTCTACACATTGCTGTTCTTCACAGTAAGTATATACACTCTCTCACGTTGTACACACTTGCCTAATTGATGTCCCTAAGTCTATACACTCGATGGCTTCATACATTTCACAGAAGTCCACACATTCCCCTTGTTATGATAATGCATTCTTCAGCAAGTATATACACTGAGGTCGCATGAAGACCTACAAGTCTATACACTCTCTCAGTGTACACACTTACTCATTTACTGCTTCTAAAGTATATACACTCGTTGTTAAAAGCCTGAACTAACTGATTCGTTTCATTTCGTTTTGTCTCTGTCTGCAGATGAATCAGGTTAATGACTGGGTGCGTGAACCGAGGATGATGCCTGGCACGTGATCTGAGGTGCTCTCTGGGTGTGAACCTGAAGGACACACGCCCTAGCACCTGCTGAAGCTGATATAAATAGAAGCCTTCGTCCACTGAAGAGAAATGAGGAGAAGTGAAGAGGGCTGATCGAGACTGTGAGTGAAGAAGAAGAGGTGCAGCAGAGAGTGAAAGAAGCAGAGAGCAGAAGAAGAAAGAAGAAGAAGAAGAAAGAAGAATAGTACGAGAGCAGCAGAAGAAATTGAGAAAGAGAGAGCTCGTGAGGATTGAAAGAAAAGAGAAAGACAGTGAGAGTGAAAAGGAGAGCAGAGAAGAGAAAGATTGTGTGAGCTGAGAAGAAGAAATAAGAGGAAGAAAGGAAGAGAGGAGAGAGTTCTATTGAAGATCTGCTCAGTCTGTTCGTAGATCAAATCCAGAACGACTATGCTTATTGAGAGCTATATTTCTTGTGTTTCATTTCCATCTTTTGTCGCTGTGCTTTTTATGGTTTCTTATTTTTCCTTTTGTTACTCAGGTTACTATTGTTCTTCCGATTCTCAGTAGTGAGGTCGGGTTCCTCCTGTGGACTCAGGAGAAGGGAGATCTGATCTCCGGTTCTGGGGTTGTGGGTTGCAAGTCCAGGGGTCCCTCCTGGTCTGGAGGAAGAGAGGTCTGCGACCTCTGGTTTGCTGGTGACGGGGAGTCACTGGTGTGTTCCCTCCTGGTCTGGAGGAAGAGAGACTGTGTGTCTCTGGTTTCCAAGTGGCTGGGAGTCACTTGGGGTGTCCCTCCGGTTGGGAGGAAGAGGGGAGGTTGTTCCCCTGGTCAAGCTGTGTGGCAGCAACTTGTTTGCAGACTGAGTCTGCTTTCTAGCTTGTGCTAGTGGAAGCCTCACTCCGGTTGGGAGTGAGGGGTGGACGTAGGTCTTGGTGACCGAACCACCTAAAAATCTCTTGAGCAGTGGTTTGTCTGTGTGTTTGCTTCCGCTAGATGATTGCTTAGGCGCGCTCCATGTGTTTGCTCATGAGTTTAATTGAATTAGTTTTATTCTGTGATTGCGTCTAGCATCTGTGTTTTAATTTGTGCATTATTTCTGAAGGGGATACATTCACCCCCCTCTATATCCGGGCTTAGCACCCTATCAGGGTCTGGGACCCATTAAGACCATTTGTAGGCCATTTAGGCCATTTTCACGAACTGGGGAAACAAGGCAAATATTGTCCGTTCTCCGGGTTCCTAGCGGTCTTTCCGGTGATCGCTAGGGAAAATGGCGGTCTAGAGGCGACCGCTAAGGGATAAGAAACGGTCGAAGGACGACCGCTAGGAAACAGAGAGATTTCTGAATTTTGTTTTAAAAATGCAATGCAATGCTTGATACATGAATTTTTATGGATGACTGACTCAAACTTGTTTAAATGAATGCAGGGGAAGAGGAAGACCCGCATCTCGTGGCCTCAAGTCCGGGCAGTTTATTCAGCACTATCGGATTACAAGAGGGAGAGGTTAGCAGCAATGGGGTTCGGGGAACTTCTCAGCATAGAAGTGATGAGGATCGACACATTGCTGCTATTTGCACTCCATGATAGATGGGACCCGACCAGCAGAGCATTCTTGTTTCCATGGGGACACATGATCCCTACTTTAGAGGATGTTGCTCGGATCATGGGTTTGAGAGCATACGGAGCGCCAGTGACCAGATTGATATATGGAGATTACCGGGAGCAGGCACATGAGCTTCTGGGATTAGAGCTGATGAGGCTGGGTCGACACTCTTCGATGTTGGCACGGGCGACTCTCCAGGAGAGTCTTGGACTGAGAGGAGTAGGGATCAGCGTTGGCGAGCTGCCAGAGGAGCACTTAGGGAGATTGACTGATCAGGCACGAGAGAGAGTGTCTGCGGGACCGGGGCCAGAGGGGGACATCACCCTTCGCCGCTTCCTGATACTGCTATTCGGGAAGCTCCTTTTTACGACGAGGGCAGACAGAGTGAGCTTCAGACTCCTCCCTCTTTTGAGAGATCTAGACGGAGCTGGCGGATTTGCATGGGGAGCTGCAGTATTGGCATTTTTGTTTGATTCCCTCAACACGACCGACCGGTAGACCATCCTAGGCGGGTTCACACCTCCACTCCTAGTAAATGCTAAACTCTAAATGCTTATGATTATGAATATGCTTATGCTCATGATTATGATATGCAGACATCTAACTTATGCAGGTTTGGAGCTACCTGTACCTCCCGGGCCTAGGGCGGGGCAAGGAGGTACATCTGGACCGGGTACCCATTGCTAGGCGGTGGATGACGGTGCGAGACACAGGATCGCTGCGGCGCCTAGTGCGGGCGATTCAGGATGATCTAGACACCTTCCCATATGCATTGGTGAGTTTCTGAACTTAAACCCTTATAAATGAAATTAAATGCTCTTTATGTGCTTATGAATGTTGACGTTTCAGGTGCGCTGGACACCGTACTGGGATGAGGACCATGACGGGCAGCCTTGGGTGGAGGCGGCCTTGGCATATAGAGGACGAGAGATCTGGCTGCACTACTTCAACATCGTCGAGCCCCTACACTTTTGATTGATCATGAGGATGCGTGGTGTCACGCCCCGTACTCTATACCGTCGAGGTATTGTCCGCTTTGGCCTACCGACCTCACGGTTTTATCCCTTTTTAACAGTGATCGGCTCCAGAATGGGGGACTTCCCGGGCAGGTCACCCATCCCAGTACTACTCCCCATTAAGCACGCTTAACTTCAGAGTTCTTTTCAAGAACTGAGCCGATACTTCAAAAGGTGCCTCGGTGATATAGAGTACAACTTAGCTATATTTGAGGGTGTTACAATCTACCCCTCTTATATAGGCGACGTCCTCGTCGCTGGGAACATATAGCACGCAATCAAGCCCCCAGGCAGGTAGGACTCTAGAGGTGGCCCCTACAGGCTCAAGAGGTGGCTCCCACTATGTAGCACTTTACTCCATTACGGACTCAAGAGGTGGCTCTCATAGCGTAGCACTTTGCCCTGCATGGCACTTAGTTCCCACACTTCCGGCTGGGGTATAGCTCTGACACCCCCGTACTACTCCCCATTAAGCACGCTTAACTTCGGAGTTCTTTCCAAGAATTGAGCCGATACTTGAAAAGGCGCCTCGGTGATATAGAGTACAACTTAGCTATATTTGAGGGTGTTACAATCTACCCCTCTTATATAGGCGACGTCCTCGTCGCTGGGCACATATAGCACGCAATCACGTAATCAAGCCCCCAGGCAGGTAGGACTCTAGAGGTGGCCCCTACAGGCTCAAGAGGTGGCTCCCACTATGTAGCACTTTGCTCCATTACGGACTCAAGAGGTGGCTCCCATAGCGTAGCACTTTGCCCTGCATGGCACTTAGTTCCCACACTTCCGGCTGGGGTATAGCTCTGATCCCCGTACTACTCCCCATTAAGCACGCTTAACTTCGGAGTTCTTTCCAAGAATTGAGCCGATACTTGAAAAGGCGCCTCGGTGATATAGAGTACAACTTAGCTATATTTGAGGGTGTTACAATCTACCCCTCTTATATAGGCGACGTCCTCGTCGCTGGGCACATATAGCACGCAATCACGTAATCAAGCCCCCAGGCAGGTAGGACTCTAGAGGTGGCCCCTACAGGCTCAAGAGGTGGCTCCCACTATGTAGCACTTTGCTCCATTACGGACTCAAGAGGTGGCTCCCATAGCGTAGCACTTTGCCCTGCATGGCACTTAGTTCCCACACTTCCGGCTGGGGTATGGCTCTGATACCACAAAAACTGTCACGCCCCGAGCGCGGAAGATACCCGGAGACGCGTGACGAGTTTATATCAATCATGTCAATCAGAGTGGTCGTGTATTCGACACAAAGACAGAGATGCGCAAAATAGCAAGATAACCCAATCCTTTATTTCATAATGGATAGACTATTACAAATCCAATACTCTGTTTAATAAAAAGAAAAGTACATAGTTGACTCAAGAAAATAGGAAAAAGACTAGATGACACTTGGACAAGCTCTAGCTCTTTCACTCTTGACCTTCCCCATCCGATTGACTTTCATCGTTGTCGGACTTACCTGAAAAGTAAAAAGGGACAAACGGGATGAGCGAACGCTCAGTAGGAAATTATATCTCAAGTACTAGCAAGGGGTTTAAGTAATTACATCTTTCATGAATGCAATAAAGCTATGCATGCTCGCATAAAACGACAAGATAGAGAGAATGTAATATCAAGAATAAGATGAACTAATCATGAACTTTCAACAAGGTACTCAAGATATTCAAGCAAGTACATTTAACAAGTCATGTCAAGAACTTTGGCTATCATGTAGCAAGCAAGTAAATTACCCTTTTTCGGGCCACGCATTTCATGTCAAGTTAAGTACGATTCAAGTACAAGATGTGTGTGGAATGTCCAATCAAGCAAGTCAAGTACTCGATATAATGCCAGATACCTTATCATTTTAACTCCCATGGGCACAAGTACTTTCGGGTGCTCCTCCCAGGACCAGATCGGGCCCTATATGCGCAGGCATTTATCATGTGTTTTGACATCCACTCTTATATATTTATAGCCAATTTTTGAATTTCAATAATCAAGCTTGTAGACATGTATGACAACTTTGACAGAATGGAGTCCAAAAATATGACAAAGAACATAGAATGGCGATAATAACGGTATAATCACGATATCGATAAAACTAGGTAGAATATGGTTCCCTTAACTTGGGTACCATGACAAATCAATATGGACATTCTTTATATAGAATTGAAGTCCACATGAACAGTATATCAAAGGTAAGATACCCTCATTCTTATCATAGAATTGAGGTTTACAAGAATGACATGATATGGCATGATATCATCATCCCATTAAGAATTTCTTATGATATACTCTTTGTATAATTATAAGGGCCGGTATACCATGTTTCTTTAGAGTGACATGGCATCAATGGTGTAATGGGTTTTTAGGGTACAACCAGCTCAGTCGGCCTTGAGGGAATCCAAGGCTACGAGGAGTCTTACGGAGGTCTCTATGACTAACTCGCTAGTCCAAAGGAACGGAATGTCCAATGGAGAGCTTGTATGTCAATGAGAATTGAGTGTGATCGATAAAACAATCGTGAAACGTGGGACTATACTCACGGAGTGGAGAATAGTGCCGATATATATATTATATAACATATGAAACCATCGGTTAACAGAAACAGTGGAAAATCAGTTTTACAGTAAAATAACGACTTAATCAGAGTCGTTTATCAAGTAATTAACGCCTAACAGAAGGGCGTTTACACATGTTTCCATTTTGCAGAATTTCAATATTTCATTAATTTATCTAAAACGCGCCCTGGACAGGGGCGTTTCTTTGCAATGAGACGACTACAGTAGTAGACGTCTTTTTATTTACAATATTTTACAGAACATATTTATTTTCAGAAATTATCAAGAACGCGCCCTTGGCAGGGGCGTTAATCATTAAATTCTTATTTTTACGGAATATATTGTTCGGGATTTTAACAGAAACGTGCCCTATGAAGGGGCGTTTCTCTTCAATTCACGCCCTGTGATGGGGCGTTACTTTTCATTTTACGCCTTAGTGTCAGGCGTTAGTCTAGTGGGAGATGACCTAGTCTAGGTCGTGAATTCAAGAAATTTCAGAAATTCTCGTGAACAGGAAGAAATAAATTTCAGGATAACAATCATATCATCATGACAGGAAAATTGGCAGGAATTCACAGGTAGAGTCATGCAGTATATTAGTTTTGATATTCCATATAAAATGAATTTTTAAACCGTGAATGATTATTAATTTCAGGTAATTTCATGGAATTAACGCCTGTGTTCAGGGCGTCAAATCTAGAATTGACGACCTGGTCAGGGTCGTGTCTTGTAAAATAGCGCCCTTGACAGGGGCGTCTCTTTCAAAATATTGCAGAAAAACGCATTAAAACTATAATAAACCGTATGCATGTCATGCTAATATACATATATCTTAAATTATTTTATTTGGGCTACAGTGACTTGAGAAAACCTACCTTGATAGTTTGATCGAGGAGAAGCCTAAAACTCTGAAGCTTCAACTGCAACTCAAGAACAGTAGCAGCAACAGCAAGAAGAAGAACAATCGTTCTTCAGAAATCTTCACTCTACCGTCAACCTGTAGAGAGAAAGAAAGGAAGGAAGATGAAGATACTAATAATCTTCACAGATATAACCGAAGTTAGGAAAACGATGAAGAACATCACCTTGTTCTTTACGTACGCACTGGATCCCTTCACCTGTATTAGAGGAAAGAAGAGGAAGGACCTATTAGTTCTTCATGAACTACGTTCATAAGAAAAAGAAACAGAAGAAGAAGAACTTGATGTTCTTCACGTACCTGTGCAGTTCGATCGTCCAAATAGGTTTAGGGTTTGGCTGTCAAGAGTTTTTATAGGATTTTGGGAAATCCTATTAGGGTTAGTGATTGTGTGGAAGTAATACTTCCATGATAGAGTCATTACCACCTTTTAACTCTTTCTAATACTTATCCATTACCCTGGATAAGCTCTGGGTTCGAACGGTTCACGAACTGAATTAACGACCTAGGTCAGGGCGTCGATTCTTGAATTGACGACCTGGCTCAGGTCGTTTCTTTAAGAAGCGCCTTTCGTTAGGGCGTTCCTTTGTTTAAAACACGCCCAAGATAGGGGCGTTTCTTGGCCTTACCCTTTTTGACGTTGGAATTTGACGCCATTTGGTGAGGGCGTCACTTCTTGAGTCACGCCTTAACTAGAGGCGTTTATAATTTAAATAGCACCTTTATCCGAGGCGTTATTTTATATTATTTTATTTATCTATTTATTTGATTTATTTTAAAATCTTTATTGTTATTAATATTTTATCAGGGTTGCTACACCCTCCCCCACTTAAAAGAATTTGGTCCCCAAATTCAATTGCATAATATGTATATACGTGGAGAGTGTAGATCATATACCTCTTAGAATAACTCGGGAAATCGTTTCTTCATAGATTCCTCGGTCTCCCATGTGGCTTCGTGTTCATTATTCTTATTCCATTGCACCTTAAGCATGGGAATAACCTTATTCCTTAGAGCTCGTATTTCACGATCTAAGATCTTCATAGGCTTCTGTTCATATGTGAGATCTTTCTGGAT
This sequence comes from Amorphophallus konjac, assembly GCA_022559845.1. Classification (NCBI taxonomy): domain Eukaryota; kingdom Viridiplantae; phylum Streptophyta; class Magnoliopsida; order Alismatales; family Araceae; genus Amorphophallus; species Amorphophallus konjac. The sequence continues at coordinate 138,077,463 of CM040128.1, read as the reverse complement.
CACCAGATCTCCATGTTCAATAATATGCGATGGATCATGCACATACTTCTTCAACATAGATATATGAAATACATTATGTACCTCGGACAATTGAGGAGGCAATGTGATGCGATAAGCAACCTCGCCAACTCTTTCGAGTATCTCAAATGGTCCGATGAATCTTGGCGTAAGCTTGCCCTTAACACCAAATCTTCGTATGCCACGTCCAGGCGATATTTTAAGAAATACATGATCTCCAACCTGGAATTCAAGATCTCTTCTCTGAATCTGTCACGCCCCGTACTCTATACCGTCGAGGTATTATCCGCTTTGGCCTACGGGCCTAACAGTTTTATCACTTTTTAATAGTGATCGGCTCCAGAATGGAGGACTTTCCGGGCAGGTCACCCATCCCAGTACTACTCCCCATTAAGCACGCTTAACTTCGAAGTTCTTTCAAAGAACTGAGCCGATACTTGAAAAGGAGCCTCGATGATATAGAGTACAACTTAGCTATATTTGAGGGTGTTACAATCTACCCCTCTTATATAGGCGACGTCCTCGTCGCTGGGCACATATAGCACGCAATCAAGCCCCCAGGCAGGTAGGACTCTAGAGGTGGCCCCTACAGGCTCAAGAGGTGGCTCCCACTATGTAGCACTTTGCTCCATTACGGACTCAAGAGGTGGCTCCCATAGTGTAGCACTTTGCCCTGCATGGCACTTAGTTCCCACACTTCCGGCTGGGGTATAGCTCTGATATCATTCTGTCACGCCCCGTACTCTATACCGTCGAGGTATTGTCCGCTTTGGCCTACCGACCTCACGGTTTTATCCCTTTTTAACAGTGATCGGCTCCAGAATGGGGGACTTCCCGGGCAGGTCACCCATCCCAGTACTACTCCCCATTAAGCACGCTTAACTTCGGAGTTCTTTTCAAGAACTGAGCCGATACTTCAAAAGGCGCCTCGGTGATATAGAGTACAACTTAGCTATATTTGAGGGTGTTACACGTGGGGTTCACTAGCCCGAGGTGGAGTTCCCGGCCAGAGATGACGAGTGGATCGGGCGATCCTCCAAGAGCATGAGCAGCGACATCGATTGGGTAACGATAGCAATAGACCAGGTCAGAGATTGGACCCGCCGAGGTAGAAAGGTCTGAGCCCAGACGACGAGCGATGAGGTGTACCTAAGGGCCTACGCCCAAAGGTACGGCGATCAGGTGTTCAGTGGCACTCGACGGCCGATAAGACTCTCTAAACCATGCTTCTTTAATTAATTCTAAATGCATTAACTCATGGACTTTTTATATCCAGCTAGACTCGCAAGGGCGCATAGCCGAGCTCCAGGGTCTCCTCAACTCCACTGTCCAGTAGAGGGATGAGTTCCAGCGCACGCTGGAGCTACTGGTGAGTTCTAAACCTTAGACTTAATTATGCAATTGATTATGAATGCGACTGACTATGACTTCTAAAATGCAGAGAGCTGAGGGAGTGCAATGGGCAGGACCAGATGCTCTATCATTGTCCTCGCAGCCAATAGCAGATCGGGCTGAGAGGGACGCCGACTTTGCTCGGGCGGTTGCTCGGGTCGAGGAGTCCGAGGCCACGCTCGCAGAGAGGGTAAGCAAAAACTAGCCGACTCCTTTCTATTAAATGCTAATGATATGCAAATGACTAACCATGAATGAATGCTTATGCAGGCAAGGGAGTTGACCACGGCGCTGGCAGAGGCGGAGTGGGCTCGAGCAGAGGCGGAGCTGCTCCGAGGAGAGCTGGCTGAGGTGGCTCCCCTTCGTGCAGAGGTGGAGAGATTATGGGCAGAGGCGGTTAAGGTGGCTGATGCGGGACGGACCACGGACACGATAAGCTCGCGATTGTCCCTTAGCAAGGGAAGTGTCAGACGTGCACGGTTGAGAAACCGGCAATGAGCTAGGGTGGTCGGCTCTCTTTTGTGCCCGGATCGGGTCACGGGATGGTCACGCACTCTCTCGCAGCAGCGGTAATAAACAATATATAGCGAGCAAGATATCCCTACACATGCTCTCTAGCAGCGGCATAAACAAGTATATAAGGAAATAAGCGAAATGCCGAGTATAAGAGCGAATACGATACCTCCACGCTCTCGGCGTGGGGAAGACGGACCCGGCCGAACTCGTACTCCCGGGACAAGTAGTATACAAATATTACAGCAATGAATTACGGCCCACTCCACGCAGGGAGGTAAAGTGCGACACAATGGGGCCCGGGAGGGCCGATTTCGGGTTGACGGGCGGCTTCTCGCGTAGCTTCGGCAACACCCGAACTCGTGCCTGTGGGGCCCACGTGCTGTCCGGAGAGGCCGTGTGGGACCCGGTGGCACCGCTATAGTGGGGGACGCCCGGAGGACCACTCCCTGGGATGGAGGCGCGCTGGTTCACCGGCCGGAGGCCGGGCGGCTCCGATCGGCACCGGTCAGAAATTGTATCCACGAATCTGTTGTTTCTATTTTTTCAGCGCGTGACCCGACGAGATTGCTCGCTGCGATCATTACCAATGTCGGATTGCGACGAAACTGGCGCCATTGGAAAGCTCTCTCGAAATCCTTCAAGATAGGACTAAAGAGAGAAGCTGGATCGTCACGGATCTGGGCCTTAACAGTTTTTGAATCTACTATTGTACAGTACCCGAACTCTCAGATCACCAGGGAACTTTCCTGTGGATTGCCTTTGACCGCAAGGTAGACGTTGAAATCAGAAGTTGGGTTCTTCATCAACGTTGTAGATCTTCAAGAGAGGAAACCAGGGGTATTTTTATATCTGGAAAATATGGTGATTTGGATTTGCTAGTGAGTTTACAATGGACTGTGGTCAGATCTGGACTGATGCAGACAGAACTGTAGATGGGTCGGAAAAGGAATTTCTAAAAATATGAAATGAACTTTATAAATTCCACAAAAATTTTGAGGTTGATAGAAATGTGGAAAGATTTCCCATTAAAATTTGGGACTCCAATAAAAATCAAAAAGTGGTCGGGAGATGGAAAACTCAGGGATGCTATCACTGTAGATAGAGATCTAGCAGAACTGGAATGACAGGTTGAACGAAAATACAAAAATATCAAATGAAGGAAATATGACTTGAAATTTTTTGTGAAGATAGGGGTTCGAGAGGGGAACCACTCCTGAAACTTTCAGCTCCAGAGGAGGTGGGAGGTGGGAGCAGAAATTCGGGGAAGTTGCCTCTGTCCTAGATGGACAGAATACAGAAGACGGCTTCGCGGCGGCTCGATGGCGGCACGAACGGCGGCGGCGGCGGCACTGATGAACTCAGAGATTGAGGGGGAGGAGATAGAGGGGATCCACTCTAGAAATGGGGGTTGGGAAGGGAAGAACATCAGGAGAGAGGGAGAGGGGCGCAAGAAGCTCCAAGGCACACAATGAGTTTTCTTCTTTTTTCACTAATTTTCAAATGGAAAATACAAGTATTTATATGTTACTCTTCAAATCCAATCTCCACCATTGGATATAGGGATGGGGAATGGATTGCTGGGATTAAGTGTGAGCAACACACAAAAAAAATAAAACAATCCAAGTGGAATGGGGCGCCCCCTTGACTAGATGAAAGGGGTTGAAAGGTAGGTAGCCTACCTTGGAAAAATTTAACCACTTGTCTCCCATGTGGTCAATTGGCATTCCAACCTTAAAGATGGTCACCTAGGATGGTTGACCAGCCCCACATGGTCTAGGTGGACCAATGGGAAAGGGGTGAGAGTCCCCTTGCTTGGGCCTACGGGAATTTTACATATAAACCCATTAAGACTTATAATTGCATACCCATATAACACAAGGGTATACATACAAATATGAAAGGACATAAATACAAATAAAATACGGACGGTCTTACCTCGATGTCCCCATCAATTCTCCCCGGGTGGGAGGAACTCGACCCCGTCGAGTAGGGGTATGGATGCTCGAGTACTCCGGTGGATCCGTCACCGTGCCAAGTAACGCGGGTGTGCTCCACTCCAAGTGACCATCACCTGCTCATTCCATATATACTCGATATGCACAAGCTGCTGTGGGCTAGAGGTGGACACTCCGGGTGGGGCACTCTCAAAATGGGAGGAGGCGGCTTGAAGACTCACTAGGAATCACCGCTGAGTCCCTGTAGGTGACTGATCCGGGTATAGATGTAGAATTGATCCCATACTCATCGAGCGAGTCCTCTCGCCTCTCACTCATAAGAGATTGACATCAACGAGCTTGCACAAGACACATGCAGACAAATAAATGACACACAAACCATGCAAACAAATCACACAAAACAAACCACACAAAGAAAAGCACATTGACTCAACTATGACCCTAGACACACCTAATGTTAGTCCGACCCGTACATGGATGACGGCAGACCAGGATACCCGAACGTGTGCCATGCATGCATGTTATGTAACCGAAGATGGGTGGCATGGAGAACACCTAAATGGCCAAGTATGACCCAGTCATGCATGGACGCCCCTTTGGATTTGGGAGACTTGAGAGGGCTAGGGAAGCCGGGTGTGGAAGGGCCGGATGTGGGTGTATCGGAGATGGGTTTAGGTGGGTCGGAGAAACCAAAATCTCTGTTACCCCCAAATGATGGTTCGGACCTATGGCTATGTAGAGGTTGCTTGGCCCGAGTGGAAAAGGCATGATAGTGAACTCCGCGGAGGAAGTGAAGTGAAGATGGAGACTCGGGAGATTCTCTAGTGAAGGGGTCAAAAGGGTCGAAGAAGGTATGACCCCGTGAGATGGATTCCAACATGACATGGTCCCAATCGTGAAATTCTTGAAGGTGCGGGTGGTCACCTTCCTCCGTCATGGTAGATGGGACCGTGTATAGGAAATATGACTCCTCCCTCGGAAGCAAAGTCATGAAGTCGGGCTCATCCGGTAGCGGAAGAAGTAGAAGAACCTCCGTGGTGACACAACCCACGGTGCACTCGGAGGTAATGGACCCGAAGGTCGGATGGGTGAAGCTACGACTCGTGGGTTGGTCGAAGCCTCGGGCCAACATATGTGTCAACTTTCATTGCGTGTCTAGTCCCATAACAAGATCGTCCAACGTGTCAACATGGTGACTACATCGAAATGTGGTATGGAAGGAGTTGACCGGCACTAGAGGTGGGATAGGGTCCATGGATGGGAAGGGAGGTGGGACCAGGCCTTCTTTGAGCCATCTAAGAAGTGGCTCGGCTATGTATAGCGTACCTGTTAGAAACACGGGAGGCTCGGGATGTGGTGGCCCCAAGTTTGACGGCTCCAGATGAAGATCGGAAGTAGATAGCAATGGAGCATCCACGGGTGGTGAAGGAGCACGTGTCCTTTCTAACCAATCTGAAATCATTTCATCGAATTCCTCGAAGGAGGCGCGGGTTGGAGTAGGGGATGGCAATGGAGCCCTCATAGGTAAGAAAGAGATGTCCACCTCGTGGAGAAGGGGTCCGTGGGGTGGCTCCAAGAACATCCGATCTACCCCGGTAGAAAATCGATCTAGGCTAGTACTAAACCAATCGAGGCTTGTATTCAACCCTTGCACTTGTCCCATCAAGGCTTGGAACATTGCGACCACTTCATCGGGACTATAGGCTCGGGGTGTGGCCATGGTGGCCAAGAGGGGGTCGGGTCCCCTAGGAATGAATATGCAAGGCCATTTTTTTATTTTTGTTTTATAAGCAAATTTTAGGCAAACTAATGCAAGCACCTAGACACGACTTAAAATGTGATGCAAGTTGGAATGTGACTCGACTACAACCTAGACGCAACCAAGACTCGGTACGTGGTGGAGATAACCGATCCAAAGATCACTCGCGTAAGTGTGCGGCGTTCCCGATAGGCGTAGCCTAACGTTCGGACAAAACCTTTTTATATACCGATTAATGGTATGCAAATGCAACTCCTAAGACCGACTTAGACACTTACACTTAAATGACACTCTTTTTTTTTAAATTTTAGACACCCTAGACTCAAACCTGTCTCTGATACCAAATTGATGCGGGACGGACCACGGACATGACAAGCTCGCGATTGTCCCTTAGCGAGGGAAGCGTCAGACGTGCACGGTTGAGAAACCGACAATGAGCTAGGGTGGTCCGCTCTCTTTTGTGCCCGGATTGGGTCACGGGACGGTCACGCACTCTCTCGCAGCAGCGGTAATAAATAATATATAGTGAGCTAGATATCCCTACACATGCTCTCTAGCAGCGGCATAAATAAGTATATAAGGAAATAAGCAAAATGCCGAGTATAAGAGCGAATACAATACCTCCACGCTCTCGGCGTGAGGAAGACGGACCCGGCCGAACTCGTACTCCCAGGACAAGTAGAACACAAATATTACAGTAATGAATTACGGCCCACTCCACGCAGGGAGGTAAAGGGAGACACAATGGGGCCCGGGAGGGTCGATTTCGGGTTGACGGGCGACTTCTCGCGTAGCTTCGGCAGCACCCGAACTCGTGCCTGTGGGGCCCACGTGCTGTTCGGAGGGGCCGTGTGGGACCCGGTGGCACCGCTGTAGTGGGGGACGCCCGGAGGACCACTCCCTGGGATGGAGGCGCGGTGGTTCGCCGGCCGGAGGCCCGGTGGCTCCGATCGGCACCGGTCGGAAATTGTATCCACGAATCTGTTGTTTCTATTTTTTCAGCGCGTGACCCGACGAGATTGCTCACTGCGATCAGCACCGATGTCGGATTATGACGAAACCGGCTTCATTGGAAAGCTCTCTCGAAATCCTTTAAGATAGGACTAAAGAGAGAAGCTGAATTTTCATGGATTTGGACCTTAATATTTTTTGAAGCTGCTATTGTACAGTACCCGAACTCTCAGATCAGTAAGGAACTTTCCTATGGATTGCCTTTGACCGCGAGGTAGACGTCCGAATCAGAAGTTGGGTTCTTCAGCAAAGTTGTAGATCTTCCAGATAGAAAACCAGGGGTATTTTTATATCTGGAAAATATGGTGATTTGGATTTTCTAGCGAGTTTACACGGGACTGTGATCAGATCTGGACTGATGCAGATAGAATTGTAGATGGGTCGGAAAAAGAATTTCTAAAAATATGAAATGAACTTTCTAAATTCCAATAAAATTTAGAGGTTGAGATAAAGGTGGACAGAACTCTCAGTAAAATTTGGGACTCCAAAAAAAATCAAAAAGTGGTCTGGAGATGGAAAACTCAGAAATGCTATCACTGTAGATAGAGATCTGGCAGAACTGGAATGACAGGGTGAACGAAAATACAAAAATATCAAATGAAGGAAATATGACTTGAAATTTTTTGTAAAGATAGGGGTTCGAGAGGGGAACCACTCCTGAAAATTTTAGCTCCAGAGGAGGTGGGAGGTGGGAGCAGAAATTCGGGGAAGTTGCCTCTATCCTGGATGGACATAATACCGAAGACGGCTTCGCGGCAGCTTGATGGCGGCACGAACGGCGGCGGCGGCGGCACCGATGAACTCAGAGATTGAGGGGGAGGAGATAGAGGGGATCCACTCTAGAAATGGGGGTTGGGAAGGGAAGAACACCATGAGAGAGGGAGATGGGTGCAAGAAGCTCCATGGCACACAATGAGTTTTCTTCTTTTTTCACTAATTTTCAAATGAAAAATACAAGTATTTATATGCTACTCTTCAAATCCAATCTCCACCATTGGATCTAGGGATGGGGAATGGATGGCTGGGATTAAGTGTGAGCAACACACAAAAAAAATAAAATAATCCAAGTGGAATGGGGCGCCCCTTGACTAGATGAAAGGGGTTGAAAGATAGGTAGCCTACCTTGGAAATTTTTAACCACTTGTCTCCCAAGTGGTCAATTGGCATTCCAACCTTCTAGATGGCCACCTAGGAAGGTTGACCAGCCCCACATGGTCTAGGTGGACCAATGGGAAAGGGGTGAGGGTCCCCTTGCTTGGGCCTACGGGAATTTTACATATAAACTCACTAAGACTTACAATTGCGTACCCATATAACACAAGGGTATACATACAAATATGAAAGGACATAAATGCAAACAAAATACGGACGGTCTTGCCTCGATGTCCCCATCAGTGGCTCCTCTTCATGCAAAGGTGGAGAGACTCAGAGTCGGGGCAGCAGCAGCGGCAGAGCTGAGAGCCGAGATCCGAGTGCTGGAGAGAGCACTTCGACTAGTGGGGGGCCGATCCTCCCACAGCGTGTCACAGAGTGGTGCGCGTAGCATGCACAAGGATTACCTTACAGGTTCCTCCGGCCACCGGAGGGACGAGGAGGAGGAGAAGAGATGACGACATCGTGAGGAGGGGAGTACCTCCATGGCACCGTCGTTGAAGAGACGTGAGGGGACCGGGGATAGCGGCTGTCCAAGAGAGGGACCCACCGGGGCATGAGTTGCACTTTTCTTTTCTTTTGTTTTTTCTTCTTTTTTATGCACATGTGTACATGACTTTTATGTTAGTGAAACATATGATCTTTTTTGTCTTTTCAAAATGCAATGTGAATGTGAATGCTGACTTCCTAACAACGACTCCTAAGACTGACATAGAAATCGAGAGAGAGAGAGAGAGAGAGAGAGAGAGAGAGAGAGAGAGAGAAAGTTTTTGGGCAAAATAGGGAAAACAGGTGAAAAACGGTCGTCTATACGATCGCTCGGAAGAGGAAATGGTCAAGACACGACCGTTTGGGGATTGGGGAATAAGGCGATGGAAGGAGGTGGAAAATGGTCTCCTGACGACCGCTTACGGGCGGCTAGCAGTCATGCGATAGACCGCTAAGGAGGAAACTCAGTGAAGTCCCAACGTGACTCTCCGTGAGAGTCCGAACTTTGGGTAAAAGACACCTAATCTGCTCTAAGACTTATCCTAACTTAAGTTGAGACTAACTAGCCTCAAGCCTAATGTGTTAAGACTAAAACTAAAGCCCTATAACTAGGAATATACCCAAAATTCGCAGCTCACAAATTTCTGCTCAAGAAAACCTTGAAAACTCCCTTAAAGTCATCCAAGTCACCATGAGGAGAAGCTTTGAGGCTAGTACTATAGGGGAGGTGGCCTACACCGGGCCAAAACCAGCTAGAAGGAAACATGGGGAGCTGCAAAGACTTCCATCCATCCCCAAGCACTTGAGCACAAGTTCCTCAAGAGAGGTAAGTTCACATCAATTTCATGAATTTCTGATTTTTCTTTTAATTCTTCCTCTCATGGTATCTCTTCTTCTTCCTTTTTTCTTTCTTCTAGCTCCTTCCTAGCCCAAGATGTTATTCTAACCTGAAGTGGGTGGTTCCCTTAATAAAAGAGCTCCATTTAGAAGTCACTTCCATCCTAAGGGCATGGCACCTACAACCTTTGTTAGTTTTAGCCAAAAAATTTCATATGATTGGCCTAGCATTTCAGCCCTCGTAGCGTTGTGGCACCCCCAAACTCATACATTCATATTCCTATCCTTTGAAGCCACCATCCTTCTAGAAGAGGTAGAGACCTACCTAGTCCTTCCTAAGACTAAGGTGGGGGATGAAGACTTAGTGTGTCATACAGTTGAACCAATAGACCCTTCTATAATTCTAGGGGATTTCATTCACAATCCAAAGGATGTTAGGACAATGATTATCTCATGCCACATTCATTTGATACCCATGGCTCAATGGATCATCGCTTATTGCAAAAATAAGAGCTGGAGGTATGAAGCCATAGCAAAAGCTGTGTCGGTTTGCTTGTGTGGGGTTTTCCTCTTTCCTACCATGGACCACCTTCTAGACATCCAAAACCTTAGTATTGATAGTGGCTTGTGGCGGGGTTTGTCCATTTCTCAGGCCATTCTTTCATACCTTTATAAGGGACTTAGCTCAATTTGTTTAAGAGGGCCTCTCTTCGGGTCCATGATTATCTTTGAGTGCTGGTTGGGAATTAGATTGAAGTTCTTACCCAAGGAGAACATCCCTTCAGCCAACCGCATATTTGGGAGTCACGCACTCTTCTACACAGGAGGCATATTTGGGTTCTCTTCACAAGTTGAGTGTCGGACGGCGGATAAGAAAATAAGGGATGAATGGCGCCTCTTCCTCAACACATTGCCAATTGATAAGTTCAAGATGCGACCGCGGCTTCTTCAAGGCACTACTCTGAGATTACCTCGGTGACTGGGCCTAGACTTACAGCTAGTGGGAAACACCACCTTGGCAATCTACAACCCATACCGGTGCTACTCGCAAATCGGGCTACCTCGCACTAATGTTCCAGCATTATCACACTGATCGGGACTGAGGAGGATGAACGTGCAGTCCGGAGCGCTCTGACTATGTGGGAGATCAGCCGCGTTCGTACCTTACTAGCGGAGGTGACATAGAAGGAAGAGGAATACCATGCTTATGTGAAGGAGTTACGCAAAATCCGTCCTTGCGCGGACAAGAAATTGAATGTATTTTGATCATTTTGAATGTGAACTTTGCATTTTTATTGATAGCATGATGTATGATGAACCTTGGATGAATAAATGAGAAGTTTGTTTGAAATGATGTGCAATGGACTTGTACTTTAGCATGATTAATTGTATGAAGCAGAGTTTCTGTCTGGAAAACGGTCTGGCAAACGACCGCTAGGATAAGAAAAACGGTCTAGCGATAGACCGCTAGGAACAGGGCTAAGAAAAACTCACTTTTCTGGTCCTCGGGAATGGCTAGCGGTCACCATTAGACCGCTAGAAAATGATAAATGGTCTATCGCAGGACCGCTAAGGAAGAGAAACAGGTAAACCTGAGGATTTGGTCTTCAGGTGAGAATAGCGGTCTTCTCTACGACCGTGAGTGTATGGTTAGCGATCTATCAAAGGACCGCAAGGGACAGGAGATGGAGAAACTTGAGAGCTTCGAATCCTGGGGAATTAAACCTATATCTGCACACACTTAAAACAAGGAACAAGTTAGATCTGTTCTTAGGCTCAACCCCTTGCATGTAGCAAGTTAGAGAATGACCAATTCTTGATAGTTGGTCAAGGGGTGGAGCCTTATTAAATAGGTGAAAAATGCAATGAATATGAATGCAAATGCATGCTATGCAATGCTGATGGTATTTTTGAGTTTTGAAAATATTTGGTTTTTATGGATTTTGGAATATCTAATTTTTTTGAATTTTGAAAATATTCAATTTTTTTGGATTTTGAAATATATGATTTTTTTGAATTTTGAAATATCTGATTTTTTGGATTTTGAAAATATTTAATTTTTTGGATTTTGAAATATATGATTTTTTATATTTTGAAATATACAAATTTTTTTGGATTTTAAAATATATGATTTTTTGGATTTTGACGGCTTAACTTCGTCCTGGCAACGAGAGCCCTACGTGTCCCACTAGGGATCTCCTGAGGTTGGCGTGCTTTCGAAGTGACAACCCCCGGCTAGGGCCAATCTGTATGACGGTGCTTCTACCGAGGCCATACCTAGGGTACTGTTTGGTCCTAAAAGAAAAATAGAATTTAGGGGGTAAGCTTAGGCCAGGTGTAAAGGTTTTTTGGGCTTGAGTCCTTCTCACAACAGCCCGTTCAGAGACTCAGTCAGTTACGCCGGGGCTTTATGTCCGTCATCGAACCTTCATCCACTCTAGGCACGCATACGACCAGGCTTAAGAATGTCCCGCGGGGAAACTGTACTGTCACTCTTGCCATACCTAGTTTTATATTTTTAGAGCCTTGACTTTTGAACTTCGAGCTTTTGAGAAGAGCTTTTAATTTTGCTTTGACTCGCTCTTTTTTCTTTGCTTTTCTGTTGTGGAATCAGGTCATAACGGACTTCCCCTATTTCAGACCTCCTCTCATCAGGGTGTCTAGATTAGTCATCGCCTCCTAATTCGCCTCTTGCCCCTAGATTCAGCCGAGGAGAGAAACGGACAGGGACTTTGACTTCCCCCAAGCATGGCTAAGGAGAAACGGTGTTTACATAACTGGGGAACCCGACCAAGGACGTCGTGAAGTGTGTGATTTGCCAAACTCGGGATCCTCCTTCATGATCGAGGAACGGGATAGCTTGCTACTGGATTTTCATTAGCTGACTCTAAGGAAAGAAGCGCTTAAGATATAACCCATTCCAAGCGTGAGACAGCTCCTCACCTTCTGCGTTGACTAAGCGATACACATTCCCTAGATAAGCCTCTCTAACGACAAACGTACTTTCCCAGTTAGGTTGTAATTTGGACCTAGGACCTCCAAACCTAATAAATTTGCATTTCAAAACCATATCACCTACTTGAAATTTACGCTCAATTACCTTCTTTTGAAAATAACGTGAAACTCTCTTTTGATAAATGGACACGTGATCGGCTGCATTTATCCTCTTCTCATCCAAGAGTTCCAGCTGGACGAGCAATGCCTCTCGACGTTCATCGAGATTAAGTTCCTTATCGAGCTGCACCCTTAGGGAAAGGATCAAGATCTCATATGGGAGCACTGCCTCCATCCCGTAAGTAAGAGCATAGGGGGTTTGCCCCATAGGAGTACGGACGGAGGTGCGGTAAGCCCATAGAGCTTCCACTAATCGTTCAGGCCAATCAGAGAATTTGTGAGATTCACATGTTTTCTTTATGATCTTAAGAAGGGTTTTATTAGTGACCTTGACTTGGCCATTGCCTTGATAATATGGAGATGAATGATGCAATACAATATTGAACTTCTTACAAAGGTCCTGGAGCTCCTGAGAGATGAACTGGGGTCCATTGTCGGTGACGATACTGCTTGGCACTCCGAACTATGAGGTGATATTTTTCATGATGAATCGACACACCGTGGTTACTTTGATCTCCGCGTACGCTTCCGCTTCAGCCCACTTGGTGAAGTACTCAGTGGTGGTGAGGATAAAGGATTTCTGCTTGGTCTGAGAGTTGGGATCACCGAGCGGGCCGACAATGTCGAAAGCCCACATGGAGAATGGCCAAGGAGCAGAAAGATGATGAAGAGGTGAAGCAGGAGCATGGATTTTATCAGCGTGGAGTTGGCATTTAAGACACCTCCGGACATAGAGGGAGCAATCTTCCTCTAGAGTGGGCCAATAATAACCATGCCTAAGGATCTTTTTCGCTAGAGCCCGGCCATTAACATGACCTCCACACTCACTCGAATGGGCTGCTTCGGCCACTTTCTAAGCTTCATCGTCATCTAGGCATCTCATGAGCATTCCATTGAGAGCCCGCCTGTACAATTCTCCAGCAATGATAGTGTACCTTGAGGCGGTTCTTCTAATAGCCTTACGCTGCTCGGCATTTGCCCCTTCTGGGAATGATCCATCTTTGCAATACAGCTCGATTTCATGATACCATGGCAATTCTTCTTCCTCCAAGATCTCTTATAATTCCGTTAAAGATACTTCCTTCAAATCTTCCTTTTCAGCCCTAGCCTCTACAGTCTTCCTAAGGTTGGCAAACCAAGGATCCTAGAGAGAGGGAGCATTTAATCTCTGAGCGACGACAGTCTCAGTACTCCGACTGAGAGGGAAAGATAGGGAGGAAGCAAGTGATGCCAACGTATCGGCAAGAATATTCTGAGATCGAGGAGTGTGAATATAGATCAATTTATAGAATTGCCTCGCCCAGAGAGTGACCAAGTCCTGATATGGCTTGAGCTTTGGGTCACGAGTGCGGTAAGTGGACAGAACTTGCCGCAGAACAAGTTGAGAATCTCCTATGATGTTCAAATAGCGCACCCAAAAGATAGGCGTACTTGAATCCGGCCAGGAGAGCCGCATACTCGGCGATGTTGTTGGTAGCAGGAAAACAGAGCTGATAAGCGAAAGGAATCATCACCCCTTCCAGAGTGAGTAGAATAGCACATATCCCTCGGCCTTGAGAATTGAGTGCACCGTCAAAGTGCAGAGACCAAAAGGGATGATGGGTAAGAACAGAGAGATGCTCGTCAGGGAAATCATCTTGAATAGAGTCTGTGCAGGCGATAGGAAGATGGGCAAGATGCTCAGCGATGACATATCCTTTGATTGTCTTCTGAACCATGAATGTGATATCGAATTGGGAGAGGAAGCTCTGCCAGCGAGCTAACCTACTAGAAAGGACGGGCTTTTCTAAGAGATAGCGAATCGGGTCCATTCTAGAGATCAGCTTAACCGAGTGGGCTAGAAAATAGTGTTTCCGTTTCTGAGCTACCCACACTAAGGCGGCACAAGTCTTTTCCATGGCAGTGTATTTGGTCTCCGCGGGATTAAATAACCTAGAGAGGTAATAAGCTGTCCGCTCTTTGCCTTCGTCGTCTACTTGTGCTAAGACCGCCCCTAAGGAGTCCTCAATGACAGAAATGTATAGGATTAGGGGTTTTCCAGGGACAGGAGGTTGCAACATCGGGGGATTGGTCAAATATTCCTTTAAATCCTCATAGGCCTTTTGACAATCTTGATTCCATTCAAATTTGACCCCCGCCTTTAGCAATTCATAAAACGGGTGGCACCTTTGACAATGTTGGGATATGAATCTTCTAATGAATTGCAATCTACCAATCAGTCCTCAAAGTTCCATGATAGTCTTAGGCGGAGGCATTTCCATGATGGTCTTTACTTTGTTAGAATCGATCTGAATCCCCCGTTTGCTAACTATGAAGCCTAGCAACTTCCCTGAAGAGATTCCAAAAACACATTTCTTTGGATTCATCTTTGACTGGTACTCTCTGGCTCTCTGAAGCACCTTAGCCAAAATGGCGGGGTGTTCTTCTTTGGTCGTCGACTTCACCAAGATGTCATTCACGTAAGCTTCCATATAGGCATGCATCATGTCGTGGAATATAGCCATCATTGCCCTTTGATAAGTGGCGCCGGCGTTCTTCAAACCAAAAGGCATGACCACATAACAATATGTACCCCAGGGCGTGGTGAAGGAGGTTTTCTCTTGATCTTCAGGAGCAAGACGGATTTGGTTGTATCTTGAATAACCATCCATGAATGACAATGCTTCGTACCCGACGGTGTTGTCCACCAAGACATCTATGTGAGGCAGTGGGAAATCATCTTTGGGACATCCTTTATTAAGATCCCTGAAATCAATGAAAATGCGCACCTTTCCATCCTTCCTGATGACATGGACTATGTTCGCCACCCACTGAGGATATAAGACAACTCTGATGAACTTGGCCTTGTATAATTTATCGACCTCTTCCTTAATCCTTAAGGCCATGTGGGGGTGAAATCTTCTTGAACTTTGTTTCATAGGTGTTGCCCCTGGTTTAAGCACCAATCGCTATTCCACTAAAGAGGGGTCAAGACCAGGCATGTCCTCATAAGACCAGGCGAAAGAATCGCTATACTCTCTTAGAACCTTGATTATATCTTCTTCAACCCTTGGAGGGAGATTAGCGGCCATAATGATGGGCCTAGGGTCTTCTTCAGTTCCCAAATTTATTTCCTTTGTAGGTTCATCCACTGCCAACGATGGCTCATCAAATCTCTTTAAACCCTGTGCATACAGATCGACGGTGTCATCTATGTCACTGTCCTCATCAACAATCGGGTCTTTTTCATCCATGATTTCATAAATACCTAGTCCGTCATCGCTCCACACCCCTTCTTGCTCCTCATCTTCTTCTATCACAATCGCCGTAGCTATGAACTCCGGGCACTTCAGAAGAGCATGACATCGCTGAGCTAGATCCTGCAAGAACCTATCAGGAATGGATTTGGGATGACGCGCAAGCGGGCGTGGCTCAGGTGAGGAAGGGTTGGATGACCTAGAACAAGACCCTACTTCTTTAGATCTAACAGACTCTACTTCCCTAGACTCGACGGACCCTACGTCTAACTTAGGAGAAAGGAAATCTAATGGGAAGGAGGCAACAGAGGCCTCATGCCCCTGGGAGGAGGAGGGAGAAAGGACAACGTAATCGTCCACTGAGATCTCCATTTCAAATTTGACATTTTTTTTTGGAGGGGATCAGTGGAGATCATGTAGCAAGAGGGAGAGGAAGATGGAGGAGGGAGCCTGAGAGGGTACTTGGAGGGACAGAAGATATCGAAAAAAAGATCAGAGGAGGAGAAGAATGGGGTAGACAGATCAATCGGAGGACAGCAAGTGCATGTCCTAACGATGAGAAAATCAGTGGGGATTTGGAATAGCATCGGATCAATCATAATGGGAGGTGAACGGGGTAAAAATTCCAGCTTCTGGAAGAGAGACATAAGACGGGAGGGAGACCAAGTAAAGATGACAGGTGAGCTCCCCTTTTCCCATGGACGGTAAGCTGGCTTCTTCGGCTGATAACATACAAGCCGTACCTCCTGACTTTCTTCTTGATGGAATAACCTTTCAAATGACTGGCTGAAGTCAATCATATCATCAACAAGCCCTTTGGTCAACAATGGTGGACCAACAAATATATGAGCTACATCTTCTTTAGGCTGACTCAGATGTGCTTTTAACGTGCCAGGCTGGAGAGGGCCTTTGATAAAATGCTGTCGGTAGTCCCAGGTCACAGGCCCAGAATCGCCGAAAATTAAGAATGAAGACTCTCGATAGCTGAGGCCCCTCCTATTCATCTTTCTTCCTTTGGGGACCGGCTTGGTCCGCCCTTGTAGCTGTGCACTGAGGCCTCTCCCCGGCTAATAGCCCAATTTCAATATGATGTCACAGCCCTTTGAATCTCGAATCTGGGGCTTCACTTTAATATTCACTACTGCAGAGATGGGCTTGCGTGGTGCATATGCCCATGGAAAGTTCAAATCTAGCACTGAAATAACAGGCCGATTGCTAGGCCATAGTGTTGGTAAGATCTTGTCAGAAACGGCCTTCATAGACTGGACCGTGGACATGCTCTTCACCTTAACCACCCTCTCTTGGAAAGGGAATTTGAGACATTGGTGGGCAGTAGATGGTATAGTGTTGAGGTTGTCGATCCACGGACGACCCAAAATAGCCTTGAACATAGGGTCGATGTCCAGCACATAAAATTCAATCGGCATGGTGAGAGGCCCAAGCTCGGCCTGAATAGTGACCACCCCATGACATGTCCTTCAGGAGTTGTCATATGCTGCTATAGTTGTAGGGGTCGGTCTTAACAGATCTTCTTATAAATTATAGGCTCTTAGGGTGCTAAGAGGGCAGACATTAATAGACGCCCTGGTATCTACCAGTGCCGCATCTATGCTGACTTTGTTTAGAGTTATGAAAATGCATAGCGGCATCTGTCGGGCTTTGGGTGGTGCCAGTTCAGTTTCAGAAAAAGTGATTGCCGGCCCTTTAGAGATTGTAGCCAGAGTTGTCGACAGGCTATCCACTGCCATATCTTCATTGCCGATCACCTTTTGTAGAAAATTTCTGAGTGCATCTTGATGAAGGGTGGATCTCTTTATCAACTCCAGCACAGAGATCTTTGCAGGTACTCTATCAAGATGATGTAACAGATCATATTGTGTCCCCGGAAGCGAGTCTATCTCCTCTTGATCAACAGCATGTTGGGAGGACTGGGAATTGGGTGCGGGTGCACCAGTGGAAGGATAATTTTTGTGGAACAAACGCCCACTCCGAAGGGCTAGGTTGTGGGCCGGCGCGGCGTCAGATGGGCTTAAAACAAGCGGCTTAACGTGCCCGGTGGGGTGAATGAGCGATGTGGGGGAAAGCGTAATGTGGGTAGTGAAGATGATGGGCGAGGGGTTTGATAAAGGCGGCGTGATGATTGGTGCGGGTATCAGTGATGGGGTAGGGGTCGATGGAAGGAGGATGATGGGAGAATGGTTGGCTAAAGGTGTGGTGGTGGCAAATGTAGATAGTGGTGGAGTAGGGATAGACGGGTTAACGGGGGAGACAGATGGTAGGATGAGGGGTTTAGTGGATGCGGAGGATGGTGGGATTTGATGGTTAAGTGGGAGGATGATAGAGGGAGAAAGGCCACGGTGGTTATGGTGGAGGGCCATGAGCCACTGGACTGATGCGTCATCGTCATAAGACCACCCGGCGTCGAGAGCCGGGGGTTGGATGAGGTTAACCTGAGCCGGTGCCGGGGGTTGTGGCTGCGGAGCCGGAGGATGATTTGGCATGGGGTTTTAATGGATCCCCAAGTCTTGACCAGGCTGCTGCTACTACTATGGCTGCTACTATGGCGGTGGTGCTTGTTGCTGCTGCACTTGCTACCTCGGCGGCCGCCTTCTTTTCTCTTTTATCTCCATAATGGCCTTGTGCATCTCGGCCCAATCTATACGCTGCCCTTCATGAAGGTCGTAGACCAAATCTTTGAATTGAAAATAGCCCTCAATACTATGGCCAGGCTGCCTATAGAACATGTAATATTTTGTCTGATCAATGGCCGGGTTCCAATTAGGCCGTTCCGGAGGAAGTTGAATGGCATTAATAGACATGAGAGCCGAGAAAATGTCCGTGAGAGACTCGGGCAAAGGAGGGTATTGGGCCCTCTTCGGAGCCGGGTGCTTGTTGTTGTTGGTGTAGCCGTTGGGTGGGGGGACATTATGGTATTGCAGAGGTTGTGGAGGTTGTTGTGGAGCGGGGAATGCATTTTGAGAGTTTTGTGGAGTAGAGAAAGTGGGTTGGGCATTCTGTGGGGTGGAAAATTGGAGATTACGGGGGTTTTACGGAAAGTGGAATGGTGCAGATTAGTTGGGAAAGGGGAATGCAACGGTCTGCACCTGCTCATTTGTCAGTGACGGTCCCCTGAGATTTCTTGTTGTATCTGGGCTTCTGGGCTTCAAAAAGAGAGTGGATGGGGGAGTCCTTGAATTGTGTTTGTATGAATCTCGCCCGGCTATATAGTTGGTGCATGTTTGATATGTCATTCATGGCCAGGATGTTACGGAAGGTAGGGGTAGCATTTGATATGAGCAACTTGACTTTTTCTTCCTCCGGAATGTGACCCGGCTCGCGGGCGGCCATCTGTCTCCACCTGTCAGCATAGGTGGCAAAATCTTCATCCGCTTTCATTTTCTCGGCCACTAGATCCATAAAAAGAATACTCTGGGCTGACCCAGTTTTGAAACCGCTGAATGAATTTTTCTTTCACCACTTTAAAGCTTTCGGCATCCTCGAGTGGTAAAGCATAGAACCACTCCAATGCAACTCCATCTAGAGATCGGTGGAACAAATACACCATAAGGCGATCATCATATTGGAACTGCGCCGATTCATACATAAAGTCCCTCACATGAATGAAGGGATTGCTATTCCCGTCATATTTGTGGTACATGGGGAGCTCGGACTGTGGAGGGAACCGGATGTTGTGGAAGCTAGGAACCGGAACATCCGCCAAAAATTGAGGGCCAACCCGCTTTTGAAGAAAATCAAGTTGTTGTTGCATAACGGCCCATTTATTAAGGAGCTCTTGTTTCCAAGTGGTGCAGGCAAAGCAAGTGGAGTGGGCTCAAAGCGAGGAGCCGAAGGGTAAATCGAAGGAGTGGGAGGCCCATAAGATGGATATTGGGCAGAAGGATGACCCAGATTGGAATGGACATGGGCCGCCCGGAAAAGCTCGGCTCGCAGGAGGCTCTCTAAGGAACAAAATCGCCAGCCCACCAGTCCCACAAAGGGACAGATTTGTTTTTGATCCCCTTGCTGAGGGCAAGAAAAGTCAGATGGGCCGACAAGAACCTGAGGCACTGAAAGGATGGGCCTATGAGACTCAGCCTGGGTAAATGAGGGAAGAACGATTTTCCCTTTATCAAGAATTTGATAGGCCGAGCCAGAGGACTGGCCCGCTTCTTGATTGGAGAACTGAAGGGTTCTGGGCTGGACCGGGGTAAGATCAATTAGAATGGGTGTAATTCCAGGTCCAGAGACAGAGATATTGGACAGGCCTTGTGCAATCGTGGGAGGTGGGGCATTGGACCCCTGCAAGGTCTGATAGAGGGCCTGAAGTTGGGCCGGATCTAATTGGGCCATCATCTGCAAGATCTGGCCGATAGGATTGTTGGAAGCAAGGGAGGGCTGGGCGCCCTCTATGGGGGCAGCAGATGGAGGAGGGACGATCCCTTATCCTGATTGAAATTGTGTGACCCTAGGTTGGTCCACCAGGAGACCTTGAGGAAGGGATTCCTCATGAGAATGGGGAAGATCATAAGAAGACATGGTGGATTCAAAGAGAGGATTGGAATAAGAGGTGAAGAAGGAATTGCTCCTAGAAGATGAATCTAAGGACCGGAAGCAACTCCACATGCAATGGAATACCTTGACACAAAACAAACAACACAAACAAAGACAAATGAGACACTAAAAAAAATACCAAACTTATGAAGACAAAGAAAGGGATGAGAGGCACTCAAAATCAACCAAGTTATAATGATGCACCAATTTTTATTTGTTTCCTCTTTAGAGCCTTAATGATTTGAATTTAGATATTCTCTCCAACAAGCTTCCTAATAGGAAGGGCGTTTGGGACTTGGTTAACTCTAGGTGTGAACTCTCCCTCACTTATGCAACCTAGACATGGTGTGGTAAAGGTACAACCGGCCCGACATCCATGTGAGAATCCATGGCTCGCGGGGACTTATGGAGGTCGCTGATGTGGTCACCTAGTCGGCCCCAAGGAATATGGAGATGAGAGGTTCACACACCAAGGTAGGAAATGCAACTATGATATGAAATATGAATGAGCCTATGTGCACCAGAGTGCATGCAATTTCTAGCTTAAAACTAACAATCAGTATGCAAACAATGATGTATAAATGAATAACAACAAAGGAGGAGACCAGATATCAACCAAGAATGAAAATCAAAGTAAAAAACTATAGAAATATAAGCAACCTCGGTGTGCGTACCTGTACTGAAGAAACGATCATCCAGGAGACCGCTATGAGATAAGATGGTCTATCGCTAAACTACTTTTAAGCTGAAAACGACCAGACAGAAGACCACCAAGGAACCAGGGAGCATAAACAACAAGAAATAAAATGGGAAAATTGAGGAAAACACAAGGGCTATTGAGATAAACTAAAGAGAACAGGTGAAACAAGAACTCAGCACGATTGGCACTAGATGTCCCACCGTGATTGCTAAAAAAATGGGTGTGTTGATAGTTTTTTTGTGTGTGTGATGTGATGAACGAATGAATGTGAATGTGAGGGAGAAATATGTGAAAGTGTGTGAGCAAGTAATGACCTAACTCAAACAATCACAAAATCAAGAGCATGGGCAAGTCATCGATACTTATGGAGGAAGAAAAATAAAAACACATGCCGGGGCATGAAGCAAAGGAATAAAGTAAAAACACACACCGTAGGTGTAGAGCAGGTAAAGTAAAAAGAGAGCAAGCAAGGATGATGACAAAGATGAACAAATACCCAACCAAAGATGCGTGATCGCCACCAAAGTAATTAAAGTAGTAAAATCACAATAATAGCTTGGAAAGAGCCGGTTGAAGTCACCCGCCCACAGGAGAGAGAAAACCAGGCGCACAGATGAAAAATGGTCTTTCAGACGACCGCGATCCAGCAGAAAACGGTCTTACGATAGACCGCCTTATACTTGAAAACGGCCTTCCAGATGACCGCTAGAGCACCCAGAACAGTAGTTTGGAACTTTGATCTCCACCCCTCCTGGCCGGCCAGAAAGGTTGGGCCTCGTGCAATGAGTCCTGTAAACCTGCGAGAAAGTGTAGACAACAAGAAAAACAACCCAATTAGCCCTTGGGACAAGTGTAGTACCTATAACTCAACTAAGCTAGTATGCATAAAAGAAGGGTGAATACCTGGGAGGTTTGTTTTTTTTAACCCCTGTGGGGGCGTGAAAAAGATGGGAGGATGGTTTGAGAAGATGATTGAATGCAGAGAACGTGGAGAAAAGAAGAGGGAAGATGCTATGGATGCAAGGGAATGATGAATAAAACTAAAGACCAAAGACACAAACTAGACCAAAGAACTTTGTACTCCCTGAACCAGAAGCTTGGTGGACGTGGAAGTAGCTTCTCCTTGGTTGGAAGTGGCTCCAGAACGCATCAGCACTTCGACGTAATCTCCAAAAATCTCCTCCTCAAGCCATGAAGTCAAGAGTCCTATTTATAGGCCCTCAAATCCTAGGTTCGAGTTGGAGGGATAATGACTCGAAAATAGACCTGAAACTAGATAATCCTTGAAAATAATACTCCCAAAAATCCATAGAATCAAACATAAGGTTCTGGGAGTCTCTGGTGAGAGAGAAATCAAAGGATGAAGGACTCTAGTTTGTCCACGGCCGAGGAGAGGAAGAACAGCAGAGCAGGACTCTCTATTCCACTAGCGGTCTTGTGATAGACCGCTAGCCAGAAAAAATGGTCGTGCGACAGACCGCTAGGCACATGCGTCCAGAAAAAGATAAGATCAAAGAGACCAGCAGGACTCTCTGCCCATTAGCGGTCTAGCAATGGACCGCCAACGTCCTCCTTGCAGTCGTACGATAGACCGCTAGGGGAGAGGACGTGGCAAAAGAGATAAAGGCTAATAAATCCACAACTTAATGCATAAAAATAATCCGCATAAATCCTTATCTAGGCCCAATAAGGTGAAGTGACGAGAAATCAATGGAGCTAAGTCTAACCAAGGAGAATGACCCATAAAATTAGGCCCAAAAATGACCAAAAATGGCCCAATAAGCGATGAATAACTCGGGACATCATAAAAATAGATAAGGAGATGACCCAACTCATTTGTCATAAAATGGGTGTCAATAATGTACTTGATAGTACTTGCTAGAACACGAATTTTACTTGCTTGAACATGATTCTTACTTGCTTGAACATGAGTTCTTGCTTGCCTGAAAAGTGGCATCAACATCTAGAAAGTTCTTGATATCCTGCTTGTCAAATACTTGAAATCATGTGATACTCTCTCTATACAGTTCTTGATCTCTTACTTGTTCATCATGCATAGATATACCTGTATACCTGAATTTCTTACTTGATCATCATGCATTGTTATACCGCATTACACGTAACATGTAAACCACTTAAGATTGCTCGAACTTTAGATGTAATTCCTACTGAGCGATTCGCTCATCTAGTTGCATTCTAACATTTTTCAGGTAATTCGGATAGCGACATCCACATGAACGGGAATAAGACCGAGTGAAGAGTGCTAGAGTCACTGGTCGTCTACTGCCAATTAGTCGTGTCCTTTGTGTTTTAAGTCTTACCTTATATCTTTAGTTATGACTGGTCTAGTCGAATGAAACTTGTTGAGGCATGTAGCCCAGTAGATGGATTTGAATAATGGACTAGAATTGTCATTAATGGATTAATGGTATAATTGTCATCTTGGACATTTGGTATCATTTTAGAAATTTAGAATTTTGCGCACTCTGTCTTTTGTCAAAAAAAAATTTACTGCTGTGATCGATTGGTTCTATATAAGCTGGCCACGACCTGGGTATCTTTCGCGCTCGGGGCGTGACAACCTTCATGGTATCAGAGCGTAGGATTTCAATTTCCTAAGAAATAAGAAGTTAGAAAATTAGAAGTCACGATTGAAATCTAAGAAAAACCAAGTCTAAGGATAGGGTTACACCTTATACCCTGTGAGATAGGTAGAGCCATGGGTTAAGTTTTATAATGACATTTGACCTTATAAATTAAACATGATACTTAGTACACTTAAAATTCTCTTATCGGTTCATGGCCGCTGAAAGAGCACAATGGCGCGAGATGCAGCGCACCGTGCAAGGTCTTACGCATGCACTACATCAAGTAGCGCAAGGCGGAGCTAACCGTGGAGCTGGTGATCTCCACCGAGGTTTTTGCAACATGAACCCACCAAGATTCGCAGGTTCGTCTGACCCCGAACATGCTGAAAACTGGTTGAAGGAGATTGACAGAATTTTCCGTGTAATGCAATGCACGGATGAGGAAAGGGCCCTACTGGCTATATTCCAACTGGAGCGGGACGTTCGAGGCTGGTGGGAATCCGTAGAAGCAACATTGCCTGACGACCATGTCACATGGGATGACTTTGTTGAACATTTCAACAACAAGTACTTCTCTGATCGTATTCAAGAGAAGAAGGCCACGGAATTTGTCGCACTGAAACAACAGACCCTGAAAGTGGCCAAGTATGAGGCCAAGTTCTCAAGACTGTCCAGGTATACACCCCACTTGGTGTGTACTGAAAAGATGAAGGCAAGAAGGTTCCTTAACGGGCTTCGGCCCCACTATATTACACAACTTGCACTGATGGACATCCAAGTCTATTCGGAGATAGTTTGGCGTGCCCAATTGCTAAAAGATGCCATCGAATTATCTGAAAGGATTCGAGGAAAGGACAAGAAGGAACCTGTCACAGGTCAGGGAAAATTTGAACCATCATTCAGCAAGAAGCGGTTCTTCAATGAAGGGGAGTCCTCTAAGGGAAAGAGGTTTCAAAAGAATGACAAGCTCTTCTCCACCACTACACCTTCTAAAGAAATTTGTAAATACTATGACAAGGCTGGTCATAAAGCCGAGGAATGCTGGAGGAAACTAGGAGCCTGTCTCCAATGTGGAAGCCAAGATCATCGAATTCTTGATTGCCCATTGAAGAATGAGCAAGCCACTAAAGATGAGAAATGTTCGGCAAAGAAACAAGGCCGTCTGCAAGCTCTCCACGAGACGGTACCCACAGAAGGTGTTGTATATATCTCAGTGTTTTTTTTTATGATAACAAAACCAAGGACATATGGTTGCTCACATGCTTGGAACTAATAACCTAAGTGATTTTCATAAGCTTTCAAGGTCGGAACTCTTCATGTTTTTGCTTATGGTTTTAGCATTCCAAATGGTTTTCTAAGAACTTGAAATAACTTTTAACCAATCGTTCAATTCATGCCTCGATCATATGGACACACTTTTCTAGGCTAAACTTTTTATTTTTCAGGTTTTTGACAGTCCGATCGACCTCCAGCATCACCCCGGTCGACCTGGAATAACAGAATGAAATTTTCTACAGGCTGTCTCAGTGGCGGTCGACCGCCCCCTCAATCCCGGTCGACCGAATTTCCCAGGGACTGGCCTTCTGTAGGTTTCTCAGTGGCGTTCGACCGCCAACCCCTGTAGGTCGACCGCCAGCCCCGAGCTGCCCAATATTGTTGACTTTTTGTCACTTCGAGGGAAGCCCTTTCACTTAGTATTGTTTAATCCCTGATCACCCAAAACCCTCCAGAAATTGTGGATCTTATCTGGGGGAGTCCATGGACCATTCAAGCCTATAAAACTTATACAAGAGGGTCAAGAAAACCCTACTACTTAAGGTGGATCAAGGAGGCTATCAAAGAGGAAGAGAAGGGACCTAGCACTGTAGGCGTGAACAGTGCTCTGAGAAGAGTTCTTCATCCTTCTTCATCCATTCAAGTGAAGATCAATCCAAGGGATCAAGCTGCATCCAAAGCATTCGTCATCCATTAAGGGGGACAAATCAACATTCCTCTCTTGTGCTCTAATTTCATATTTTCTCTTGAGCTTCATTTGTGATTCTTGTAATCGTTAAACATTTCAGTGTGTATGGATCTTCCTAGATCCGTGTGTGTGTGTGTGTGTGTGTGTGGTTAATCCGTTGTAGTTTTGTGTGTGTTAAGGTGTTCTTACACCTTCGTGGGAGATCTCCTTCCCAGTGTATGTGTGTGTGTGTCTGATCTTGTAACACTTTACAAGATAGTGTGTGGATCCTCACTGTCGGTGAGGGGTGGACATAGGTTGTCGTTGTGGCATCCGAACCACCTTAAAATTACTGTCTCTTTGTGGTTTGTTCCTTATCTCCTTTCCTCCTTCTTGCATGCCTGTAGATCTAGATTGTGTGATTTCTTTCAAATAGATCTTTCGGTATATCAAGCTGGACTCAGACTGACAAGGTTATTCTTGCCGGAAAGATAACAGTCTGTGCGAGTAAATCTACGGATATGTTAACTCTGCCTAGTACCAAGGGTTATTGTTGTGATTAATTCTGATAGATCTAGGTTATCCTGCTCTTAGTTCACTGTGTCCTCGCTTAATCGTAAAATTGAGTATAGTTCGGCTAAATTTTTGTTATCACCCAATTCACCCCCCTCTTGGGTGCCATTGATTACGGGACTTCAGAAGGTGGAATTGTGGAATGTACTCTAATTATTTGTTCTAAAATTGCACAAGTTTTATTTGATATTGGAGCAACTCATTCATTCGTTTCCAAGAAATTTGCTGCTTCATTTTCTAAGAAACCTGAACTGTTAGATTTGGTCATATCTACGCCTCTTGGGAATGAGTCCGATATCATGTATCACTATCCAAATTGTGAGGTTATGGTTAAACGAAATAATCTACCTGTCGACTTGATATGCCTAGATATGAAGGGGTATGATGTCATACTAGGTGCTGACTGGTTATCCACGTATCAAGCAACTGTAGATTGCCGAAATAGCAAGGTAACTTTCGTGGATGTCCAAGAGCTGGTTTACACTAGCCCTCGGAATAGATCACCTTTTATCTCAGCTCTCCGAGCTAGCAAACTCATGAGTAAGGGATGTATGGCTTTCATAGCATTCGTGACTACCACGGAAGTCGAGGATATTAAACTTGAAGACATCCGTATAATTCAAGATTTTCCCAATATTTTTTCAGAAGAATTGCCTGGCTTACCCCCAGAAAGGGAAGTGTCATTCACAATCGACCTTGTCCCTGGTGCTGGTCCGGTTTCCAAGGCACCATATAAAATGTCCCCCGCTAAGCTGAAAGAGCTAAAAGAGTAGGTAGTGGAGTTATTGAAAAAGGGTTTCATCAGGCCAAGTACTTCCCCATGGGGAGCACCCGTGCTATTCGTCAAAAAGCAGGACGGATCGATGAGACTATGCATTGATTATCGGTAGCTAAATCACCTCACAATCAAGAACAAGTACCCGCTGCCAAGAATTGATGAGTTGTTTGATCAACTATCTGGAGCTACATACTTCTCCAAAATTGATCTTCGTTTTGGTTACCACCAACTGAAGATCAATGAAGAAGACATTCATAAAACTACATTCCGAAGCAGGTATGGGCATTACAAATTTACTGTTATGCCTTTCGGACTAACAAATGCCCCTGTAACCTTTATGCAATTAATGAACAGCACCTTTCAGCCACATCTGGATCAATTCATCATGGTCTTTATCGATGATATCTTGATTTATTCAAAGTCTGAAGAAGACCATGAAGAACACCTTAAGAAGACATTACAAATATTAAGGGAAAATAAATTATATGCCAAATTTAGCAAGTACAAGTTCTGGCTCAAGGAAGTATCCTTCTTGGGCCATATAGTCTCGAAGAATGGAATTTCTGTCGACCCTTCAAAGGTCGAAGTTGTGAAGAATTGGGAATAACCAACAAATGCAACGGAGATCTGAAGTTTATTGGGTCTAGCTGGTTACTACTGGAATTTCATCAAGGACTTCTCAAAAATTAATGTTCCTCTTACCAGATTGACTCGCAAGGAAGTGCCTTATGAGTGGAATGAAGACTGTGAGAAGGGTTTCCAAGCTTTGAAGGATCTCATGACCACTACTCCAGTCTTATCATTATCAATTGAAGGAGAGAAGTACGAGGTATATACCGATGCTTTGGGTATTGGCCTCGGATGTGTATTGATGTAAAATGGGAGAGTCATTGCGTAGTCTTCCCGGCAATTAAAGAAGCACGAAGAGAACTACCCTGTGCATGACTTAGAGTTAGGCGCAGTAGTATTTGCCTTGAAGATCTGGAGGCACTATCTCTATGGAGAATAATTCATAGTATACTCCGATCATAAAAGCCTCAAGTATTTATTCTCCCAAAAGGAGCTAAACATGCGACAAAGGCGATGGCTCGAATATCTCAAGGATTTCGACTTCACTATACAATACCATCCTAGTAAGGGTAATTCCGTAGCTGATGCCCTTAGTCGAAAGCCGAGAGCAATTTTGGCCAACTGTATGATACAAGAATGGAAGTTGTTGGAGAAATTCTCAAAACTCAATATAAGCACGGATGAGACAAACAAGTGTATTATTTTATCCCATATGTGATGGAATCCTCGGTTCAAGATTCAAAATTTAAAAATTTGACGGGGATCGGCAATCAACTTCATCAACACAATCAAATGGCCAATCTATTTGTCTCATGATAAATGGGCCTCTTTATGGGCCTTATGGGTTATGTCCGTAGCAATTATGTAATAGTCCTTTCATATTTTTGTCTTTAAGTCTTCCAATAGAGTGTCTTTTAGTCTCCCCAAGAGAACTATAATGAGTAGACATTAAGTGTTTAGGATAGTGTCTTTTGGTCTCCCCAAGAGAACTATAATGAGTAGACATTAAGTGTTTAGGATAGTGTCTTTTGGTCTCCCCAAGAGAACTACAATAAGTAGACATTAAGTGTTTAGGATAGTGTCTTTTGGTCTTCTTTGAGAGTCTATAAAAGAGTCATGTATCTTTCATTTGAAAACAGTGAATGAAATCTTATTTTTGGAACCCCCATGTGATGCCCACGTAGGAGGGGCCTTCCCCTCCTTTATCTTCTTCCCCCCCCCCTCTTTTAATTCCCATGGCCGTGAGTGCCTGTTCTTCCTTCCCTCTCCACGGGTGAGATGCCCAGTTCTTCCCTCCTTGCCACGGGTGTTGATGCCCTTCATTCCTCCCTTCTCCTCCAGCCACCAGCATCTTCCGCTCACCCCCACAGCTTGGCCGAACTTCCCGTTCCCCAGTTCCTCCTGTCTTCTAACCCAATCTTTCACTGCTGCGGCGGTCTACCTTCCTTGCCTCACCCTCTAAGCTTCTTCCTCCCGGCCACGCTATTACCTCATACGCCCACGCTACCTCCGTTCCCGTCATACACGCACTGCACCCCTTTCCACAGCCTCAAGACAACCCCCTGCAACCCCAACCACGTCCACCCACTATCCCCATAGCTTACACCCACAAACACCACCACTAAACTTAGCCCCCACTCCACAAGCCCATCCCAAACCCGCAGGCAGTTTCTGGCCCAATTTGCAGAGTAACTTCCAGCTCGTTCCAGGTGGAGTCTGCATCCAAGGTCTTCAGCAAAGTTGATCGTCCACAAGTCCTCTTCGCAAGCGAGTTGGAATCGTGTCGATCCGAGTTCGTGGCCGCCCACAAGGGACTTTCTTCCCCGACTGCGCAGAGAAGGCCTGACAGCGACCTGAAGCGGTTTGGGGCAACAACCACGACCTCTTCTTGAAGGATTCAGGCTCCAGGATCTTCATCAAAGTTCTCCATCCTCAAGTCAGCTACCGGGATCAGAAGACGGAACCGCAATCAGAGGTCGGTGGCCAGAGTTACAAATTTTATACCCCGACGACCCCATTCTGCCTCCTGTCTGTCTCCTCCGACCAGTCCCCACTCAACGGGACCTGCACGTCCACACCGACATCCGACTGAGGCGAGACCAGTGCCGCTGGAAAGTAGTCGTCCCCACGATTCCAACGCCACCTGCCGCGCACCAAACGGAGTTCGGGGTTGCTCGTGGTGTCCCTGTCAAGCCGCTGTTCAGAAGCTGCCCCTGCACAGAACCAGAACGGGGTCCCCGCTCAGTCGTCCGTGGCGACCAGGTTCGGGCGGAACCAAAATTCAGAAAAATTGTGCTGTATCCCTACCCTGTTACGAAGCCAACGGCACCAACCGCGCCTCCGGCAAAATTCCAGAGTGCGATCCACAGCCACTTCAACAGCTGCTGGTCACAGATTCCAGAACCGGGCTGATAAAAGAATTTGGAGAAATATGAAAGAAGAGTCAGTTTTATGCCCGACGTTAATTTGTTTCACATCAAGTGGTATCAGAGCTTAGGGAATCGGGCCGTCCCATCGGACCGAGATCCTGAGCTTTGAGGTTCGAGGTCGAACCTCCTCCAAGCGGAGGAGTATGATGGAATCCTCGGTTCAAGATTCAAAATTTAAAAATTTGACGGGGATCGGCAATCAACTTCATCAACACAATCAAATGGCCAATCTATTTGTCTCATGATAAATGGGCCTCTTTATGGGCCTTATGGGTTATGTCCGTAGCAATTATGTAATAGTCCTTTCATATTTTTGTCTTTAAGTCTTCCAATAGAGTGTCTTTTAGTCTCCCCAAGAGAACTATAATGAGTAGACATTAAGTGTTTAGGATAGTGTCTTTTGGTCTCCCCAAGAGAACTATAATGAGTAGACATTAAGTGTTTAGGATAGTGTCTTTTGGTCTCCCCAAGAGAACTACAATAAGTAGACATTAAGTGTTTAGGATAGTGTCTTTTGGTCTTCTTTGAGAGTCTATAAAAGAGTCATGTATCTTTCATTTGAAAACAGTGAATGAAATCTTATTTTTGGAACCCCCATGTGATGCCCACGTAGGAGGGGCCTTCCCCTCCTTTATCTTCTTCCCCCCCCCCCCTCTTTTAATTCCCATGGCCGTGAGTGCCTGTTCTTCCTTCCCTCTCCACGGGTGAGATGCCCAGTTCTTCCCTCCTTGCCACGGGTGTTGATGCCCTTCATTCCTCCCTTCTCCTCCAGCCACCAGCATCTTCCGCTCACCCCCACAGCTTGGCCGAACTTCCCGTTCCCCAGTTCCTCCTGTCTTCTAACCCAATCTTTCACTGCTGCGGCGGTCTACCTTCCTTGCCTCACCCTCTAAGCTTCTTCCTCCCGGCCACGCTATTACCTCATACGCCCACGCTACCTCCGTTCCCGTCATACACGCACTGCACCCCTTTCCACAGCCTCAAGACAACCCCCTGCAACCCCAACCACGTCCACCCACTATCCCCATAGCTTACACCCACAAACACCACCACTAAACTTAGCCCCCACTCCACAAGCCCATCCCAAACCCGCAGGCAGTTTCTGGCCCAATTTGCAGAGTAACTTCCAGCTCGTTCCAGGTGGAGTCTGCATCCAAGGTCTTCAGCAAAGTTGATCGTCCACAAGTCCTCTTCGCAAGCGAGTTGGAATCGTGTCGATCCGAGTTCGTGGCCGCCCACAAGGGACTTTCTTCCCCGACTGCGCAGAGAAGGCCTGACAGCGACCTGAAGCGGTTTGGGGCAGCAACCACGACCTCTTCTTGAAGGATTCAGGCTCCAGAATCTTCATCAAAGTTCTCCATCCTCAAGTCAGCTACCGGGATCAGAAGACGGAACCGCAATCAGAGGTCGGTGGCCAGAGTTACAAATTTTATACCCCGACGACCCCATTCTGCCTCCTGTCTGTCTCCTCCGACCAGTCCCCACTCAACGGGACCTGCACGTCCACACCGACATCCGACTGAGGCGAGACCAGTGCCTCTGGAAAGTAGTCGTCCCCACGATTCCAACGCCACCTGCCGCGCACCAAACGGAGTTCGGGGTTGCTCGTGGTGTCCCTGTCAAGCCGCTGTTCAGAAGCTGCCCCTGCACAGAACCAGAACGGGGTCCCCGCTCAGTCGTCCGTGGCGACCAGGTTCGGGCGGAACCAAAATTCAGAAAAATTGTGCTGTATCCCTACCCTATTACGAAGCCAACGGCACCAACCGCGCCTCCGGCAAAATTCCAGAGTGCGATCCACAGCCACTTCAACAGCTGCTGGTCACAGATTCCAGAACCGGACAAGATCGACTTCGGCATTTGTTTCACATCAATATGAGTCTACATCCAGATTTGCTACCTGAAATTAAGAAGTTACAAGAAGAA
This sequence comes from Amorphophallus konjac, assembly GCA_022559845.1. Lineage (NCBI taxonomy): Eukaryota > Viridiplantae > Streptophyta > Magnoliopsida > Alismatales > Araceae > Amorphophallus > Amorphophallus konjac. Next base: position 138,045,930 of record CM040128.1, on the reverse strand, counting down.
GATCCCGCACTAGTGGAGATAAAAGGCAAGATGGACGAGAGACTTGATTTCAAGCTGGCACCCGATGGTAGATTGCTATTTCATGAACGGACATGTGTACTCGACTGTCCTGAGTTGAAAAAGAAGGTTCTTGAAGAAGCTCATCGATCGAGGTACATGATCCATCATGGAGTCACTAAGATGTACCAGGACTTAAAATGAACTTTCTGGTGGCCTAATATGAAAAGGGAGGTAGCGGACTTCGTGTCTCGTTGCCTGACATGCCAACAGGTGAAGGCGGAACATCAGAAACTCGCTGGAAAATTGCATCCACTAGATATTCTCAAGTGGAAGTGGGAAGATATCGGCATGGACTTTATCATGGGCTTGCCCAAGTCTAGGGGCAGACATGATGGAATTTGGGTAATCATTGACCATCTAACTAAATCGACTCATTTTTTGCCTATCAAAAGCCGATGGTCGGTTGATGTACTTGCTACCCTATATATTAAGGAGATGGTTAGATTACATGGAGTCCCTATATAAATTGTATCTGACCGAGACCCACGGTTTACCTCTCATTTCTAGAAGAGTCTACAATACTCTCTGGGGACGAAACTCATCTTCAGCACTGCTTTTCATCCCCAGATAGATGGATAGACCGAAAGGATAAATCAAGTTGTTGAAGATATATTAAGGGCATGTATTATAGACTTCGGCGGAAGCTGGCATGCCCACTTACCCCTAGCCGAGTTTGCATATAATAATAGCTATCAAGCCAGTATCCAAATGGCACCTTTCGAGGCACTATATGGCAGAAGTTGTCGATCTCCAATATGCTGGGATGAAGTTGGTGAAAAATAAATTCTAGGCCCAGATATGGTGAGAGATTCAACTGAGAAGATACACCTCATTCGGGAAAGGCTAAAGATAGCACAGTCAGGGCAGAAGTCATATGCTGACAATAGAAGGAGAGATCTGGAATTTCAAGTTGGTGACCATATTTTTCTCAAGGTATCTCCCGGCCGAGACATTAGAAGTTTCGGTGTTAAGGGCAAACTTACACCAAGGTTTATTGGTCCATTTGAAGTGCTGGAAAGAGTGGGCGAGGTGACTTACCACATTGCCTTGCCTCTACAACTATCAGAAGTGCAGAATGTATTCCTTGTTTCTATGTTGAAGAAATACGTGCACGATCCTTCCCATGTCATTGACCACACTGATTTGGTAATACAAAAGGACCTTACCTACGAGCAAAAGCCAATGAAGATCCTCGACCGAGAAGTTCGAGTTTGAAGGAACAAGACGATCCCTATGGTGAAAATCCAATGGAATCGATGCTTAGAACAAGAAGCTACATGGGAAACTGAGGAGTCTATGAAAAGAAGATTTTTGGAGCTATTCTAGTCTGTATGTACTCTACACCCTCTATGTCGTCTTGCATATAGTTGAATTTGGAGACCAAATTCTTTAAGTGGGGGAGGGTGTAGCACCCCCGATAAAATAATAGAGAAGTTGAACTTCTTAAATAAACAATCCTACATGAAGGCCTTATATAAAGAACCATACCTTATGAGGGCTACTATATAAATATACAAAGCCCAACATCACTTAAATGCCAACACATGGATAGTACGTAGTGGGGTTTCTCTTCTTCCAACCCAAAAGGAATGGGTGCCCCTTACCAGGGTGCCATTCACCAAATGAAGCCCCTATGCAAGGGCGCCATTTCCTTCAAGGGCCACCAACCAATTATACATTAATATATGCATACATCTTAAAGACCAACACGTGAAGGTTGCAGTTAGTGTCTAAAGCCATGAAGAATGGACGCCCTCATGCAGAAGCGTCATTTACATGAACATGGTCTCCCATTTAAAGGGCGCCCCTATACCAGGGCGCCATTTCCAAAGTGCTTCTATAAGACTTGAGACACGAACAACCTCATTTAGCTGACAAAGCACCATCCCTTGACCATGGACAGCAATGATCTAGGATCTTATTCCCCAACCGGACCCGCAAGGTAATAAACCAATGCTTTGCGTTGGCAACCAGATTTCCTATATCTATTTTCTTCCGTAGCGCAGGCAGAGGCTACTGCCGTTATCAATGCTGCTTGCAGAATGGAATATTTCCCTTCTTTCCTTCAAAAGACGTGAAGGGACGTCTTCTTCCTACATTCTACGTCCTGCTGCTGGAGCTTTACAGCGGAGAGCGTGCCTTACTTTATTATCTAAAGCTCTGCTGAGAAGGGGCTTGGCTTGGATTTCTTCTTTCTTCTACTTCCTGTACCACGTATACCACTCCAAAAAGGTAGGTGTTCTCAAGATCTTGCCCAACTCGTAGCAAAAATAGGGTAACATAACATGCTAGTATAAGCCATCTGGCATGCCATGTAGCATGTTTCCATACTCTATAGCATGTTACACGGGTTTTAAGTAGAACAACTATAGCCTGTTACACCAGTTTTCTACATAGTTTGTTATACTGATTTTACGGGATTCGAACATATCTCATTACACCAATTTTTACAGCCTTAAATGAGGTTTAAAAACCCAGAATGTCCGGCCCTCAGGTAAAGGGAGCCCCTCACCAGGGTGCCATTTTCTGAAGGGGCGCCCCTGTCAAGGGCGCCATTTAATTGAAGACACTTCACAGTGTCGTCAATTCATTTCCAGTAATTAATGATCAATGCATTCAAAAATATATATCTATTGAACTAAACCATAAAATTCTTGCATGAGTATAATTCTGTGATCCTGATATTTTTTTCTATCTATACATGCCCTTAATTCCTGATTCCAAGAAACTTTGGAAATATGAATAGTGCATGACCCAACTGAATAAGCGCCCCTGACCAGGGCGCCATTTACTTCAATTCATGACCCTCTAGAGGGTCATCATTTAAATGAAGACCCCCTGGGGAGGCGCCAATTCCTTTTCCAGCAAATTATAGACACCCCGTTAGAAAAATTAAAATCTATGAAACTGAAACCCAACAAATCTGCATGAACATAATTCTGAACTCCTGATAATTTTCTCTGTCCACCCATGACCTTATTTTCTGATTTCATGAACCTAAGACATTATGAATAGTGTTATGAGTCTTGGGGTGTACCTGCCCGGTGTAAATAGGGCCAAATGAATTGGTGCCCTAGCTAGGGGCTCCAATTTGTTGAATAGTGACCTCCAGAGAGTCGTCATTTAAATGAAGACTCTCTGCAGGGGCGCCATTTTTCATATATAGAAAGTTGAAAGAAGCCCTAACCCCTAGGTGCCAATTTCATGAAAGCCTGCCTGACCCCCAGGTGCCAATTCCCTGAAAGACTGCCTGACCCCCAGGTGCCAATTCCCTGAAAGACTGCCTGACCCCCAGGCGTCATTTCCTAAAAGCCTGAAAGCAGGGCTAACCCCTGGGCGCCAATTCAGTGAGGCAGCCTGCTAGCAGTGAGCAACAGATTCCGTTCTGATTCTTGATTTGTCTCGTGATTTATACCGACATAACCCTAGTTCATCTCCTTCATGATATATGCCTTTGAACTCCATCCCATGACAGTATACCTTATGTATATCCTACACTGGTCAACCCTTGGAATTCTATATTGGCTATAAAAATGAGAGTGGATGTCGAAAGAAATACATGAAACGATGTGCATATAGAACCCGATCTGGTCCTGGGAGGAGCGCCCAAAAGTACTTGTGCCCATGGGAGTTGAATGATCACGGTGTTTAAGTATTGCACCGAAGTACTTGCTTGACTAGAGACATTCCACACTAACTCTCTCCACTTGCTTGACTTGACTTGTATGGCCCAGAATGGGTAATACCTGACTTGCGTGGCCCGAAAAAGGGCAAGGTACTTGCTTGATTGAAATTGCCAATTCTGTTGACACGTACTTGATACTACCTACTAGAACACGAATTTTACTTGCTTGAACATGATTCTTACTTGCTTGTACATGAGTTCTTGCTTGCCTGAAAAGTGGCATCAACATCTAGAAAGTTCTTGATATCCTGCTTGTCAAATACTTGAAATCATGCGATACTCTCTCTATACAGTTCTTGATCTCTTACTTGTTCATCATACATAAATATACTTGTATACCTAAATTTCTTACTTGATCATCATGCATTGTTATACTGCATTACACGTAACATGTAAACCTCTTAAAGATTGCTCAAACTTGAGATGTAATTTCTACTGAGCGATTCGCTCATCCAATTGCATTCTAGCATTTTTCAGGTAATTCGGATAGCAACATCCACATGAACGGGAATCAGACCGAGTGAAGAGTGCTAGAGTCACTGGTCGTCTACAGCCAATTAGTCGTGTCCTTTGTGTTTTAAGTCTTACCTTGTATCTTTAGTTATGACTGGTCTAGTCGAATGAAACTTGTTGAGGCTTATAGCCCAGTAGATGGATTTGAATAATGGACTAGAATTGTCGTTAATGGATTAATGGTATAATTGTCATCTTGGACATTTTGTATCATTTTAGAAATTTAGAATTTTAGGCACTCTGTCTTTTGTCAAAAAAAAGTTTACTGCTCTGATCGATTGGTTCTATATAAGCTGGCCACGACCTGCGTATCTTCTGCGCTCGGGGCGTGACACGATGCCATCCAAGTCAATCCACAGACGTTCCTTGCATTGAGCAGACAAGTCTAGTTCGACGCAAGCAAGAGCTTCAGTGGTATCAGTCATTGCCAATGTGTTGTCGTGAATTCTTAGCACATGCCCAAAGTTTCCTACAATAGATCACATACATTCCTAATGGTAGAGATTAGCAGGAAGGGACGGGAATCCAATCCAGACAGGCGCAGTGGCTGGGTCTGCATCGAAGTTGAAATTAGGCATCCAGCGGAAGAACTGGAAGAGAAAACCCTTAATATAAATATTTTTCTATATGAGGAGTTTGATGAAATCAGCCTCACTCTCAAATCTCAGCAGAAGATGTCGCTGATTTAAACGGATAATAACAAAGTCAGAAGATAGAGATAATCGTTGTGATAGACAACTCTTGATTTCAGGGATTACAGGCCTTCCATACGAGCATTTAGCAATGATGGCAGAGTGGAGGGGTTGTAGCGATGCTTCGATATCCACCTTGGAGAAGTAGACAACCGGCTCCCCCAAATCTGTGAATCCAGGAGCCTTTATGGGAATGGAAATCTTGGGTTTCTTGTGAGACGCCATGAGAGTCTGAGCATAGGAGCAGTGAGATGCAGCGATGCCCAATGGAGGTGAAGTCTGGAGGGGGCCAGAGATCGCAGTGGGGGGGGTCCCTGCCACGCTAGCCATGGCCGGCGGCTAGGATCTACACGGCTACCACAAAGAGTCCCGACTTCAAATATTGAACTATGTGATATTGAATTGTACTAAAAAATCTTAATTATTATTTTTAGTACAATTCAATAACTTTGTGATATTGAATTGTACTAAAAATAATTAAGTTTTTTACAACTATATCTCCAAAGAACACCATACTTATATTTATCCCCTACTTTTCGTATGTTATCAAGGATATCCTTAATATATCTAATATTGTTGCATAATACTCTCGTCATAACTCATGTTACTTTAACTCAGTTGTCGTACGAGTTAAGAGGACAAAAGACTAACCTTGGTGCGGACACCAGAGCGAGCGAGAAGCACGAACCGCCAAGCCGTCGGTACTGTACGCGGAGCACCACTCAAGCTACATCAGCTTCTCTTTGGCTCGGAGATAGTCTGGAGTCTCCGCCATAAGTTTGGACACTTTTTTTGCATTTATTTGCACTGTATTTGGGCTTGTAATGTGTGTTTTTATTTGGGTTTTCATGTTGGGCTCTTTGTAAGGCACTTAATAAGCCATTTGGATTAGGCCCTTTAGAGTCCATTAAAAAGTGTGGCCATAATGGACCACTAGACTTCATAATAGATCTTTAAATGACTTAAGGCCCAATTGGGCTTCTCTCTTTCTCATGAGTTTCCTAGATTGGAAGGCTCAATTGGCTGGTCTATGGCCCAACTTGGACCAAGCCTCTCTTGTTGACCAAGGGAGACAAAGTGGGAAGAAAAGCCCACTTTCTCTCCTTAAAATAAGGGGGCTGCCTTTTGGCCTCATTAGGCTAAACTTATTTAATTAGGCTTGACCACATGGGGGAAATAGCATTTGGCATCTCCTCTACGTAAACCAAGATCCATGGGTTTCATATAAAAGGGTTGTATTTCCTATTTTCAATAATTAATGAAGAGAAAATTCTGAATTTTGTTGGAGCAAGCAAGGGCTGCCCCCTATCTCTCTCTTCTCCCCCCTTCTACAGCTGAGAAGGCTGTGAATCAGAGGTGTGAAGCCTCCCTTATCAGGTGTGAAGATCCTCGTCGCCGTCGCCACCGCCATCGTGCTGCCGTCGCACCATCGCCATCGTCGCCGGAGTTCTGTCCATCCAGGATAGCCCCTTCTTCCATGAATTTCTGCTCCCAGCCACGAGATCCTTTGGAGCCCAAACTTTCAGGGTGAGTTCCATAGATCATCACCACGTCCTATAAAAATTGGTGGAGCCTCTAGTTTCTATTTTCCATTTTTGCATTTTCATTCTCCACCTTCCTTTAGATCTGCCTGCAGTCTGTCCAGATTTCCAGATCCCAAATAGGTCATCCATGAACCCACCTTCTAGTGATCCAAATGACTTGAAATTTTTATTGGAGGTTCTGTCCACCTAACATCACGTCCACAGAGTTTCTGGTGAATTTAGAATCTCGTTCATATTTTCTAAAAATTCACTCCAGATCCCAACTCAGTTCTGCCTGCCACTGTCCAGATCCGACCCCCGTCAGTATCAAATCCCCAACAAATCGAAACCTCCACCAAACCCTTCATAAAAATTATTGCCATTTTTCCCTTTCTCTCCTCTACAACTTTCATGAAGAGCGCAAAGTCTGAATCGGAGGTCTACTTCATGGTCAATGCCAACTCTCATGAAACTTCTTTTCTGCCCGGCCAGATCTGAAACAGAGATCAGTCCGGTTCATAAATCGGCCAACAAAAGTACAATCCCAACGAATTTTCTAAAGTCACAGAGGGTCGAAGGACTTTGAGAGAGATTTCCAACGGTACCTTTTGTTCGTCGATCTGACGTCGGTGCTGATCGCAGCGACAGATCTCACCGGATCACGCGTGAAAAAATAGAAGCAGCAGATCTGAGGGCAGCCACTCCAAGACTTGGAGATCGGAGCTGATCGGCCTCCAACCGGTGTTCCAGCCCGGCCGCCGTCCAGGGGAGCACACCACCTGGTTTCACCATCACAGCGGGACCCACCCTGCCAGGTTCGGAGGACTGAGCAGCACGTGGGCCCCACGTATCCGTAGATCGTGCCGTCCGGACAGCACCAAAATGCGAGTTTCGGCACCGTCGGAGCGACATCAAGATGCTGCCCGTCAACCCACTTCCCACTACTCCCGGGCCCCACATGTGACCTGTTACCTCCCTACGTGGAGTGGGTCAAAACTTTGTACCGCTGTAAAAATTTGTTAACCGGGGGTACGGATTTGGCCGGGGTTGTCTTCCCCACGCGGGGTGCGTGGAGGTACGGTCTTAACTTCTTGGCATTACGCTTGCTTAGCTAGTATATGGTCATATGCCGCTGTGAGAGCGTTAGGATTCTAGCCCGTGAGTCCATGTCACCACTGTGAGTGAGAGAGTGACCCATCCCATGGCTCGATCCGAGCACGGAAGTGAGTCGACCACCCTTGACTCTGCCGGTTTCTCAACCGCGCAGATCCGCGTTTCCCCTCGCCTGGGACGACGAGTGAGCTTACGTTTCTATCAGCGACGTATAGCCCATAGGAACTCTTAGTGTCAGGCCGAAGTGTCGTTGTATGTTGATGGTCGGGTCTCCATCTAGAGTCCGAGGTCTGCATCACGTAGAGTCGGTCCCCCGTGTCTGTCCCGCATCAGTTTGGTATCAGAGCGAGTCGAGTCTAGGGTTGTCGTTGCATAAGTCTTGCACGGTATAAGTCGAGTCTAGGATCATCATTATTTTTAAAACAAAAAAAAGGTGTTTTAAAATTGCATTTCATCCCGATAATTTGGTATATTAAAAGGTGTTGTCCGAACGTTAGGCTACGCCTATCGGGAAGGCCGCACACTTGCGCGAGTGGTCTTCGGATCGATTAACTCCGCCACGTACCGGATATTGGCTTAAGTCTAGGTGCATTAGTTGGTGTTTGCATTAGTCTGTGTGTCCTAGTTCGTGTGTCTTTGCATGCCCACCCGTCGAGGCACCCAATACTCGCCACCACCACCTATGGCGGATTCCCGAGCCCGTAGCTCCGATGAGCCCTCGACGGCCGAGATGTTCCGAGCCCTCATGGATCGTCTCGATACACATATGGATGGCCTTAGTACGTGTCAGATGGCATAGGAACGCGTCTAGAAGGGAGAATGAAAGCCCTCGAGGATCGGGCTGAAGTATCAGACCAGTCCATTCAGGGTCTTGTAGGGAGGATTGCCGTCCTTGAGAGGGCCCTAGTAGCGGCGCAACCCGCGCCGACGAATGGCCAACAAGAGCCAGCTCAGCCACCCGCTATGCCAAGGGCTCATGGGGTAGATGTTTGGAGGCAGCAGGTGCATGAGGTGGATGACTATGCATCTGATAATGAATAAGGGGGTTACGGTCGTGATCGTCGAAACCAACGACGGAATCGTGATGATGTCGACGATTGTGTTCTTAGGAGCGTGCGTGCGGACCCTCCCCTATTTGACAGGTCTTTGGATCCGAAGGTCTATTTAGATTGGGAGGCCGGCATGGACCGGTACTTCGAGTGGTTTGAGATGACGGACCACCGAAGAGTTCAGTATGCGAAGATGAAGTTGCATGGATAGGCCCAAACTTATTGGATCAATGTGGAGAGCCTGTTAGTGCAGCGACATCAACCCCCGATCGGTACTTGGGATGACATGAAAATGAAGTTGAGGCAGAAATACCTTCCTGCCACGTATCGCCTGCATCTCATAGACAAATGGCAAAATCTCTCCCAAGGGAACCGGTCCGTGACTGAGTACACCGCCGAGTTTGATGAGTATTATTTACGGTGTGGAGTTACGGAAGAGAGCACCATGACCATATCGCGCTTTCGAAAAGGTCTACGGCCGAACTACCAATATGAACTTTTCCGCCGTAATGTGACCACTTTGGAATAGGCGTATCAGGTTGCTCTCGAATTGGAGAAATTTGAGGCCGAGTTTGAGCCTACCCATCTGTTGGGCCCCTTTCCCATTCGTAGTGTCGAGCCCCATGGCTCTTCAGGCACGTATCCGAGGGCCCCCATGGCTCTACCTCAGGAGCTCACTCGCCCCGAGCCATTCGCTCCTAGGCCTCGCCCTCCACCTCCGAGGGATATCCCTCCTCATCCCCAACCCACGGCACCCACGGTCCATCCACCGGCACCCACACCCATTGCTCGTCCTTTGTTGCCTACACCTCCTATCCGTCGGGAGGATAAGGGGAAAGGACCTTTGATCGCGGAGCCCAGTGGATCACGGCAGCAGTGTTATCGCTGCAATGGGTTTGGCCACTTCGCCAACAAGTGTCCCACTCGTCAGTCTCTTGTCATTAGGGACACATAGGCCTGGGATGCCACCTCTTCAGATCTTGTGTTAGTCAGCTATGAAGCAGATCAGGAGCTAGCTGACGAATACTATGAGATTGAAGGTGATGGCCAGGATGCCCAGTATTTGGACGATACCCACGTGGGGGTCATCAGGTGTATTCTCACCCAGTCACAGGCCAGTGATGATTGGCGTCGGACCACCATCTTTCATACATACTGTAGGCTGGGGGACATGTATGTAAGGTGATCATCGATAGTGGGAGTTGCATCAATGCAATCTCCACAGGCACAGTCTCACGTCTTGGTCTTACTCCCGTGGACCATCCTTGCCCCTATCGAGTATCATGGGTGGATTCCACCTCCATTTCGATCAGGCTGCGGTGTTTGGTCCCATTGCAGTTCCATGCCTATCGTGACGAGATCTGGTGTGATGTCCTCCCCATGAAGGTGGGCAATATCATTCTTGGTAGGCCGTGGTTATTTGATCGGGATGCCACACTCCATGGCCGGTCGAACACCTGTACCTTCGACCATGATGGCCAGCCCATTATCCTCAACCCCTCTCAGCCCAAGAAGCCTTCAGTTAGGGGTCCTACTTGTCCTAGTACTCCGGAACCTTCCGTCCCGGGACCCAGTACCCCATCCCCAGCCTGGGCTATGACTGTTACCTCTGGCATAGGCGAGCCCTCAACTAGGAGGTTGATGATGATTAGCTCCCGAGAAATGGGGCGGGAGGCTAGTAGGGGCTGCCCTGTGTTTGCTATTACGGTCCAAGAGGTGGAGTCAAAGTCCGAGGGTGAACTCCCACCCGATGTCATTCCTATTCTGTAGGAGTTCGCTGATATTTTTTTCGAGGAGCATCCGAGGGACTCCCACCCATGCGGGATATTCAGCATGCTATCGACCTGATTCTGGGTTCCTCATTGCCCAATCTTCCTCATTATCGCATGAGTCCCACGGAACATGCCGAGCTAAAACGACAGGTCGATGAGTTGATGCAGAGAGGGTCTGTTCGGGACTGCATGAGTCAGTGTGCTGTTCCCGCATTACTCGCCCCAAAGAAGGATGGCACGTGGAGAATGTGCATTGATAGTCGTTCTATCAACAAAATCACCGTGAAGTACAGGTTCCCTATTCCTCGCCTAGATGATATGCTAAACATGATGGCCGGTGCCACTATCTTCTCGAAGATCGATCTTAAGAGTGGTTACCACCAGGTGAGGATTAGGCCAGGTGATGAGTGGAAGACCACATTTAAGACCAAGGACGGTCTATATGAGTGGTTGGTTATGCCCTTTGGGTTGACCAATGCCCCTAGCACTTTCATGCAACTCATGACTCATGTCCTTCGACCTTTCATTGGAGTCTTTGTGGTTGTGTATTTTGATGATATCCTTATATATAGTAGCACTAAAGGGGACCACTTAGACAATCTAAGGTAGGTCTATCTACTTTTAAGGCGAGAGCAGTTGTTTGCCAACCCACAGAAGTGTGCCTTCATGACACCTCAGCTTACCTTCTTGGGTTTTATTGTGTCTAGTACTGGGGTCTCCGCAGATCCGGAGAAGGTCCGGGCCATTGTTGATTGGCCAGAAACCCGTACGATCGATGATGTCCGCAACTTCCATGGCCTTGCGACGTTCTATCGTCGTTTCATTCGCGGATTTAGCTCCGTCACTACCCCGATCATGGACTGTATTCGGAAGGGCACGTTTGTATAGACGAAGGCCGCTGCTGCTGCCTTCAAGGACATCAAGGAGCGCATGACCCAGACACTGATCCTTCGATTGCCTGATTTCTTGAAGGTATTTGAGGTCTCTTGTGATGCGTCGGGTGTTGGGATAGGAGGAGTGTTGAGTCAGGAGGCCCACCCGGTCGCATATTTTAGTGAGAAGTTGAATGACGCAAAACTGCGATACTCCGCTTATGATAATGAATTCTACGCAGTTGTTCAGGCTCTTAGGCATTGGAGGCACTATCTATTACATCAAGAGTTTGTCTTATACTCTGATCATGAGGCTTTGAGGTACCTCCATTCCCAAAAGAAGCTTAATACGCGTCACAGTCGATGGGGTGAGTATCTCTTATTGTGCCCCAGTGGTTTTGATGTCAGCAAGCACTATGAGTATGAATGATGATTGATTGAGCATCTTATTTGCATGTCATTCCATCGAACAGGTTGTGTGCATATTCATCGTGCGTTGACGCTGTATGGGCATTGCGTTGTGTGTTCTAGCATTATCTCTGTAGAAACACATGCATACTCGATGCATATGTGCATTCATCAGTTGCTTCAACTCAAGTCTGTACAACATTCTGTATTGGCACAAGTCCACAAGCCCATGCACGTTTTCTACATAGCATATCTTGAATCAGTGTAGTGTTGTTTTATTCAGTCATAAAGTATGTGCATGCCTTCATCTGTTCATATCTTGCATTAGTGCAGTCATATAGTCAGTGCCTGGTTCAGTGCATATATGCATATTATGCATGCATATAGAGGATAACTTAGATAGGTCAATGCATAGTTCATTGCTAAGTCTGTACACTCTTTACCATGCACTCAAAGTCTATACATTCTGTTCGTGCAATTGAATATTATGTCTGCACTCTGTTGCCTTGCTTACTGAACAAGTCTGTACATTCTTCGACGGCATGTCTGTACATCTGTTGTACCATGCACTCAAAGTTTGTACATTCTTTGGTGGCAAGTCTGTACAACCGGTGCTGATATGAGCATTAATGTTCGTGAATCGTTTGTACATCGCACACAAAGTCTGAACACTCTTTAATGGCGTGTCCGTGCATTCATCTTCAATGTGCATACTTTCCTGCATGCAAACTACATCAATGCATCAAGTCTGTACATGCTTAGTTCAATTCTCGAACTAACTCGGTGCGTCTTTCTGTCTTTCCTTTCAGATTAACTCAAACTGATGACAAGTCTGATCTGACAGGACTGCTGGTCGAGAAACTTAAGAAAGGGCACGTGATCCAAGAATGTAGGATGTGCCAGAATCGTGACACGTGTATTACAGCAGGCCGAAATACTGCCACGTTGTCAAGGTGCTTGGGCGGGAATTGTGGAGGACACACGCCCACCTATCTGCTGCTGCTATATAACAAGAAGACTTCTCCATCTAAAGTGATGATCATTGCATTGAGATAGAAATCAGATCAAGAAGTGCAGAAGCAGAGAGAGCTTGCACGATCCAGAGAGAAGAGAAAGAGAAGAAAGAGAGAAGAAGAGAAGTAGAGAGTTGAGAGAGAGGAGTCTGAGAGATTTACTCTGAATGTTTGTTCATCAGTCTCTTGGTTCAGATACCAGAACTGATATTTCTCATTGTGAGCTACATTCCCTCTGGGGATTTCTTGTTTTTCGTTTGTTTCTATCTTGTTTTCTGAAATCTTATTTTCAAGCTGTGTGTCAGTAGAGCAAGCTGTAATGCTCAGCGGGCAGAGGAGGATTCCTCTGGACGGGTGAAGCTGTAAGTCTCCAGCGGTTTGCAGAGGAGGATTCCTCTAGACGGCATAAGTTGTAATGCCCAACTGTCTGTAGGGTTGTGACCCCGAAGCTGTGGATCAGCGAAGCTGTGTATCAGCGGTTGAAGCCACATTCTGGTTTGGAGTGTGGGGTGGACGTAGATCTCGGGTTTGAGATCGAACCACCTTAAAAATTTCCTGTCTACTATGCGTTTGTCTTGCGAATTGTTGTGCCTCTTGATTATATCTTCCATCCGCAGTAGATGCATGTTTAGGATCATTTAAGTTCAGATCTGCTTGAGTTGGCTTTCAGTGATCGCTTTAGCTTATCTTTCTGCCATCCATCAGCAGCTTGTTTTATTTCCGCACTTGAAACTACTGCAGTCAATTTTATTGGGTGATTGATCTATTCACCACCCTCTAGATCGTTCACAGACTCTCATCAGTTGGTATCAGAGCCTAACTCTTTTTCAGGGACTAACATCCTAAAGAGGAACGGCCATGAATGCTAAGGGAATGACAGTAGAAGGACATTCAACCTCCAAGCCTCCATACTTCGACGGCTCTAACTACGCCTACTAGAAGAACAGAATGCTTGTCTTTCTGAGGGCGAAAGACTACGAGATCTGGAGGGTAGTGAACAAGGGACCGTTCGAACTGCACGAGAATGAAGAGGTTTGGACGAAAGAGGAAATTAGAAAGTCTACATTGAACTGGAGTGCTGTCAACTCTATCCAGTGCGCACTTCATCCCACGGAATTCTCCAGAGTGTCATCGTGCAAAACTGGCAAGGAGATGTGGGACACATTGGAGGTTATCTACGAAGGGACATCACAAGTGAGGGAGACCAAGGCTAATATGTTGGTCTCTGAATATGAAGCATTCCGGATGACACCTGGTGAGACCGTGACTGAGATGTATGCTCGTCTGACGATCATAACTAACGGTCTGAGGAATTTGGGAAAGAGCTATTCCGACTACGAGATTGTAAGAAAGATCTTGCTGTCTCTGACTCCTGTCTGGCACACAAAGGCGACAATGATCGAGGAGTCAAGAGATCTTCAGACGATGAAAGTTGACGAGTTAATAGGTTCTCTAATGGCATATGAGATGAACCTTCCCAAAATTGAGGAGCTCGAGAATAAGAAGAAACCAATCGCGCTGAAGGCTAGTTCCAACAGAACAAGAAGATCCAGCCACAATGAATCATCAAGCGAGCAAGCAATCTATCTGGGTCAGAAATAGATGGAGACCAACTTGCTATGTTGACCAGAGAGTTCAGGCGATTCTTGAGAAAGGAAGGCAGAAATTTCGGCCGAAGACAATTCAGCGGCCGGCGATATAACAGGTATAGGTCTACCCCTGCGAAGAAACCTGATACTAATGTTTGCTATCACTGTAGGAAGGCCGGACATATGAAGGCAGATTGTCCAGAGCTCCAGAGGCAGAAGGAGAAACTAAGGAAGAAACGAGGAAAAGGAAAAGCCATGATTAGTACTTGGAGCGATGAGGACGAGGGCACACTGAGCACCACCTCAGAGGGCGAGGATGAAGAAAAGCATGTCTGCCTGATGGCCAAAAGTGACAAAGAAGAAGAAGGAGACTCCGATGAGGTATCCTCTCCTTTTGAGCACTATACAATTTCTGATTGGGGGGATGCCTACGGAGACTTGCTAGATAAAGTGGATTATATTAGAAAGGAGAACATGCATTTGAAAAAGAAAATAAACTCACTTATGAATGATAAAACCATGTCTGATAAAATTGGCTATCTGCAATCGGAAAATGATAGTTTAAAATTTTCATGTGCTGAATATGATGAATTGAAGCATGCTTTAATAGATTCTTGAAAGGAAAATGAATGGTTAAAGAATGGCATCAATGATTTGAAGCTGAGAGTTCAAATGTTTGAAAGTAAAGCAAAAATTTCAAATGAGAAATATGAAGCTGTTTTGTGTGTGAATTCTGAATTTAAGAAAATAGTTGAAAATTTAGAAAAAGAAAATGTTGATAAAAGGAAAATTATAGAAAATATGACCCAAGGCACAGATAATCTCAATGCTCTGTTAGGGTCAAAGGTGAATTTCAGAAAAGAAGGTCTTGGGTTCAACTCAACTGCCACGAAAAGCCTTGCCATGAAAACCATATCATTTATGGCAGAGAAAAGGAAGGGACCTCTTATAAAAATGGTTAATGAAAATTCTGCTTCAAAAATTGTTAATTTAAAAATGTCCAGTGCCAAGGACAAAGGTAAACAGAAGGTTGGTGAGGCTAGCAGATCCTGCCCTTTACCTAAAAGTAAGTCTCAGGTTCGGGGTCAGCCTCCAAGCAAATTTAAACTCCAGGGCAAGATCACCAAGTCTCCACCACCATCACCTATCCAGAAGAAGATCCAACACAAACCTGTACAGAAGTCTAGTGGGTCAAAAATGCAAGGGAGACCTAATGCTGCTCGGGGGCAAACCAGCCATACTCACCAGCCCAAGGTCCAGACCTATTACACCTATCCTCAGAAACAACGACAACCATTCTATAGGACTGGATGGAATCAGGTCCAGGGAAGGTCTAGATATCAATCTTTTCCCACTCACTGGCATAGACCTCATTTTGCTAGCTGGGTCAGTCAGTCTAGGACATTGGGTCCTAATAGACAGGTCTTCTTTGGTCAGCCTAGGACCACTGCAGGCCGCAATTATCTGAGTACCTATTGGCCTCGGCACTTGCACAAAAATAATCATGCTGCTAATAAAGATGGTGCCGGAACTCAACAAAAACCACAGCATCAGAAGAAGAAGGTTCAATCAGTTGGTGCTGAGAAAAAGAAAAATGATGAAAAGAATGTTAGGAATTCCACTAAGCCAACCATGTCTAGACAAATGTGGATTCCTAAACAATTGCTATCTTGCTTAAATTGTTCTGTTTCTACTTCGGAGCCCAAACAGTTTTGGGTTCCAAAATTCTCTACCTGATTGTGATTGCAGGTATGCTTGGCAGCCAGGAGCAATATGTGGTATCTTGATAGTGGCTGCTCCAGGCATATGACAGGAGACAAGGCCAAATTTTGCATGTTGACTGATAAGAATGGAGGTCTTGTCACCTTCGGAGGAAATACAAAGGGTAAAATCATCGGGTCAGGTAAGGTAGGTAAGTGTACTACCTGTTGCATTGAAGAAGTGCTGCTGGTTGATGGTCTAGCATATAACTTACTCAGTATCAGCCAGCTCTGTAAGAAAGGACACAAGGTAGTATTTGATTCTCATTATTGCAAAATCTTTGAACCTGATTCTGATGTAGTTAAATTCTCAGGAAAAAGGGTGAATAACATTTATTTGGTAGATTTAGATGATTTAGCTCATTCTAATCTCTGCCTTACTGCAAATAAAGATGATTTAGCATTTCTGTGGCATCGTAGATTAGGCCATGCCAGCTATACTGTTTTGCATAAATTGAATAAACATAGCATGGTTAGAGGACTCCCGAAAATTTCTTTCAAGAAGGAAAGTAAGGTGTGTGGTGCTTGCACACAGTCCAAGCAGACTAGAAAGTCATTTAAATCAAGAACTGAAAACATGTCCCTTAAACCTTATGAGTTGATACATATGGATCTATTTGGACCCACACGATCAGTCAGCTTGTCAGGGAGGAGATATGGATATGTCCTAGTTGATGACTTCTCTAGGTATACTTGGTTTTTTTTCCTTACAAATAAAAATGATGCATTCATAGAATTTCAGGAGTTCTATTTGAAAATAAAATAGAAAAATGAAAATTCAATTGAAAATATTTTATCTGATCATAGAGGTGAGTTTAAGAATTCACAATTTGATGAATTTTGTAGGGTCAATGGGATTACTCATCGGTTCTCCTCACCAAGGACATCAGAGCAAAATGGAGTGGTGGAGAGGAGGAACCTGACTCTTGTGGAGATGGCCCGAACACTCCTAGTTGAAGGTGGCCTACCAAGAAAATTTTGGGAAGAAGCAGTTAATACTGCATGTCATGTAATAAATAGAGCCATGGTAAGGCCGTTCACTCAGAAAACACCCTATGAAATCCTCAAGGGTAAGAAACCTTCAATTGCTCACTTTAAGGTTTTTGGATGTAAATATTTTATCCATGTTAATGATAAAAGAGATCTTGATAAGTTTGAACCTAAAAGTGATCCGGGCTTGTTCTTAGGATATTCTGAAACCACTAGAGCATATAGGGTGTACAATTCAAATTCTAAAACGGTTGAAGAATCTCCACATGTAGTCTTTGATGAGTCCCTGACTAAGTGTGACAATGGTCTATGCAGGAAAGAAGATGATGGAGAAATATTAAATGAAAGACAATCGACAGACCAATCAGATCAAGAAGAAGAGCCAGAAGAAAACAATGCTGAAGAGCCTGCTGTTCAGGGGGAGGTAAATGAAGATCAAGGTAACCAAGTTATCAATATCAGATTTTTAAGAGATCATCCAGTAAGTAATGTCATTGGTAACCTAAATGAACCCCCTAGGACTAGAGGCTACTTTAGAGATCAGCATGAATTAAATACATATGCATTGGTTTCTCAACCCAAGTCCATTGACAATGCCTTAAAGGATGTGCATTGGATCAACGCCATGCACGAGGAGCTTAATCAGTTTGACAGGAACAAGGTGTGGTACATAGTCCCACCTCCTGATCATGGGACTGTCATTGGAACTAAATGGATTTTTAGAAATAAAACTGATGAGCTAGGTAATGTAGTAAAGAATAAAGCCAGACTTGTTGCTCAGGGGTACAACCAGGAATTCGGTATTGACTTTGAAGAGTCATTTGCCCCTATAGCCAGGATAGAAGCTATCAGAATTTTGTTAGCTTATGCATGCTCCCTTGGAATAACTCTCCAGCAGATGGACGTAAAATCTGCCTTTCTCAATGGGGAAATGAAGGAGGATGTCTATGTCCACCAACCTCCTGGCTTTGAATGCTCAGATTTCTCTTCTTATGTATATAAGTTGAATAAAGCTCTCTATGGTTTGAAGCAAACTCCAAGAGCTTGGTATGATAGGCTCAGCAAATTCCTTACCGAGAAGAAGTTCTCGAGAGGTGAGATTGACCAAACGTTGTTTACAAAGGTAAGTCACCCTAACATACTTATTGTTCAGATTTATGTGGATGACATTATTTTTGGTTCAACTAACCCAAAGATGTGTAAGGAATTTTCTGACTTAATGACATAAGAGTTTAAAATGAGCTCAATGGGTGAGCTGAAACTCTTTCTTGGATTGCAGGTGACTCAAACCAAAGATGGAACCTTTATCACCCAGTCCAAATACATTAGAGACCTCCTAAAGAAATACAAGCTTGAAAACCTCAAGGACATTGTAGCTCCTATGGGTACCTCCACAAGTCTAGATCAAGATACAAAAGGTAACCTAGTGGATCAAAAACTGTATAGAGGTATGATCGGATCTCTTTTGTATCTCACTGCATCTTGGCCTGATATACAATTTGCAATATGTTTATGTGCTAGATTTCAGGCTAGTCCTAAGGAGTCTCATTTTAGTGCAGTGAAAAGGATCTTTAGGTATCTGTCAGGCACCCAAGAGCTTGGTCTTTGGTACCCTGCTAGGTGTGAGTTAGAGCTTATAGCTTACACTGATGCAGACTATGCTGGGTGTCAGATAGATAGGAAAAGCACTGGTGGATATTGCCAATTCTTAGGTGGTTGTCTAGTATCTTGGGCCTCTAAAAAGTAACACAATGTAGCACTCTCCACTGCAGAGGCAGAATATGTTGCTGCAGGGAATTGTGCTGCCTAGGTACTATGGATCAAACATCAGCTCTCAGATTATCAGATAATTCTGGGATGCATTCCTATTTTATGTGATAACACTAGTGCCATCTTCCTTACTAAAAATCCTATTCACCACTCTAGGACTAAGCACATTGATATTAAACATCATTTTCTTAGAGATGCTATGAGCAAAAGTGAAATTGAATTAGTCTTTGTTGAAACTGAAAAACAAGTTGCTGATATTTTTACAAAACCTCTTGGAAATGAAAGATTTAGATATCTAAGAAGAGAACTAGGGCTTTGTAAATTTCAGCAGGAAAATGACTAATTTTTCTCTTGGGATGTCTTTTAGAGTGCTTGAAATAATTGAGTTTGCCTGTTCTTGAACCTGTGAATAGGGTTGCTCGATGATAGAATAATCACTTGTGGACTGAGTACATAAGTGGTTGCACATCTTGCACATACTATCTCTGAAGTCGATGCATAGTTGGGCATATAGTTGACGGATGGTTGTGCATATAGTCAATCAATTGCCTTGTATAGACTTTATGTCGAACCACACTCTACACATAGTTGATGCACGTTTTCATCGGGGTGCATAAGCTTTCAGCATGAAGTCGATGCATTTGGTGTTTTAAACAGCATGAAGGTCGGTGCATCCTATGTTCATGTTGCATGTAGGTCGGTGCATCTTGCATATCACATATGTCAGAGTCGGTGCATCTTTATACCATCTGCATATAGAGTCGGTACAACTTGAGTTGATGCATAGCGATGTCTGGGGGAGTGTTGTTAAGTCTGATCTTTAATCAACTTCTCCTAACCTTTCCTCCTTTTTCAGATATAATTATCCTTTGATATCAGTCCATATAATCTTGCAAACCTTTTTGAGCTGCTCCTATGCATCATTATCACCTTTTATCAATTGGTATCATTATCACTTGGTATCACTTTGATTAGATAACAATCTTGCTATAGGTTCATTACAGTAAGCTGCAGTTATTGCAACCCTTCCTTTATGAGAATCATGGTTGCTTCTTGACTGAATTGAAGGTTTAACCTTAATAGACTGAAGAGTTTAGAGACTGTCCATCAGAAAATAAGGTGTTCAAAACTGTTTATTGCTCTTAACTTTATTTTCGCATGGTTAGAATAGAAAGGTCTTCACTGTACTTGAACATAACAGACTTAGTGAAGTCAAGATGCAGAAGACTAGAGTGTTGTGACGCTTAAGGTGATCTAGAGGGGGGTGAATAGATCAGTCACCCGATAAAAACGACTGCAGCAGATTCAAGTGCGGAATATAAGAACTTCTGCTAAACAGATAGAGGGCACAAAGCAAAGACCAGCCAGAACTTCTAAAGAACCGTCCTAAACAGTCATCTACTGCGCAAAGTACAAGAATAAAGAGCGATGCAAACCATAAAGCAATCACACAGTAGACACGAGTTTTTAGGTGGTTCGGTCCTCCAGACCTACGTCCACCCCACACTCAAACCCGAGTGTAGATTCTGCTGACTCACAGCTTGAACCGTTGGGCCTCACAGCTTGCCTACAACCGCTGAGCATCACAGCTTGCTTCCGCTGGGCAATATAACTTAGCCATCCGCTGGAGACTACAGCTTAACCCGTCCAGTGGAATCCTCCACTGCAAACGCTGAGCAACATAGCTTGCTCCGCTGACAAACAGCTTGAAGAAAGGTTTAAAAGAAAACACAAATGGAAACAATCAGCGACTGAAAGCTGAAAATCAAGCACAAACAATATGCCTCTCAACAGAGCTGACTAGCCTGGATTTGATCCACGGTCCAGTGAGGACAGATCTTCGAATGAAGCTTCTCTCTGCCCCTCCTTTCTTTTCTTCTTATTGTCTACTCTCCTCTCTGCTCTTCTTCTTCTTCCGATCACTCTGTTTCTCTTTCTTTCTCTTTCTCTTCTTCACTCTTTTTCTTTCTCTTCCTCTTCTTCTGGATCGTGCAGGCACTCACTGCTTCTGCTCTTCTGCTTCAGCTCTCACAGCTTCGATCAGTCTTCTTCTGAGGAAGAAGCTTAGTATATATAGCAGCAGCAGGTAGGGCGTGTGCTCTCCACAGTTCCCGCCCAATCGCCTTGACCACATGGTAGCATCTCAGCCTGCTGGATTACACGTGTCACGATCCAGATCCATCTCCATCTTGGATCTCGTGCCCTCCTTAAGTTCCTCGACCAACAGTTCTGTTAGAACAGACGAGGATGCACTGAGTTAATTCAGAAAGCAATGTACAGACTTTGTTTTGAACGATGCATAATGCATAGTGTATGGACTTAGCGTGAATGCGAGAAGACGATGTATAGGGAAGTGTACACATTGAATCATGGACTATGCCCTTGAAGAATGTACAGACATGAAATGAATGAAGAACATGGGCTGTACATACTTGATAGCATGCGTCAATGTACAGACTTTAGACATGATGCAATGTGCAGACTTGACTGCACAGAGACGCTAAGTGAGACACAACTTAACAAGCACTGACTTGATGCTCACACGGCTGTACATACTTGCATGAGACGCTGGGTGAGACGCTAAGTGAGACGGTGCATGAACGATGACACAGGCTGTATAGACTTTGAATGATGCATGCAACAATGATGTACAGACTTGCTGGTGTGTAATAAAGTATACATATTTCAAAGTGTGTACATTGAATATGAGTGCCCTGACATGCCAAATGAATGTGTAGACTCAGCATGCAGCAATGTGCAGACTTCCTCAAATGATGCACGAACACAACAGCAGGTAATGTGTAGACTTGCTAGAGTATGCAGTTTACCGATGCAGTGTATGCAGCGATGTATAGACTTGATCAGTCATCAAAACACACAAGTGCTCATGAGTGTATAGACTTGCTGCGACATCAAAGCAACCATGACAGTGTACAGACTTTGTACATGCGTGCATGCTATGCGATGTACAGACTTGAACGCGTGCATGCTACACGATGTACAGACTTTGAGCACGTGCAATGCAGCAGCCAGCCAATGTATAGACTTAGTGTTGCGAACACAGGCTGTACAGACTTTGAATATGTGTGCATGCAATGTATATACTTGAGTTGATGCACAAACATATCAGTAGGAACTGTATAGACTCTGTTGTAATGAATGCATGCTAAGACAATGCACAGACTTCATGTGTGCGAGGATGGCGAATGCACTGACTTGTGACTTTGCATATGCAGTAACTAGTAGTAATGCATCTGTAATGCATGTACACTAAACACAATGACTGGCTCACTGTGATACTCTCACTGTGTTGCTATCCTCAAAACAAAATAGCATATGCTTGTGCCTAAGGGGCACAATATTCTCCCCCTTTTTGATGATGGCAACAAAGTGAAACAAAGTGACAGTGAGTCAGAGTCACCAATCCAAGTCACAAATTTTCTCCCCCTTTGACATAATCAAAAAGAGAAAAAAAATGTGTGAACATGAGTGCAAAATGCAGTATACATGCAGATTTCCCTTAGAACAACCCATTCTCCCCCTGAATTGTTTCTCCCCCTTTGAGAAAGGAATATGAACGGATGAAACACATCTGAAGATAGGAGGGAAAGAATCATGAATAAGGTAAGGGGTCACTACACAACAGCTGAAGTATTGGTTCAGAAAGTGAGCATGATTATAGACAACTATTAAAGCATAAGAGTCAGCAATATATAGTCTTGACAGAATTCAGGTTTAATAGTGATAAAGATAGAGTAAAGCAGCTGACCACTAAAAAAGAGTTATAGACTCCATTTATAGTAATGAATCTAGGGCACATGGTTTTAATAGATAAGTCAGAAACAATACCCTTTGTGATTAACCATGGAAGTTCAAGAAAGGCAACTTGAATATGTATTGAGAAAAATAATTTACACTCAATGACTTTTGATTTCAAAGGGTTACAACAGTTTATTTTTCACCTTTTAATTTTTAGAAACTGAGCTAAGTGAATAGACCAGTGGCATTTATGCTGTTGACATTAGGTGTACACCTTGATCAGAGGCAGGTACCCCCAGTTACTAGGCATAAACTACTAGATCTATTTCAGATCAAGACCTACAAGGAACAATTTTCACCTTTGACATTAAGAGTACACCTTGATCAGAGGCTAGTACCCCCAGTTACTTGGTGAAGACTCCCCCTATAGATTTGACCCTATGAACAGAGATAGCCTGAAGCACTTCATGACTTATGAATTCTACTGCTTCTTTGGAGGAGATCACAGTTTCTCAGTGCAATTCAGCCATTGCTCTGTCACTGTGTTCAGCTCTTTACATTGATGATCTTATTACTGCTGCCCTGATTTCTTTTAGAGTGGTTGTTTAAAAAACAGTACACACTCTTATTCACCTTTTCTAGACATTTCCAGTTTAACACGTTCATGCATTAAAAAAAAACTTTTTCTATTCTAACCATGAGACAGAGATTAAGAGCTATAAAGGTTTTCTTTTATCTCAAGTTCTGAAGTGCAGACACTTAACTCTTCAATTTATAAAAGTTAAACCTTAGTTCTTTTCAATTTGCAAGTGTGATTCTTATAAATGAAAAATTGCAATAACCACAGCTCAATGTACTAAACCAGAAGCAGTACTGTTGTTCAGTGAAGGTGATAGAAAAATGATAGCAATAGGCATTAAGATCCAAGAGCATATGATGTCAAAGAATATGAATGAATTGAATGGGGACTATGAGGAGTGAAAAAGATTCAATGTACTGAACTTAGCTCTCATCTCCCCTTGACACCAAGATGCAACAATATGCTATGCAATGCTTTCAACTAACTAAATGCAGACTATGTAACAATGATACATAAAGCAAGTATGCAATCATTTCAAGTTTATGCACCCAAGTCATGAATATTTTATCCTTTTTCAGAGAGTTTATTTCATGAAAGTCAGGTGTATATAATCTAGAGAATTGAGAATCAACTACAACTTAATGCCCTAAGTCAACATGACTTTCTCAATTCTGAAGGTGATTTACTTACCTGCTTTACCTGACTGATTTATTTTTTACCCTTGGTGTTGCATCAGAATGTTGACAAGGCCTCCAATCTCCTTCAGCTTTTAGAATTTTTTGGCCCTACCTCTTGTCATATACCTGGAGTAGCTATTCCTGTTTCATCATTTTGTTCCCGTCTACCAGGCATACCTGCAAACACACTTAGGGAGCAGATTTTGGAACCCAAGATAGTTTGGGCCCCAAGACAGAAACAGACATGTGAGAGTGAAAACATGACAAAAGCTGTTTAGGGATCCACATTTGTGTGAAAGTGGATGGTTTGGTGGATTCTACAGCTTGAGAATTCTTTTTGATATTTTTCTTTTTCTCAGCACCAACAGGTTTAGCTTTCTTTTTCTGGTGCTGTGATGGTTTTTGTGTAGTCCTGGCATTCATTTTATTAGAAACATTGTTGTTTTTTTGCCAGTGCCTTGGCCAATGAGTGTACTGGAAGTTGTGGCCCAAATTGGTCCTAGGCTGACCATAGAACACCTGTTGACTAGGACTCCATGTCCTAAAGTGACCATCCCATCTCCTAGCTGGCTGAGATCTATAGGGCTGAGTGGGGAAATTCTGATACCTAGACCTCATGTACACAGGATTCCACCCAAACCTATTAAGTGGTTGTGAGTGAATGTGATGATAGACTTGGGCTCGAGGGAAATAGGGATGTACAAACTGGTTCCTAGCGACACTTGGTCTCTCTGCCACCTTTGACCCTCTAGGATTCTGCACTGACTTATATTTGGTCTTTTTCTGAGCAGTTGATGGTGGTGGAGACTTCGCAGCCTTGGACTGGGGTTTTGATGTGCTAGCTGGCTGACCCCTAACCTTGGACTTACCCTTGGGAGAAGAGCATGCAGCACTAGGCTCTACAACTTTCTGCTTTCCCTTGTCCTTAGCACTTGACACTTTTGATTTTACATTTTTGGAAGTAGATTTTTCGCTGACCATTTTTATGAGTGATTCTTTGTTCTTTTCTCCCACGAGTGAAATGGTTTTCTTCAGTTCAGCATTCACTGACAAGACAGCTTCATATTTTTCATTTGAAATCTTTATTTCATTTTCAAGCTTCTGAATTGTCAATTTCAACTCATCAACGACATTTTTCAGCAATTCATTTTCTTTCCTACAGTCAATCAAAACATGCTTTAACTCATCAAAATCAGAACATGCACTTTTCAATCTGTCATTCTCTGATTATAAACATGCAACCTTATCAGAAAGTGTTTTATCATTAACCAGAGAATTTACTTTCTTCTTCAAGTGTCTGTTCTCCTTCCTAATATCATCCACTTTATCTAACAGTTTTCCATAAGCATTTTCCCAATCAGAAATAGTATAGTGTTCGAAAGGGGATGATACCTCATCGGATTCTTCTTCTTCTCTTCCATTCCTGGCCATCAAGCAGATGTCCTTTTCTTCTTTCTCACTATATGAGGAAGTGCTCAGCGTGCCTTCTTCCTCATCACTCCATGTATTGACCATGGCCTTTCCCATTGGCGCTTTCTTCCATGGTCTTTCTTTCATTTTCTGGAACTCTGGACAATCAGCCTTAATATGGCCAGTCTTCCTGCAATGATAACAATTATTAGCGTCAGATTTTTCAGCAGGGTTGAATTTATACCTGTTTTGCTTCCTGCTGTGGTGTCTTCTGTAGACATTCTTCCCTTCTCTTCTAAGAAATCTTCTGAACTTTTTTGTGATCATAGCTATTTCATCCTTTTCAAGGTCCGATCCAAATAGACTCCGATCACTGGATGATCGAGTGCTGCTGGACTGTTTTGAACAACTATGCTTGGCCTTCAGATCAATAGGCTTCTTGTATTCGAGCTCTTCAGCTTGTAGAAGATTCATCTCGTACACCATCAAAAAACCTATCAGCTCATTAGGTTGCATCTTTTGTAAATCTCTTGACTCCTCAACCACAGTCGCTTTGGTATGCCATATCGGAGTCAACGATCGAAGGATCTTCCTCACAACTTCATAATCGGTATAGCTTTTTCCCAGATTTCTTAGACCATTTGTTATAATGGTCAGACGAGCAAACATTTCGCTCACTGTCGCACCGGGCTTCATTCGAAATGCTTCATACTCTGACACTAACATATTTACCCGCGTCTCTCTCACTTGAGACGTTCCCTCATAAATGACCTCAAGGGTAACCCACATCTCCTTCGCCGTCTTGCAGGATGACACTCTATCAAATTCAGTGGGATGGAGTGCACATTGAATGGCGTTGATAGCGCTCCAGTTCAGAGTGGATTTTTGGATTTCTTCTTTAGTCCACACTTCCTCGTTCTCATGTAACTCATAAGGACCTTTGCTTATAATTTTCCAGATTTCGTAATCTTTGGCTCTGAGGAAGACCTGCATCCGATTCTTTCAATATGGGTAGTTAGATCCGTCGAAGAATGGTGGCTTTGTAGTGGACTGTCCCTCTGCTATTAACCCTCTAGCATCCATGGCCGTTCCTCTTTAGGATGTTAGTCTTGCACAAAGTGTTAGGCTCTGATACCAATTGTTGTGACGCTTACGATGATCTAGAGGGGGGTGAATAGATCGGTCACCCGATAAAAACGACTGCAGCAGAATCAAGTGCGGAATATAAGAACTTCTGCTAAACAGATAGAGGGCACAAAGCAAAGACCAGCCAGAACTTCTAAAGAACCGTCCTAAATAGTCATCTACTGCGCAAAGTACAAGAATAAAGAAGCGATGCAAATCACAAAGCTATCACGCAGTAGACAAGAGTTTTTAGGTGGTTCGGTCCTCCAGACCTACGTCCACCCCACACTTAAACCCGAGTGTGGATTCCGCTGACTCACAGCTTGAACTACTGGGCCTCACAGCTTGCCTACAACCGCTGAGCATCACAGCTTGCTTCCGCTAGGCAATACAGCTTAGCCATCCACTGGGGACTATAGCTTAACCCGTCCAGTGGAATCCTCCACTGCAAACGCTGAGCAACACAGCTTACTCCGCTGACAAACAGTTTGAAGAAATGTTTAAAAGAAAACACAAATGGAAACAATCAGCGACTGAAAGCTGAAAATGAAGCACAAACAATATGGCTCTCAATAGAGCTGACTGGCCTGGATTTGATACATGGTCCAGTGAGGACAGATCTTCGAATGAAGCTTCTCTCTGCCCCTCCTTTCTTTTCTTCTTACTATCTACTCTCCTCTCTACTCTTCTTCTTCTTCCGATCACTCTGTTTCTCTTTCTTTCTCTTTCTCTTCTTCACTCTTTTTCTTTCTCTTCCTCTTCTTCTGGATCGTGCAGGCACTCACTGCTTCTGCTCTTCTGCTTCAGCTCTCACAGCTTCGATCAGTCTTCTTCTGAGGAAGAAGCTTAGTATATATAGCAGCAGCAGGTAGGGCGTGTGCTCTCCACAGTTCCCACCCAATCGCCTTGACCACATGGCAGCATCTCAGCCTACTAGATTACACATGTCACGATCCTGAGCCATCTCCATCTTGGATCTCGTGCCCTCATTAAATTCCTCGACCAACAGTCCTGTTAGAACAGACGAGGATGCACTGAGTTAATTCAGAAAGCAATGTACAGACTTTGTTTTGAACGATGCACAATGCATAGTGTATGGACTTAGCGTGAATGCGAGAAGACGATGTATAGGGAAGTGTACACATTGAATCATGGACTATGCCCTTGAACAATGTACAAACATGAAATGAATGAAAAACACGGGTTGTACATACTTGATAGCATGCATCAATGTACAGACTTTAGACATGATGCAATGTGCAGACTTGACTGCACAGAGACGCTAAGTGAGACACAGCTTAACAAGCACTGACTTGATGCTCACACGGCTGTACATACTTGCATGAGACGATGGGTGAGACGCTAAGTGAGACGGTGCATGAACGATGGCACAGGCTGTACAGACTTTGAATGATGCATGCAACAATGATGTACAGACTTGCTGGTGTGTAATAAAGTATACATATTTCAAAGTATGTACATTGAATATGAGTGCCCTGACATGCCAAATGAATGTGTTCACTCAGCATGCAGCAATGTGCAGACTTCCTTAAATGATGCACGAACACAACAGCAGGTAATGTGTAGACTTGCTAGAGTATGCAGTTTACCGATGCAGTGTATGCAGCGATGTATAGACTTGATCAGTCATCAAAACACACAAGTGCTCATGAGTGTATAGACTTGATGCGGCATCAAAGCAACCATGACAGTGTACAGACTTTGTACATGCGTGCATGCTATGCGATGTACAGACTTGAACATGTGCATGCTACACGATGTACAGACTTTGAGCGCGTGCAATGCAGCAGCCAGCCAATGTACAGACTTAGTGTTGCGAACACAGACTTTGAATATGTGTCCATGCAATGTATAGACTTGAGTTGATGCACAAACATATCAGCAGGGAATGTATAGACTCTGCTATAATGAATGCATGCTAAGACAATGCACAGACTTCATGTGTGCGAGGACGGCGAATGCACTGACTTGTGACTTTGCATATGCAGTAACTAGTAGTAATGCACCTGTAATGCATGTACACTAAACACAATGACTGGCTCACTGTGATACTCTCACTATGTTGCTATCATCAAAACAAAATAGCATATGCTTGTGCCTAAGGGGCACAACATAGAGTGTGTATTGTCTTTAAACAATCACTCTAAAAATCATAAGGGCAGCAGAAATAAGATCATAAAAGAAAAAGAAATAAACAAAGTGGCAGAGCAATGACTGAGTTACACTAAGAAACTGAGGCCTCCGTCAAAGAAATGGAGAATACCTTAAGTCATGAAGTGATTCAGATTAACTCTGTATCCTTGATCAAATCTACATGGGTAGTTTCACTAAGTAACTAGAGGTACTGGCCTCTAATCAAGGTGTACCCTTAACATCAAAGGTGTGAACTGTCTTTGTAAATTTTGACATGAAATAGATCTAGTAGTTTATACCTAGTAACTGGGGGTACCTGCCTCTGATCAAGGTGTACACCTAATGTCAACGGTATAAATGCCACTAATCTGTTCACTAAGTTCAGAATCAGAAAAAGGGACTACTGTAACCCTTAGATAACAAAAGTCATTGAGTGTCAAATGTTTAACTTCAATACAAATTCAAGTGACTTTCCTTGATATTCACTATTTCTGAAATCAATAGGGTACTGTCTTGACCTAGTTTATTATGACTATGTGTTTTAGGTTCATTGCTATAAACGGAGTCTATAGCCCTATTTTTCGGAAGTCAGTTGCTTTACTCCACTTTCTATAACTGTTAAACCTAGATTTAATCAAGCATACACATTGTTGACTCTTATATCCCAAGGGTTTATTTATAACCTGCTCATTTCCTGAACCATTGCATGGAATGTTATTTCATTCATCCTCCCCGGTCTCCCCCTTTTTGCTGACGTCAAATGGGGAGAATTAGGGGGAGAGATTAGGTCAAAAGGGGGGTAAAAGAAGCATCTATTCAGGGGGAGTTTCCTTGTCTATGAATCATGCAAATAGTTTGGGTCTGAGTGACTCATAGTGTTGCCATCATCAAAAAGGGGGAGATTGTTGTGCCCCTGTGGTTTTGATGTCAGCAAGCACTATGAGTATGAATGATGATTGATTGAGCATCTTATTTGCATGTCATTCCATCGAATAGGTTGTGTGCATATTCATCGTGTGTTGACGCTGTATGGGCATTGCGTTGTGTGTTCTAGCATTATCTCTGTAAAAACACATGCATACTCGGTGCATCTGTGCATTCATCAGTTGCTTCAACTCAAGTCAGTACAACATTCTGTATTGGTACAAGTCCACAAGCCCATGCACGTTTGCTACATAGCATATCTTGAATCAGTGTAGTGTTGTTTTATTCAGTCATAAAGTCTGTGCATGCCTTCATCTATTCATATCTTGCATTAGTGCAGTCATATAGTCAGTGCCTGGTTCAGTGCATATATGCATATTATGCATGCATATAGAGGACAGCTTAGATAGGTTAATGCATAGTTCATTGCTAAGTCTGTACACTCTTTACCATGCACTCAAAGTCTATACATTCTGTTCGTGTAATTGAATACTATGTCTGCACTCGATTCCCTTGATGACTGAACAAGTCTGTACATTCTTCGATGGCATGTCTGTACATCTGTTGTACCATGCACTCAAAGTCTGTACATTCTTTGGTGGCAAGTCTGTACAACCGGTGCTGATATGAGCATCAATGTTCGTGCATCATTTGTACATCGCACACAAAGTCTGAACACTCTTTAATGGCGTGTCCGTGCATTCATCTTCAATGTGCATACTTTCCTGCATGCAAACTACATCAGCGCATCAAGTCTGTACATGCTTAGTTCAATTCTCGAACTAACTCGGTGCGTCTTTCTATCTTTCCTTTTAGATTAACTCAAACTGATGACAAGTCTGATCTGACAGGACTGCTAGTCGAGGAACTTAAGAAAGGGCACGTGATCCAAGAATGTAGGATGTGCCAGGATCGTGACACGTGTATTGCAGTACCGAAATGCTGCCACGTGGTCAAGGCGCTTGGGCGGAAATCGTGGAGGACACACGCCCACCTATCTGCTGCTGCTATATAACATAAAGACTTCTCCATCTGAAGTGATGATCGTTGCATTGAGATAGAAATCAGATCAAGAAGTGTAGAAGCAGAGAGAGCCTGCACGATCCAGAGAGAAGAGAAAGAGAAGAAAGAGAGAAGAAGAGAAGTAGAGAGTTGAGAGAGAGGAGTCTGAGAGATTTACTCTGAATGTTTGTTCATCAGTCTCTTGGTTTAGATACTAGAACTGATATTCCTCATTGTGAGCTACATTCCCTCTGGGGATTTCTTGTTTTTCGTTTGTTTCTATCTTATTTTCTGAAATCTTGTTTTCAAGTTGTGTGTCAGCAGAGCATGCTATAATGCTCAGCGGGCAGAGGAGGATTCCTCTGGACGGGTGAAGCTGTAAGTCCCCAGCGGTTTGCAGAGGAGGATTCCTCTGGACGGCATAAGATGTAATGCCCAGCTGTCTGTAGGGTTGTGACCCCGAAGCTGTGGATCAGCGAAGCTGTGTATCAGCGGTTGAAGCCACATTCTGGTTTGGAGTGTGGGGTGGACGTAGATCTCGGGTTTGAGATTGAACAACCTTAAAAATTTCCTGTCTACTGTGCTTTTGTCTTGCGAATTGTTGTGCCTCTTGATTATATCTTCCATCTGCAGTAGATGCATGTTTAGGATCGTTTAAGTTCAGATCTGCTTGAGTTGGCTTTCTGTGATCGCTTTAGCTTATCTTTCTGCCGTCCATCAGTAGTTTGTTTTATTTTCGCACTTGAAACTGCTACAGTCGATTTTATTGGGTGATTGATCTATTCACCCCCCTCTAGATCGTTCACAGACTCTCATCATCTCTAGCAGTACACATTTGTGCTTAAACATAAGGCTAGAGTGGAGAACAAGGTGGCCGATGCCTTGAGTCGGCATGCTTGTCTGATGACCACCATGAGTGCCGAGGTCATAGGGTTAGAGAAGATGAGAGAGGCCTATGTTGACTGTCCTGACTTCGATCAGACTTATACCACTCTCCAGGACGGGCCCTCGAGAGACCTTGATGATTATGTGCTTCAGGTGGGTTACCTCTTTCGAGGAGGCAGGCTTTGTGTTCCCCGAACTTCGGTTCGAGACTTCTTAGTCTGGGAGCTACATGCGAGAGGTCTAGCTGGCCACTTTGGTCGGAACAAGACTATCGAGGCTGTTGAGCATAGATTTTATTGGCCGAGCTTGAAGCATGATGTTGCTCATATTGTGGCTCAGTGCTGTACATGTGCTACGGCTAAAATGAAGAAGCAAAGCTCGGGCCTTTATACGCCTCTTCCCGTGCCTGATGTCCCGTGGCATGATGTTAGCATGGATTTTATCTTGGGATTTCCGCGTACCTCTAGGAAGCATGACTCGGTCTATGTGGTAGTTGACCGGTTCTCGAAGATGGCCCTTTTCATTCCCTACTCGAAGACTTCGGATGCTTCGAGGGTAGCCCGCCTATTCCTTACTCATGTGGTGTGCAAGTTCGGGTTGCCTCGTACCATAGTGTCTGACCGTGATGTTAGGTTCACCAGTTATTTTTGGAAGACACTGTGGCATATGTTGGGTACTCACCTCAAGTTTTCTACTGCATATTATCCCCAGACAGATGGTCAGACCGAGGTGGTCAATAGGAGTCTGGGTATCCTTTTGAGGTGTCTTGTCAGGGACCGTGTAGGGGATTGGGAGCTCATATTACCACTGGCATAATTTTCATATAATGATTCAGTTAACAAGTCTATCGGCATGAGTCCATTCGAGATTGTCACAGGTCGTAGGCCTAGGAAGCCAGTGGATCTTGTTCCCATGCCCATTCATGCACGAGTATCTGAGTCTACCGAGTCTTTTGCTAGGCATGTTAGGAGTTTGCATGACGACGTCCGTCGTCACATTGAGGCCAGCAATGCACGGTATAAGGAGTTAGCCGATGCCCATCGACACCACCATGAGTTCCAAGAGGGTGAATATGTCATGATCAGGGTAAGACCTCAACGGTTTCCCTCTGGAACAGTAAAGAAATTGCAATCTCGCGGAGCCGGTCCATTTAGAGTGTTGAAACGCGTTGGATCCAATGCGTATGTTGTGGACCTGCCCGAGGAATATGGTATAAGCTCAACTTTCAATGTGTTAGATCCAGCTGCATATAGGGACCCAGCGGTGATCCTTAGTGAGCCTTTTGAGCCATCTCCTCCCATTGAGAGTGATCACACACCTGAGTGTCCACCACCGGCCCCATTTCCATAGCAGCGAGAGCATATCGATCATATACTGGATGAGCAGGTGACAGTTACCAAGAGTGGATCCTACCCGCGCTACCTAGTGCGTTGGAGAGGGCGACCCGCCACCGAGGATACTTGGATCACCCGTGGAGAGTTGCAGCGGATAGATCCGGACCTACTGGAGCGCTACAAGAGCGATGCAGACCCTTACTCGACAGGGTCGAGTTTCTCCCACCCGGGAAGAATTTGTGCGGACACCAGAGCGAGCGAGAAGCACGAACCGGCAAGCCGTCGGTACTGTACGCGGAGCACCACTCGAGCTACATCAGCTTCTCTTTGGCTCGGAGATAGTCTGGAGTCTCCGCCATGAGTTTGGACACTTTTTTTGCATTTATTTGCATTGTATTTGGGCTTGTAATGTGTGTTTTTATTTGGGTTTTCATGTTGGGCTCTTTGTAAGGCTCTTAATAAGCCATTTGGATTAAGCCCTTTAGAGTCCATTAAGAAGTGTGCCCATATTGGACCACTAGACTTCATAATGGGTCTTTAAATGACTTAAGGCCCAATTGGGCTTCTCTCTTTCTCATGGGCTTCCTAGATTGGAAGGCCCAATTGGCTGGTCTATGGCCCAACTTGGACCAAGCCTCTCTTGTTGACCAAGGGAGACAAAGTGGGAAGAAAAGCCCACTTTCTCTCCTTAAAATAAGGGGGCTGCCTTTTGGCCTCATTAGGCTAAACTTATTTAATTAGGCTTGACCACATGGGGGAAATAGCATTTGGCATCTCCTCTACGTAAATCAAGATCCATGGGTTTCATATAAAAGGGTTGTATTTCCTATTTTCAAGAATTAATGAAGAGAAAATTCTGAATTTTGTTGGAGCAAGCAAGGGCTGCCCCCTATCTCTCTCCTCTCCCCCCCCTTCTGCAGCTGGGAAGGCTGTGAATCAAAGGTGTGAAGCCTCCTTTATCAGGTGTGAAGATCCTCGTCGTCGCCGCCGCCGCCATCGTGCCGCCGTCGCACCACCCCCATCGTCGCCAGAGTTCTATCCATCCAAGATAGCCCCTTCTTCCATGAATTTCTGCTCCCAGTCACGAGATCTTTTGGAGCCCAAACTTTTAGGGTGAGTTCCATAGATCATCACCACGTACTATAAAAAATGGTGGAGCCTCTAGTTTCTATTTTCTATTTTTCCATTTTTCATTCTCCACCTTCCTTCAGATCTGCCTGCAGTCTGTCCAGATTTCCAGATCCCAAATAGGTCATCCATGAACCCACCTTCTAGTGATCCAAATGACTTGACATTTTTATTGGAGGTTCTGTCCACCTAATATCACGTCCACAAATTTTATGGTGAATTTATAATCTCGTTCATATTTTCTAAAAATTCACTCCAGATCCCAACTCAGTTCTGCCTGCCACTGTCCAGATCCGACCCCCAGTCAGTATAAAATCCCCACAAAATCGAAACCTCCACCAAACCCTTCATAAAAATTATTTCCATTTTCCTCTTTCGCCCCTTTACAACTTTTATGAAGAGCTCAAAGTCTGAATTGGAGGGCTACTTCACGGTCAACCCTAACTCTCAGGAAACTTCCTTTCTACCTGGCCAGATCTGAAACAGAGATCAGTCCGGTTCATAAATCGGCCAACAAAAGTACAGTCCCAACTAATTTTCTAGAGTCACAGAGCGTCGAAGGATTTCTAGAGAGCTTTCCAACGGTACCTCTTGTGCGTCGATCTGACGTCGGTGCTGATCGCAGCGACAGATCTTGCTAGATCACGTGTGGTAAAACAGAAGCAGCAGGTCCGTGGGCAGCCACTCCAAGACTTGGAGATCGGAGCCGATTGGCCTCCGACCGGTGTTCCAGCCCGGCCGCCGTCCAGGGGAGCGCGGCACCTGGTGTCACCATGTAGTGCCCCAGAATTTATTTGATAATTTTCTGGCATTATTAGTAATTATGGACTAATTTGGAGTTATTAATCAATATAAGGCCAAATGGTGTTAATCAATTAACCCAACTCACTTAATTAAAGTCTAAAGGGTTTTAAGATCAGGCCCATTTAGTTTGGCCCATATTCTAGAAGGTTATTAAGCTTATCCTCGGAATTATAAGGATAAATACCACTTAATACAGATAATTAGGCGGATAATGAATAGAAGAGTTTGATCAATTTAGAACTCTATCCACGTTGACTGTAACGGTCCATCGGACGACCGTCACAGTCATGTAACGCATATGTCGGCGACCGTCACACTCTATGAACCCCAAAACACTGAAGAGTTTGATTTTCTTTGAACTCTGGGAACGAGTAATGTAACGGTCTATCGCGAGACCGTCACATGACTCTAACGCACGGGCAGTCGACCGTTACATCCTGTTAGTTCCGTAAAAGAAAGAACAAGTACAAAGATTAAAACTTTGGACTCTTATCCACTAAGGATCGACTTGGGAAGAGTTATAATAATACTGAGGACTCTTAGAGATTAGATTATGACCAAACAAGGACTCTAGAATCGATCTAATCCTCAAACCCTAGCCTAAACTCTATAAATGGGGCATAGTTCTGAACTGTGCGACCCTTACTTTTTGGACGTAAAGAATCAAGGTAAGGAGTCATTATCTTAGGTAAGCTCTTTAGAAGTATTTGTTTACAATACTTTAGACTAACTCCCCTCCAAATATAACATCTTTAGGTCAAGAGGTCGTGGAGTTAGAGCCCAAGGAAGTTGCTGAAAAAGTCACAGAAGAAGGAAATCTAGGGCAGGTTTCTCAATCCAAATCAGAAGCAACAGCTTAAGTTAAGAGGTAGGTTATCTCATGAACGGCAAAAAAATAACCTGATAGGACTAAAAGCCCTCTGGTTCAAGTGATTTCCATGCATTATAGATCATTGATTTCATGATTTTACTACTTCTATGCATTACATGCATCCCTTAGCCTTAATTGGACATGCCAAAGATGTATCTTGTCTAATTCATTAATACCTAAGCATGTAGTTGGCCTACACTACGTTATCATGTCTAGGGATTCATGGTATTTTAATTATGGACATGATATGAATCGATCTCTTTATGTTTTATCTAGTTTTCTGTCAGCAGATACTGTAACGCATCAGCGTAGGACCGTCACACTCATATAACGGCCCTACGATAGACCGTCACACACCCTGCTATTTTGGATTTTCACTGTTGTCTCTAACGCACTGGGACAGACGCGTTACGTTCATGTAACGGCTAGATCCAGACTGTCACGTTCACTGTGACGCCCCACCTCCAGACCGTCAGAGTCTGTGTTCTACCAACCCTAAGACAGAATATAACTTGCCAATATCATTTGTTGTTAAGCCTAGTTACTTAAGTTTTAACCTGATCATGTGATTTTAAGGTTATTTGATTATTCATATTAGTTATTGCCTGTTTTGGTATCTCACTTTTACTTGAGTTATGTTAATTTCATGAAGCCAAATTATATAGTTTTGTATTATAAAGCATGACTTTTTAAAGTTCTATTGACAGAGTTTTTCATCATGATTTCACACTGGTTATACATATCTCTCTCTGTCAATAGAGTCATTTCTATAAGTACATGGCACATATTCCGGTATGTTGCCATTAGTTTACACTTTGCACTTTAGGAACACCATCTTGGACATGAGGACCTCTCTATTAGACATTCCTTCCAATGGACTAGGAAATCATTGTTTCAAGGCCTCCGTAATTCTCCGCGAGCCTGGGATTCCCACTAGGACGCCGAGTTGGTTGTACCATCAAAGCCCAATAACTAGAACACACTATCGTTGTTTTCGGGATCTTGTAATGTAACGGCCTTGCACTAGACCGTCAGGCTCACGTAACGGCCCAATGCCCGACCGTCACATTTCACTAAGTTTAAACTAGTATGCTGGACTCTGGTCACTGTAACGGCCCATTATGGACGCGTTACATAGTGTAACGGCCCAGCAAACGACCGTTACATAGCTTGTATATGTTAACCCAATGTTTGACCAAGGGTTGATATTTCAATGATTCTAGACAAACCTTGATGATCTAGAACTTATCATATTGCTTAATAGACTTAATGTAATGGATGAAAGTTAAGGAAATATACCGTTATGCTGCCGATTTATTCTATAAGCATAACATAGTTTAAATGTTATTCTTGATCTCATATATTCAAATTAAAGCATTCATTCATTGATTATTGTTACCATGGAATTATTGAACTTATTACATTCTTGGCCATACGTTACTGTTACATGCGTGGAAGTAGCTTAATTTATAACTGAAGAAGTGATCGAGCACTAATTGTGTTCAAGGGCTCTATGCTAGTCCCCTCGGCTGATTGTCGGAAACATACTATTTTATAAACCATGGGGTATGATGCTATTGGCGTCGCATTGCGCTGGGAGTACTATTTCTATAAATAAGTGAAGATCTACGGCACGACATGACTTTCTTGCTTGATATTCCACATAAATTCACGAACTATGTACTCAAAAGAGACTAGTGTGATGAATATGTGGCTTACTAGTACAATCTCGTTATATTCTTGTTCATGGAAGGCCAATATCATGTTCTTGTTATATTCTTACTAGTTCATTCTTGATCATTCTACCTTACATGATTATCTTGTTACTTTGGTTTAAACGCGTGATCGATTCGCATTCGCATGATTTTACCTTATTCTTTAGAGCTAAATTGTTAATTACTTTAATAGTGCCTTCATGTTGATGCGAAGATACCTACTGGGCAAGTGTGCTCATTACCTATTTTCAATATTTTTCAGTAGATGGAAATAGTTCGAATTCGGATTCGGGTGATTCAAGTAGCGGGTCCGAGAGCGATTGAATGTTGTTATTACAAGAGTAAAGACATAGGAAGTTTATAATGTCTAGATTGAGTCAATGTAATTTTCCTATTTCTTGAGTCTAGTAGAATAAAAATCAAATTAGTGATTGTATCTTGGAATATTGAGCATTATGATATGAAGTTGAAGTTGATTAAATCCTGTGCAATTGCATTTACTTGTGTGATTGTCTCGCGCTCTGATTGATTCTTTCTTGCAAGAGGCTTACCATGCCGGCTATTCGCGCTCCCCGAGCGAGTCTTTCGCTGTAATAAAGGCTCGGGGCCTGACAGTTAAGTTGGTATCAGAGCCTAAGTGT
Source organism: Amorphophallus konjac (assembly GCA_022559845.1). Lineage (NCBI taxonomy): Eukaryota > Viridiplantae > Streptophyta > Magnoliopsida > Alismatales > Araceae > Amorphophallus > Amorphophallus konjac. The sequence goes on along the minus strand of CM040128.1, from coordinate 138,008,112 downwards.
CAGGACTTAGGGAAAAGAATCATGTCATAAGATAAGTCCAAGGTTTAAGGACCCATACCTATGAACTAAGGAAGAAATTCCACACCCATGTGAGGATTGGGTAGAACCCGGGATAAGATAACTAATTAGCTTTAAGAATTATTCTGTTCATTCCAATTTCATGAGAAATAACAAGTTGTTATTTTCTCTCAGGTACCCTATTTTTCGAATGGCTCATCGTGTAGATTGGGACGGTATGCAACAAACTGTTGCCGACCTTACCCAGGCATTACAGACTATAGCACAAAATGGTGCAGGGGCAAGGGCTGGTGACCTTCATCGCAATTTCCGGAGTCTAAATCCTCCGCGTTTCTATGGATCTTCCAATCCAGACGAAGCAGAAAATTGGATCGATGAGATGAATCGTATATTCGATGTCATACAATGCACTGATCAGGAGAAAGTCCGTCTAGCAACGTTCCAAATGAATAAGGATGCCCGTACTTGGTGGAAGTCGGTTCCGGCACCTCCGGCCGATGCGCCACATACATGGAATGCTTTTCTCACTTTATTTCGTGCCATGTATTTCTCCGAACATGTGAAGGAAAGGAAGACTATGGAGTTTGCCTCCCTTCGTCAAGGGATGATGTCAGTAGCAGAGTACGAGTTGCAGTTTTCAAGACTAGCACCATATGCACCACACCATATTAGTACGGAATTATTAAAGGCGAACCGATTTATGGACGAGTTACGGCCCGGTTTCATTCAGCAACTGGGGACACAGAATATCCGCACTTATGCGGAGATGGTTCAAAGGGCATATTTATGCGAGAGGACCTTAGAGAAGGTTGAAAGGTTGAAAGGAAAGGGAGAAGAATCTAGCCGGCGCTCAGATCGGCATTATAAGAAAGAGAAGTTTAGCATCACGGAACCATACAAAAGCCGCGATAACAAGAAAAGATCAAGGAACAGGAACGATGGAAGTTCCCAAAAGAATAGTAAAAAGGTTAAAGAAGAGAAGGAGCAAGTCGCCACGGCATGCACTTTTTGTGAGAAATTCGGCCACTCGGCTGAAGAATGCTGGAAGCGCCTCGGTGCTTGTTTGCGTTGTGGAAGTAGGGAGCATCGTGTGCCAGATTGCCCCCTTATGAAAGATCAATCAAATAATGGAGGACGTAGGAGGCAGGCTCGCCTCAATGTAGTTATAGATGATGAAGAAGCGCCCAGGGAGCTAAATGACAAGTTTATGGAAGGTACTCTTCAAATTTGTTCTCGTCCTGCATTCGTGCTATTCGATACTGGTGCTTCTGATTCTTTTATCTCCACCACTTTTGCAAACACCTTACTAACTGCATCAGTTCCCCTACCTTCAGATCTCGCTATTACTACACCTTTAGGATCTGGAACTAAGCTTACCAAGTATTATCCCGATTATAAGGTGGTAGTAGAAGGACACAATCTCCCCGCAAACTTAGTATGCCTCGATATGAAAGGTTATGATGCCATTTTAGGGGTAGATTGGCTTGTAGACCATGATACTTACATCAACTGCCGAAATAGAATTATATCTTTCCGAAAGCCCGGTCTTCCAAGATTTTTTTTTCTTGGCATCAAATACAAGAAGCATCCTACCATTACATCAACTGCAAACTTATCTCGAAAGGATGTGAAGTTTTTCTTGCTTCAGTCATTGTCACCGAATCTAAGGAAATTATCCTAGCAAACATTCCTATTGCAAATAAATTCCCTGAAGTGTTCCCATCCGAACTACCTAGTTTACCGCCCGAGAGGGAAGTAAACTTTACCATTGAACTCATTCCAGGTGCAGCACCTGTTTCTATAACCCCTTACAGGATGTCCCCCACGGAACTTAAGGAACTAAAGAAGCAATTACAGGAACTTCTAGACAATGGTTTCATTAGACCTAGCACATCCCCTTGGGGTGCGCCTGTTCTATTTGTCAAGAAGAAGGATGGTTCTCTCAGATTATGCATCGATTACCGGCGACTGAATCAGCTTACAATTAAGAATAAGTATCCGTTGCCGCGTATTGATGAGCTCTTCGATCAGCTTTCGGGAGCTGAGTACTTCTCTAAGATTGACCTCAGATCTGGTTATCATCAACTTAGAATTAAAGAAGAGGATATTTATAAATCGGCTTTTCGAAGTCGTTATGGCCAATATGAATTTGTGGTAATGCCGTTCGGGTTAACTAATGCCCCAGCAGCATTCATGCAACTTATGAACAATGTCTTCCAGCCATATTTGGACCAGTTCATCGTCGTCTTCATCGATGATATCCCGATATACTCCAAGACAAAATAAGAACATCTAAGGATAGCTTTGGAAACACTTAGAGAACACAAGCTATATGCCAAACTCAATAAGTGTGAATTCTGGCTCAAGGAAGTCTCATTCCTAGGCCACATTATTTCAAAAGAAGGTATTGTTGTGGATCCTTCTAAGGTAGAAGCTGTCAGTGATTAGAGTCGGCCAACGACTATATCTGAAGTAAGAAGCTTTTTGGGTCTAGCTGGTTATTATAGGAGATTCATAAAGGACTTCTCAAAGATCGCGGTTCCTTTAACTAGACTTACTAGAAAAGAAAATCCTTTTATCTGGTCGAAGGACTGTGAAAAGAGTTTCCAAAGTCTTAAGAATCATCTTACAACAGCCCATGTTTTATCACTACCAATGGAGGGTGGTGGATTTGAAGTGTATACAGATGCATCTGGAATTGGCTTAGGATGTGTCCTTATGCAGAATGGAAAAGTGATTTGCTATTCTTCAAGACAATTGAAGCGTCATGAAGAAAATTATCCTGTACATGATTTAGAATTGGTAGCAGTTGTTTTCACCTTGAAAATTTGGCGTCATTATCTTTATGGAGAAAAGTTCACGATCTATTCAGATCACAAGAGCTTGAAATATTTATTCTCTCAAAAAGAGCTTAATATGAGACAAAGGAGGTGGTTAGAACATCTCAAAGACTTTGATTTTGCTATTCAATATCACCCTGGCAAGGCAAATGCTGTAGCAGATGCACTCAGTAGGAAACCAATGGGTATGTTATCAAGTCTCATGATTAGTGTAACTAACCTTATTCCTCAGTTTGCTTAGTTGAATTTAGATATTGACATTAAGGAACACTACCAGAAAAAGCGGGATTTCAGACGGCCCGTATCCGTCTGAAATACGTCTGAAAATCCATCACAAACCACGTTTGTGACGGATTTGCGACATATTTAAGACTGAAACCGACCGTCTGAAATTTTTAGTCACAAATTTGTGACAGTTTATGTTTCCGTCGAAAATTCCGTCTGAAACGAAGACAGAATTTAATCAGTCACAAATTCCGTCTGACTTTCATACGAGTAATTTCCATCTGAAATTTGAAATTATCAGTCTGAAATTTACGATGGACATATTTTCCGTGTGAAAATCCGTCTAAAATTTCAGACGGCTATTACGACGGAATATAGTTACCGTCTTAAAATGAAGCCCAACTCTTAGTCTGAAATCATGTACCATATGAAAAGTCGTCCGAAATCCGTCGCTATTTCAAACGGATATTACGACGGATACAATAACCGTCTGAAATTCAACTCATTTCCTGTCTGAAATGTGGTTTGAAATCCGTCTATATTTCAAACTGATTTTACGACGGATAATAGACGGACAAAAATCGTCGCACATCCCGTCTGAAAATCCGTCTGAAATCTACGTTTTTTTTTATAAATCTTAAATTATTTTACAAAACCTGTTTAATCATAAATAAACATCAAGAAATTCTACATGTTGAAAAAAAAATATTGGGAACCTGCTAATCAAATAAACACCACCGAAAAATAAAATTCTGATCAAATAAATACCACAAAAAAAAGACATTAACCCTGCTGATCCGTCTGAATATCAAGAAATATCCGGTACATCGTCCATATCCTCATCGTCTGTATCCTCACCGCCCTACTCATCTCCTCTGTCGCCGCCCGCAGAAGGATCCCCCTATATTAAAAAAATAGTAACATTAATTCATAGATAAAAAAATTAGTGCGAAGAAATTAGCATAAATTGAAAGCAAACATATCAAATTGATAACTGCATATTTTATAAATCAACCACTAGTCTGAAACAGTATTTAAACTAAGTGTATTTTAGAAATGAATTTTGATTCCGTCAGTTCTGACAAGTCACTTTCATCTCCCCGGTCGTGTTGGAACGATCGGCACGGGCATCCGGCCGGTATTTCAAGTTTTAGATCCCCGGCCCCGACTTGGCAGTTCATTTGAACCAAGTGTATTTTAGAAATGAAGTTTGAGCGCCGAGCTCAAACCGGGCATCCGATTTGGATTCCGTCAGTTCTGCCAAGTCACTTTCATCTCCCCGGTCGTGTTGGAACGATCGGCACGGGCATCCGGTCGGTATTTCAAGTTTTAGAACCCCGGCCCCGACCTGGCAGTTCATTTGAACCAAGTGTATTTTAGAAATGAACTTTGAGCGCCGAGCTCAAACCGGGCATCCGATTTAGATTCCGTCAGTTCTGACAAGTCACTTTCATCTCCCCGGTCGTGTTGGAACGATCGGCACGGGCATCCGGCCGGTATTTCAAGTTTTAGACCCCCGGCCCCGACCTGGCAGTTCATTTGAACCAAGTGCATTTTAGAAATGAAGTTTGAGCGCCGAGCTCAAACCGGGCATCCGATTTGGATTCCGTCAGTTCTGCCAAGTCACTTTCATCTCCCCGGTCGTGTTGGAATGATCGGCACGGGCATCCGGCTGGTATTTCAAGTTTTAGACCCCCGGCCCCGACCTGGCAGTTCATTTGAACCAAGTGTATTTGGGAAATGAACTTTGAGCGCCGAGCTCAAACCGGGCATCCGATTTGGATTCCGTCAGTTCTGACAAGTCACTTTCATCTCCCCGGTCGTGTTGGAATGATCGGCACGGCCATCCGGCCGGTATTTCAAGTTTTAGACCCCCGGCCCTGACCTGGCAGTTCATTTGAATTCCGTCAGTTTTAGAAATGAAGTTTGAGCGCCGAGCTCAAACCGGGCATCTGATTTGGATTCCGTCAGTTCTGCCAAGTCACTTTCATCTCCCCGGTCGTGTTGGAACGATCGGCACGGCCATCCGGCCGGTATTTCAAGTTTTAGACCCCCGGCCCCGACCTGGCAGTTCATTTGAACCAAGTGTATTTTAGAAATAAAGTTTGAGCGTCGAGCTCAAACCGGGCATCCGATTTGGATTCTGTCAGTTCTGACAAGTCACTTTCATCTCCCCGGTCATGTTGGAATTATCGGCACGGCCATCCGGCCGGTATTTCAAGTTTTAGACCCCCGGCCCCGACCTGGCAGTTCATTTGAACCAAGTGTATTTTAGAAATGAACTTTGAGCACCGAGCTCAAACCGGGCATCCGATTTGGATTCCGTCAGTTCTGACAAGTCACTTTCATCTCCCCAGTCATGTTGGAATGATCAGCACGGGCATCCGGCTGGTATTTCAAGTTTTAGACCCCCGGCCCCGACCTGGCAGTTCATTTGAACCAAGTGTATTTTAGAAATGAAGTTTGAGCGCCGAGCTCAAACCGGGCATCCGATTTGGATTCCGTCAGTTCTGACAAGTCACTTTCATCTCCCCGGTCGTGTTGGAATGATCGGCACGGGCATCCGGCCGGTATTTCAAGTTTTAGACCCCCGGCCCCGACCTGGCAGTTCATTTGAACCAAGTGTATTTTAGAAATGAAGTTTGAGCGCCGAGCTCAAACCGGGCATCCGATTTGGATTCCGTCAGTTCTGACAAGTCACTTTCATCTCCCCGGTCGTGTTGGAACGATCGGCACGGCCATCCGGTCGGTATTTCAAGTTTTAGACCCCCAGCCCCGACCTGGCAGTTCATTTGAACCAAGTGTATTTTAGAAATGAACTTTGAGCGCCGAGCTCAAACCGGGCATCCGATTTGGATTCCGTCAGTTCTGACAAGTCACTTTCATCTCCCCGGTCGTGTTGGAATGATCGGCATGGGCATCTGGCTGGTATTTCAAGTTTTAGACCCCCGGCCCCGACCTGGCAGTTCATTTGAACCAAGTGTATTTTAGAAATGAAGTTTGAGTGCCGAGCTCAAACCAGACATCCGATTTGGATTCCGTCAGTTCTGACAAGTCACTTTCATCTCCCCGGTCGTGTTGGAATGATCGGCACGGGCATCCGGCCGGTATTTCAAGTTTTAGACCCCCTGCCCCGACCTGGCATTTCATTTGAACCAAGTGTATTTTAGAAATGAAGTTTGAGCGCCGAGCTCAAACCGGGCATCCGATTTGGATTCCGTCAGTTCTGACAAGTCACTTTCATCTCCCCGGTCGTGTTGGAATGATCGACATGGGCATCCGGCCAGTATTTCAAGTTTTAGACCCCCGGCCCCGACCTGGCAGTTCATTTGAACCAAGTGTATTTTAGAAATGAAGTTTGAGCGCCGAGCTCAAACCGGGCATCCGATTTGGATTCCGTCAGTTCTGACAAGTCACTTTCATCTCCTCGGTCATGTTGGAACGATCGACATGGGCATCCGGTCGGTATTTCAAGTTTTAGACCCCCGGCCCCGACCTGGCAGTTCATTTGAACCAAGTGTATTTTAGAAATGAAGTTTGAGCGCCGAGCTCAAACCGGGCATCCGATTTGGATTCCGTCAGTTCTGAGAAGTCACTTTCATCTCCCCGGTCGTGTTGGAATTATCGGTATGGGCATCCGGCCGGTATTTCAAGTTTTAGACCCCCGGCCCCGACCTGGCAGTTCATTTGAACCAAGTGTATTTTAGAAATGAAATTTGAGCGCCGAGCTCAAACCGGGCATCCGATTTGGATTCCGTCAGTTCTGAAAAGTCACTTTCATCTCCCCGGTCGTGTTGGAATGATCTGCATGGGCATCCGGCCGGTATTTCAAGTTTTAGACCCCCGGCCCCGACCTGGCAGTTCATTTGAACCAAGTGTATTTTAGAAATGAAGTTTGAGCGCCGAGCTCAAACCGGGCATCCGATTTGGATTCCGTCAGTTCTGACAAGTCACTTTCATCTCCCCGGTCGTGTTGGAACGATCGGCACGGGCATCCGGCCGGTATTTCAAGTTTTAGACCCCCGGCCCTGACCTGGCAGTTCATTTGAACCAAGTGTATTTTAGAAATGAACTTTGAGCACCGAGCTCAAACCGGGCATCCGATTTGGATTCCGTCAGTTCTGACAAGTCACTTTCATCTCCCCGGTCGTGTTGGAATGATCGGCACGGGCATCCGGCTGATATTTCAAGTTTTAGACCCCCGGCCCTGACCTGGCAGTTCATTTGAACCAAGTGTATTTTAGAAATGAAGTTTGAGCGCCGAGCTCAAACCGGGCATCCGATTTGGATTCCGTCAGTTCTGACAAGTCACTTTCATCTCCCCGGTCATGTTGGAACAATCGGCACGGGCATCCGGCTGGTATTTCAAGTTTTAGACCCCCGGCCCCGACCTGGTAGTTCATTTGAACCAAGTGTATTTTAGAAATGAACTTTGAGCGCCGAGCTCAAACCGGGCATCCGATTTGGATTCCGTCAGTTCTGACAAGTCACTTTCATCTCCCCGGTCGTGTTGGAACAATCGGCATGGGCATCCGGCTGGTATTTCAAGTTTTAGACCCTCGGCCCCGAACTTATAGTTCATTTGAACCAAGTGTATTTTAGAAATGAAGTTTGAGCGCCGAGCTCAAACCGGGCATCCGATTTGGATTCCGTCAGCTCTGACAAGTCACTTTCATCTCCCCGGTCGTGTTGGAAGGATCGGCATGGGCATCCGGCCGGTATTTCAAGTTTTAGACCCCCGGCCCCGAACTGACAGTTCATTTGAACCAAGTGTATTTTAGAAATGAACTTTGAGCGCCGAGCTCAAACCGGGCATCCGATTTGGATTCCGTCAGTTCTGACAAGTCACTTTCATCTCCCCGGTCGTGTTGGAATGATCGGCACGGCCATCCGATCGGTATTTCAAGTTTTAGACCCCCGGCCCCGACCTGGCAGTTCATTTGAACCAAGTGTATTTTAGTAATGAACTTTGAGCGCCGAGCTCAAACCGGGCATCCGATTTGGATTCCGTCAGTTCTGACAAGTCACTTTCATCTCCCCGGTCGTGTTGGAATGATCGGCACGGCCATCCGACCGGTATTTCAAGTTTTAGACCCCCGGCCCCCGGATTTTCTCAATTCTTCTGAAGTAAATGAGTTTTAAAAGTTAATAATGAACATAATTGAGTAATTCCATCAAAATAAAAACATAGTAAACACTCACCTGTGCGGGCTGTGGTGTGGTGGTGGTTGATTTCTGAGGGACCATTCCGCTCTGGGAGAGGAGGCCACTAATTGCCTGCAAGAATACTAACACTTAGCTAGAGATCTCTTGCTGGAAATGCTGCTGCTGCCGCTGCATGTCAGAAATCTGCGATCGGACCATGTCCATCATGTCGCTGGTAGAAGCGCTGGGGGCAACGGAAGGTATAGTGAACGCACTGCCACTGGAAGAAGTATAGCTAGAACTCTCACACGCTGATGTCACAGCGCTTGCGTCTAGGCTCTCCCCAAAACCATATAGTCGGCCTTTCTTCGGTACGCCAGCTGCTGCCACCCACTCCACCGGATCGAACTCCGGCTGCTGCGTGTCTTCCTCCCCGTACTTCTTTGTCACTGCTTTGCTATATGTTTCCTACAAATTGAATAAAATAACTAGTCAATTTCATATGAATTACATGCCGATTCAAATGAAGAACAACGAAGCTAAACAATCTACATTTCTAGTCAAATTAACATCAAATTTCTATTACAATCAGATTTAAAAATATATTTACATGCAATTAAATTCCACATAATTTTAAAGCACAAAACGAAATTTTTGGGTATTTACCTATTGCTATAGAGAATTCTGATTTCTTTGCATTTATCCACATCTTTGTATATATGTACTACTTAAGATATGTGGTCATTCCATTTCTCTATATCTTCTTATCATCATAAGACAAGGTTCAATTGGGTGGGTGGGTTCTCTTATAAAGAACAAGCCCCAGGGGAGGGGGAGGGGGGCTGTTTAGAACTAGACCAATGTGTTGTGTTCAGTATTTGGATGATGTCTAATTATGACTAAAAAAATAACAATCTAATCTTGTGTGTGCAACTTAGACAAATATGTCAAAGTCGGGATGTATAAAGTCTCCTAAGTAATTTACAAAGTGTTTGATTCCTAGGATATCTAGTTGACCAGAAGAAGGGGGGTGACTTTAATCTTATTTTATCTCCCGAGGAGAAGAAGGGGGGCACTATGGGCTATATCAATTCCATGACTGATTTCCAGGTCTTCGTTGCTCTCCCAAGTACCGAAACACAACGTTCTATCATCTTCAAGTGAAACAAAGGAGAGCTAGAATGACCATTGACAAAATCAAAACTGACAATGGAGATTGGTGTGATAAGGAGTCTCTGCTGAAGGACAACTGCTTATTTTAAATCCACAAGGGGTGTCCGATAGGGTGACCCCTTGGCCCTAACTTTGTTTATCATTACTGAAGAAGCTTTAGGCACAGGCATTACCAGCCTTTTTAGCAGTGGGAAGGTTTAACACTTTCATGTGTCTCGTGGTAGTATGCAAATATCTCACTTACTGTATGCCGATGACACATTGGTGTTTTCTAATGGTTCATCCAAGAACGTCAGATGTCTGTTGGCTTTCATAAAAGACTATGAGGATTCTCCTGATCAGAAAGTTAACAGCAATAAAAGCAGCTTTATAGTTTCCCATAAAGCTTCTCTTGTTGTTATCAGAAGAATTGTAGACATAACAGGTTTCGTTTACAAATGTGTTCTCCATATTAATTAATGACTGGCCAGATCAGAGATTTTGGTGCCCCAATAGCATCGGTTTATTTTCTGTTGCCTCCTTTCATAGGACTCTTGGTTCAGCATCCATGTGTTCTTTTTCCTTGAAGATATGGGATTCCTTTATTCCATCAAATACTTCTCTCTTCTTATGGAGGGTCTACCATTCGGCGGTGCCAACTGATAATCAGATCAGGTGCGGTGTTTGCATATGCTCTATGTGTCTCTACTATCGAATGCCCCATGCTGAAACAAAGGACCATTTGTTCCTTTCTAGTGACCTTGCTAGATCATCTTGGTCTTTGATCGCCGCTATCTCTAATCTAAATCCCGCTGATTACACTTTTGTGTGCTACTTCCTGTCTGGCTTTTTTTGCACTGTTAGTGACACTTCGTTTACCCGGGATGGTGAGTAAGCATATACCTCACAAGGGTTAGATAGGGTCATGATATTGTTGTAGTGTTCTACTCGTCGCGAGTCATGACCCCCTCCCAGACCTCCTACTGGCCCCTCCCCCCCACCGGAGCCCCCCTCCTGCTGGCACCTCCCCCTCTCCCCTCCCCACCACCCACCGCACCCCCCTCCCCCCAGCGACCACCTCTTGCTGCTCCTCCCCCTCCCCCCCACCCACCGAAATCCCCCTATTGCTAGCCCCTCCCCCCCCACCCAGTGCACCTCCCACCCCCCAGCGACCCCCTCCCTGTTGGCCTCCCGGACGCGGGAGCTAGCTAGGGTGGGTGACGGTCTCCCGGACGCAAAGGCACGGTGAGAGGGTCGTGCGTGTATTAGGGAAAAGAAATTTTTTCCCACGGATTTGAGACAGAAATTCTTCTGTTACAAATTTCATACGGTAATTCTGACCATCTATGATATGTCGTCTGTATTTAAGACTAAATGCAGACGATATATTGTTCGTTGTAAATAACGTTGGAATTTCAGACGGATATTCTGATCGACATAATCTGTCTGAAATGCAGACGGATATTCCGACGGAAATCACAAGCAGAATTGTTTGAGTATTTACCTATTGTTATAAGTCGACTATTGTTGTGGGCGCACTAATTTTTTTTTTAAAATTATTCCTTTATTTACAAGTAGATGCATTCAGAAACAAATTTCTATATTTATGTATATGGGAACCTTCTCCGAACTTAGCCATACGCCAATGGGACCTCTAAGTTCATGCACTAAGTTTGCATTTCTAATTTCTTGTATGCAGAACGAAACCCCTTTGGGCTTATTCATGGCAAAGTATGCTTGAACTCAGGCATGTAGAATGAAATTCTTGAATTCATGCACGTGAGATGACGTTTACACTGTCTGAACTTGAGTTCCCAGTTTTCCCATTTTCAGAACTAAACCTACCTTTATGGTTGCAATTCGTGCATTCAGTTTGGAATCTTTGGAGCATGGCACAATAATGTTATATGATGCTGGTTATGTGGGTTCTAAGTATACATGGCACAATAATCAACAAGGCAAGAAGGGGATTTGGGCCACATTAGATAGGGTTCTCATTTATACTAATTAGCTGAATTTGTACCCAATCACGGTGCCACACTTATCTAGAGAGGCCTCAGATCACGTGCCTCTACTTATTAAATTGATGTTTCCCAACAAATTTAAGAGTAAATTTTACTTTCAGCAAATGTGGACTAGCCATGAGCTTTTTCTTAAGGTTGTTGATCAATATTGGAGAACCATCCCTATTGCTTCATCTGCTATCACTACTTTTTGTCTTAAACTTAAATCCTTAAGATACATGCTCCGAGAATGGATTGGCTAGCTGCTAAGGACCAAATTCTAAAACACAACAGATTCTTCAAAGCCCCTAGGCTATTTTCATTCTGGAAAGATACATGGCTTGGTGATAAACCCCTCAGTGACCTTATTTTACCCAGTCAATGGAGGCTCATCGAGGACAAAAATATCACCATTCAAGATTTGAGTAATACTCTCAATCCAAATTGGAATGTTATTCGGCATGTTCTTCCACAAAACATTGCTCGGGCAGCCACATTTTATATCAACAAAGATCCTTTGCCCAATGATACAAGGGTATGGTCTCTCACTGCAACAAGAGATTTTACTATCAGCTCATGGAGGAAGCACTTGACTGTAGCTGATCAATCCTTTCCATACTCTCTCATTTGGTCTACCTTCATTCCCCCCAAAGTTTCTCTATTCCTGTGGAAGCTCATCCATAGAATTTTACCCACTGATAGAAGAGTCCAGCAGAGTGGAATATCTTTGTGTTCTAAATACTTATGATGTCCAAATGCTCAGATTGAGTCAACCACTCACCTTCTCTTGCATAGCAAGCTGTCAGCTGCCACTTGGGCTCTGCATAAACCATGCATTCATATTGATCCCCCTCATGATGGCTGCCAACGTCATCTTACTGGACCCCCCCTCTCCAGTCTCTTCCCACTAACCCCCCCCACCCGCCGGAGTGGCTCGCGTGATCTTGCACCCCCACCCTTCGACCAACAGTCCTCCCAACCCCTCCCTACCCCCTTTCTCCCTCTAGCAATATTCAGGCGAGCTCACGGCCCCACACCCTCCCAGCCAGCAGTCCCCACCGCGGACCCCTTGTAGCACCTCTCCCTGAACCTCCCACTCCCAGAGTAGCCCCCCTGGACCAACCTGAACTCTCCTCCCCCGGACCCCCCACCCTCCCAGAGATGAGCCCCCACCCGAGACCCCCTGCCGGATCCCCCCTCTCTGAACCACCCCACTCGCAGAGCAACCCCCCATCAGACCTGCCGTAATCGAACCCTCCTCCCCCAGACTCCCCCCCCCCCACTGGAACCCCCCACCCTGCCAGCCAGTGGCCCCCACCCCGGACCCAACGTCAGAGACCCCCTCCCTGAAATCCCCAGTCCCAGACAGCCCCTCACCCACCGGAACCCTCCTCCGGACCCCCCATTGGAACCCCCAACCCTCCTAACCCGTAGCCCCCACCCAGGACTCCCTGCTGGATCCCCCTGCATGCCTGAACCGCCCTCTGCCAGAGCACCCCCGGCCCCCTCCGAGCCTGACCCTCCTCCCCCAAAATAGTTGTTGGAAGCCCTCCCCCTCCCAGACCAACCTCCCCCTCTCAGATCGGCTAGAACCTCCACCCTCCCTGATGATCCCCAAGCTTTAAAAAAAAAGGAACAACAAATGCAGCAATGGCAATGGAGGAGGCGCGGCAGGTAGGGAGAGTTTTACAGAGAGAGGGTGAGGGAGGGGACTTACCAGACCGGAGAGGATGGCGACAACGCGCCACCGACGGTGACGACGAGGACGGGTTTGACGGCAACGACGAGGACGGCTTCAACGGCAATGGTGAGGGCAGCTCTGCGGGGACGACGATGACGAGGAAGGCTTCGACGGCGACTGTGAGGGCGGCTCTGGCGGCGATGATGACGACAAGGAAGGCTTCGATGGCGACGGCGGCTCTAGCCGCGACGGTGACTACGGCACCGGTGGACCTCTCCTCGGCAAGGAGATAGTGGAAAGAGAGTGAGAGGGAGAGTGGGAGTGAGACGGAGATCGCGGGGGAAGGGGGGAAGAAGGGGGAAAGCTCGATCCGTCGCGGGGGAAGGGGGGAAGAAGGGGGAAATTTTCACTAGAGGTAATAAATATTTGTAACAGATTTCAGACGAATTATTTCCGTCTGAATATCTGTCCCAAATCACGACGGATATAAAGACGGAATATATTCCGTCTCTAATTATAGACGGATATTCATAGGGAATATAGTATGTCTTTAATAACAACGTAATTTGTAACGGAAACTAATCCGTCACAAATACAGACGGATTTTAAGATAGAAAAATATCCATCTGAAATATCCGTCTGAAATCCCGCTTTTTCTGGTAGTGGAAGAAGATTGCTTTGAAGCTAATATCTGAGCTCAACCTACATTAATAGAGGATTTGGTCAAGTTACAAGAGGATGACCCAATTTTACTGGAAATTAAGGCCAATATTGAACAGAGACCGGATTTTTCTATTTCTAATGATGGAAGATTACTATTCAAGGGCCGAATGTGTATACCGGATCACGAGGATACAAAGAAATTGATCTTAGAAGAAGCACATAAATCAAAGTACACCATTCATCCAGGAGGTACGAAGATGTATCAGGATCTCAAAAGAAACTTTTGGTGGCCCAATATGAAGAGAGAAATAGCTGATTTTGTGTCTCGCTGTCTCACTTGCCAACAAGTTAAAGCGGAACATTTCAGAACTGTAGGAAAATTACAGCCCTTAAATATTCCAGAATGGAAATGGGAGAGTATAGGAATGGATTTCATTATGGGATTACCTAAGACAAGAGGAGGACATGATGGCATATGGGTAATCATAGATCGATTGACTAAATCTGCACATTTCATACCAATAAAGAGTCGATGGTCTGTGGATATCTTGGCAGCATTATACATCAAAGAAATTGTTAAACTACATGGTGTCCCTGTCTCTATTGTATCAGATAGAGATCCTCGATTTACATCACAGTTCTGGAAAAGTCTACAACATTCACTTGGAACCAGATTAAATTTTAGCACAGCCTTTCATCCACAAACGGATGGTTAGACGGAAAGAACGAATCAGGTAGTAGAAGACATGCTCAGGGCTTGTGTCATTGATTTTGGAGGAAGTTGGCATGATCACTTGCCTCTAGTAGAATTTACATATAATAACAGCTATCAAGCAAGCATACAAATGGCACCTTTTGAAGCTCTATATGGGAAAAGTTGTCGATCACCAATATGTTGGAATGAAATAGAGGAAAGGCAATTTCTAGGCCCCGATCTTATCAGAGATTCTACAGAGAAAATAAAACTCATTCAAGAAAGATGAAAATGGCACAAGATAGGTAAAAGTCTTATGCTGACAATCGAAGGCGTGAGTTGGAGTTTCAAGTAGGAGAACATGTATATCTGAAGGTTTTTCCAGGTCGTGGTATTCAAAGATTTGGCATTAAAGGAAAGCTAACTCCAAGATTCATTGGCCCGTTTGAAATCCTTGAAAGGGTCGGTGAAGTGGCTTATAGGTTGGCCTTATCTCCACAATTAGCAGGAGTTCATGACGTATTTCACGTCTCCATGCTAAAGAAGTATGTATATGATCCTGACCATATTATCACTTATGACAACCTGGAGATTCAGAAGGACTTAACATATGAGCAAACGCCAATAAAGATTCTGGATCGGGAAGTGCGTCAATTAAGGAATAAAGTTATTCCTATGGTCAAAATCCAATGGAAGAAAATATGGCCATATGAAGCAACATGGGAAACTGAAGCAGCTATGCGGAAAAGATTCCCAGAATTATTCATCTGTAAGTACACTCTTTACAATCCATGTATTGAATTTGGGGACCAAATTCTTTTAAGTGGGGGAGGGTGTAATGTCCCAGAATTTATTTGATAATTTTCTGGTATTATTAGCAATTAATGGACTAATTTGGAGTTATTAATCAATATAAGGCCAAATGGTGTTAATCAATTAACCTAACTCACTTAATTAAAGTCTAAAGGGTTTTAAGATCAGGCCCATTTAGTTTGGCCCATATTCTAGAAGGTTATTAAGCTTATCCTCGGAATTATAAGGATAAATACCACTTAATACAGATAATTAGGCGGATAATGAATAGAAGAGTTTGATCAATTTAGAACTCTATCCACGTTGACTGTAACGGTCCATCGGACGACCGTCACAGCCATGTAACACATATGTCGGCGACCGTCACACTCTATGAACCCCAAAACACTGAAGAGTTTGATTTCCTTTGAACTCTGGGAATGAGTAATGTAATGGTCTATCGCGAGACCGTCACATGACTCTAACGCACGGGCAGTCGACCGTTACATCCTGTTAGTTCCGTAAAAGAAAGAACAAGTACAAAGATTAAAACTTTGGACTCTTATCCACTAAGGATCGACTTGGGAAGAGTTATAATAATACTGAGCACTCTTAGAGATTAGATTATGACCAAACAAGGACTCTAGAATCGATCTAATCCTCAAACCCTAGCCTAAACTCTATAAATAGGGCATAGTTCTGAACTGTGCGACCCTTACTTTTTAGACATAAAGAATCAAGGTAAGGAGTAATTATCTCAGGTAAGCTCTTTAGAAGTATTTGTTTACAACACTTTAGACTAACTCCCCTCCAAATTTAACATCTTTAGGTCAAGAGGTCGTGGAGTTAGAGCCCAAGGAAGTTGCTGAAAAAGTCACAGAAGAAGAAATCTAGGGTAGGTTTCTCAATCCAAATCAGAAGCAACAGCCTAAGTTAAGAGGTAGGTTATCTCATGAACGGCAAAAAAACAACCTGATAGGACTAAAAGCCCTCTGGTTCAAGTGATTTCCATGCATTATAGATCATTGATTTCATGATTTTACTACTTCTATGCATTATATGCATCCCTTAGCCTTAATTGGACATGACAAAGATGTATCTTGTCTAATTCATTAATACCTAAGCATGTAGTTGGCCTACACTACGTTATCATGTCTAGGGATTCATGGTATTTTAATTATGGACATGATATGAATCGATCTCTTTATGTTTTATCTAGTTTTCTGTCAGTAGATACTGTAACGCATCAGCGTAGGACCGTCACACTCATATAACGGCCCTACGACAGACCGTCACACACCCTGCTATTTTGGATTTTCACTGTTGTCTCTAACGCACTGGGACAGACGCGTTACGTTCATGTAACGGCTGGATCTAGACCGTCACGTTCACTGTGACGCCCCACCTCCAGACCGTCAGAGTCTGTGTTCTGCCAACCCTAAGACAGAATATAACTTGCCAATATCATTTATTGTTAAGCCTAGTTACTTAAGTTTTAACCTGATCATGTGATTTTAAGGTTATTTGATTATTCATATTAGTTATTGCATGTTTTGGTATCTCACTTTTACTTGAGTTATGTTAATTTCATGAAGCCAAATTATATAGTTTTGTATTATAAAGCATGACTTTTTAACGTTGTATTGACAGAGTTTTTCATCATGATTTCACACTGATTATACATATCTATCTCTGTCAATAGAGTCATTTCTATAAGTACATGGCACATATTTCGGTATGTTGCCATTAGTTCACACTTTGCACTTTAGGAACACCATCTTGGACATGAGGACCTCTCTATTGGATATTCCTTCCAATGGACTAGGAAATCATTGTTTCAATGCCTCCGTAATTCTCCGCGAGCCTGGGATTCCCACTAGGACACCGAGTTGGTTGTACCATCAAAGCCCAATAACTAGAACACACTATCGTTGTTTTCGGGATCTTGTAATGTAACGGCCTTGCACTGAACCGTCAGGCTCACGTAACGGCCCAATGCCCGACCGTCACATTTCACTGACTCTAAACTAGTATGCTAGATTCTGGTCATTGTAACAGCCCATTATGTACGCGTTAAATAGTGTAACGGCCCAGCAAACGACCGTTACATAGCTTGTATATGTTAACCCAAGGTTTGACCAAGGATTGATATTTCAATGATTCTAGACAAACTTTGATGATCTTGAACTTATCATATTGCTTAATAGACTTAATGTAATGGATGAAAGTTAAGGAAATATACCGTTATGCTGCCGATTTATTCTATAAGCATAACATAGTTTAAATGTCATTCTTGATCTCATATATTCAAATTAAAGCATTCATTCATTGATTATTGTTACCATGGAATTATTGAACTTATTACATTCTTGGCCATACGTTACTGTTACATGCGTGGAAGTAGCTTAATTTATAACTGAAGATGCGATCGAGCACTGATTGTGTTCAAGGGCTCTATGCTAGTCCCCTCGGCTGATTGCCGGAAACATAATATTTTATAAACCATGGGGTATGATGCTACTTGTGTCGCATTGCGCTGGGAGTACTATTTCTATAAATAAGTGAAGATCCACGGCACGACATGACTTTCTTGCTTGATATTTCACAGAAATTCACAAACTATGTACTCAAAAGAGACTAGTGTGATGAATATGTGGCTTGCTAGTACAATCTCGTTACATTCTTGTTCATGGAAGGCCAATATCATATTCTTGTTATATTCTTGCTAGTTCATTCTTGATCATTCTACCTTACATGATTATCTTGTTACTTTGGTTTAAACGCGTGATCGTTTCGCATTCGCATGATTTTACCTTATTCTTTAGAGCTAAATTGTTAATTACTTTAATAGTGCCTTCATGTTGATGCGAAGATACCTACTGGGCAAGTGTGCTCATTACCTATTTTCAATATTTTTCAATAGATGGAAATAGTTCGAATTCGGATTCGGGTGATTCAAGTAGCGGGTCCGAGAGCGATTGAATGTTGTTATTACAAGAGTGAAGACATAGGAAGTTTATAATGTCTAGATTGAGTCAATATAATTTTCCTATTTCTTGAGTCTAGTAGAATGAAAATCAAATTAGTGATTGTATCTTTGAATATTGAGAATTATGATATGAAGTTGAAGTTGATTAAATCCTGTGCAATTACATTTACTTGTGTGATTGTCTCGCGCTCTGATTGATTCTTGCTTGCAAGAGGTTTACCATGCCGGCTGTTCGCGCTCCCCGAGCGAGTTTTCCACTATAATAAAGGCTCGGGGCGTGACACACCATCACAGCGGGACCAACCCCGCCAGGTCCGGAGGACTGAGCAGCACGTGGGCCCCACGTACCCGCAGATCGCGCCGTCCGGACAGTACCAAAACGCGGGTTTCGGCACCGTCGGAGCGACATCAAGATGCTGCCCGTCAACCCAATTCCCGCTACTCCCGGGCCCCACATGTGACCTGTTACCTCCCTACGTGGAGTGGGCCAAAAGTTTGTACCGCTGTAAAAATTTGTTAACCGGGAGTACGGATTTGGCCGGGGTTATCTTCCCCACGCCGGGTGCATGGAGGTACGGTCTTAACTTCTTGGCATTACGCTTGCTTAGCTAGTATATGGTGATATGTTGTTGTGATAGCGTTAGGATTCTAGCCCGTGAGTCCATGTCACCACTGTGAGCGAGAGAGTGACCCGTCCCGTGGCTCGATCCGAGCACGGAAGTGAGTCGACCACCCTTGACTCTGCTGGTTTCTCAACCGCGTAGATCCGCGTTTCCCCTCGCCTGGGACGACGAGTGAGCTTGCGTTTCTGTTAGCGACGTATAGCCCATAGGAACTCTTAGTGTCGGGCCGAAGTGTCGTTCCTACCCGTATGTTGCTGGTCGCGTCTCCATCTAGAGTCCGAGGTCCGCATCACGTGGAGTCGGTCCCCCGTGTCCGTCCTGCATCAAACCTGCTTTTAGATTAGCCTCTGACTCCCTCTCTCTCCTCTTTCTCTCCATCCATGGAGGGTGTCGACAATAGTAGAGGGCAGCCAGCCACTGCCATGACCACCTTTATGGAGATCCACAGAGAAGGGGATGTCAGAGTGAAGGGAGGGAGGGTGGTTGGGGTGTTCAAGAGCAAGAGAGAGAGAGAGAGAGAGAGGTCGACAGAGGGGCGGGGGGCCGAGAGGGGTGGGGGAGAGGAGAGGAGGGCTACGAGCAGGAGGGGTGGGGGAAGGGGGAGGGGGGCTGAGGCGTCTGCTGTGTTGGTTTTTACTCCTACTGCTCCTGCGCTTCTTCATGGGAGAAAGAGGGAGGGAGGAAGGAAGGGGGCGTCTTAGGAGTGGGGTGGTCGGGCTCCAACAGCAGCTCTACTAGAGGTGGCGGGCCAAGCCTGCTCACAGCAGGAAGAAGAGGGAGGGGGCAAGTGTCGGTCGGAGCAGGGCAGCTTGGTGAAAGGCGAGAGAGGATGGCATAGGGTGTCCCTATTCGTGACGGGTATAAGGAGAGGAGAAAGGAGGAGGGGGGAGAACTGGCATATGGTTACCAGTGCGGGAGAGCCACAGGCGGAGCAGGGTAGCACGGTGGCGTCATGCCGATGGAGAGCCAGGGTAGACCTGTAGGCAACTGCTGGGGAGGGACGGCGATCTGGATAGGGGTAGTCGGGAATGGTGGTGGAGGGGTTGGATAGTGATGGAGCAGGGGACTTGGGCTAAGGTTCACGAAGGAGAGGAGAGGATAGGAAGGAGGAACAAGGTGGGAAAATGGGGCAGGGGGTCCGAGGGCTTCAAAGTGAGGAGGGGGAAGGATGGTGGGGTGGAGGGGGAAGAAGACGGAGGGGGAGTAGGAAGGGGGGTGGTAAGCAACCTCCTCAAGGAGATGGAGGCAATCACTAGAGTCGGAGAGAGAGAGGGCACAATAGGGAGGGGTGCGGGAGGCCTACTCATCGGAGCTAGAGGGGGAGGGGCACCCCTCTCTCTCTCTCTCTCTCTCTCATGTACAAGGGTATTTTAGAGATTTTACATTTCCAAATAGTTTTCGTCAACATATTATTGGAATATTTTACGACGTTGACGACCCGAGAACTACATGGATATAATAGTAACAATAGGATGCATATCAAGAATATTCTTGATAATACAATAAAAGTAGAAGCTAAATAAAAATATGATATTTTACAGAAATATATATGTAAAAATCTCAAAATAACTTTTTGCATGCCCTTCGGCCTCACAAGCCTTTGATATACCCTGCTATTTTGTAAGGTGTATTTACTAGTTACCTTGTATGGCCTTGTACGTAACAAAGATTAGGTAGGGCAATCTATTTAGCCACTCTTTGGTTGAGGGTTAAGCCTGGCTTAACTTAACTCTGGGTTTTGAAACTCATCTCTAGAGACGAGTTAACCCAGGGCCTTCCAATTTAATGCACCCCCTCTCTCTTTGTCGCTCTCTCACTCTATCTCCTTTCTTTATGTTTAATATTAAATGATTAAAATGTTTATGACTTTTAAATTATATTTAATTAGATTAATGATGTTATTTATTAATTTTTTTATTTTTTATAGTATATTCATTTAAATGTTATATTAAAAATATTCAAAAATATTTTAAAACTAAAAGTTTTAAAGTGAACGTAACTCAAGCTGTAATTAGTGATATTTTTTATTTTTAAATTTTAATTAATGATATTAATGATGTAATTTATCAAAGAAGATTTTATTTTCATAGTATATGTATTTAAACAAATAATTAAAATTATTAACAAATTTAAAAAATAAAATTTTTAAGTGAAAAATAACTCACCCCTTAATTAATGATATTTTTGACTTTTAAATTTAATTAGTGAGATTAATGATATTATTTATCAAAAAATTATTTTCATAGTATATTGATTTTATAGAACATATTTAAAATATTTAAAAATTAAAAAAATTAAAGTGAACAGTAACTCAATTCAAATTAATGACATTTTTTATTTTAAAATTTAATTAGTTAGATTGATGATGGTATTTATCAAAGAAAATTTTATTTTCATAATATATTTATTTTATAAAATATATTAAAAATATTTAAAAATTAAAAAATTGAAGTGAACAGTAATCTCAACCCTTAATTAATGATGTTTTTAATATTTAATTTTAATTAGTGATATTATTGATGTTATTCATCAAAAAATATTTCTATGATATATTCATCTTATAAAAATATTTAAAATAAAATATTTAAAAATTAAAAATATAAGAGATAAATGTGATATTTGAGCTATAATTATTACCGAGTTAACCAACTACTTACCAAATAACTCTGAATTAAAAGTAAGCTAACCCACCTCTTTACTTTCGAGTTAACTCTACTCCTATCAAAGTAAAAATAAGTTAATCTCAGACTAACTTAAGCGGGTTGAGTTAAACCACTTTTGACCTGACTCCCTGTCAAAGATTTTGCCAAATCCAGACATTCTTTGTTATTGATCCTAAATTGATGGGAGAACATAAAACTGATGGAAATCAAAACTTGGGTAATTTCATTGGATATTGTTAATGCCATTCGTGACTACCTAATGGGACAAACACCGGATAATGACAAGTTTTCCTTGTTGCTAGAATAATTCTTACTTTTGTAGATAAAGGTAGTAGGAGAATCTCATCTGTTTAATTTATATCCACAAAATGTGGTTTATTTATCACTATGACGGTAGAGACTATAAATCAACACGTGTGCATGTATTCAAGGGTTGTAGTATCAGTCACCACTCAATGTGGGACGGTACGATCAATACACCATAGTATCGGTACGATTTAAAGGGGATATTTTTTTTTGAATATTTTTTATTTTTTAAAATTTTAAATTACTTTTTATAATTTTTTAAAAATAAAATTTTAATACTTGTTCATTTAAGTTGTAAAATAATAGATTCATCTAAGAACTAATAAAATATATTGTTCTTTTTTTATTATCATACAAAGTTACATATGATTAATTTTACTCTTCAAACTATTATTAAGATATAAACATGATTACTTACGCATTAGTAAATTTATTATGTAACAATAAGAATATATAATTTTATACACACAACTAAATAAAATTACATATATTAGATTATTAATATCTTATTTATTATAATAACCTATTACACCTCTCAATTAAACATCATATTTGAAGAGACAAAAAAAGATAAGTTAAAGTGAACATATACATAATTAACTTTACTCATGATATCATTCAACTCCACTCACAAAGTACAAAATGTGGAAGGTCACTCATCTGACACATCTATGAATCTCATATCCCAATCAGAATCATATACATGACACTTATGACTCGTATAATCTAACTCTATCCTAGTGGGTGGAGGTGCATGCAGGTGAGTATGAAAATATGTAATTATCTGCACAAATGATGGGTCATGTGCAACAGTGGAGGGTACTTGAAATCCTCTAAAAAAAGCTCTAACTACATTTACACATGCATGTCTATCATCTACTACCTGTGAGATTAGCGTTGATGCTGCTCAAACTCTGGACATGGAGGAAGATCTTGATCGGCCCGGTGCTGGTGGTGGGGGAACCCTAGACTTCGAAGACGATGTCTTGGCTCTACTGCGAGAAACATATCCCTCCCGTAACTATGCCCAAAAATAATCTCAGACATCCTCTAGAACTAAAGAACATGCGCGACAATCCCATCCCACTCTCGCGAGGTGCTCTACAAATCTGTGTCTGCCGGTGACACGATGTTGGCAATATCTACAATGTACATGTTGATCACCCTCAACAGTGTACTCGTGCTCCCACATAAACTGGAGTGGCCTGTCCATGATGACATGCAATTGTTAAACAATTTTGCATTACTAATTTGAAGGGTAACTGCAAAAGTCAAGATATGAAAAAAATACATTATTAATTTATAGTTACGTACAAATATATACAAATAATACATACTCTTAATCATATGAGCCCAAACTCAATCACATCCCATCTCCAAACAATCTGACATTATGCATGCTTCGCAGATAGGACAAGTAGTCTATATATTCCATGGAACTTGCATAGTTCTCCAGTACATGTGTATGTAGTGTTCATACTCTTGGGAACCTGTAAGTACACGACCGATAGTGGGCGCACAACTGAGAATTGACCGTATCCTTCGATATATTGTGGCCTTGAAGGATAGCCACGAGAGTATGGGTACGATGGGAAGAATGAACTACTACTCTCTGAATCGTCATGATATATAGGTTGTTGTTGCCATGATCGTCCATACTCACTGCCAAATCCCTGAGAGTCATGTGTGTTCATCCACTCAAAATCAGACAGCATGCCTTGATAGTTACTACTATTTGTAATAGAATTTTCATAGTAAGGATCCTAATAATTAGCTGCGCCCTCATCTCTGGCGGTGGAGCACCATGGTCATCATCCTATGTGGCACGTGTGAAGTGCTGCTCCTCTATCCATACTATGTCTTCGTGACAACCACGTTTCTGGTCGCCATGACTTAAGTGACCCGATTTCCTATAAAGGTTAATTTAAATATTTATAAAATATAATTAAATGGCAAAAAGGGAAATCAAAGGAATTATTAAAAGTTTTAATTTAATGGGCCAATAATTGAGGCTTAATGGGCTAAAAGGCTTAATAAATCCCTAAAATTCAGACTTTCTTGAACCCTTGTTGTAATTGGGCTAATTTAGGTTAAAATTAATCCTAATGGGCTAAAAACCCCAATCAAACTCTAATCCACTAAGAAGAGGTCTAATCTAACCTAAACCTTAACCCTAATTTGATCTAGATGGGGTAGGGTGGCCCTAGATATAGTTGGGAATCATGATTTTTGGGGTTCTTCCCTATCTAGATTTTCTTGACCTAATTAGGACTCTTAGGAGTCTAAAATCCTATAAATAGGACCCCATAGTCTCCTTGGTCGACCTTAGATCGTGGGAGCAAACTTCTAGGCGTGGGAGGATCGATCTAGAAGGAGTATTCGCGGGTTTCTTCGAGTTTTGGGTGGCATTCGGTGTTCTTCTTCCTAATCCGGCATAAGGTAGGTGATCACTCGGGCTAAACTATAATTTAAGTGTTCAATCAAGTGCATCGGCATGTCCTCTATCTTCCTGCATCATTTTTCCCAATTTTCAGGGGCTGCACTACATGTATTTCATGAGTTATAGATCATATATCGCCGTTTTAGGGTTTTCTCGCCGGAACGGTTCTCGGTTAGCAGTCGCGGCCCACCCATGAACCACGTTCTGAAGATCACGGTGGGCTGATGGACCACGACTTGATGTTTAAAATTTTTATTTTTATTAATATTTCTGTTAAGATCGCAGTTGCCCGACTGACCGCGTTATGATAGTCATGGCCTATTGATGACCACGTTTTGACATGGGTTCCCAGGAACTCCAGTGCCCTGTCCAGCATGTTAAGTGAATATTAGTGAGTCGAGTTACATGTTTTCAAGTCTGCACGCCATTTGAACCCATTTAATGAATCTAAGAATAAGTTTAATTGAAACGACTCAAGATCCGGATACCAGGTCAAACTCGATATCACTCGGATCCTACGCCGCCACCCACGAGCTAGGAAGCTCAGAAGGGTTAAAAGGTGTCACGGGAGTGTGCAGGAATTAAACTGCTGAAATTAAAATTTATATTTACACATTTTACACAATTAGCAGTCCAGATATACACAAGTCCCAAAAGTACAGTGCAACAAGAAGAAAAGTACACATCCTCTGAGGCATACCCTCACTAACACAAGCTGGCGACGCTAGGACTCCAAACGCTGCTCAAGGCCTCCAAATGATGAGGAGGCATGCCGACTTGAAAACAAAAGGGGTGTGTCTCATCTCATTGACTCAGTAGGGGTCCCACGGATCCCCACCACACAAACGAAATAAACAAAGTAACAAGCAATAAAATATAAAGAACAGTAAAACAGGTAAAGCAGTAAGGTAGAAAGAACAGCACTACAACACTAATAAACACAATGACCCACTAACTGCCAAAGAACTGTAAAACGTCGGGATATCTCGAGTATCAGTGTTGTACTCAGACTATTTCACCAGTAAAATACCCAGAAATAAGGGTTCGGGAATTTCCTCGAACACCTTCAAGGCATGGGCTACCCAGCCCCTCCGACAACCCAACGGGCCAGACCAACGGCCCCAACCCGCTAGCCGAGGCGTACGGTGGCCCTAGCAATAGAACGGGACCACTCCCGACTCATAAGTTACGGACTTCCCCCGCACTCTACACAACCACCCGGGCCATCTCGGGGACGCTCCGGCTATAAGCCACGCCACGTGGCACTCAGCGAAAAGGCTAGGGGCCCACCCCAGGATGCCTTCTTTCAACCCTCCAAGGTCAAAGGGAGACCCAAATAGGTCAACCACAGGCCCGGGAGGCCCCCAGTACGTGTGTACGGCTCACACACGTGTGTTCGGCATTCCGCTGAACACCTTGTGGGCGCACATGTTTCAACCCTTCTACACCAACCCACGGGCCACCCCGTGATTCCAGAACACCAATTAGGTCCTACAACGACCCCCCCAGTAAGTCGGGGCCATCCCCGACCCTTAGACACGTGGCAACACGCCACTCAACTTTAGCTCTCGGGCCAACCCGAGGCTACCCTGCCAACACACCGTACAACATGGCACGCAACACGAGGTAAGGCCCGTGGCCCAAGGTGTCTCCTCCCAGCTCCTACGGACTTCTACCCTTGGCCCTAGGCCAAATCCAAGGACCGTCGGCCACCCACGCGGCTCATTCGGCAACCCGGGGTGTGTCTGGCATTCACCCGAACACCTTGCGAGCGGCCACTATAGCTCGAAGAACAAAGGCCCCCATGGGCCATTTTGATATCATGGGACCCTATATCCTTCAAAGGATATCCCCAGATGACGAAGGAACACCTCCGGGGGCCATCCCTTGGGGTTGCGACTCGCCCGGGGCACGTTCGCCCTGGGGCATGGCCGCGCCCCCGGAGAGGGCGAACTCCTCGGGGGCCGCTCCCTCTCCTCAGCTCGGAGGCCCTACGGCACTCCCCAGTCCCAGTTCATGTAAATTCTTAACTTCACGGTCCGAGGTTCGTGCAAAGTTCATTCGTCGTACCCGTGTGTCAAGGATTCGCAAAGACGGAGTCCCGGGGTTACGTTGACTCACACACGTCAATCCCTCGATCTTCATGCACAAGCAGCCAGTCCACTAGTGTATCCTCCCAGTATCCTTTATCCTCTTTCTTCTTAACCAATTTGGGAAGAAAATACATAAAAAACCAGATTTTATAGAGGTGGGACCACTCCCCCTCTCTCTCTTCTATCCGGTCCGCCTAAACCCCGCAAGGGGGGGGGGGGTTAGGCGGACCAGCCTGGACCCCCAGGCAGGTCCGCCTAAACCCCTGGAAAATAAAAAATATGTTTTTAAAATAAAAAAATGGGCTTGTTCGGTCCGCCTAAACCCCCTGGGGGAGGGGGTTTAAGCGGACCAGCCTGGACCGCCAGGCTGGTCCGCCTAAACCTCTCAAAAAAAAAAAAAAAGAATTTCTCCCTCTGAAGAGGGGTTTAGGCGGACCAGACCAGCCCCTTGGGTTGGTCCGCCTAAACCCCACTCCTTCCACTCCGACACACACACAAAAACACACAAATAAAATTCAAATAACATAAAAATAAAAGCACTATTGGGGGGTTCACTCGGACCAAGTTGGACCCCCAACTTGGTCCGCCTAAACCCCACCCCCACCCCTTCAAACTCTATAAATTACCCCCTTACCAACAAGCTAAAACAATGCAGGCATATGGTATGTGAAGCAACCCACGGACACACGGACGGACGGGCAAACTCCCCCGGCCTAATTGTCGCACCCTCGGACCCTCGGGGCTTTCGGCAAGGGCCGGGAACTCAGGAAAACAAGTGCGCACGCGTTTGGCTTGCTAGTCGGCTCACACACGCCGAGGGTATGTCTCACGTACTCCCCTCACACGGTGTTTAGCCGTCTCACAGCAAGTCCATCCCCGCCGCATGTAAGATGAGTACGCCAACGGCAAATACGCCCGCATCCCGGGTCCGCCCGTGTACGTCAACTGACGACGGTAATGAAGGGCACATCATAATGCCGCACCGGCCACCGACACGGAACCGCGTGCCCACCGTTCACCTCCCAGTCGGCCGTCGGCCCCTCAGATTGACAAATCAAGTCTAGTCGGACCTCTGGCCCGGGAATCATAGTCTCGGGGCCGACCTCGACTCTCTAGCATGACAACACTTGCCGCCCGAGACCTGGACCCGACCGCTCACCTCGAGCCTCGTCCGATCTCCACCAAACGCCAGTCTGTGTCCGCTCTGGCCACCAAGGCAGTCGGACCTACACCAACTCCTCCGTAAAGAGTGCCTGTAGAACACGCGGATATCCGCTTTATCACGCAATGATCCGGGGACCGACCCACGTGTCGGAATTGTCCCGTGGCTTGCTCCAGTTATACTTTGGCCTATTAAGGCCTACTTGTAAAGCCCATGTGGCTCATCATAAAGCCAGTAAAAATACATGTGCCCGCATTCGGGCCCCCAACTTCCTACCTACATCACTCAGCATCCGTGCCCAACACCCTGACCCCATTAAACACCCCTCGGTCCAATGCGCACCCCTAGCTGCTGAATACCCCGTAGCCCTCTACCCACGGCTTCAGACACATATACAGACTTCTCTTCAGCATGGAACGAAGGTATTCGGATTCAATCCGATGTAAATAAACACCAGTTGCTTGCGGTCAGTGGGGAAAGACGTCCAGTACACGATTCCCTCAATCACCTACGCACTCGCACCCATGGAACCCATTCTCTCCACATGTCGCCCGATCGCCCGAGCCCACGTGCCGCGCCCTGGTGGCGCTTCCCCGGTCAAACCTTGGTTCCATGAGTGATTGTCGAGAGATCGACTGGCACACCCGCATCTTGTCCGGTTAACCTTTATCCCGACACTTCCATGCCATTCGACCCTTTTCAACTTTCCGTGAAAGGAGAGTGCCCGATACCACCGTGAGAGGCATGCACCCGTAAGGAGGATACCCGAGATATATCAAACTCCCGTATTTTTCTTCCTCGCTGTATTCCTTCCCTCACCCCAGTTAATCGGCAAAAAAAACACGCACAACAGAGAGGATGGCACGCCCAGTGGGGTGTCTCCCGCCTTCCTTCTTTTTGCTAAAGAAAAGTCTGTGCCAGACCTAAAGCCCGGTGCCCTTTCCCTATCCTTGCAGGAGAGGCAGAGGAGGGTACTCGTGCGAGCTTTCGCTAGCAGCTTCCAGTTCGCGCTCCGATAGTCGGACCGCTCACGGCGACTGCCAGCTACCGTCGCCTCCGCAACACTCAACACTCCAGCAACCATTGCGACCGTCACCTTTGGCACCAACGTCATTGCCACCCATGCCCGGGTGGGCTACTTGGCGACGCCGATCGCTTTCGGCAGCTTCGCCCCGGTCATCGGATCACCCTACTTCTTGAGTGTGATCCCTGTGGCTGTTCCTCAACCGACTCTAGTCTCTCCATTGGCTCCCGTGGCCAATGCGCCACGCGCACTTCCAACGCCGGTGTCCCGCCTAAGTGCCAGGCACCGGACCATCACCACTGGCCCCTGCAGGGCCCCTAGATCAACGCTGGCTCGGGTGAGCGTTAGCTCCCGAGGCCAGCCTCATCCGAGCTCCAACACAGGCCCCACGCCCCGGACTTCAGTCGCCTTCCCAGATCCTTCCTCTTGTTCTCTACCCCGAGCCGCAACCAAGCCGGCACCCAACACGGGCTCCCTGCTCTGGGTCCACGGCTCCTCAGCATTTTCCTCGGGTCTCCAACCCCGAGCCGTAGCCAAGCCGGCACTCGATACGGGCACCCTGCCCCGGGTCCACGGCTCCTCAGCATTCTCCTCGGGTCTCCAACCCCGAGCCGCAGCCAAGCCGGCACCCGATACGGGCTCCCTGCCTCGGGTCCACGGCTCCTCAGCATGCTCCTCGAGTCTCCAACCCCGAGCCCCAACAAAGGCGGCACCTGACGTGGGCTTTTAGCCCCGGGTCCACGGCTCCTCAGCATCTGCATCGGGTTTTCGACCCCGAATCCTGGCACGACCGACACTCGACACGGGCTCACCGCCCCGAGTTCGCGGCTCCCCAGTATCACACCCGGGACCCCGGTCCCGAGCTCCAGTTGAACCGGCTCTCCCCGTGGGCCTTCCACCCAGGGGGCGACATTCCTCAGCACCTTCCTCGGGCATCCCGACCTGAGCCCAGACTACGCCGGCACCTACCGGGAGTCCTCGACCCAGGGGCGTCGGCACCTCAGCACTCCCAATGGCGTCGCCTTCCGGTGCAGAAGTGTCATCTCGAGCATCAGTAACACTGCTATCGGCGCAGGCGAAGGCTTATACCCGAGTCGCCCAACCATCAACTCCCGGCGCGGGTTACTTACCTCGGGGGTCGATCCTAGCACTCCAGACTGACGGCTTCATGCTGCCAGTCGCTCCAGGCCGGGTTTTCTCAGTCTACCATCTTGGGGCGGAGTCTTCCTTAGCTCCTCAAAAGAAGCATCGCCTTGGCCGCAGGAGCAGACGGCTCGTTGCTGCAACCAGCAACTCCGGCAAGACGGTCCTTATCGGTGACTTGTGGATCCGTCTCGACGGGGGTGAACCAATCATACCCCAGGAACGGACTGTTCCTACTGTCCCCACCTCCAATCCTTTTGACCTCTTGCGTCAAACACGAGAGGATGGGGCGAAGCTTAAAAGAGCGGGTCCCTCGACGGCAGCCTAGGGGCACCCACCGCAGCAAGACACGCGGCCTCCCAAGACAACTCGTCTGAAAGACGGCGACAAGGGAGATCACCAACCTGACCTGAGAAGAATTTGGGTCACCCCAGAAGAAGCTCGAGCCGTTCGAAGGGCGCGTATCACCAACCCTCTCCGAGCACTCAGACGCGGCATCAGACGGGATGCAGCTAGCCTCACAATAGCATCGTCTGACGACGCCCAGTCGTCCAATGTCCCCTGCACAAGCAAGCGGAGGTAAAGGCGAGCCCACCCTCGGGCCCTCCAGCAACCTGTCCAGGGTTCTCCCCCGGCTGATATCGGGAGTGAGCCCCCTCTGCAACGCATCTCGATCTTTGACAGACTAGGGACACATGTCTGCCCCGGGCGGCACACGCGCGGGAAACAGACGGCCCGGTTCATCAATGATGTAGTCCAAGTGTTCACGTGCTACACCACCGGATACCAGCCAGACACCCAGTCTGATGACTTGAACCAGCCTCTGTCCCACTTTAAGAGGCCACGCCACCAGGCTCTGCCGCCTCCTCCAACAGGTCACATCGGCACTTCTATCGGACCGCAAGCGTCAGAACCTGCAGAAGAGGTCCCGGTGGAAGACCGAGACCCTCATATCAACGCAGAGCCAGTCAACAACGACCCTCCTGCAAACGAGGCTCAGGAAGTGACCCTCGACACTCTTATGAAGGAGAACCAGCATCTGAAGGCCCTCCTGCAGGACCTCCTCCATGAGCGAGACCTTCATCCCCAGCCACCTGCTAGGCCCCAGGCCGAAGCACCGGTACCCCCGGTGGCTCGCGACGCTGCCAACACCTCAGCGGCAATTGCCCGAACCTCATTGGTAATTGGGTTTAGCACACCCCCAGTTGAGGCTCAACCACAAGCCTCCAACATGCTAGTGCCAGAGAATCTCTTGGCGCAACGCCAGATGATCGAGCGCATTGTCAAGACAAAGCTCGCCCAGTATGGTGAAGGGGCTGTCACGGTAGATCTCTACAGTGTACCCTACCCGCTCCCCCACCAGCTAAAAAAGCTTCCCCCAGAGTACTCCAAGCCCCCGAAGCTGCAAAAGTTCGACGGGCAGGGGTCGCCACATGAACATTTGGCCTACTATGTTACGGCCATGGGTGAGCTCGCGTTGGATGAATCATATCTCCTCCGCTACTTCGTCACTTCACTCACGGGAACGGCCTTCCAATGGTACTCCCGCCTAAAGCCCAACTCAGTCATCGATTGGGCGAATCTCCAGAAGAAGTTCCTCGACTCATTTCAAACGGCCGAGCGAAAGGTCTCTCTAGCCGAACTCTATTCCCTTCGGCAGAAAAAGGGCGACGGCACCCTTGACTTCATCAAAAAATGGCAAGACCTTAGCATGAGGTGTGTCAATCCACCCGCTCAAGAGGACGCCATCACCATATGTTGTCGAGGTCTGGCGGCCGAAGTCAGCGAAAAGCTTCTCGGCACCAATATCGAAGGCTTCGACCAACTCAACTCGGCAGTCACCGAAATAGAGATGTTCTTCGTCGATAACCCGAGCTATACTGCAACAAAGGGTAAACAAGCGCAAGAACGCCAGTCCGGTAAGGAGGTGAATATCATAGAGTTCACCCCTGCCGCCAAGGCCAGTAAAGGGGCCGAACCCAGTGGCTCTAACAAAAAGCTAGCAGATAAGCCGGCTGCTCCCTCCTTCTCGGAGCGCATGAAGACACCCTTCTCCTTCAAGAAGGAACACACGAAGATGCTCTTCGACCTCTGCATGGCCCAGAAGATCATCGAACTGTCAGAAATCCACAAGCTGGACGAGGCTCTGAAGACCGACGATCCCAGTTATTGCCTGTATCATCGCATGCTGGGCCACTCAATTGAAGATTGCTACGTCTTCAAGACGCAGGCGCAGAAGCTGATCCGAGTCGGTCTCGTCAAAATGAAGATTGGTCTCGTCGATCCCCCGCAACCACACACGTGGGCCAGACCTGCTAAGGCAACACGCGTGGCTCGCCCCTCGGCCAACGTCATCCACATGATGGTCACATTCTCTCTCTCTGACGACGAGCCAGAGGAGCCCAGGGCTAATCGAAGGGAACATTCGATCTGGTACCCAGGGTTGAGGCCCTGGCACGATCGGAGACCTCTCTCTTTCCCTAGGGAGAGAACCCGGTGACTCTTCGATATCCTTGTCGAGAGGGGGAAAATCATGCCCCGCGACTTGCCTGCTGACTACACCCATTGGGATCGTAGTCACACCCAATACCGCACCTTCCACGCTAGAATCTGCCACCTGATCGAGTCCTGGGAGGAAGTTCAACACCTCATCCAGGAACAGATCCGATGGGAGCAGATCGATGCGGAAGGAAACTCCATGTCGCTTGTCAGGCTTCGGCAAGCTGTCGAAGAGACCTTGAGCATCGCCAGGGATGCACCAGAGCGGCTGGACTCTCCTCAAGAAAATGGGCACGGGCTGCCTTACCAGCATCCTCCAGAATAGCTCGAGTTCCAGACGGATAATCAAGAGGCGCTCGAGCAATTGCGGAGGAGTAGAGAGCGGGATACCAGTCAAGAGACGGGGCCGACCAATTTCTCGGTCAACGTCATTCATGCCCATGCTCCTCCGGCCCCATCGGGCTCTCAGACATCAGCACCCAGCCAGCCAGCCAACCCTAGCCACTTCGGCTGTGTAATGACGGTCCTGGTGGGAGCTAAAGTCTCTCCCTTTTTCTGAAGAAGACACCGCCAGGCTTCTCCGGGTCCTTCTCGGACGAGAGGACGTTTTGGTGGGCGAGACGACAATGGGCTCTTCAGCTCTCTCTCATCATCCTTTCGTCCTATCTCTGCCTTCGGCAGCCGTGGATAGGAAGGGAAAACAAAAGTAGGGTGAGGCTCCGCCTCAGCCTTGTCACATTTCCTCAACGAATGGGCCATCAGGTCCTCTCCACCTACCTGTTGACAAAAGTCGGAGTACAGAGAAGGCATCTTCGGAGTCTTCAGCGGCTTCAATTCAAGTGGCAGGCCCATCGCCACGAGGCTCAGCTGGTCCGTAGAGTCGGGACAACCATGCAAAACAACAATGTCTCGCGACGTCGCCAATCGTCACCAGACCCGGCTCTCAGCATGGTTACAAAGGCAAGGCTAAGGAGCAGGATAACCAGCATGTCTCTCGCCCCGCTCCTCAACAAAACCTGTCGCCATCGCGGCTAAGGCATCAAACCGTGCACACGTCTTTGGACGCTAGCACTAGCCTACCAACTCCTCGTAGGCTCCCATCGCCATCGCGGGTAAGGCACCAAACCGCGCATACGTCTCCAGACGCCAGTCCCAGCATTCCGGCGTACCAGGAATTGCCGCTCGAGGTAATCGAGCAAGTGATCAAAGCCACCTTCCAGATACAACAAGCAGAAGGCGCCTGGATCGAGATCCGGGCGAGGAAGAGTCATCGACCTCGCCCTGCAAAGGCATCAGCTCGAAGATATCCTCATCAAGATTTATCAACTCCAGCTCCAGCACTTCTCCCTCCTACTCCCTTGGAGACGGCTATCACCAAGAGACAAGAGAGAAATAGGAGGAAGAACCTCAAAAGGCGGCTCAAGAAACAGGCCGAACAAGCGGCTGCCCTACAATCACTAGCCGAGCCGACGCCTCTCCAAAGGCTCATTGATGACCTGGAAGAATACGTTCCTCCTCGTCCTACCGGGGCTCTCCCACTCGACAGCTATATCTCGTGGGAAGAAATGCAGAAGCGAGCCCGCCTCAGAAATTGGGTCCAAGAGATGATCCAAAAGCTCAGGGATGATGAGAGACTCGTGATCCCAGACGAGCTCTCCTTGTGCTATAAAGACAAGGAGATCACTACAGAGCAGCTTGAAGAAATGCTTCGGCGCTGCACCTGTAACATGGTGGCCATCCCACCTCCCGACAATATCAATGCTTCTCGGCGGGGTGAGCCAGTGGCCTCCCAGACAAGAGAAAGAACCATTGCCCCTCTTGGGCTACAGCCAGCTCCAGAGCACATCAGTCGCGACCGAGGTCGTGGCCGGGGACGCGGTAGAGGCCGTGGGAGAACTCCCGAGTTACCCCTCTCTCCGTCCACTTTCTACCCGAAGTGAATCATCCTCTTTCGAGGAGAGGAACTGGCTCCTATTCCGGAAGTAGAAATTTGGGGTGAACCTGGTGTCTTCGATCTCTCCGGCATTGGCAGGACTATTACCAGTCTCCCAGCCCCTATACCAATACCGGCTACTGCGACAGAGCAAGCGGGACTATCCGGGAAGGGTGAGCCAGCCCGCCAATCACCCCCAGAAGAGCCGTCATTGGCATCGCCGTTCAAGAGCCCGCTGGCGACCGAGGTCAATATGATCCCGGTGGTAAGGGCAAG
The DNA here is from genome assembly GCA_022559845.1 of Amorphophallus konjac. Lineage (NCBI taxonomy): Eukaryota > Viridiplantae > Streptophyta > Magnoliopsida > Alismatales > Araceae > Amorphophallus > Amorphophallus konjac. The sequence goes on along the minus strand of CM040128.1, from coordinate 137,973,748 downwards.
GCAGTGCAACTCCCCGATAGGGAACAACACAGCAGCTCGCAGAAGGTTCAACCTGACATACTATCCTCTCTAGAGGATGCTCGAGCCCAAGCTGACCGGAAAGTCCTCCACCAGATGAAACGCTTCCCTGCCAGCATTTCAATTTGGGAAGCCATCGCTTGGAGTAAGGACCTAAGGGAAACCCTTATCAAGATACTCTAAGAGCCGGAAGTCTATGAAGCGCATGCCGCAAAAATGAAGGCGGCTGCCTATGGAGCCTTCGCAGCCACTATCAACTTCACGGAGTAAGACATGCTGCTTTCCCCTCCGTGCCACAATCGTCCTCTCTACATGAAGGGGAAGATCAACGGGCATGATATGAACTGGATCCTAGTGGATGCCGGTGCCGCTGTCAACATCATGCCGCTGAAGACCTTCAAGTCTCTATATCTGACCCCATACCTCCAGAAGGTTCAAGCGGTCAAGATATTCGGCTTCAACCAGAATACCGAGGACGTCCTCGGCCGAGTGGACGTCGATCTGGTGCTCGATGATTTCACCTCGAAGGTGACATTCTACATCATCGACTCCAACACGTCTTATAAGATGCTATTGGGTAGACCCTGGCTCCATGAGAACTGGGTCGTCCCGTCAACTCTCCACCAATGCATCAAGTATGCCAAGGATGGGGAGCAACATAAAGTCTTTGCAGACCTGTCACCGTTCACACCAGCAGAATGCAACCTGGCCGACGTTGCGCTCTACTTCAAGGGGATTAGTCTGTATCCCGTGATCAAGAGTAAAAGCAACGGTTGGCTCTCAGAGGAAGATGATGATGATCTCTTCTCTATCGACGAGGAAAAGGCCAAGCTTCACCGGTTGCGCCTCGATTCCAAGTCAACCCAGGATCCCCCTGAGAGGCGCCAGATCGACTTTGAGGCTAATCTCATTAGCCGAGCTATCGGCAAGAGTATATGCTTTCCACCAGACTGCATCCAGCTCCCGTGGGCATCCGAGGAGCACAGCGTCGAGTCGCTGACGACATTCATTGTCACCTTCAAGCGACAACGCCGAAACAAGAAGAAGGCTAACAGGGACAAACCCATTGTCTTCTATAAGGGAGACATGGTCCCTCAAGCCCCGCCAGATGATGACTTCGGCTGGTCTAGACAAGCTGATGATACCCCTGAAGCAGTTCAAGTGTGGGGCGACCTGTCGTCGCATACTCAAGAAATGTGTTTGAAGCAACACATTCCCCTATGGCAAACTCCTGCTCAACAAAGATACTTCCGTCGACTGTGGGACCCTTCCCAGGGTCGGGAGCAACCCCCGTCCTCCCACAAGGATGCCAGGGGGCTTGGTTACGACTAGGAACCAGACTTCCGCGTCCACTACGCAGTCAATGTCGTAGGCTTGGCACTACCAGCCGACGACCAAACGAGAGTCGAAACCAAATTCGACAGCTCCGGGGATGAGGGAGAGGAAATTCTGATCCTGATCTTCGCCAAAGCCAGAACCCCGGCACAAGCCGTCGGGGAACCTTCTTCACCTCCCTGCCAAGACAATGGGGCGGAAGAAGCTTCTCCGGTCTCCCAGCCAGTCAAGGGACCCAGTTCAATAAACCCTCTTGAAAGGGGGGATCTTGCTGGTCTTAGCTGCGTGATGGGGTCATCACCATCCGTCCTGACACTCTTGACCATTCTCGTCACCTCGAGGCGTACATCATGGTCTAGTCATTTATTTTGAGTCCTATGTATGTTTCTTTATTTTATTTGAGTCATATCATTGTAATTTCTCTTTTATTTGAGTCATGTCCCTAGGTCTTGTGCTTATTTCCCTAGGTTTGAGTGTCATTAGGTTTATTAGTTAGCTATTGGGTCCAATTCATTGTGCTTGGCCCATGGGTGCCCCTATCTTGTTGGTTATTAGTCAATGTGTCAAAAGTCAGGGTCTTATTGTAAATTGTGGGATCCCAATAAATAGGACCCCACTCTCTCCATTTTGAGGTAATGAATCAATGAATGAAAAACTTGCCATTTTGAGAGTTCAAACTTCTTATCTAGTGGAGAGATTCCATTATTTGGGTGAGAGACCTTATGGGAGAGATTCCCCACCCATCCCTCTCTTAATCTCTCTCTTTCACTTCCCTTTCTCTCTCCTCCACACCTAATTTCAAAATTTTCTCTCTCCTCCCATCTCAACCACCACTCTCCCACCTACCCCCATTAAAGGCCACTCCCCTTCCCCACACATCCCATTACTCCACCCCCTAGTCCCAAGAGAGCTTCCACCAATCCTAACTCCACCTCCCAACCCCCAACTACCCCACCCACTTCCCCAAGCACCCTTCCCACTACCCCAAGCACCCCTTGCCTTCCCCAACACAACCCCTCCCATCCCCAAGACCACCATTGAATACCCTCCATTAAGGAAAATTCAAACTCACCTTCCCTCCACCCACTTGTGCCCCCCTCACCTTCCCCTCTCCCTCCAAGCCCAAATTCGCAGCTACTCTCTCACCCATAGCAAACACCCCCTTGCAGCCCCCATTCTCCCCTTCCCACACCTTGAAACCCCCCCCCTCCTAGACCCCCTCACAGCTGGGGGTTGCCCCTACACACAACCACCTCATTTCCCCTCCCATCCACCCCATTCCCCATTACCTATCTCCACCCTCTCAAGTTCTGGTTGTAGGCAGCAGATTGGCCACAGGTTGCAGAGGCCACCCCGTCGTCCCCTGGGAGCTTCAAGTGGCATACCATATACCGACGGAAGCGTCTGCATGTCTTCTTCGCAACGGTGGTGGTCCCATCCCATTCCGAGTTTGAGATCGACCAGGAGAGCCATTCTCCCACAACTGTGCATATCCCCCCTAGCAGGAGACCAGAGCCGGATTGGACGCTCGACTGCGATGATCGTGTTGGGAATCGGATCAAGAGTTCTTCTTTAAACATCTTCTACTACGAGTCTTCTAACATCTCCAAGAAGCAGAGCCCGATTTGGCGACCGGACCTGAAAATTATCAATTTTCTCCCTCGGGTGCTCGGTTCTGCTTCCACTTAGAGCCTAACGGTCGACCCCGACATCAGCTGGCATCCCCGTCAGTCTTTCTTTGAAGAGGACTCGTCAACGGTTCCAACGACTCTGGCGGCACCTGATTCTGAGCTCGGGAGCGACCGTGGCAACCTCTGCTTCCTGCTGTTGGGAACCTGAAGCTGTCAGATCCGAGGGTCTGCCACCCTGTTCAAGCCCCTACCCCGACCAGCAGCGATGCTCGAAGAAATTTACAAAATTCAAGCATCATCCAGATCCAGCTACGAAGAATCTCCAAGTGGTTTAGTCTGCAACAAAATTCAGGGCTGACCACAGCGTCCAAATACCTGACGGTCTGTCCTGAGACACAGTCAGCGGGCAGATTCGGCTTCGACTTCCCTCTCTTCACTTCTAGCTCGAATTCCCCTCCCCGCTTGGCCGGCTGAAGGCCCCTCCCTGCGTGGAGGCCGTATTGAGTGTATTCATTGGCTTCCCTTCCCTGAGATCCCCCCCCCCTTGCATGGGGGTAGTTCATGTATTATTTACACTCACAGGTTTGAAGCTTCATCGACGCGGCGTGCGGGTGCTTCCCCTCGACTCCCCGCTCGCCCCCGTCTCCGACCGGAGTCGGTTTCTTCAAACCGGCTTGGTGAGAACTCGTCCCTTGCTCTCAATTATTCTTGTTCATTTAATATTCTCCAATTGCGCCGTCGGTAAGGAAGAGAGTGCCCGATCTTAAGGCTCCACCGCACTTGTGCGACCCCCGTGGGTGTGAGTGAGTGATCCGCGTCCCTCGGCCAAGGCCAACACATTGAGTTGAATATCCGCACCTCAAGGGGAGGTTTGACTTAGACTTTGCTGGCCCTCTACCAGCAAGGGGCTTGTCCCATTTCCTCGACTCGGCATCCCCGAGTTACCCCCGGGTTAAGTGTGTGCGCCATGCGAAGGTCCGCTTGCGTAGGCTTCATAGCCTTGTGGTTGTGCTTGTTAAATTAGGTCCGAGGTTGTGTCACATCAAGTGGTATCAGAGCAAGTTTTAGACTTATCTCTACTAAGTCTAATCCTTGGGCACATTTGCATTCATCAACATGGCTACCTCTCTTTGGTCACATTGATCCCACTCGACCCCCCACAAGGGACCGATCAACCCTCCATTTGACATAATCTCTTTTGAGGATCTCCTCTTCGATGGATCATGCTATAGTGCCTACCTACAGTGGGAGGTCACCATGGAAAAACACTTTGAGAGAACTATGGTTTATGGACCCGCAAGAGTCCGCGTTGCCATGGGATAATTTCGGGGTCAAGCCAAGGAAAAATGGAGGAACATAGTGGGCTTAAGGGACGTTAGGAAACAAGAACACATTTCCTCATGGGATGATATGAAGAAAGAACTTAGAAAAATCTACATCCCCAAATATTCCCACCCCTTCTACTCAAACACCCCTAGCCCGAGGTGCACTACCACTCCTCCATCCCCATCCGACCAACTTGATACCACCTTTAGGCCTCCTCCCCCACCACTCCCAACAAATCACTTCTTAACCATCATAACTACACTTCGCGACCAAGTCCTCTCCCTTAAGGCCCAAATAAACCAAGCATCCACCTCTCCACCAAATCCCCTAAGGGTCCCCACACTCCAACCAAAACCCCCTTCCGCAAACCTCACTATCCAAACTCAATTGGCCCCCACTTCCCCCCCTCCACAACCGGTCGATCCCAAGGGGAAGAGACCCCTAACCGACCCGGTTTCCCCAATAAGGACCACCATTCAAACCCAAGTGGACCCTGTGTCCATCCCTCCACCTAGACCCATGACGGCTACCACCACCCAACCCACAATCCCTCACCAAACCCATACCCCACATCTCCCCTTGGTCCACACCACTACCCCTCCATCATCCCCTAAAAAGGGTACCCCCCCCAAAACCCATCAACTCAAATCTTGTCACCCAACCCACCTTCCACTTCCAACCCCAATCCTACCCCAACCTAGGCCTCCACTACTTCCACTCCCAAACCCCACTCTACCAATCCCAATCTAAGTTTCCCTTTACCCTCCACCCCGGGAGCACCACACACCAACCCTCATCACCCCAAAAGACCCCCTCACCTCCTTAGTAGAAGAACTCATACCCGATCCAATAGTTGTGAGCACTCCAAACCCACCCCCCACCTTGGAGGAAACCTAAGTCCAAGTTGAAGAAGAAACCTCACACGATGGTCCTTACCTTACACCACCCTCTCTAGTTGGGGAGGAGCTCATCTTAGGAGAACCCATTGTTAGTTGGCTAAAGGAGAGCCCAATTAGAGAGATCCCGGCCCATGTTTTCCCTCCCATAGAACAAGAACTTCCCATAGTGCCCTTCTTCTCCTATCACACCACAATCCAAGCATCCTATCAAGTGGAGACCTTAGAGGACCTTCTCAAGGGCATAGCATGGCAATTAGAGATGACTAGCATGTTGACCCCTATGGTCGAACAACCTAGGAGCCTTAGCCTCCTACACCTATGCATAGGGTCTATCATCTCGGTTTGCACCATTGGTTGCTACACTAGCGACCTCCTTCTATTCCTCCCTACACCCGATGAGCCCAACCTTCTCCTCGATTTAGAGTTTCTTATCTCGGATAGAAAGCCAAGCCCTCCACTCATGGCCTACCCACGTGCCAAGAACATTGGCCCAACTATCATGGAGAAGGATGACTTAGCATCTTTTGAGGATCTTGAGGACATGGAGTTCCTCCCCCTAGGTAACCCATTTTATGATCCATATGATCCATTCCAATGGGAGTCAAGAGACTCGTGTGACCCAAACACTTTATCCACCACCCACCTTTCCCTACACCAACTCACCATGTTTGACCCAATTCTGTAACACCTGTTAATTTTAAATAGAAATAACTAAATTTAATAACATTTATTAAGCATTTAAGCTATAAGCTATTTCCTAATAGTTAAAAAAAACTATTTTAAAACTTAAATATTATATTTAAAAGATATCTAGTTATATTTTCACAAATTATAAAATCAAAGAAATCAATTTTTCATAATTTAATAAGTAAAATTTCTAATTATTTAGAATTTAGTAAGTTATAAGTCATTTTTTTTCAACTCTATAAATTAAATAATTTAAATTTTTAGATTTATAAAATTAAACAATCATAAATAATTTAATTTTTTCAATTATATAAAGAAAATTAAACAATTTCACCTTGAAGTTATCATATATAACGATTATTCCCTTAACAAGGTGACTTCCTAGTGTAGTTGGTTAAGTGACTTACCTTTAAACCCAATGACCAGGGTTCAAATCCTAGTATCCACCATTTTATACGTTTTGTGCCAAATAATTATATGCTATAGGATACTTACACCGACACAGGGCCACAAGGCCCTATAATTTAGCTTACATGACTATAAACAAACCTGCGTTGGCATATGTCTTCTTCTCAGACATGAACAGCCCGTTTGAGCTGGCATCGCACTGAGATGCGAATTATGTAGCATCTTATCCCCTCGTGACTATCCCAAAACACTATAATACTCCCTATATCGAAACTCCCTTCATTCTTCCAAAGGGTTGCTGTTGCTGCAGAGAAGGGGGAGCCTCCGACGTTGCAGAAGAAAGCTGCCCTTATACCTGAGGTAGGTGTTCTCAATTTTAACTAAACTAGTATCTAATCCATGATGATTAGTCTAGGCACATCTCCATGCGATGAATTCGTGTTTATACAGCATGTGTTAGCCTCGTAGTTAGCATCCAATAGCTTCAATCTGGAACAATTAGCAAGTATTAGTCTCATATCCTAGATAATTAACATGTATTATATTTATTAACTAATCTATTAACAGCACAGCATGTTAAATGTCAACGCTTCTATACATGTGTCGACACTTGCAGTATATCGACATAGGTGTTGCACAAGTGTTGCGCAAGTGTTGACACCTACGCAACACTTACGCGACACCTACGCAACACCTGGGTAACACTTCCATACATATGTCATACATGTGTCGACACTTGTAGTAAAATGTGTTGCACAAGTGTTGCACAAGTGTTGACACTTACGCGACACCTACACAACACCTGGGCAACACTTGCACAAGTGTTGCGCAAGTGTTGACACTTACGCGACACCTACGCGAGGTGTCAACACTTACGCGACACCTACGCAACACTTACGCGAGGTGTCAACACTTACGCGACACCTACGCAACACTTACGCGAGGTGTCAACACCTACGCGACACTTATACCAGAGTTTTGACAAACCAAAATTAAACTATGGATTAAAACCTTAAACACTTGATTAACAAGATGATTAAACAAAAACAAGACTTAATTAATAATAGACACAAAATTTAAGACATGCTGTTAATTGAAAACCGTAGAAGAACCTCATGTGTCGACACAGGTGTCGACACCGGTGTTGACACATGTGTCGACACATGCTGTTAACTTAACAGCTTACATGAACATATAAGCCATGTGTCGACACAGGTGTCGACACCAGTGTCGACACATGTGTCGACACATGCTATTAACTTAACACCATACGTATACATTTAAGCCATGTGTCGACTCAGGTGTCGACACACAAAACATTGTAATGCTCACTGTATAACAGAGACCAAAAATGAACAGTACGTGTCGACACCAGTGTCGACACATGCTGTGAACTTAATGAAAAACGACATGAAACCCCTTAAATATATATATATATATACTCCCATTAATTGTATATACAAGCACCTTCATTATATATGTATATAAATTCATATATATACTTCCATTAACAAGCACCTTCATTATATATGTATATAAATTCATATATATACTTCCATTAATTGTATATACAAAACACCTTCATTATATATTGTTAGACAAGAATATATATATATATATATATATATATATGTATGTATGTATATATATATATATATGTATGTATATATATATAAAACTAATGTCTACACCTCCATTCTCATCGAATATATATAGAGAATGGAATACAAGATAAAATGGACTCCTTCATTCTTATAGAGTATATATATATATATTTGTAGAATGAAATTATTTTTTTTGTAAAAATCTAATTTTCACCACATTAGTTTATACATACTAAAAATTATCTCCAACATGTTAAAACTATTTCCAGCATGTTAAAAGTGACTACCAATATGATAGAATTATTTTATACATATTGAGATATAAAAATTATTTTCAGCACGTTAAAATCTATTTAAAGCTATTTTATACATATAAAACTTACTTTTCTATTAAATAAAGTAGTAAATTAAGGCATAAAAAATTACTTCCAACATGATAACATTTCTTATAGTATGGTAAAAATTATTCCAGCATGTTATAATTATTGTTGGCATATTATAGTTATTTTCAGTGTATTAAAACTATTTTTCAGCATGATAATTCTATTTTCTTATCAAATAATTAGCAAATAAATGTAGAAAAATAAATTTTAGCATGATAAAATTATGTTGTTATCAAAAAAATTTTGTAATCAGCATGGAAACCTTATCTTATCATCCTATCAGTAAGCTAATTAATTTTAACATGTTAATAGTTAATTTTAGCATGTTAATAATTAATTTTCAGCATGTAAAAATTAAATCCAGCATGAAAAATTTATTTTTATCATCTTACCAGTAAAGTAACATATGAAACTCATTCTCAACATGTTAATATCATTTTTAGCAAGCTAGAACTATATTCAACATAAAACTTATTTTCATAATTAATTTCTGATTATTATAATAAATCACCATTTTGGCTAACTCATATATGTATATCGGACAGAAGGTATCCATACCTATAACCTCCATTATAGTGGACAGAATTTTATAATCTGATATATATATATACATATATATTTTGGATAAAAATATATATATATATAACTAATATCGACATTCGTGTCAACACCAGTAAGTTAGTCTCAAACTCCTATTGTCATTAGCATGTATTGAACGTTACGAGTTTTACTCCTAGTTCGTCCCTACATAACGATACGCCTTGAATTCTATTCTATAATCCACCTTATATACATCTTATCGAGTCAACCCTTGAAATTCCATATTGGCTATAAACGAGAGTGGATGTCGACAAACATGACCAATGCTGTGCATATAGGGCCCGGTCTGGTCCTGGGAGGAGCACCCGAAGATACTTGTGCCCATGGGAGTTTATTGACCACGGTGTTTGGCATTGCACCGGAGTACTTGCTTGCTAGACTTTAGGCATTCCACTCATTCTCGTGATATTACTTGATTGATTGACTTGAGACCCGCAGAACGGTAAAAGTGTTTATTTGAATGCATTGATAAATAGCCAATTCCAGTTATACATGCTTGAAACTACTTGCTTACTATTGCTAGCTTGATTAACATGTTGCTATTCTAGTTATCACTTCTTAGTTATCACTGGCCTGATATCATTTACTATCACTTACTATTGAAATTGTGAAATCTATATATTCTCACTTTCTACTCTTATCGATCTTATGATTCCTTGATATCTATTTGTCTGCATGCATAGGTTACCTACATTAAATGAACGTGTAATTCACTTAAAGCATGTTAGAACTTGAGATGTAAATCCTACTGAGCGATTCGCTCATCTAGTTGTTTTCTAACCTTTTCAGGTAGTGCGAATATCAGCCAGAACTCGGAAGGGAATGAGTCTGAGTGATGAGTGTAGAAATGGAGTCATCATGTTGTCTTGTTAATTGTGGTGTAGTAATTATGTCATTTGTATCCAGTTATGTCAGATGTTAGTTGTATTAGTCTAATTTATTAGAACTGTAATAAGGGCTTGAAGCCTAGTAGTCGGACTCGAGAAATGTGTGTAATTATCATTTGGTTAGTGGTAACAATTGTCATCTCGGATTATTTGTATTAATTTCAAGTTAAATCTTAGTTATTTGCGCACTCTATTAACTATCAAAATGAAGAATTCCATCGAATAGCTAGCTCGCTTTGGTTCTATATAAAACTATCGCGCCACGGGTAAGCTTCCGCGCTCGGGACGTGACAGCTTTTCTTGGTATCAGAGCCTAGGATCGTAATTTCCTAGGTAAAAACCTTAGTCCAAAGATAAAATGTCTAATAGAATTGTCTATGGATAGGTTTAGATCTTACCTGGTGAGATGGGTAAAGCCAAGGGTTAAGTTTAACAATGACAATTGACCCCATACTAACGAAACCTAATATTTATTACACCTTAATTCTGTAGGATTATGGCCGCTGAAAGAGCACAATGGCGCGAGATGCTGCACACTGTGCAAGGATTTACACAGGCGCTACAACAAGTGGCACAAGGCGGTGCTGGCAGTGCTCACCGCGGAGCCGGTGACCTTCATCGGGATTTCTGCAACATGAACCCACCAAAGTTTGCGGGATCGGTGGACCCCGATGACGCCGAGCATTGGCTGAAGGAGACCGAGAGGATCTTCCGTGTAATGCAATGCACGGACGAAGAAAAAGTTTTACTGGCCACATTTCAACTGGAACGGGATGCTCGATGCTGGTGGGAGTCCGTGGAAGCAACACTGCCCGACAATCATGTCACATGGGCGAAATTTGTCGAGCACTTCAACAGCAAGTATTTCTCGGACCGTGTGCAAGAGAAGAAGGCTGCGGAATTTGCTACATTAAAGCAATGGACCCGGAAGGTGGCTGAATATGAGGCCTAGTTCTCAAGGCTCTCCCGTTATGCACCTCACTTGGTGTGTACGGAAAAGATGAAGGCGAGGAGATTTCTCAACGGGCTACGGCCCCAGTATATTACCCAGCTTGCACCGATGGACATCCAAGTCTACTCGGAAATGGTTCGGCGTGCTCAGCTGCTGGAAGACGCCACCGAATTTTTTGAAAGGATTCGAGGCAAGGACAAGAAGGAACATGTTACAAGTTCGGGAAGCTTCAAACCTCCATTTGGCAAGAAGCGAGTCTTTAATGGAGGCGAGTCTTCCAAGGAGAAGAGATCCCAGAAAAGTCACAAGCCGTTCCTCACTATCAGCAACAAGCCCTTCTCCAATATTACGCCTTCTAAGGAGATTTGCAAATATTGTGATAAAGCTGGTCATAAGACCGAGGAGTGCTGGAGGAAACTGGGAGCGTGTCTCCGATGTAGTAGTCGGGAGCACCGAATTCCCGAATGTCCGTTGATGAAGGAGCAAGCCAACAAGGACGAGAAGCGTCCAGTTAAAAAGCAAGGCCGTCTGCAAGCTCTTCAAGGGACGGAATCTGTGGAAGGGGGAATCGTGGAAGGTACATTGACTGTTTGCTCTAAACATGCTAGAGTTTTATTTGATACTGGAGCAACTCATTCATTTGTTTCCAATAAGTTTACTGCTTCATTTTCCAAAGAACCTGAACGGATAGATTTAATTATATCTACACCTCTTGGAAACAAATCGGATATCATGCATCACTACCCAAGTTGTGAGGTGATGGTTCAAAATAATAATCTACCTGTCGACCTGATATGCCTTGACATGGAATGTTATGATGTCATATTGGGAGCCGACTGGTTATCCACCTACCAAGCAACGATAGATTATCGGCATGGCAAAATAGCTTTTGAGGATTATCCTGAGTTAGTTTTTAACAAATCTCGGAATAAAACCCTGCTTATCTCAGCTCTCCGAGCTAGTAAACTGGTGAAGAAAGGATGTATGGCTTTTCTGGCTTTTGTAACTACCACAGGAGTTGAGAAGATGAAAATTGAAGACATCCGAGTGATTCAGGACTTCTCCGACATTTTTCCAGACGAATTGCCCGGTTTACCCCCGGAGAGGGAAGTGTCATTCACAATTGATATTGTTCCGGGTGCCGGTCCTGTTTCTAAAGCACCCTACAGGATGTCTCCTGCGGAACTGAAAGAGCTGAAGGAGCAGTTGATGGATTTACTGGAGAAAGGGTTTATTAGGCCGAGTACTTCCCCATGGGGAGCACCCGTGCTATTTGTTAAAAAGAAGGATGGCACATTGAGATTATGTATTGATTATCGGCAGTTAAACAATCTTACGATCAAAAATAAGTACCCACTGCCGAGAATTGATGAGCTATTCGACCAATTATCAGGAGCAAAGTATTTCTCCAAAATAGATCTTCGGTCTGGTTATCACCAATTGAGGATCAAGGAGGAGGATATTTACAAAACTGCATTTCGAAGTAGGTACGGGCATTACGAATTTACTGTTATGCCTTTCGGACTAACAAATGCGCCTGCAGCTTTCATGCAGTTAATGAACAGCATTTATCGGCCTTATTTAGACCAATTTATTGTGGTCTTCCTTGATGATATATTGATCTACTCAAAGACTAAAGAAGATCATGAGGAACATCTCAAGAAGGCATTACAAGTATTGCGGGACAATAAGTTATATGCAAAATTCAGCAAATGCCAGTTCTGGCTGGAGGAAGTGTCCTTCTTAGGACATGTTATCTCCAAGAATGGAATTTCTGTTGATCCTGCAAAGGTCGAAGCCGTGCAAAACTGGGGACGACCGACGAATGCAACGGAGATTCGTAGCTTCTTGGGCTTAGCTGGTTATTACCAGTGTTTCATCAAGGACTTCTCCAAGATTGCTGTTCCTCTTATCAAATTGACTCGCAAGGAAGTGCCTTATGAGTGGAATGAAGACTGTGAAAAGAGTTTCTTAACTTTGAAGGATCTATTGACCACCGCACCGGTCTTATCTCTTCCGATTGAAGGGGAGAAATACGAGATATATACCGATGCTTCTGGTATCGGCCTCGGATGTGTATTGATGCAGAATGGGAGAGTTATTGCATACTCGTCCCGGCAATTGAAGAAACATGAAGAGAATTATCCTGTGCATGATCTGGAGCTAGCCGCTGTAGTATTGGCTTTGAAGATCTGGAGGCACTATCTCTATGGAGAACAATTTACAGTCTACTCTGATCATAAAAGCCTCAAATATTTATTCTCTCAGAAGGAGCTGAACATGCGGCAATGGCGTTGGCTCGAGTATCTCAAGGATTTCAACTTTACTATACAATACCATCCCGGTAAAGGAAATTCTGTGGCAGATGCCCTTAGTCGGAAGCCGAGGGTCCTAGTAGCCAACTGTATGGTTCAGGAATGGAAATTGTTAGAAAAATTTTCTGAACTCGACATCAACATGAGTGAGAATGATGGGTGTATCACTCTATCCCACTTAAGTGTACATCCGGATTTGCTAACTGAAATCAAGATGTTGCAAGAAGAAGACCCGATGTTGGTGGAAATTAAAGAAAAACTGGATGAGAAGACCGACTTCAAGTTGGCACCCGATGGCAGAATCTTATTCCATGAAAGGACATGTGTGCCCGACAGTCCTGAGCTGAAGAAGGAGATTCTGGAAGAAGCCCATCGATCGAGATACACGATACACCCGGGAGCCACTAAAATGTACCAAGATATAAAAAGGACCTTTTGGTGGCCCAACATGAAAAGGAAAATAGCGGACTTCGTGTCTCGATGTTTGACTTGCCAGCAGGTGAAGGCCGAACACCAGAAGCCCGCAGGGAGACTGCATCCACTGGATATTCCCAAGTGGAAATGGGAGGATATCGGCATGGATTTCATCATGGGTTTGCCCAAGTCGAGGGGTGGATATGATGGAATATGGGTAATCATCGATCGCCTTACTAAATCGGCTCATTTCTTGCCTATCAAGAGTCGATGGTCGATTGATATTCTTGCCGCTTTGTATATTAAGGAAGTCACTAGACTTCATGGAATTCCTGTGTCTATAGTATCTGACCGAGACCCTCGCTTCACATCTCACTTCTGGAAGGGTCTACAATGCTCTCTGGGAACGAAGCTTAATTTCAGTACTGCTTTTCATCCTCAGACAGATGGTCAGACGGAAAGGACTAATCAGGTTGTTGAAGACATGTTGCGAGCATGCATTATAGATTTCGGCGGGAGTTGGCATGACCACTTACCACTAGCCGAATTTGCCTACAATAACAGCTACCAAGCCAGTATTCAAATGGCACCTTTCGAGGCACTCTATGGTAGAAGCTGTAGATCTCCGGTATGCTGGGAGGAGGTTGGTAAAAGACAACTCCTAGGTCCTGATATGGTAAGAGATTCTACTGAGAAGATTCTCCTTATCAGAGAAAGACTCAAGGTAGCTCAGTACAGGCAGAAATCTTATGCTGATAACAGAAGGAGAGACTTGGAATTTCAAGTTGGCGATCATATATTCCTCAAGGTATCTCCCAGCCGAGGTATCCGAAGATTTGGTGTTAAAGGCAAGCTTACACCAAGATTCATCGGCCCATTTGAAGTGTTGGAAAGAGTGGGCGAGGTAGCCTACCGTATTGCTCTACCTCCTCAGCTCTCGAAAGTGCACAACGTATTTCATGTTTCTATGTTGAAGAAATACGTGCACGATCCCTCTCATGTCATCAACCACACCAATTTGGTGATTCAAAGGGATCTTACCTACGAGCAAAAGCCGATGCGAATTCTCGATCGAGAAGTCCGAGTTCTAAGGAGCAAGACGATCCCTATGGTGAAAATTCAATGGAATCGCTGCTCGGAGCAGGAAGCAACTTGGGAGACCGAGGAATCTATGAAGAAAAGATACCCAGAGCTGTTTTAGACTGTAAGTATCATATACGCTCTGTTTTTCTCCTTCATGGCATAATTATCCTCATGTAGTTGAATTTGGGGACCAAATTCTTTTAAGTAGGGGAGGGTGTAACACCTGTTAATTTTAAATAGAAATAACTAAATTTAATAACATTTATTAAGCATTTAAGCTATAAGCTATTTCCTAATAGTTAAAAAAAACTATTTTAAAACTTAAATATTATATTTAAAAGATATCTAATTATATTTTCACAAATTATAAAATCAAAGAAATCAATTTTTCATAATTTAATAAGTAAAATTTCTAATTATTTAGAATTTAGTAAGTTATAAGTCAATTTTTTTTTCAACTCTATAAATTAAATAATTTAAATTTTTAGATTTATAAAATTAAACAATCATAAATATTTTAATTTTTTCAATTATATAAAGAAAATTAAACAATTTCACCTTGAAGTTATCATATATAACGATTATTCCCTTAACAAGGTGACTTCCTAGTGTAGTTGGTTAAGTGACTTACCTTTAAACCCAATGACCAGGGTTCAAATCCTAGCATCCACCATTTTATACGTTTTGTGCCAAATAATTATATGCTATAGGATACTTACACCGACACAGGGCCACAAGGCCCTATAATTTAGCTTACATGACCACAAACAAACCTGCGTTGGCATATGTCTTCTTCTCAGACATGAACAGCCCGTTTGAGCTGGCATCGCACTGAGATGCGAATTATGTAGCATCTTATCCCCTCGTGACTATCCCAAAACACTATAATACTCCCTATATCGAAACTCCCTTCATTCTTCCAAAGGGTTGCTGTTGCTGCGGAGAAGGGGGAGCCTCCGACGTTGCAGAAGAAAGCTGCCCTTATACCTGAGGTAGGTGTTCTCAATTTTAACTAAACTAGTATCTAATCCATGATGATTAGTCTAGGCACATCTCCATGCGATGAATTCGTGTTTATACAGCATGTGTTAGCCTCGTAGTTAGCATGCAATAGCTTCAATCTGGAACAATTAGCAAGTATTAGTCTCATATCCTAGATAATTAACATGTATTAGATTTATTAACTAATCTATTAACAGCACAACATGTTAAATGTCAACGCTTCTATACATGTGTCGACACTTGCAGTATATCGACACAGGTGTTGCACAAGTGTTGCGCAAGTGTTGACACCTACGCAACACTTACGCGACACCTACGCAACACCTGGGTAACACTTCCATACATATGTCATACATGTGTCGACACTTGTAGTAAAATGTGTTGCACAAGTGTTGCGCAAGTGTTGACACTTACGCGACACCTACGCAACACCTGGGCAACACTTGCACAAGTGTTGCGCAAGTGTTGACACTTACGCGACACCTACGCGAGGTGTCAACACTTACGCGACACCTACGCAACACTTACGCGAGGTGTCAACACTTACGCGACACCTACGCAACACTTACGCGAGGTGTCAACACTTACGCGACACCTACGCAACACTTACGCGAGGTGTCAACACCTACGCGACACCTATGCGACACTTATACCAGAGTTTTGACAAACCAAAATTAAACAATGGATTAAAACCTTAAACACTTGATTAACAAGATTATTAAATCAAAACAAGACTTAATTAACAATAGACACAAAATTTAAGACATGTTGTTAATTGAAAACCGTAGAAGAACCTCATGTGTCGACACAGGTGTCGACACATGCTGTTAACTTAACAGCTTACATGAACATATAAGCCATGTGTCGACACAGGTGTCGACACCAGTGTCGACACATGTGTCAACACATGCTATTAACTTAACACCATACGTATACATTTAAGCCATGTGTCGACTCAGGTGTCGACACCGGTGTCGACACAAGAAACATTGTAATGCTCACTGTACAACAGAGACCAAAAATGAACAGTACGTGTCGACACTAGTGTCGACACATGCTGTGAACTTAATGAAAAATGACATAAAACCCCTTAAATATATATATATATACTCCCATTAATTGTATATACAAGCACCTTCATTATATATGTATATAAATTCATATATATACTTCCATTCATTGTATATACAAAACACCTTCATTATATATTGTTAAACAAGAATATATATATATATATAACTAATGTCTACACCTCCATTCTCACCGAATATATATAGAGAACGGAATACAATATAAAATGGACTCCTTCATTCTTATAGAGTATATATATATATATTTGTAGAATGAAATTATTTTTTTTTGTAAAAATCTAATTTTCACCACATTAGTTTATACATACTAAAAATTATCTCCAACATGTTAAAAGTATTTCCAGCATGTTAAAAGTGACTACCAATATGATAGAATTATTTTATACATATTGAGATATAAAAATTATTTTCAGCACGTTAAAATCTATTTAAAGCTATTTTGTACATATAAAATTTACTTTTCTATTAAATAAAGTAGTAAATTAAGGCATAAAAAATTACTTCCAACATGATAACATTTCTTACAGTATGGTAAAAATTATTCCAGCATGTTATAATTATTTTTGGCATGTTATAGTTATTTTCAGTGTATTAAAACTATTTTTCAGCATGATAATTCTATTTTCCTATCAAATAATTAGTAAATAAATGTAGAAAAATAAATTTTAGCATGATAAAATTATGTTGTTATCAGAAAATTTCTGTAATCAGCATGGAATCCTTATCTTATCATCCTATCAGTAAGCTAATTAATTTTAACATGTTAATAATTAATTTTAGCATGTTAATAATTAATTTTCAGCATGTAAAAATTAAATCCAGCATGAAAATTTTATTTTTATCATCTTACCAGTAACGTAACATATGAAACTCATTCTCAACATGTTAATATCATTTTTAGCAAGTTAGAACTATATTCAACATAAAAACTTATTTTCATAATTAATTTCTGATTATTATAATAAATCACCATTTTGGCTAACTCATATATGTATATCGGACAGAAGGTATCCATACCTATAACCTCCATTATAGTGGATAGAATTTTATAATCGGATATATATATATACATATACATTTTGGATAAAAATATATATATAACTAATATCGACATTCGTGTCAACACCAGTAAGTTAGTCTCAAACTCCTATTGTCATTAGCATGTATTGAACGTTACGGGTTTTACTCCTAGTTCGTCCCTACATAACGATACGCCTTGAATTTTATTCTATAATCCACCTTATATACATCTTATCGAGTCAACCCTTGAAATTCCATATTGGCTATAAACGAGAGTGGATGTCGACAAACATGACCAATGCTGTGCATATAGGGCCCGGTCTGGTCCTGGGAGGAGCACCCGCAGGTACTTGTGCCCATGGGAGTTTATTGACCACGGTGTTTGGCATTGCACCGGAGTACTTGCTTGCTAGACTTTAGGCATTCCACTCATTCTCGTGATATTACTTGATTGATTGACTTGAGACCCGCAGAACGGTAAAAGTGTTTATTTGAATGCATTGATAAATAACCAATTCCAGTTATACATGCTTGAAACTACTTGCTTACTATTGCTAGCTTGATTAACATGTTGCTATTCCAGTTATCACTTCTTAGTTATCACTGGCCTGATATCATTTACTATCACTTACTATTGAAATTATGAAATCTATATATTCTCACTTTCTACTCTTGTCGATCTTATGATTCCTTGATATCTATTTGTCTGCATGCATAGGTTACCTACATTAAATGAACGTGTAATTCACTTAAAGCATGTTAGAACTTGAGATGTAAATCTTACTGAGCGATTCGCTCATCTAGTTGTTTTCTAACCTTTTCAGGTAGTGCGAATATCAGCCAGAACTCGGAAGGGAATGAGTCTGAGTGATGAGTGTAGAAATGGAGTCATCATGTTGTCTTGTTAATTGTGGTGTAGTAATTATGTCATTTGTATCCAGTTATGTCAGATGTTAGTTGTATTAGTCTAATTTATTAGAACTGTAATAAGGGCTTGAAGCCTAGTAGTCGGACTCGAGAAATGTGTGTAATTGTCATTTGGTTAGTGGTAACAATTATCATCTCGGATTATTTATATTAATTTCAAGTTAAATCTTAGTTATTTGCGCACTCTATTAACTATCAAAATGAAGAATTCCATCGAATAGCTAGCTCGCTTTGGTTCTATATAAAACTGTCGCGCCACGGGTAAGCTTCCGCGCTCGGGACGTGACAAATTCACTCCATCTTAGACCCGGGTTACACCTTGGGAGCCATGACCTTGGGCCACATATCTCTAGGTAATGAGGTTGTGCTCCACCCCATGATGACCACCTTCTTAGATCCATTCGACCCTTTCCAATGGGAGTTCAAAGATTGTCCCACACCTATACACATGGAAGTCACCCATAGAAAAATATGCATGTGTCTAGGCTTACCACACCACTTGGCATGAACACTATGTTGGGTCCATTCATTCATATCACCCACATGTCAAGTAGAAAGCATGAGTGGTCCATATTCGGATGTATTGGTCCACCCTCATTCATGATGGGTCTTAAGCATGTCAAAAGCATCTACGGATGTCCGGGTCCCCCGACATTCATCACCACTTTGCATGATAGGTTCACATATGGTTACCCCGGCCCACCTAGGCCCACCAAAGTCTACATGACAACATTGCATGATAAGTCCACATATGGTTGCCCCGGCCCACCAAGGTTCATCAAGGTCCATATGGCATCATGGCATGATAGGTCCATCTATGGTTGTCCAGGTCCACCCATAACCACTAAAAGGACAGCATTCACAAAATTGCATGATAACCTTGCAAGCGCATCAACAAGAGTCATGAAATCTACAAAAGGCCGGCCGACTCATTGGCGTCACCAAGAAATTCAAATGGGTGATTCCGGGATGGTGAGGAATGAGAGGCTCTCACGTAGAGACAACTCAAGAATGAGATTTTGTGGGATCAGCCCCTTCCAGGTTTTGAGATGCATTAGCCCCACTACTAAGTTAGGCCTCCTCAAGGGATACGGAGTTAACTTCAGTTTTAATGTGGAAAGCTTTGTGCCACACAAGGGACCCACGGTGGCACAAAGTGAGAATTTCAAGCCCCCTTCCTCCCTTGAGAGAGCACCCACCCCTCCCCATGTGAGCACCATCAGCCTAGAGAGCCCGACGTAAGAAACTTGAGAGAATATTGGATGAACATGTAAACATCACTCAGAGCAAGGTGTTTAATACCCCGTATTTAAATAATAATTTTATTTAATTTTTCCTTGTCAAATTAAAATTTTTAGGAATTTATTTGAATTTAGTTGAATTAATAATTGGATAGAAATTGAATTAAACCTTTAAAAATTTAAATTAAATTGAAATGAAATGAAAATAAAATGTAACCCAAATGAAAATAAGGTTTAAGTGAAATGAAACACAAATGCAATTGAGTTGGAATGAAAATGAAATGAAAAGAGGGAATTTGAAATTTGAATTTCGAATTTAATATTTTATTATTAAATGAATAGTGAGAAATTGTTAACGGTATTAAAATCCCAAAAAAATAATAATTAGTTAGAAGACCATGCGATTAGCAACTTTATCTTCTAGGGCTAAGCCTAATAAAATCATTTATTAGGCCGAATTAGTGGATTAAGTCTTCCGAACTTAATATTTAACTATTTACGGAATTGTAGAAGTGAAAATTTTATCTACCATAAAAAAATTCATAGAAATAATAATTAAATAATAGATGTATCGACTAACACTTTTGTCTTCTTGGACTAAGCCTAATAAAATCATTATCTAGGCTTAATCAGTGGGTTAAGCCCGACTTACAACCCACCTAACCCAAAATTCGTGTTCACTATTCACCCAATCTAAGAACATCAAATTAGAGCCCATTTCTTAACCAAATGAGATGAGGTTAGGGGCAAATGAAAGTTAGTGACTTGTAGATTAATAGCCCCCAACAAATTTCGTGTAAGATTAACTAGGATAAGAGTGATTAGACGAGTTTAGTCTAGGTCAATTATTTCGGCGGCGTAAACAACACGCCTCTTCAAGGTCGAAATTCTCCCTTCCTGGAAGGATCCAAAAGGTGTATGAGCTATAGATAGAAAGCTCTTCGAGCCTAGTTTCATTTGGTTGCTGTGGTGTCGGCAGAGGTGTTAGATCTGGGGAGATCTTGGCGATTTGTGGAAGGTGGTCTGCTCCCCGTCGTTTTTCTATCTCCAAGTTTTGGTTCATCAAATCAGGTTAGTACCTCAACCAAAATAGGCATATGAGTAGGGGTTTTTGATTAGCTCGACGAGATCTATCATATGAGACTAAAAGCCCTAAGTTTTATAGGGTATTGAGGGAGGAATCAGGAGATCTTTGAAGGGGATTCTTATAGTTCGTGGGTCTAATCTATCTCGTGGTTTAAGTCTTCAATTGAGGTAGGTTATAACTGGCCAAATGTTAATTATTGTATATCAAATTGAAGCTTAGTATGTTATCTCTCTTTTTGCGTAAAAAGTCCTTTGATCCATCTATTCTATTTAGAGAATTTGAGGTTTGAACATGAGCTTGTCCATATGGTGATTTCATATACTTGGAACCTGATTAATCCATGAATTCGAAACATAAATGTTAAAATTCATAGCATGTGTGATACATGGTTGGAAAGCCCTCTCTGTTAGCTTTCCAGTGATATAAAAAGCCCTAAAAGTTATCATGTATACGTAGAGAATTTGATGTTTTAGTAACACACTGTCCTAATTAGGATTTTTCTTTTTCCTGTCAATACAGAACTTAATTATAGAACCTAAATCTGAAATTTACCTTACCAAATGATAGTACTCTGTCTTAGCTTTCCATTGATATATCATATGCTTAATTCCATTAAGAATTGAAGAAGATATAGGCTTTTTAATCCCTAGATCTCACACACATCCCAATAAAAGGGGCCGGGTGACCGACCTCCGCCCTAAACGCGATCCGGAGTTATTAAATGAATAATTAAAAACCCTGAATCCCTGTAAAACATATTCTTCTGCTACCAGGAGATTTAAAAGTTATTTTTCTGCTACTGGAAAGTATTTTAATCTATTTTTATGCATATAAACCTATTTTTCCTATAATTAATATAATATAAATGTATAAGAAATTATGTCCAGCATGCAAAAATTATTATTAAATAACTAAAATGTATGGAAAATGTTGTCTTATAGTAGCAGCATGTGAGAAGTTAAATTCTTGTGGATGTAGAATATTTTACCTTATAAAAATCTATATTTCTTCTATAAAATGAAAGAAAATGCTTATAAATTATATGTGGTATGTTAAAAAGATCTCAAAGGTATGAAAATTTATGAATATTATACTCTGATATAATTATCATGTGAGAGACAATTGTCTGTGAAAATTTGATATTTTTACCAAATAGAATTCATTTACTCTCCATATAATAGAGAATAAATGCATGAAAATTATATTAACTTGTTAAAAATAACCCTTACAGCATGATAAAAGTTCTTACAGCATAACAAAAACTTTTCCAGCATGTTAGAATGATAACAACAAGTTATAGAGAAATTTTTATACTTAAACAAATTTTTAATGTATTTCTTCCATTCAATAAATAGCATAAATGGTAGAATAATGTAGAAAAATTAATTTCAGTATGCTAAAAATACTATGGGTATCATGAAAAATGAACAACCAGTAAGATGATTATTCTTAATAACCCATCCAAAAATTTCATAAGGAACTTTTTATAGCACACCAAATATGGGTTTTTTTATGTTTAAAAAGGTATTTTTAATATGTAAAAATTCCATTCTAGTAATAAAAATGGATATTTACTGTCATTTTCCAGAGGAATCATGTGCTGGAGTTACTTGAAAATTTTAGGGAGATTTTCACCATGATAGGATTTATTTCTATGAATTAAGTGGAATTCTTAGTACCTTACTCTAATAATACTAAATAAATCATTTCTTTGGCTTTTTGCATCCAATTAATTTAAGGCATTTCAATATGATAAAACTTGTTAAACCAACAGAATAAAATGTTAATTTATAGAATTGAATGTATTCTAAAGATTGTATTTTTCCTACTTATCCTTTCATTCTTGGATTCCACGACTTAATTGTCGTTAAACATTATGCCAAAGTTTAATCCTTCATTTTCTTGTTATTATGATTTTTGCTAGATCTGTACTTGTTACATTTTAGCTTATTCCTTGAAATTCATTGGCCATATTTATACAAGAAATGTCTAGACAATTGGGATCATCGATCCGTAAAACCAATGCCATCGCATCATAAGGGCCCAGTCTGGTCCTGGGGAGAGCGCCCGAAAATTAGTGAGCCCATGGGATGTTAATGACAAGGTGTGACATTTGCACCGAGTACTTGACTAGTGTGTGTCTACGACATTTGATCTATTGTTATTCCTTTTACTTGATTATGAATTATTGAAATACTTGCTTGTTGGCCAATTATTATTGTTTCAATTGCTCTTAGTGAATTTCTTGTACATGATATTATTGATCATTGGAATTTATTCAATTCTTGACTTTCCAAGACCTTCTACATTGTTCTTGATCTCTTTATTCAATTCCTTGTTCTCTGTTACATACAACTGGTAATTAAGATGTTAACTACGTAAATATGCCGTTATTTCCTACTGAGCGTCAGCTCATAGTTGTGTTCCCCCCCTTTTCAGGCTTTTCAAGTGACGCGCTTACCGTTGGGGAGGGTCAGGAGTGATCCTTGAGTGCTTTTGTACCTAGTTATTGAGTCAGATTAGTTTTTACTTCCAGTTTGATTTTACGTCAGTGTTGTATTCGAATTTATGACGACCCAGAGTTCAGGATACCGATATACCGATAACATCGATACACCGATACCAAGAACTGGGGAGGCCACCCAAGAGGCTGATGAGGCCCCTGAAGGGTTAGTGGGGGTTAGCTGAGGAATATACATAATTAATTGCGAATTGGGGCACGCAATACAATTAAGTATTAAGATTTAAACACAAGAGCGGAAGTAATTTAAAATAACCAGAGTGATACATATATAACTAGTCCAGAGTGACAAACACTAGTCCTCAAAGTACAACTACGCGGGGCATACCCCGGCAAAAGTACAACACAAGCCTCAAAAAGGCAGCTCGTGCTCAGCTGGCAGCTAGGGACGGTCCCGAAACAGCACGCTAAACTCCGGGAGACGTCGGGCGTGGCTCACCTGAAAGGAGAAGGGTGAGTCACAGCCAGACTCAGTAGGGGTCACGCGGATCCCTACCTCGCACTAAACAAGAGAACATGCATAAATAACAGCAATTAAAGCATGCATTTAAATAAATACACAGGCAATGGCATGAATATCTAATCACAAGAAAGCTGTAAACTCTATCTAAGCAGGTATAACAGCTAACACATGCCACTACTAATTAAATGCAAGCGTCTAAACTAAAACTACCAAATAAGATAAGCTGCAACTAATCCAGACAACAAGGACGGACAACCACTGGAGCAGAAACCAGAAGCGTCCACTGACGGCTTACACTGCGTCTCAAGCACTCGCAATCGACGAAGCGACAAGCTAAGCGCGTAAACAGTACCAAACCAAGTGACCAGTCAGAGTGGCACCCGTCGGTGTCAGTCCACAGTCTCCGACCACGTGTGCACACACTGACTCTAGCATGAGCCAGGCCCTCTAACTAGTTTTCTCCCTTGGCAGGACGCTACCATTGGCTGGGAGCCCACGGAACAAGCTTACAAACCGTGAATGGGAAACATACCCCTCCGCCATCCTCAAGCGAGTCGGTACTCAACAGACCTTAGGGCAACAACAGTGGCTCCATTGCATGGAAAGAAAAGCTACTCTATTGGTATATAAAACCCGCCATTAAACACTTAAAACAATGCGAATATGGCATGAGTATAGAACGGAACGCATAAGCAATGGGCTGGGAGCATAAGCAAACTGACGGGCAAGCGGCGGTCAGAGGCCCACGCGCTACTTGGAAGTGACGGTCGGGGACTAGTGCGTTACATCAAGAGTGACGCGCTGGTCTCCAGCCGTTACTCCCTCCCGAGTTCCAACTCACAGGTGCAGGGGGGAATGTGACGGTAGGGGCCCTGCGCGTCGCTTCCAAGCGGCGCGGTAGGTCACCGCCGTTACATCCTCCCGAGTACCAAACCCAAAGGCCACCAAGGGGAGAGTGACGGTGGGGGTCCTATGCGTTGCTTCCAAGCAACGCGCGGGAACTCCGCCGTTACTTTCACCCGAGGCTCAAATCAACTGACAGCGTTCCAGCAGATGAAGCGACGCCCCGGTCTCGGCGCGTCGTTTACAAGCGACGGCCGGTCGACAGACCGCCGGGCTCACCGCCTCACCGGGCTAACGGAAAACAACGATCGAGTAACGGATGGGGTTCCCACCGTTACTCTCCAAACGACGCCCCTCGATAGGCCGTTATTTGGGAAGTGACGCGTCCATCTTGGACCGTCAGGCAAGTGACGGTTCCTGGCAGGACCGTCACTCCACCTAGGTTACGGGCGGGTACGGTTTGTAAACCGAAGCCCCCCCGGACGGCTGAAAACGCCGGGTAACGACGAAATAACCTGTAACCTGCCAAACCACGCATGCTATACAACAAATTAACAGCTAATCTAGCACATGCATCGCCTAAAATCGATCAACCGCGAAAAACATGGCCAAAACCCCAAATATGAACAATGGACAACATGCATACTACGGGGCGCTAATCAACAGGATGAGCTATAGGAAATGCTCCTAGCGAGCTAAGGATTCCATCCCCCTACCTCTTGCAAGTCGAATCGCGCGAAAAGGCCGCATGCACCGAGGTAGGCTCGCCGAGCCTTCAAGCTCCAACACGCTCCCACGTCCACCAATCCACGCCGAAATGGGTACCCACGCGTTCACCACGACGCGAGGAATCCAACGGCGCCAACCTCGTCTCGATCCGTCCTCGTCTCGGCCGCGATCCCTACAAGGAGGAGAGAGGCGATCGCGCGAGAGAAAGAGAGAGAGAGAAAGGGAAAGAGAGAGTGATCGACGGGGAGAAGAGAGAGAGAGGGTGAGGGATTAATAAAATAAAAATAAAATTAATATATATATAATTTAATCATCATATATATAAAAATCTTATTAATATTCCAATAACCCTCAAATAGCTCCAAATAAATCTGAAAAAATACCAGACAAATTCCTAAAAATCCAGGAAAATAGCCAGAAATTCCAGAACAATTAATAGAACAAATACCACGAAGGATCCATTAAGGCACGGGCCTTACGGTCCCTCCCTCCTTACAGAAATTTCACCCTCGAAATTTACGACAACAAGGATAAAGAGGAAACTGAGAAAGGACACATACCTCACTGGAATAAGAAAGGAAAAAGCTGACGCATCTCATTTTCACGCTCCCAAGTAGACTCGTTACCAGAGTGACGCTGCCAAGCAACCCTTACCAGAGGAATAACCTTATTTCTCAACCGCTGCTCACGACGGTCTTCAATTCGGATAGGAAACTCTGGTGTGGACAAATCAGCAGTCACCTCGGGCCACACTGAATCATCGAGAACATGAGAAGCATCGGGCACATATTTCCTCAACTGAGACACGTGGAACACATCATGAATAGCTTGCATGGCCGCCGGCAGTTGCAAACGATAAGCCACTGAACCAATAGCTTCAACAATCGGAAAAGGGCCAACATACCGCGGACTAAGCTTTTCACGCTTCCTAAATCTGGAAACACCTTTCATCGGAGATATTTTAACAAACACCATATCTCCCGGTTCAAATTATAGTGGACGTCTGCGTTGATCTGCATAACTCTTCTGTCGACTCTGAGCCGTCAACAATCTCTGCCTGATCAGACGAACCACATCAGAACACTGTTGTACCATGTCCGGTCCCGTCAACAGTCGGTCCCCAATATCAAACCAGTTCAGAGGAGTACGACAAGGACGACCATACAGCGCTTCATAAGGAGCCATACCAATACTGGAGTGAAAACTGTTATTATAAGCAAATTCAACAAGTGGCAAATGCTGACCCCACGAACCTTGCCAATCAAGGCAACACGATCTCAACATGTCCTCCAGAGTCTGAATAGTTCTCTCTGACTGTCCATCTGACTGTGGGTGATACGCTGAACTGAAAGCTAACTCAGTGCCCAAAGCTTTCTGGAAACTACGCCAGAAGCCAGAGGTAAAACGCGGGTCACGATCTGACACAAGTGAAATAGGAATTCCATGTAGCGGCACGATCTTCTGTACATAGAGCTCGACCAATCTCTACACACTCCAAGTAACTTTAATCGACAACAATCTAGCGGTTTTCGTCAATCTGTCGACAAGCAGCCAGATCCCATCAAAACCTTGAGAAGTTCGAGGCAAACCCACCACAAAATCTGTAGTAACATGGTCCCATTTCCACATCGAAATCTCTAAGGGCTGAAGCAGACCACCTGGCTTTTGATGTTCGGCTTTAACTAACTGACAAGTCAAGCACTTAGAAACAAAAATAGCCACGTCCTTCTTCATGCCGGGCCACCAGAACTGCTTCTTCAAATTCTGATACATCTTGGTGACACCAGGGTGAATAGCAAAACGGGAACCATGGGCTTCACTCAGAATCTCATTTCTCAAATCATTATCAACAGGAATATACAATCTACCCTGGAAACTGACAACCAGCTCGTCATCAAGTTCCACATCACATCTTGATATAACACGGGCCAAATCAGAATCAGCTTGCTGGGCTTCTAAAATCTGCTGATACAAAGCTGAACCCAAAACCAAGCTAGCACAAACTGCCATCTTCGGATCGGCAGGAATCTCTACACACAATGCCTCGCTCGGAAGCTGTTCCCATAATTTCCATTCATGAAGCAACAAATGGTTGACCTTTACTTTCCTACTCAGAGCATCGGCCACAACATTCATTTTACCTGGCTGATAGGAGAGTGTAAAGTCATAATCTTTCATGTATTCCACCCATCGCCTCTGCCTGAGATTCAGATCTTTCTGGGAGAAAATATACTGTAAACTCTGATGATCAGTAAGAATCTGAAATTTCTCACCATACAGATAATGTCTCCAGATCTTCAAGGCAAAAATAACTGCAGCTAGCTCCAGATCATGAGTGGGATAATTTCCTTCATGCTGTTTCAATTGCCGAGATGCATATGCGATAACCTTACCATGTTGCATCAGCACTGCACCCAAACCTACTCGAGAAGCATCAGTACAAACAAGAAAACCACCCGAGTCGGAAGGCAAAGTCAACACTGGAGAAGAAGTCAATAGCTTTTTCAATTCAACAAAGCTAGCCTCACACTGATCCGACCAGACAAATGGCACATCCTTCCGTGTCAATTTAGTCATTGGTGCTGCAATCTTCGCAAAATCCTGAATGAATCTGCGGTAATACCCAGCCAATCCTAAAAAACTTCGTATCTCAGTGATGGTCCTCGGTCTCTGCCAACTCAAAACGGCCTCAATTTTTGCAGGGTCTACTGCCACTCCATCACCAGAAATCACATGGCCAAGAAAATGAATCTCCCGAAGCCAGAATTCACATTTACTGAGCTTCGCATAAAGCTCGTGATCTCTTAGAGTCTGCAGAACGATCCTCAAATGCTGCACATGATCATCAACAGAGGCAGAATAGATCAAAATATCATCAACAAAGATCACCACAAACTGGTCTAGAAATGGACGAAAGATATGCTGCATTAGGTCCATGAAGGCTGCTGGGGCATTAGTCAAACCAAACGGCATGACTAAAAATTCAAA
The DNA here is from genome assembly GCA_022559845.1 of Amorphophallus konjac. Classification (NCBI taxonomy): domain Eukaryota; kingdom Viridiplantae; phylum Streptophyta; class Magnoliopsida; order Alismatales; family Araceae; genus Amorphophallus; species Amorphophallus konjac. Next base: position 137,945,294 of record CM040128.1, on the reverse strand, counting down.
GTGACCATAACGAGTGCTGAAAGCAGTCTTCTCCACATCAGATTCCTGGATCCGCAACTGAAAATAGCCAGACCGGAGATCAATCCGTGAAAAGACAGTAGCAGACTGTAACTGGTCAAACAAATCATCAATTCTGGGGAGCGGATACTTATTCTTGATAGTCGCCTGATTCAGCTGCCTGTAATCAATACAAAGCCTCAGGTTTCCATCTTTCTTTTTCACAAACAGCACTGGGGCACTCCACGGAGAAAAACTGGGGCGAATATAACCTTTCTCCAGTAACTCTAGTAGCTGTGCACGCAGTACTTTCAATTCAGCTGGGGCCATTCGGTACGGCGGCTTTGCCAAGGGGCCAGTACCTGGAATCAATTCAATCACCATCTCAATCTCTCGCTCTGGGGGCAAGCCTGGCAACTCGTCAGGAAACACATCAGGGAACTCACAGACAACCGGAATATCACAAACATCCCGTCGTGGTTTTTCAACAGCTACCACTGAAGCAAGGAATCCCTGACAACCTGCGCTAAGCAACCTGTAGGCTCGAATAGCAGAAATAATCATACGAGAAGATCGGGATTGAATACCTTGAAAATAAAAGGCTGATTTTCCCTGGGGCTGAAAATAGACTTTCTTCGATCTGCAGTCAACTACAGCTCCATAATGCTCCAACCAATCCATTCCCAGAATAACATCATAATCTGCCAGCTGCAACGCATACAATCTTGCCGGCAACTGATGACTATCAATCATAATAGGAGATTCTTCCAAACACAGAGGAGTAACCATGAAATCTCCAGAAGGCAATTCCACAAACAACTCACAAGACACCTCGGAAGTCGGTTCCTCAATACATGTCATGAAATCCTCAGAAATAAAAGAGTGAGAAGCACCAGAATCAAATAAGACATGGGCTGAATGACCATAAAGCACAATCGTACCTTCCACAAGATGGGACGCAGCAGCATCAGCTCTTGTCAAATGAGAAACTTTGCCTTTCTGCTTCTTAGAACCAGCTGAAGATTGCTGAGAAGACGTCGACGCCTGAGAGAAGAATTGTTGTGGAGCTTGAGGTGCAGGAGGTCTAAACTGCGGCTGAGGTTGAGACAACTGAGGAGCTTGCAATTGAGTCGGCCTCAGCGGGCAATCCCGAACCACATGACCTGGCTGGTCACACCTAAAGCAAACAATAGGAAGAGAACACGGCTGGCCCTTGTGATGACCACCGCATCTCCGACACGTCCACGGCTGACTTGAAGCTGAACTCTGCCGAGTCTGAGAAGGAGGTGCGGTCGGCTGCTGAATAGAATCTGTACCGGACGGCTGCTGAAAAAACTTCTTCTTCTTCTTGAACCTTTTAAACTTGGGCTTGGAAGGAGAGGAAGCACTGGAAACCTCTGACTGAACCGAAGGAACACCTGGCACGGGCTGTCGGTAAGTCTGCTGAACCTGAGCTACCGGCTGCACTGACCCTGCCTGGGGATATCCACTCGGTCTCGCCATCTCCAGCTCTAAAGCTACAGCTGTCTGACACGCAGTATCAAGATCCGCAACACGACTCGCTATCAACGGCATCTTCAACTCTCGCCTCAACCCTCGCAAGAACTGCTGGGTCTTCAAAGCTTCACTGGCCAGCACATGGGGCGCATACTGACCCAATTCCAAGAACTTATTCCTGTACTGAAGCACGGTCATACTGTCCTGAGTCAATTCCATAAACCGATACATCTTGTCCATCTGTAAGCAAGCAAGAGTATAGGCACGCTCAAAAGCAGCAACAAACTCTGCCCAAGTGATCTGCCGAAGAGGTCTGGAACGAAAAGCAACCTGCCACTCGGCTTTCCACCACGTGATGGATGTACCCTGGAGTTGAAAAGCAGCAAGCATGACTTTCTCATCTTCAGCACACTCCATCGAGACAAACACACGCTCTATCGCATCCAGCCACTGCCTTGCCACCTCTCGATCAGCTTGACCATCGAAAGCAGGCGGATTGAACATAAGAAATTCTTTCAAAGCCTTGCCTCGACTGCCAGGCACTTCAGCTTGAACGATCGGCACTGGAGGAGCAACTGGAACGACAGGAACAGCGGGAACTGCAGGAGGAGGTGCAGAACCACTATCTTCCCTGGGCGCATCTCGAGGAACACGCGGAGCTCGAGGAGGTCTTCCTCGACGAGGCGGCATAGTTATGCTGCCAAAACGAAAACACAATCAATAATAAAATCCATCAATCATATGGAAAACATCCTATGCCAGCAGGAGACGACAACAGGACTAGCTCTGGACAAGCGTCAATTCCAATTCCTTACGCAAATCCTCAACTTACGCTCTGATACCAGCTGTGACGACCCAGAGTTCAGGATACCGATATACCGATAACATCGATACACCGATACCAAGAACTGGGGAGGCCACCCAAGAGGCTGATGAGGCCCCTGAAGGGTTAGTGGGGGTTAGCTGAGGAATATACATAATTAATTACGAATTGGGGCGCGCAATACAATTAAGTATTAAGATTTAAACACAAGAGCGGAAGCAATTTAAAATAACCAGAGTGATACAAATATAACTAGTCCAGAGTGACAAACACTAGTCCTCAAAGTACAACTACGCGGGGCATACCCCGGCAAAAGTACAACACAAGCCTCAAAAAGGCAGCTCGTGCTCAACTGGCAGCTAGGGACGGTCCCGAAACAGCACGCTAAACTCCGGGAGACGTCGGGCGTGGCTCACCTGAAAGGAGAAGGGTGAGTCACAGCCAGACTCAGTAGGGGTCACGCGGATCCCTACCTCGCACTAAACAAGAGAACATGCATAAATAACAGCAATTAAAGCATGCATTTAAATAAATACACAGGCAATGGCATGAATATCTAATTACAAGAAAGCTGTAAACTCTATCTAAGTAGGTATAACAGCTAACACATGCCACTACTAATTAAATGCAAGCGTCTGAAACTAAAACTACCAAATAGGATAAGCTGCAACTAATCCAGACAACAAGGACAGACAACCACTGGAGCAGAAACCAGAAGCGTCCACTGACGGCTTACACTGCGTCTCAAGCACTCGCAGTCGACGAAGCGACAAGCTAAGCGCGTAAACAGTACCAAACCAAGTGACCAGTCGGAGTGGCACCCGTCGGTGTCAGTCCACAGTCTCCGACCACATGTGCACACACTGACTCTAGCCTGAGCCAGGCCCTCTAACTAGTTTTCTCCCTTGGCAGGATGCTACCATTGGCTGGGAGCCCACGGAACTAGCATACAAACCGTGAATGGGAAACATACCCCTCTGCCATCCTCAAGCGGGTCGGTACTCAACAGACCTTAGGGCAACAACAGTGGCTCCATTGCATGGAAAGAAAAGCTACTCTATTGGTATATAAAACCCGCCATTAAACACTTAAAACAATGCGAATATGGCATGAGTATAGAACGGAACGCATAAGCAATGGGCTAGGAGCATAAGCAAACTGACGGGCAAGCGGCGGTCAGAGGCCCACGCGCTACTTGGAAGTGACGGTCGGGGACTAGTGCGTTACATCAAGAGTGACGCGCTGGTCTCCAGCCGTTACTCCCTCCCGAGTTCCAACTCACAGGTGCAGGGGGGAATGTGACGGTAGGGGCCCTGCGCGTCGCTTCCAAGCGGCGCGGTAGGTCACCGCCGTTACATCCTCCCGAGTACCAAACCCAAAGGCCACCAAGGGGAGAGTGACGGTGGGGGTCCTATGCGTTGCTTCCAAGCAACACGCGGGAACTCCGCCGTTACTTTCACCCGAGGCTCAAATCAATTGACAGCGTTCCAGCAGATGAAGCGACGCCCCGGTCTCGGCGCGTCGTTTACAAGCGACGGCCGGTCGACAGACCGCCGGGCTCACCGCCTCACCGGGCTAACGGAAAACAACGATCGAGTAACGGATGGGGTTCCCACCGTTACTCTCCAAACGACGCCCCTCGATAGGCCGTTATTTGGGAAGTGACGCGTCCATCTTGGACCGTCAGGCAAGTGACGGTTCCTGGCAGGACCGTCACTCCACCTAGGTTACGGGCGGGTACGGTTTGTAAACCGAAGCCCCCCCGGACGGCTGAAAACGCCGGGTAACGACGAAATAACCTGTAACCTGCCAAACCACGCATGCTATACAACAAATTAACAGCTAATCTAGCACATGCATCGCCTAAAATCGATCAACCGCGAAAAACATGGCCAAAACCCCAAATATGAACAATGGACAACATGCATACTACGGGGCGCTAATCAACAGGATGAGCTATAGGAAATGCTCCTAGCGAGCTAAGGATTCCATCCCCCTACCTCTTGCAAGCCGAATCGCGCGAAAAGGCCGCATGCACCGAGGTAGGCTCGCCGAGCCTTCAAGCTCCAACACGCTCCCACGTCCACCGATCCACGCTGAAATGGGTACCCACGCGTTCACCACGACGCGAGGAATCCAACGGCGCCAACCTCGTCTCGATCCGTCCTCGTCTCGGCCGCGATCCCTACAAGGAGGAGAGAGGCGATCGCGCGAGAGAAAGAGAGAGAGAGAAAGGGAAAGAGAGAGTGATCGACGGGGAGAATTTAATCATCATATATATAAAAATCTTATTAATATTCCAATAACCCTCAAATAGCTCCAAATAAATCCGAAAAAATACCAGACAAATTCCTAAAAATCTAGGAAAATAGCCAGAAATTCCAGAACAATTAATAGAACAAATACCACGAAGGATCCATTAAGGCACGGGCCTTACAGAATTTCATTTGGAAGACATGTTTGATCGAGTCTTAGCATGTTGGTTATTGTAATAAAGTTGAAATTATTTTGATTAATGGAAGTGTTTCTCACTTTATAATTTGTCTAATTGTTTAGCTTAGAATTTATTGTTAGTGCTAGCTCGTATCTGACTGTACGCGCCAATTTTCCGCGTCAGGGCGTGGCAGTTTAGTTGGTATCAGAGCCTAGGTTTCATATTCCTAGGTTCCCCTAAGTTTTATGTTTCTCATTGCGTCCAATAACCCGGTATATCGAAAGGTGTTGTCCGAACGTTAGGCTACGCCTATCGGGAAGGTCACACACTTGCGCGAGTGGCCTTCGGACCGATTATCTCCGCCAGGTACCGAGTTTTTGGTCGTGTCTAGGTGCATTAGAACCTTAACCTTGTAAAAGTCTAGGACCTGACCTGGGAAGATTGGGTAGAAACTTGGGTTAAGTCCGTATCTTAATCGCGATGTTACCTATCTTATTGGACCTAAGTAATCTTGTTCCTCGTGTAGGCTTTTGCAATGGCAGCTGATCGTGCTGAATGGAGAAACCTGCAGCGCACTGTTCAAGGCCTTACTCAGGCCCTACAGTAAGTGGCTCAGGCAGGAGCGGCACAGCATGGCACCGGTGATTTATACCGGAACTTCTGCGGGATGAATCCACCTAGATTCGCTGGTTCGACCGACCCTGATGAAGCCAAGCACTGGCTTGATGATATGGGAAGAATTTTTGAAGTCATGCAATGCACCGACCAAGAACGTGTTCTTTTATCTACCTTCCAATTAGAACGTGATGCACGTATGTGGTGGGATTCTATCAAGGCGACTCTCGGTGACCGTCAGGCTACGTGGGAAGAGTTCGAGGAATTCTTCAACAACAAGTACTTTTCTGACCGAGTTCAAGAGAAGAAGGCAGCTGAGTTCGCGGCTCTAAAGCAGCGGAGCTTATCTGTAGCAGAGTATGAAGCACAATTCTCCAGACTATCTCGATATGCTACTCATCTCATTTCTACTGAAAAGATGAAGGCGAAGCGCTTTCTTAATGGTTTGAAGCTTCATTATATCAACCAATTGGCACCTATGGAGATATCAACTTATTCTGAGATGGTAAGGAAGGCGCAAGTTCTAGAGGACACTCTTGAGATGACGGAAAGAATCCGTGGCAAAGGCATGAAGAAAGAGCAACCGAAGGAGTTCAAGAAAAGCAAGATCGGACCTAGCTTTATCAAGAAGAGGCCCGCGAGTGGGTCGAGTTCGTGGACCGGAGCAGGCTCATGGAAGGGAAAGATGTCGAAGCAGGAGGAAAAGAAGCATGTCCCTGTTGTACCCTTTAAGGGCGTGTGCAGATATTGTGACCGTCCTGGTCACAAGATGGAAGAGTGTTGGCGCAAGTTGGGCGCCTGTCTACGTTGTGGAAGTAGGGAGCACCGTATCCCGGATTGTCCATTATTATCAGAGCAAGCTACACCGGCAAAGTCTCAGGTCTTCAAGAAGCCGCAAGGCAAGCTCCAAGCACTTCAGGTTGATGAAGCAGAAACAACCGAAGAAGGTGGACTCGTCGAAGGTACTCTCTTTATACTCGACAAGCCAGCCTTTGTTCTTTTTGATACTGGTGCAACACATTTTTTCATTTCTCAGAGATTTGCTAAGTCTATAGCTGTGGAACCTGCTTTGATGAGTTCTTCGTTAGCGATATCTACACCTATTGGTTCTAGATCGGTAGTTCAGCATTATTATCCTTCTAGCAAGGTTATGGTTAATGAGTAGAATTTACCGGCTGATTTAATCTGCATGGACGTGAAGGATTATGATGTAATCCTAGGAGCTGACTGGTTGGCCAAGTATGAGGCCAATGTTCACTGCAGTTCTAGCTCGGTGTCTTTTAATAGGCATCCATGACTTTCATTTTTGGGAGCTAGATACCATCACTCTATCTCACTTATTTCGGCCCTTCGTGCTGATAAACTGATGAGGCGAGGTTGCGAGGCATTTCTAGCCTTTGTCTATGCTACTCCCGAGCAGCAAGTGGAGATTAAGGACATCCCTGTTGTCCGTGAATTTCTTGATATATTTCCTGAGGATCTACCGGGACTTCCGCCTGAGCGGGAAGTTATCTTCTCTATTGATGTTATTCCTGGTTCTTCTCCTGTCTCTAAAGCTCCGTACCGTATGTCTTCTGCGGAGTTAAGGGAATTAAAACAGCAATTGATGGAGTTACTTGAGAAGGGTTTCATTCGCCCTAGTACTTCCCCTTGGGGAGCCCCTGTATTATTTGTCCGGAAGAATGATGGTTCGTTGAGGCTGTGCATCGATTATCGGCAACTGAATCAGATAACTGTCAAGAACAAGTACCCATTGCCGAGGATTGATGAGTTATTTGACCAGATAGCAGGAGCTCAATTCTTTTCTAAGATCGATCTTCGATTTGGATATCATCAGTTGCGGATTAAGGAAGAAGATATTCATAAAACGGCTTTCCGCAGCAGGTATGGTCGTTTCGAATTTGTCGTTATGCCTTTTGGTTTAACGAATGCACCAGCGGCTTTCATGCAGTTGATGAATAGCATTTTTCTGCCCTATCTTGATCGATGGGTCGTGGTCTTCATTGACGATATCTTGATTTATTCTAAGAGTGAAGAAGAGCATGCCGAACATCTGAGAATGGCACTACAGATATTAAGAGATCATCAACTGTACGCCAAGTTCAGTAAGTGTGATTTTTGGATTGGAGAGGTGTCCTTTCTAGGACACGTTATTACCAAAGATGGTATTTCTGTTGATCCTTCGAAGGTGGAAGCAGTGAAGAATTGGGAATAGCCCACCAGTGTGACTGAGATCAGAAGTTTCTTAGGCCTGGCAGGTTATTATCGTAGATTCATTCAAGACTTCTCCAAGATCGCGGTACCCCTTACCAGATTGACCCGCAAGGAGAATAAGTTTGAATGGTCGGAAGCTTGTCAGAAAAGCTTCCAGACGTTGAAGGAATGCTTAACTTCAGCACCTGTGTTAGCTTTACCTTCTGGTGAAGGAGGCTTTGTGGTCTACACCGATGCATCAGGTATTGGGTTAGGCTGTGTGCTTATGCAGCATGGGAAGGTAATTGCTTATTCTTCCAGGCAGTTGAGGAAGCATGAAGAGAACTATCCTGTTCATGATTTGGAATTGGCAGCCGTCGTCTTTGCTTTAAAGATTTGGAGGCATTACCTGTATGGAGAATCTTTCACGGTATTTTCAGATCACAAGAGTTTGAAGTATTTATTCTCTCAAAAGTAACTCAATATGCGGCAGCGCAGATGGTTGGAGTATTTGAAGGACTTCGACTTTTCTATTGAGTATCATCCTGGAAAAGGTAATGCGGTGGCAGATGCTTTGAGCCGGAAGCCGATAGCAAAGTTATCCAGTCTTATGATGCAAGAATGGAAGTTATTGGAGCAGATGGCTAGTCTGGATTTGAATATCAATAATGATCGGGTCATTATTGCACAAATGCAACTTAAACCTAAATTACTGATGGAGATCAAGTCCTTGCAAGATAATGATCCCGAACTGGTAGAGATCAAGGGAAGTTTGAGTAGCAGATTGGATTTTATGATTTCTGATGATGGAAGACTTCTATTCCAAGGACGAACGTGTGTACCTGACGTAGCTGAAATCAAGAACAAGATTCTTGACGAAGCTCATAGATCTAAATACACGATTCATCATGGAGGTACTAAAATATTTAAGGATTTGAAAAGATCCTTTTGGTGGCCGAATATGAAAAGAGAAGTTGCAGATTTTGTGAGTAGATGCCTGCTATGTCAGCAAGTTAAGGCCGAGCACTTCAGACCGGCAGGGAAATTGAAGCCACTCGACATACCCCAATGGAAATGGGAGAGTATTAGCATGGATTTCATCATGGGTCTACCTAGAACTCGTAGCGGTTTCGATGCAATTTGGGTGATCGTCGACAGACTGACAAAGTCAGCCCATTTCTTGTCCATTAAATCTAAATGGACAGTTGATGTTCTAGTAGCTCTGTATATGAAGGAAGTGGTGAGATTGCATGGTATTCCAGTGAATATAGTATCTGATCGAGACCCTAGATTCACTTCTCATTTCTGGAAGGGACTACAAGAGTCTTTGGGTACTCGTCTAAATTTCAACACGGCATTTCATCCACAGACAGATGGACAGACTGAAAGGACCAACCAGATAGTAGAGGATATGCTTCGAGCATGTATGATTGACTTTGGTGGTAATTGGAATGAACATTTGGCATTAATTGAATTCGCCTACAATAACAGCTATCAGTCTAGTATTCAGATGGCTCCATTTGAAGCCTTGTATGGGAGAAGCTGTCGATCCCCGTTGTGTTGGGATGAGGTAGGTGAGAGACAATGGCTTGGACCAGATCTTATCTTGGAATCGTCACAGAATATCCGTATTATCCGAGATCGGTTACAAGTGGCTCAGTCAAGACAGAAGAGTTATGCCGATAACAGAAGAAGAGCATTGGAATTCCAAGTAGGTGATCATGTGTTTCTAAAGGTCTCTCCTACGAGAGGGATTCGCAGATTTGGTATTCATGGCAAGCTAAGTCCGAGATACATTGGCCCGTTCGAGATTTTAAATAGAGTGGGAGAAGTGGCTTATCGATTGGCGTTACCGCTTCAGTTATCTGGCATGCACAACGTCTTCCATATTTCTATATTGCGGAAGTATGTGTACGACCCCACTCACGTTATTCAGCATGTGGACTTTGAACTGAAGGAGGATTTGACCTATGAGGAAAGACCGATAAAGATTTTGGACCGGAAGCAGCAACAACTCCGGAGTCGATCTATACCTATGGTCAAGGTCCAGTGGAGTCGGCGTGGAGCTGAAGAAGCCACCTGGGAATCCGAAGATGTTATGCGAAAGCGGTATCCCGACCTTTTCTAGGTGAGCTAGTTGTCCCTTGAAAGTGTTATCCTTTATTTTCGTATCGTAATGCAGTGAATTTGGCGGACCAAATTCCTTTAAGTAGGGGAGGGTGTAATACCCCGTATTTAAATAATAATTTTATTTAATTTTTCCTTATCAAATTAAAATTTTTAGGAATTTATTTGAATTTAGTTGAATTAATAATTGGATAGAAATTGAATTAAATCTTTAAAAATTTAAATTAAATTGAAATGAAATGAAAATGAAATGTAACCCAAATGAAAATAAGGTTTAGGTGAAATGAAACACAAATGCAATTGAGTTGGAATGAAAATGAAATGAAAAGAGGGAATTTGAATTTTGAATTTTGAATTTTGAATTTAATATTTTATTATTAAATGAATAGTGAGAAATTGTTAACGGTATTAAAATCCCAAAAAATAATAATTAGTTAGAAGACCATGCGATTAGCAACTTTGTCTTCTAGGGCTAAGCCTAATAAAATCATTTATTAGGCCTAATTAGTGGATTAAGTCTTCCGAACTTAATATTTAACTATTTACGGAATAGTAGAAGTGAAAATTTTATCTATCATAAAAAAATTCATAAAAATAGTAATTAAATAATAGATGCATCGACTAACACTTTTGTCTTCTTGGACTAAGCCTAATAAAATCATTATCTAGGCCTAATCAGTGGGTTAAGCCCGACTTACAACCCACCTAACCCAAAATTCGTGTTCACTATTCACCCAATATTAGAACATCAAATTGGAGCCCATTTCTTAATCAAATGCGATGAGGATAGGGGCAAATGAAAGCTAGTGACTTTTAGATTAATAGCCCCAACAAATTTCGTGTAAGATTAACTAGGATAAGAGTGATTAGACGAGTTTAGTCTAGGTCAATTATTTCGGCGGCGTAAACAACACGTCTCTTCAAGGTCGAAATTCTCCCTTCCTAGAAGGATCCAGAAGGTGTATGAGCTATAGATAGAAAGCTCTTCGAGCCTAGTTTCATTTGGTTGCTGTGGTGTCGGCAGAGGAGTTAGATCTGGGGAGATCATGGCGATTTTGTGAAAGGTGGTCTGCTCCCCGTCGTTTTTCTATCTCCAAGTTTTGATTCATCAAATCAGGTTAGTACCTCAACCAAAATAGGCATATGAGTAGGGGTTTTTGATTAGCTCGACGAGATCTATCATATGAGACTAAAAGCCCTAATTTTTATAGGGTATTGAGGGAGGAATCAGGAGATCTTTGAAGGGGATTCTTATAGTTTGTGGGTCTAATCTATCTCGTGGTTTAAGTCTTCAATTGAGGTAGGTTATAACTGGCCAAATGTTAATTATTGTATATCAAATTAAAGCTTAGTATGTTATCTCTCTTTTGGCGTAAAAAGCCCTTTGATCCATCAATTCTATTTAGAGAATTTGAGGTTTGAACATGATTAATCCATGAATTCGAAATATAAATGTTAAAATTCATAGCATGTGTGATACATGGTTGGAAAGCCCTCTCTGTTAACTTTCTAGTGATATAAAAAGCCCTAAAAGTTATCATGTATACGTAGAGAATTTGATGTTTTAGTAACACACTGTCCTAATTAGGGTTTTTCTTTTTCCTGTCAATACAGAACTTAATTATAGAACCTAAATCTGAAATTGACCTTACCAAATGATAGTACTCTGTCTTAGCTTTCCATTGATATATCATATGCTTAATTCTATTAAGAATTGAGGAAGATATAGGCTTTTAATCCCTAGATCTCACACACATCCCAATAAAAGGGGCCGGGTGAACGACCTCCGCCCTAAACGCGATCCGAGTTATTAAATGAATAATTAAAAATCCTGAATCCCTGTAAAATATATTCTTCTGCTACCAGGAGATTTAAAAGTTATTTTTATGCTACTGGAAAGTATTTTAATCTATTTTTATGCATATAAACCTATTTTTCCTATAACTAATAGAATATAAATGTATAAGAAATTATGTCCAGCATGCAAAAATTATTATTAAATAACTAAAATGTATGGAAAATGTTGTCTTATATTAGCAGCATGTGAGAAGTTAAATTCTTGTGGATTTAGAATATTTTATCTTATAAAAATCTATATTTCTTCTATAAAATGAAAGAAAATGCTTATAAATTATATGTGGTATGTTAAAAAGATCTCAAAGGTATGAAAATTCATGAATATTATACTCTGATATAATTATCATGTGAGAGACAATTGTCTGTGAAAATTTGATATTTTTACCAAATAGAATTCATTTACTCTCCATATAATAGAGAATAAATGCATGAAAATTATATTAACGTTTTAAAAGTAACCCTTACAGCATGATAAAAGTTCTTACAGCATAACAAAAATTTTTCCAGCATGTTAAAATGATAACAGCAAGTTATAGAGAAATTTTTATACTTAAACAAATTTTTAATGTATTTCTTCCATTCAATAAATAGCATAAATGGTAGAATAATGTAGAAAAATTAATTTCAGTATGCTAAAAATACTATGGGTATCATGAAAAATGAACAACCAGTAAGATGATTATTCTTAATAACCCATCCAAAAATTTCATAAGGAACTTTTTATAGCACACCAAATATGGGTTTTTTTGTGTTTAAAAAGGTATTTTTAATGTGTAAAAATTCTATTCCAGTAATAAAAATGGATATTTACTGTCATTTTCCAGAGGAATCATGTGCTGGAGTTACTTGAAAATTTTAGGGAGATTTTCACCATGATAGGATTTATTTCTATGAATTAAGTGGAATTCTTAGTAACTTACTCTAATAATACTAAATAAATCATTTCTTTGGCTTTTTGCATCTAATTAATTTAAGGCATTTCCAGTATGATAAAACTTGTTAAACCAACAGAATAAAATGTTAATTTATGGAATTGAATGTATTCTAAAGATTGTATTTTTCCTACTTATCCTTTCATTCTTGGATTCCACGACTTAATTGTCGTTAAACATTATGCCAAAGTTTAATCCTTCATTTTCTTGTTATTATGATTTTTGCTAGATCTGTACTTGTTACATTTTAGCTTATTCCTTGAAATTCATTGGCCATATTTATACAAGAAATGTCTAGACAATTGGGATCATCGATCCGTAAAACCAATGCCATAGCATCATAAGGGCCCGGTCTGGTCCTGGGGAGAGCGCCCGAAAATTAGTGAGCCCATGGGATGTTAATGACAAGGTGTGGCATTTGCACCGAGTACTTGACTAGTGTGTGTCTACTACATTTGATCTATTGTTGTTCCTTTTACTTGATTATGAATTATTGAAATACTTGCTTGTTGGCCAATTATTATTGTTTCAATTGCTCTTAGTGAATTTCTTGTACATGATATTATTGATCATTGGAATTTATTCAATTCTTGACTTTGCAAGACCTTCTACATTGTTCTTGATCTCTTTATTCAATTCCTTGTTCTCTGTTACATACAACTGGTAATTAAGATGTTAACTACGTAAATATGCCGTTATTTCCTACTGAGCGTCAGCTCATAGTTGTGTTCCCCCCCTTTTCAAGCTTTTCAAGTGACGCGCTTACCGTTGGGGAGGGTCAGGAGTGATCCTTGAGTGCTTTTGTACCTAGTTATTGAGTCAGATTAGTTTTTACTTCCAGTTTGATTTTACGTCAGTGTTGTATTAGAATTTCATTTGGAAGACATGTTTGATCGAGTCTTAGCATGTTGGTTATTGTAATAAAGTTGGAATTATTTTGATTAATGGATGTGTTTATCACTTTATAATTTGTCTAAGTATTTAGCTTAGAATTTATTGTTAGTGCTAGCTCGTATCTGACTGTACGCGCCGATTTTTCGCGTCGGGGCGTGACAAGGTGAACGGGCTCTACCTCGCTAGGTGGAAGAATCGGCTTCTTTCGGAAGACATGTGAGCGATACCACCTCTTACTCGACGGAGTCGAGTTCTACGCACCCCGAGAGTATGATGGGGTCATCACCATCCGTCCTGACACTCTCGACCATTCTCGTCACCCCGGAGGCGTACATCATGGTCTAGTCATTTATTTTGAGTCATATGTATGTTTCTTTATTTTATTTGAGTCATATCAATGTAATTTCTCTTTTATTTGAGTCATGTCCCTAGGTCTTGTGCTTATTTCCCTAGGTTTGAGTGTCATTAGGTTTATTAGTTAGCTATTGGGCCCAATTCATTGGTCTTGGCCCATGGGCGCCCCTATCTTGTTGGTTATTAGTCAATGTGTCAAAAGTCAGGGTCTTATTGTAAATTATGGGATCCCTATAAATAGGACCCCACTCTCTCCATTTTGAGGTAATGAATCAATGAATGAAAAACTTACCATTTTGAGAGTTCAAACTTCTTATCTAGTGGAGAGATTCCATTATTTGGGTGAGAGACACTCGGGGAGAGATTCCCCACCCATCCCTCTCTTAATCTCTCTCTTTCACTCCCCTTTCTCTCTCCTCCACATCCAATTTCAAAAATTTTCTCTCTCCTCCCTTCCCAACCACCACTCTCCCACCTAGCCCCATTAAAGGCCACTCCCCTTCCCCACACATCCCATTACTCCACCCCCTAGTCCCAAGAGAGCTTCCACCAATCCTAACTCCACCTCCCAACCCCCAACTACCCCACCCACTTCCCCAAGCACTCTTCCCACTACCCCAAGCACCCCTTGCCTTCCCCAACACAACCCCTCCCATCCCCAAGACCACCATTGAATACCCTCCATTAAGGAAAATTCAAACTCACCTTCCCTCCACCCACTTGTGCCCCCCTCACCTTCCCCTCTCCCTCCAAGCCTAAATTCACAGCTCCTCTCTCACCCATAGCAAACACCCCCTTCCAGCCCCCATTCTCCCCTTCCCACACCTTGAAACCCCCCCCTCCTAGACCCCCTCACAGCTGGGGGTTGCCCCTACACACAACCACCTCATTTCTCCTCCCATCCACCCCATTCCCCATTACCTATCTCCACCCTCTCAAGTTCTGGTTGTAGGCAGCAGATTGGCCGCAGGTTGCAGAGGCCACACCGTCGTCCCCTAGGAGCTTCAGGTGGATACCATATACCGACGGAAGTGTCTGCCTGTCTTCTTCGCAACGGGGGTGGTCCCGTCCCATTCCGAGTTTGAGATCGACCAGGAGAGCCATTCTCCCACAACTGTGCATATCCCCCCTAGCAGGAGACCAGAGCCAGATTGGAAGCTCGACTGCGATGATCATGTTGGGAATCGGATCAAGAGTTCTTCTTTAAACATCTTCTACTACGAGTCTTCTAACATCTCCAAGAAGCAGAGCCCAATTTGGCTACAGAACCTGAAAATTATCACTTTTCTCCCTCGGGTGCTTGGTTCTGCTTCCACTTAGTCTTCACCGACCCCTCCTAAGTGTTCAGAGCCTAAAGGTTGACCCCAACATCAGCTGACATCCCCGTCAGTCTTGCTTCGAATAGGACTCGTCAATTGTTCCAACGACTCCAGCGGCACCTGATTCTGAGCTCGGGAGCGACCGTGGCAACCTCTGCTTCCTGCTGTTGGGAACCTGAAGCTGTCAGATCCGAGGGTCTGCCACCCTGTTCAAGCCCCTACCCCGACCAGCAGCAGTGCCCGAAGAAATTTACAAAATTCAAGCATCATCCAGATCCAGCTACGAAGAATCTTCGAGTGGTTTCGTCTGCAACAAAATTCGGGGCTGACCACAGCATGCAAATACCTGACGGTCTGTCCTGAGACACAGTCAGCGGGCAGATTCGGTTTCGACTTCCCTCTCTTCACTTCTAGCTCGAATTCCCCTCCCCGCTTGGCCGGCTGAAGGCCCCTCCCTGCGTGGAGGTCGTATTGAGTGTATTCATTAGCTTCCTTTCCTTGAGATCTCCCCCCTTGCATGGGGGTAGTTCATGTATTATTTACACTCACAGGTTTGAAGCTTCATCGACGCGGCGTGCGGGTGCTTCCCCTCACCTCCCCGCTCGCCCCCATCTCCGACCGGAGTCAGTTTCTTCAAGCCAGCTAGGTGAGAACTTGTCCCTTGCTCTCAATTATTCTTGTTCATTTAATATTCTCCAATTGCGCCGTCGATAAGGAAGAGAGCGCCCGATCTTAAGGCTCCACCGCACTTGTGCGACCCCCGTGGGTGTGAGTGAGTGATCCGCGTCCCTCGGCCAAGGCCAACACATTGAGTTGAATATCCGCACCTCAAGGGGAGGTTTGACTTAGACTTTGCTGGCCCTCTACCAGCAAGGGGCTTGTCCCATTTCCTCAACTCGGCATCCCCGAGTTACCCCCGGGTTAAGTGTGTGCGCCATACGAAGGTCCACTTGCGTAGGCTTCATAGTCTTGTGGTTGTGCTTGTTAAATTAGGTCCGAGGTTGTGTCACATCACTGCGAAAGATTACCCGCTTTGCGAGACAACCCTGGAGAAACATCAGCAACTCCAGTTGACGACGGCTGGACAAAAGTCGGCGGCCCAGATCGATCCCTAGCAGATCCCAGCAACAACGGCCCTCCAGTCCCATTGGTGTCAATCGGTGACTTCGATAACCAAGAAATACATGAAGCCGACACTGATGATGAGGATTTCATCGACCTTCAACCCGCTCCTCCCGAGCTGGAGGACGGTGGCCAGGTGACCGTCGATGATCTCGTGGAGATCAACTTGGGCGAAGATGAAGCCCCTCAGCCTACATTCGTTAGCGCTCTCCTCACCGAGGCAGAGAAGCGGGATGACAAGAAACTTCTGCTTGAATACAAGGACTGCTTCGCCTGAACATACAAGGAGATGCCAGGGCTAGATCCCTCCGTAGCGGAGCATGATCTAGCTATTTCTCCCTCAATCGCTCCGGTCAAGCAACCTCAGTGGCGCATACGCCACGAGCTGGAGCTCTAGGTTTCAGCCAAAGTTCATAAAATGGTGGAGGTCGACTTCATCGAGCCGTGCATCTACCCGATCTGGCTCGCCAACATAGTTCCAGTCAAGAAGAAGAATGATCAAGTCCGCATCTGCGTCGACTTCTGGGACCTCAACAAAGCCTGTCTGAAGGATGACTTCCCAGTCCCAATTACAGAAACGATGGTTGATATGACCACCGGTCATGAAGCCTTGTCTTTCATGGACGGGTCATCCGGTTACAATCAAATCTGGATGTCCCTCAAAGACAAGAACCACACAGCTTTCAGATCCCCCAAGGGGATTTTCAAGTACAAGCACATGCCCTTCGGTTTGAAGAATGCCGGTGCTACTTACCAAAGGGCCAAGACTAAAATATTCGACGAGATGCTGCATAACATCATTGAATGCTATGTCGACGACCTCGTCGTCAAGACTAAAAGGTGCGAAGACCATTTGCGCGACCTTCGCCAAGTCTTCGAGCATCTCCGGCAATATGGGCTCAAGATGAACCCCATGAAATGCGCCTTTGGCGTATCCAGTGAAAAATTTCTCGGCTTTGTTGTCAGGTACTGAGGAATTGAGGTGGATCCCAACAAGATCAAAGCGATCCGGGAGCTCCCACCACCCAGCAACATCACTGAGCTTAGGTCCTTCCAAAGGAGGCTGACCTACATTCGGAGGTTTATCTCTACCCTCTCTGGCCGATGCGCGCCTTTCAACAAGCTGATGAAGAAAGACGCCCCGTTCACATGGGACTCAGAATGTCAAGCGGCTTTCGAGCAAATTAAGGAGTACCTCCTTACTCCCCCAGTCCTGGGGGCACCTATCAAGGGTAAACCCCTCGTTCTCTACATTGCCGCCATGGACGCTTCGCTAGGAGCTCTGTTGGCGCAAATCAATGAAGAAGGTAAAGAGCAGCCCCTCTATTACCTCAGCCGGAAAGCTAATCGGTGCCGAGTACCGCTACTACCCCATGGAGAAGGTCTGCTTGGCACTGGTGTTCACAGTTAAGAAGCTGCGGCATTACCTCCTGTCCCATCAAGTCGGGCTTATATCCAAGCACGACCCTCTAAAGTATCTCCTTCGGCGACCTGTCTTCTCAGGCAGACTGGGAAGGTGGGCTCTCCTATTGATGGAGTACGACATTACCTATGTCCCCAGAAAAGCAATCAAAAGACAGGGTATGGCTGAATTCTTGGCAGCCCATCGAGTGCAAGACGATTCACCCTTCAGCTCGGAGCTCTCGGATGAGGAGTCCCTTGCTGCTCAATCACAGCAACCAGTGGAACAGAGTAGAGATGCCTTGCATTACTAGCCGTAAAGCACTCTCACAACCATTGTTGCTCAATCACAACAACCAGTTGAACAGAGCGGAGATGTCTTGCATTATTGGCAGCAAAATGCTCTCACAACCAGCGTGCCTTGCTGGGAGCTCTACTTCGACGGTGCTTCCCGAGGGATTACCCGGAGCAACTAGTATCCAGCCACTACGGCAGGTGCTTGCATTGTCTTTCTGACTCCTCAGGGAGGAGTTTTGTACAACTCTTGCGCCCTCATGAAGTCCCTGACCAACAATGAAGCCGAGTATGAAGCTCTACTCATTGGGCTCCAGATGGCTCTGCACATGGGCATTAAATGCCTCTAAGCCTACGGGGACTCCCAGCTGATAGTCCAGCAGGTCCTCGACATCTACGACGTACAGAAGACAGAATTGGTTCCATACCATACCGTCGTCACCAGATTAACCCGAAAGTTCTATTTCTTCGAAATAGATCACATCCCCAGAAGCTGCAACGCTCAGGCGGATGCCTTAGCAAAATTGGCCGCGGCCATCAAGCTCCCTCCTAAGGGCGAGGTTGACATCGTCATCAAGCACAGAAGGCTGATGCCGAGCTCACTTGAAGGCAACACCGGCCTCACCATTTACGAGGTCCATGACCTGGACCAGAACACACCTCCAGAAGAAGATGATTGGCGTACGCCTATCATCAAATTCAAGAAAGGGTGGCTTACCCCTGACCGAGCTCAAAGGGTCCAGCTACTCCGCCGAGCAACCTCTTATGAGTTGATCGGCGACTCCCTGTATCGGCTTGTCCACGAGAAGGATAAGTCAATTCTCCTGAGATGTGTCTCTCTGGCAGAGGCTCGAGCCATCATGCAGGAGGTCCACTTCGGATTGTGCGGTGCACACCAGGCCGGAGATCGGATGAAGCACAACATCAAGCTCAAAGGCTTCTACTGGCCAACCATGTACGTGGACTGCATCTAGTATGCCCGTACATGCCATCAATGCCAAGCCTTTGGCCCAGTATCCAGAAGACCTCCTAACCCACTGCGTCCTACATCCCCCACTTGGCCATTCGCTGAATGGGGCATGGACATTGTAGGGCCTTTCCCGCCATCTTCCAAGGGCCATAAATACATCTTGGCCGCCACCAACTATTTCTCTCATTGGGCGGAGGCTCTACCTTTGTGAGAGGTCACCGGCGAAATCGTTGCTAGATTCGTCCGACACAACATCACATATCGATTCGGTACTCCCAGTCGCATAGTGTCTGACAACAGGACACCCTTCAAGAATAAAGCCGTATACCAGTTAGTAGCCAAATTCCACATCGATTGGAGAACCTCTTCGGTCTACAACCCCCAGGCTAACGGTTTGGCGAAAGCCTTCAACAAAACCCTCTGTAAGCTCCTGGCTAAGATGGTTAGTCACCGGAAACGTGACTGGGGTGAGAAAGTCTTCGAAGCATTATGGGCCTATCGGATGGTCTACAAAACCCCCACGGGGTGCTCGCCATTCTCCCTAGCTTACGGGACAGAAGCAGTTGTCCCCATCAAAGTCCAGTTAGCCTCTTATCGTGTGGCAATCCACACCGGCCATGCCGGCTCTGATGAAGACGAGTACCAGAGAAGGCTAAAAGAGCTTGCCGATCTAGAAGGCAAGCGACTCGAAGCCTACAAACACCTGCAAGTATACCAGGCTCGCATGACTCGGGCCTATGATAAGCTCGTCAAGCAGCGAGTTTTCAAACAAGGTGACCTTTTCATGATCAAGGAAAAGGAGGTCATGGCAGGGCGCTCCAGTGGAAAACTACAGCCAAATTGGCGAGGTCCATACATCATCCAGAATGTCTATGAGGGTGGGGCCTATGCAGTTGTTGATCACAAAGGTCATAGGCCGTTCCCGCCTCTCAACGACAAACACATGAAGTTGTATTATGCACCAGAACATGAGTTCATGCGTTTTCCAGACTAAGGCGCACATCCCAGCTACTATCAATAAGGCCGGTCCTTCCCCGTGAAGGATTCAACCGGTCAGTCCTCCCAGTCTACGATTCCCAGTCAACCAGCCAGCTCAGCTCCTCGGAACCGCCGCCAGGCATCCGCGGGGACTGATCCCCTGCCCCCATTCCCGTCACCACGGGAGCACGGGCACTTCTACACCAGCACCAGCCTAGCCGTCAGGCTCCCTGGTAAATAAAAAAAAAGAGTAAAAAAAATGGGGTTAAAAATAGAGATGCCCCGACAGACCCAGTCATCCCCACCACAATAGGGTGGCTGGGGGCAAAAAGGCCAATAACCCGGCTGAGGTGAAAACCGAAAGGGCACCTCAGGTGAAATTGGGAAACCCCTTGACGTGAAAACCCACAAGGGCACGTCAGAAAAAGCTAGAGGGGGTCGGCTCTGGCGAAAACCAGAAAGGGCGGTAGAGCCGATAATGAGAAAATCTTCTTCTCCCCACCAGTCGGAACAGCCTTCCACCTATTCCTTAGTGGGCCGTTAGCATCATCCAGAGTCAATCTCCAATCCAGTCACACTGCTATGACATAAACCCTCCAATCCCCTATTAACCTCGCATTATTCCTGCCCAGTTAGGCCAACCTTTGACCTTTACCTCAACAACACAGTTTAACCAGTCCCTGTGACAGTTAAGCTCCCAGTCATCATCTTGTTAAACTTACATCCTGGTACATTCCCAAACATTTATCATTCTCTACCCTACCTCCTACATACCCTGCAAATCCAGAGCCTTCCAGCTCATTATAATCCCAGTTCCCCCATACCATCCCTGATCCACTAAGCCATAACTCTAGTCATATCTTGCCATGACAAAGTGGCCCTTCGCCACCATGGCGTGAGGATTTCTGAAAACCCTTATGAATGGCCGAACAATGTCCAGCTATCCACACCTTCCAGTCTCAGGTCACGTCCCTTGACAGCAACATGCTATGGACGCCAGTCTCAAAGAAAATAATAATAATAATAATGGGGTTAAAAATAGAGATACCCCGGCGGGGCTGGTCGAATCCGTTATAGGGAATCGATCAGGCGCAAAAATTACCACTGACCCAGCTAAGGTGAAAACCCGAAAGGGCGCCTTAGGCAAAATCGGGTAACCCCTCAGTGTGAAAACCCGCAAGGGCACACCGAAAAAAGCTAAAGGGGGGTAGCTCTGGCGAAAACCCGCAAGGGCGGTAGAGCTAGTAAAGAGAAAACAAAAAAAAAGGGAACTCTCTCTGATGGGGGCATCACTTGTCCCTCCACATTTTTTGAGGCTCGGATTATTCGTCGGCATGTGCCATTGTGTTCGTCATGTGTTTTAGAGTCTAGTCATGTAATTTTTATATTTTATTTGAGTCATAAACCATGTAATTTTTTCTTTATTTGAGTCTTGTACCTAGGTTAGTAAGTCATTTTGCTAAGTTAGTTGTCATATGGTTGGTTTGATAGGTTTTTGGGCCCAATTCAATGGGCTAGGCCCAGGGGCGCCCCTCCTTGGACTGTGTGGTCAATATGTCAATTGTCCAGGGGCACTTTGGTCCTAGGAAAAGTATGGAGGCTATAAAAAGCCCCCTCCCCTCTCTCATTTGTAACTTTGGAATGAATTATTGCAAGAAGAAATTCTAGCACTCCTTTTCTTCTCCACTCAATTTCCCCTCTCTTCCCCCTCCCACCTACTTCCTAACTCCCCTCCCCTCATTCAATACCCTCCCCAACTACCTCCAACCCCTCTTTACTCCACCCCAACCCCAAGAGAGCCTCCACCACTCCTTGCTCCACCATCCAACCCCCAACTACCGATTTCCCTTCGCCATGCACCCCTCCACTTCCCAAGACTGATATGACTCCTCCCCAGGCCCCCAAATTCGAATTTCCCTCCCCAAGAGCATCCATCCACGTTCCCCCACCTCCCACAACCACCAGCCATCATCCCAATTCCAAACCATCACCCATCTCCACCTTCCACATCCCCTCCACAATCAGTCCTGTTCTGGTTCGCATGCAGCATACCACCCAGAGATTACAGAGGTAGTCAGGTCATCATCGCGAGGCTCCTGGTGGCACACCATATACCGTTGGATTCCTTGGCAAGTCAGCTTCGCAGCCGAGGTGGTCTTGCATCGATCCGACATCTCTACTGCCCATAGGATCCAATCTCCCCAGACTGTGCAAAGCTACTCCGACAGGGAACCTGAGCCTGAGTGGAATCTCGACCCCGGCAGCTACTGTTCGAGTTTTGGCACAATTCTTTCACTGAAATCTTCCCCTCCAAGTCCTCTTCCATCCCCAAGAAATAGAGCTAAGTTTGGACATCAGCATCAAAAGTTCCACATTTTCCATCCCAAGTGTGTCAGGTCAGTTTTCCTGAGCCAGAACCGATACATCCCAGCTGTTCGGGCTTTCACGATCAGCTCCAACATCTGCTGACAACGCCGTTGGTCCCGAAGGAGAGAAGACTCGACCACAATCGCAACGGTACCTGCATCATCTCCAACAGAGTACGGGTCAGTTCGTGGCGCTCCCGTCTTCTAGCAGCATCACCCTGAGAGCAACCATAACCAGAGAAGACCAGCCCTATTCCAGGCTCTGCCCCGGCCATCGACATCATCACGAAGCTCCAAGAAAATTCAGGCGACATCCTGGGCCAGTCTGAAAAGTTTCGGCACTGATTTCGACTAATTCTAAGCTCAGCTGAGCCCATGGCAGCGCCGACATCAACAACCTATCAAGCTATTCCTGAAGTTGGCAGAACCGACGAAGCTCGGTAACTTGGTTTCTATCATAGTGTCCCCACCCCGCCTGGCCGGCTGACCGCCCCTCCCTACGTGGAGGTAGTTTTGGATGTGATTCAATAAGTCCCTGCCTCGAGATCCCCCTCCTGTGAGAGGTGTAGTGGTGTAACATTTTCAATTTCAGATCAAAGCTACACCGACGTGGCGTGCGGGTGCATACCCACGCCTCCCCGCT
Source organism: Amorphophallus konjac (assembly GCA_022559845.1). Classification (NCBI taxonomy): domain Eukaryota; kingdom Viridiplantae; phylum Streptophyta; class Magnoliopsida; order Alismatales; family Araceae; genus Amorphophallus; species Amorphophallus konjac. The sequence continues at coordinate 137,922,478 of CM040128.1, read as the reverse complement.
CGCCCCCATCTCCGGCCAGGATCGGTGTATTCACACCGATCAGGTGAGCTCCTGAGCACTTCTCATTGCTGGGATTTAATTGCTTAGTTTTGTATTGCTTTTGGATGCTCCGTCGGTAGTGAGAGAGTGCCCGGTCCCAAATTGCCATCAAATTGAGCGACCCCCGCGGAGCGAGTTGTGAGAGAGACCCTATAACCCACGCCCTCGGTGTGCTGACTGCCCGTGAAATTGGGCATCCAGGGCCCTTAGTGGTTCAGCCTCAAGCTAACCAAATCTCCCGGAGCGTCAAGGTCCCACCCCAGACCCTCTCCATCATCACCGGATTGCCCACGGGCACATGTGTGCGTACGCGGGTGAGTCCGCTTGTGTGACATCGTCGTGTCCGTTGCGTTGCTTGCGATCTAGGTCCTAGGTCGTTTCACATCACTCTCCCTTTCTACTCCTCCCTGATGGAAGCCGTCAACCGCAACACCCCGCCAACGGCAACCTCAGCATCACTCCACAATAACAATGGCCATCGCACCCCCAAGGGTCAGCCATCGGCAACGCCAGCTTCCAGTCTTCGGCTACAATGCCTTCACAGGCCAGCCGCCAGTTTCCAGTCCTAGTCTTCGGCTACAATGCCTTGACAGGCCAGCCGCTAGTTTCCAGTCCCAGTCTTCGGCTACAACGCCTTCACAGGCCAGCCGCCAGTTTCCAGTCCCAATCTTCGGCTACAACGCCTTCACAGCCCAGCCGCCCAGTCCCCCGCCAGTTTCCAGTCCCAGTCTTCGGCTACAACGCCTTCACAGACCAGCCGCCAGTTTACAGTCCCAGTCTTCGGCTACAACGCCTTCACAGCCCAGCCGCCCAGTCCTCAGTTCCAGTTTTGGCTACAACTCCTTCACAGGCCAGCCACCCAGTTTCCAGTTCTAGTTTTGGCTACAACGCCTTCACAGGCCAGCCGCCCAATCTCCAGTCCCAGTTCCAGCTGCAACACCTTCACAGGCCAGCCACCAGCTCCCAGTTCCAGTTTCGGCTACAAGGCCTTCACAGGCTAGCCACCGACTCCAGCTCCCAGCTATCGCACCTGTCCAGGTCACCCAGCTAGCTTCAGCTTCGGTCCCCATTTCCAGTCACAGTCCCAGCTTCACTAGATTAGTCATAGTTGATGACTTCACTAGATTTTCTTGGTTGTTTTGTTTAGCAAATAAAAATGATGCTTTTGTTCACTTTGAAGAACTTTTCAATAAATACAAATTGCAAGGTGAACATAATATCATTACAATTCAGTCTGACCATGGAGGAGAGTTTGAGAACTCTTCATTTTCTGAATTTTGCTCAAGAGAGGGAGTGACTCACAAATTCTCTTCTCCCAGGACACCGGAGCAGAACAGAATTGTTGAGAGAAGAAACAGGTCAATAATTGAAATGGCCAGGACTATGCTGATTGAGAGTGGACTTCCAAGGAGATTTTGGGCTGAAGCTGCGAATACTGCATGCTACATTCTAAACCGAGCCTTGGTAAGACCTACTCATAGGAAAACTCCTTATGAACTTCTCAAGGGTAAGCAGCCAAACATTTCTTACTTTAAAGTTTTTGGCTCCAAATGTTTTATTCACAATAATGGTAAGAATGGTTTGGACAAATTTGAAGCTAGAAGCTCTCCTGGAATTTTTCTCGGATATTCAGAAACCTCAAGGGCTTACAGAGTTTTCAATAAAGATGATCAAACTGTTGAAGAAACACCGCATGTAGTGTTTGATGAAAATGATTTCTCTAACAAAGTGATGAATGATGACATAGAGCCATCTAATGAGGGAGATTTCTTGGAGAGAATTGAAGAAGAAGAGATGCAGCTAGCTGCTCAACCAGAAAACTCACAGCAAGAAGGAGCAGCTGAGGTAGGTGAACCCTCAGGTTAGATAATATTTCACAAAGACCACCGTAGTGAAAATGTCATAGGCAATTTGCATGATCCTCCTAGGACAAGGTCTCATTTTAGAATTGTCCAAGAACATGACTTAGCTGCATTGGTATCTCAGGTGGAACCCAAATCTGTGGAAGAAGCCTTAAAACATGATTCTTGGGTATCCGCCATGTGTGAGGAATTAAATTAATTTGAGAAAAATATTGTATGGGAACTAGTTCCCAGACCTGATAACACTCATGTCATTGGCACAAAATGGGTTTTCAAGAATAAAGTTGATGAGAATGGAGCTATTTCTAGAAACAAAGCAAGACTTGTAGCTCAAGGCTACAGTCAGGAATTTGGTATAGATTTTGATGAATCCTATGCCCCAGTGGCTAGGATGGAAGCTATACGAATTCTGCTTGCATTTGCATGCTCTAGGAACATTCGGCTGCAGCAGATGGATGTCAAAAGCGCATTCTTAAATGGGGTATTGAAGGAAGAGGTATATGTTGAACAACCTCCAGGTTTTAATTTCTCTGTTCAGCCTAACATGGTTTTTAGGTTGAATAAAGCCCTCTATGGATTGAAGCAGGCTCCCCGAGCCTGGTATGAGAGACTTTCTGAATTCCTCTTGAGCAAGGGCTACACTCGAGGTAAGGTTGACCAAACTCTCTTCACCAAAAATCTCGGAAAGGATTTAATAGTGGTCCAGGTATATGTTGATGATATCATCTTCGGATCTAACAATTCAAAATTGTGTAAAGAATTTTCTGAATCTATGTCTCATGAATTTGAAATGAGTTTAGTTGGCGAACTAAAGTATTTTCTTGGGCTGCAGGTCAAACAGATGGAGGATGGTTGTTTCATAAATCAAACCAAGTATACTCTGGAGATGCTGAAAAGGTTTGGAATGACCAACCTCAAGACTATCTCAACACCCATTGGCACCAACTCCTCACTGGATTCAGACGAAAAAGGTAAAGAGGTGGATGCTAAATTATATAGAGGTATGATCGGTTCACTCCTCTACTTAATAGCATCCAGGCCTGACATTCAATTTAGTGTAGGGATGTGTGCTAGATACCAGACTAGGCCTACTGAATTACATTTGGCAGCTGTAAAAAGAATCTTTAGATACTTATCTGCTACCCATGATCTAGGTCTTTAGTATCCTGCATCATGTAGTTTAGATCTCATTGCATATACAGATGCAGATTATGCAGGATGTAAATTGGACAGGAAAAGTACTAGTGGTCACTGCGAATTTTTAGGAGGGTGCCTAGTCTCTTGGGGATCCAAGAAGCAACACTCTGTGGCTCTTTCTACTGCTGAAGCTGAGTATGTGGCAGCAGGGAGCTGTGGCACACAGGTTATATGGATAAAACACCAGCTTCTGGATTACTCAGTTGAGCTAGGTTGCACTTCCATCTTTTGTGATAATACTAGTGCAATAAACATTGCAAAGAATCATGTACTTCATTCTCGAACTAAACACATCGAAATCAGGCATCATTTTATTCGAGATGAAGTAGCTAGGAAGTCTTTTGAGTTGATCCATGTTGGCACTAACTCACAAATTGCAGATATTTTCACTAAGCCACTGGATACTGAAAAATTTAGCACATTGCGCAGAGAATTAGGTATTTACAGAATTTCATGATTGAATAATTGATCTCTGAATAATCTGTCATGTGCTCTTGTGCTTATCTGTACTCATTGTCTGTTGCTGAAAATAACCTCATTATGAGTGTTTGCTGATTCACTCGTATTGATAGATATCACTTTATTTTATTTGAGGTGTTTTGAGGTTTGTCTTGGTTAAGTCTGAGTTGCAGTCAAGGTCTCAGGGGGAGCTAGATTAATAATAGGTGTCATGCTCTTTTGGCCAAATCTGAACATACTTTGAACGGATTTTTGCTGACCTTATAAGAGAATCAGTTTGAGTAGGTGTATAAAAGAAATTTTTGGATGTTTTATCCGTTAAGACTGTTCATCTAATTTCTTGTTGGAATTTCAGCTGTTAGTCCTACTGAGATCAAAATCCGAATTTAAGACTATCTTCCTACACTGTAACTGACTTCTGATCTAGCCAGTACAGCATACCTACTTAGTCTAGTTAAGTCCGAAATGAGGTATATAGTGTTTTTGTCTGAAAAACCTTGGAGCTGGTGTATTGTTCTCAAACTGAATCAAGACTATTTACAAGGTTTCAAGTGCAGTTTAATGAAAAATTCATGAAAGAAGTTTTAACAACCTTGTTAACTGTTCATTGAGAAACTGGGACTTTCATCAATGAAGTGAAAGAATCCAATGTCATGAGATGGCAGTATAAATCAGGTTTAATTAGCTGTCTTGATCATACATAGCTATGGTACATATCTGGTTAGTAACTGGGGTGTCTGGCCTCTGGTAAAGGTGTCACCTTAATGTCAACACCAGTTAGAATACTATCTCTGTCCTCTTGTCAGAAGGGGTAATGTGGTCTTGCCACCAAGTAACTGGGGATTCCTGCCTCTAAACAAGGTGTCTCCCTAATGTCAAAGGTGTACTTGACAGATTTACCTTTGATCTTGACCATCTTTGAAAATTTTAGGTCTTGGTTTGTTTGTTTTCAATACCACAGGTCTTTGTTTTCCCGACTTCCCTGCTTTATACTCTCTGAGTAAAGACTTACTCTGACCATACTGGTATCTTGTACCTTACTTACTTAGAATCTGGTTCTGTGTATGGAGCGGATCTTCATTCACCATTTTGCACACAGTCTGACTAACTGATCCTCAAAATCCTCACATAAAATTAATGGCTTTCTTAATTGCCTAAACATTTCAATAACTTTCCTTTATCAGCCATACTCTCTCTTGTTTTCTCTCCACTGTCAGCAATTTTCTTTTCGTGATATCTTCAGACCTGCCCCTAGTTTTGATGATGTCAAAGGGGGAGAGTGTCTTGCTTGTGTTTTGCTGAGGGGGAGCGGAAGAAAAGTGCCCTGAGTTATCTAGTCAGAGGAAAGCAGTTGTTGTGTTCAGGGGGAGCTCTTGGGAGTCGTCAGAGAAGGCGAGTGTGTTGTGTGTCTGCATTGCTTATCTTCACAGCTTATCTTCACATAATCTCATTGTACTTCATTCTGCTATTTAATATAGTGTTGCCATCATCAAAAAGGGGGAGATTGTTGGATTTTTGTGACTTCCCTAGTGTTTTGATGATGAGCATCACTATGTTAAATATTGTCATTTTAATCAGATATCTTGCGTAATGTTATGCATTTGAAATTTCCATGATTAACAGGAAAACTACTATGAGGTAGTACCTTGCATGTCCGTACTGTTCCTTTCATACTTCGTGTTGTTTGTGTTTACTACACTTCGTGTTGTCCTTTTGTATGTCGTGTTGTTCCAACTATGTTTGTTGATTGTCTTCGTGCTGTTTACTGAAGCATCTCGATTTGTTCTGATGAACTTCGAGTCATTTTCCTGTGAACCTCGTGTCATTTCTTCAGTATTTAGTTGCTCATCTCGAGTCATCCTTTTTATTTTTGCTCTTGTGTTTTCGTGTCATTTACTGTAGTTACTCGAGTCATTTTCCGGCTTTCACTGTTTTATCACGTGTCGTTGTAGCCGCTCCTGTCTTCTGTCTTCGTGTTGTTTTTCCTAGACCCCGTGTCCTTTTGCTTTGTAACCACACTTCGTGTCGGTTTCTATTTTCGTCTTCGAGTTGTTTTCAGCCCGTCTCGTCCTCGTTTTCGAGTCGTTTTCCTGTGTCTTCGTGTTATCTTTTGTGCTTGTGTTTTCGTGTTATTTTTGTGTTTGAGTCTTCATGTTATTTCTGTGTTTGTGTCTTAGTGTTGTTTTTATGCCTTCGTGTTGCTTCTTTCTATCTTCGTCCAAGGTTCCTCTGATCGTGTGTTTCTATCGTTTCACTCCGTGTTATTTCCTTCTCACCTCGTGTTGTTCTCATCTGACCTCGTGTCATTCTCTCTTTATTTCGTGCTGTAGTCATCTTGTGTATCTCGTGTCGTTCTCAGTATAGTGCATCTCGTATTGCTATCACATACCTCATGCAGTTTTAGTTTTTGTGGCCCTGAGTTTTTAATAATTTTAATCTCTTTGCAGGAGAAGAAGAAAAACAAAAAGAAGAAGGTGGTCCGAGGAAGAATATTCCCCAGTGACTGGGCTGCACGTGATCTAATACTAAAGGAACCAATGCTATAAGGGCACGTGGCAAGAAGGTTCTGGATTGAGCGCGGGAAGCACACGCCTTGCATGAACCCTCCTGATCGCTTATAAAAGCACTGCCTCACCATCTACAAAAATTGAGGAGCTCCGAGGTTACAGTAAAGAAATTTGAGTGAGAGCAGAAGAGAAAGAGCCTCCCTGAGAAACTAGAGTGTTCCAGTTGAGAGAGAAGAGAGAGCAGAAGAGTGATCAGAAGATGGGTATTGACTTACGGATCAAATCCGAAGTCTGCTGCTCAGTTTGAGCTACATTGTTTCCAGTTTCTAAAATTTGGATTCCTTCTTTCTTGTTTTCGTTTTTATATGTTTTTCCTTCTTGATTGAAAGTTCTCTGTGTTACCTCCTGGTGTTCAGGGGAAGAGAGAGACGTGTTCTCTCTGGTTTACTTGCAACAGAGGTTGCAATATTGTTCCCTCTCGTAGAAGAGGTGTTCCCTCTGGGATTCAGAGGAAGAGAGACCTTGGTCTCTGGTTCTAGTGACTGCAGATCACTAGTGTTCCCTCCGGTTGGAGGAAGAGGAACTTGTTTCCTGGTTTCTAGGGACTTGGCGTCCTTAGGGTTCCCTCCGGGTGTGGAGGAAGAGGGGAGGGTGTTCCCCTGGTGAAGCTGTGAATCAGCCATTGTCGCAGACTGAGTCTGCTTTGCTAGGAGGTGCTAGTGGAAGCCTCACTTTGATTTGAAGTGAGGGGTGGACGTAGACAGACTGGAGGTCTGACCGAACCACCTTAAAAACCTCTAGGTACTCGTGTGATTGTCTGTGGTGATTTTGTGGTGTGCCTTCTATCCACTCGAGCTATTGTCCGCACTGCATTTTTGTGGGTTCAACTCCGAGATTGCTTGTTTTAAGTGAATCATTCTTCAGTAATTTTTAATCGGTTGAAAATAGTGATCTATTCATCCCCTCCCCTTCTAGATCACTTTATATTTCTTGTATCACCACAGAAATTCACAAAGTACTTGCTCATAAGCAAAAGATACTGGAGTGATGATTATGTGGCTTGCTAGTACATTCTCATTACATTCTTGTTCATGAAAGGCCATATCATGTTCTTATAACATTCTTGCTAGTTCATACTTGCTGTCATTCTATCTTACATACTTTGGTTTAATCACATGATTGATCACATTCGCATGATTTTACCTTATTCCTCTAGAGCAAAAATGTTAATTACTTTAATGATGCCTTCATGTTGATGCGAAGATACCTACTGGACAAGTGTGCTCATTACCTCTTTCCATTATTTTTCAGGAAATGGAAGTGAGTCGGGTTCGGATTTGGAATGTTCAAGTAGCGGATCCGAGAGTGATTAAAGAATGAGCGAAGACTTAGGAAGTTTACATTGTTTAGATCGAGTCTATGTAATTTCTTATTTCTTGAGTCTAGCATGATGGAAGTTGAATTAGTGGTTGTATTTGAATATTGGATTTGATTATTAATATTGTGCGATTGCATTCTTAATATGTGATTGCCTTGCGCTCTGATCATTCTTGCTTGCAAGAGGCTTACCATGCTGGCTGTTCGCATTCCTCGAGCGAGTCTTCTGCTGTAATAAAGGCTCGGGACGTGACAAGACTTCTTAGCATTCATATCATCTTACTTCATTAGTCTACATTCATACATAATATGACCAATTCTTTGACAGTAAAAACACTGAAAATTTTTGTTCTGAACAGAAGAGGATTTCTTAGCATGAGAATTCCTAGCATAAATTATATTACTCTTCAAGTCATCTTTTTTCATTACAAAGCAGTTATGCATATGATGTCCATACTTCCTACAATAACGACAAGAGCCATTGGATTTCTTTGAAACATGGTTTTTCTCATGGTTGAATTTCTATTTTTGAGTTTTCAGATTTTTAGGATGTTTCTGATGTTTATTATTCTGTTTTTGAATTTTCTTTTGTTCTAGCATTTTCTGATTTTTGGGCTTTCTCGCTTAGGATGTGGTGGCTACATTTGATGTTTTTACAAAAGATGTCATCAGTTTATTTTTAAAGCATTTCTTGTTAATCGGCTTGTAGCCCAACCCTTCTTTTCTGAAGTTGACCTTAACTCCTAGCAACTTATCCAAATTTTCTTGTCCATCAACAAATTTAGACAATGAGTTTTTTAAATTATGAATCTCATTTTCTAGAGATGCAATGTGTATTTCATAACTTGCAATCTCTTATTCACTACAATTAACAGCTTCATTCAATACTTTGTTTGCAGTTTTATATTTCTCAATTTCTTGTTCTAGATTACTCAGTTTTTCAGATTCTTCATTGCAAACGGTTTTTCCTTTTTCTAAGGCGAGAAGTCTTTCAGACATGATACAATAAGCTCCTTCAATTTCTCCATTTCCTCCATTATGTTCTCATTTTGGACAAGTTCATTTATTAGAACCTGATCATCTAAGTTAATCCCCTTTTTCAGATCAATTTTTGCCTCATCCAGATTCTTTTGCAGTTCAGAAAGTTTCAGATTAAGTTCTTCGTTCTCATCTTTTAATGAACACACTTGTTTCTTGTATGCATGAACATTAGATGAACATTCATCAAATGACTATTTTAGTTTCAGACAGTTTTCACAAAAAATATTAGAACTAATCTGATTATCATTAAATAAGCTCAACGTTTCTTCTAGTTCATAAATTTTTGAATGTAGTTTATCATTTTCATTTTTCAGTAGATAATTCTGTTCTTTATGCCTAAGAACATCAGCTTGATTCTCTTCTTGAAGTCTTTTGACCTTTTCATCATTCTTCTCAATGATTTTCTCAAGACTTCATTTACAAACTTCATTTTACTCATTTCTGAAACAACATTTTCAAAACCTTCCAATTGTTTCTTCAGATGTTTATTTTCTGTTTCCAGGGTTTTGAAATTATTATTGTCTATACTCGAGCTCACTACACTGTTTTGTTTTCTTCTTAGCTTTCTATTTTGTTTTCTTAACTATTCATGAGAATCAAGCAAATCATTGTAAGCTCTAATCCAGTCAACCACAGTATAATTTTCAAAGTCAGAAGATACCTCATCTTCATCTTCTTCTTGATCACAATTCTGTCCATCTTTTTCAACCATCAGACATGTGTTGTAATTCCCTGCAATCTTCAATTTGTCCAGAATATCTTTGGCAAACCTGCAGCATGAATCACACGAAATCATAGCTCTATCAACTGATGCCTTCATCAGATCTAATGCTCTAACATTGTTAGAATTTCTTAATCTATCCTCATCAGTCCATTTAGATTTATCTTTTGATAATTTATGTGAACCATGAACAATTACCTTCCATAGATCAGGATCAGTTGATCTTACATATCGATGCAAGCTTTTAAACCAAATTTCAAATTCATTTCCACTGAAGACCGGTAGATGAGCCATTGAAAAATAACTGACCAAATTTAGATCTAAAGACTAGAAGACAATATATAAGAGATGCACCGAACTAAAGCTGTTGCAAAGCAAAGCACCAAATCACCACAGCGGAACACCGAACACAAAATGACAGGACCATCTGCAGATCGTTTGATCTGAAATCCAGAGATCCGCTCTGATACCAATTGTTCGTATGTGAAGACTAGATGCAATGGTGCACACATGGATTCAGAGGGGGGGTGAATGAATCCCTCTTTAAAATTTTGCTCTTAAAACGAAGCAAATAAGCTCTATCCAGTTAACTATTGCGGAATTAAACTGATTGACTTAGTGACTGAAAGACTCACTAAATAACAGATTGATGACCTAAAGAACAGCTAGATATCTAATGTGTAGTTAGTACACACACAGATAGGTAGCAAGCTGATCAGTGGGCGTCAACAGATATACAATAAGAACACGATCCTAAGCATGTATCTAGAGAAATCAAAAGAGATAATCAGACCACATCACACAAAAGATTTTTAGGTGGTTCGGTCCTCTAGACCTACATCCACCCCACACTCCAACTAGAGTGTAGATTCCGCTGATACACAGCTTAAATTGCTGGGCCTTACAACTTGCCTACAACCGCTGACTTACAGCTTACTCTACTGGGCATTACAGCTTAGCCATCGCTGATTCACAGCTTCAAACCGTTGGGCCTTATAGCTTATGCCACCGCTGATTCACAGCTTTAACCCGTTGGGCCTTACAGCTTATGCCACCACTGATTCACAGCTTCTAAAATGGAATGTAAAACGGAAAAATAAGAATGAAACAAATCAGCAATAGAAAGCTAGAAATGAAGCACAGTAATGTAGCTCGCTTAGGAGCAGTGTGGTCTGGATCTGATCTAGAAGCCACAGATCTTCTTGCTGGGAATCCTCAGATGAGGATCTGTCTTCTCCTTCTTCGATCTTTGCTACTACAATTCTCTTCTTCTCTCACGGCTCTCTGCACTTTCTCTCTTACGGTACTTTGTTCTTCTATTCTTCTCTTCTCTCAGCCTCTCTCAAGATATTCTCTGTCCACCTCTCGTCTCTTTTTCTTTTCTTCTTCTGCTCTCGTTTTTCACCACATTTAAAATGGACGATCTACCCCCCTTTTATAGGCAACCAGCAATGGGCGCGTGGAAAGCACGTTTCCCACCCAAACTTTCACGCAGATCTGGATCTCTTCTTTCCACGTGTTGTAATCTTAGCACTTTCACTTTCCACGTGTCAAGATCTCCAGTTAATAGATCAGTCTTAGATCACGAGCCTTTACTTTGAGTTCACGTGACTTTAAGTTCTTGTCTGCAGTTTGAGAAGCATTTCATTAAATACTTGGCTTACATAGTAAAAAACCTATATGCATTGTTATTATATGTAGATATGTCATTAAAAGAGAGAGATAATCAATGGTCATGCCCATAATGAATGTTCAGATCAAATAGATAAAGTATGCAGGGAATTCTGTGAAGTTGAGCATGAACTTAATGCTAACATCGACATGACATTGATTATATATGAAAGATGTAAGAACTAACTCCGACCTCATACTCAAACCTCAGCCAACTAGCACAAAACAAACCAACCAACTCAGACTCTATGTATGAAGCAAGTCCAACTAACATCAACCTGGATGCATGGTGATGCATACTAACACCAACCCTGGAATGCAAGACACAGCATGCTACCGACGACCTTGATGCATGACACAACATACTAACGTCGACTTAGATGCATGAGACACAGTTCTCTTACTAGCATCAACCTTGATGCAAATGACTTAATTAGGTAACACAGACTTCATCCATGAAGCAAGGCTAGCTAGCATAGTCCTTAAGTATGAAGCAAGGCTAACTAGCATCGACCTCAGTGAACACTAGCATCGACCTGATTGCATGCATGTATATTAATAAAGTATGCATTTACCTTAACATGTGCAAAGGACAACATGCGCTGACCTTGTTTTCCACAGGGTAGTCGTGCACCGACCTTCATGTGTGCAGAGCACAATGTGCACCGACTCTAGTGAACAAAAACATATACAAGTGCTTAGACCTAGATGATGCATTATGACAAGGTGCACCGACCTCCTATGTGCATGATGCAAGATGTGCATCGACCTTATAACTGACCAAGGCACATATGCACTGACCTTATGACAACATGCAAACTAGCATCGACCTTAGTATGAAGCAAGATGACTGGCGTCGACTTTGTATGCAAGATACATGACACTAGCACCGACATTTTATGCAACTAGCACCGACGTTAGTATGCACAAGGTGCAACTAGCATCGACTCTGAGTGCACTACGTGTGAAGCTAGCATCGACTTTACATGTGATGCACTGACTCATGCACTTAAAAAAACATCAGCTAGGATCAACCTTAGCTGTGTAAGAAACACAACTAGCACTGACCCTAGTTATGCATGATGCAACTGGCGTTGACTATATATAATCACAATGCAGTATGCACACCAACTGTTCGATGAAATGTCATGCACATATGTTATTCAGTAAAATGACATGTGCACAAACTTTATGCAGATGCATTGACTTCTTGTGCACAATGTTAACTTTATTGACTATATGGCAACCTGAAATGCATTTATGTTGTATGAATAGTATCTGGTATGAACAAATGAGCTCAAGCATGATGCATGCAACATGTGTGCAATAGAAATCATTTATACCATGAATAATTCAATCAAGCACAGAATTCATATGGTCCAAACACCTATGACATCATCAAAACACAGAATGCCAACAAGTTTATAGGATCATGCCCCAACCGTTGCGCTAAAAGCTCGAGCTGGTAGCGAAGGCGGACCGTATTTCCTTATGGCATTGCAGAACCCCACACTATCGTACTGTGGGCGGACATGAGGGCCTTCGCACATGGACCTCATAATCCATGTAGCGGGATGGGCTGCCAACGCACTGATGCCCCATGTGGACCCCATAATCCATGTGGAACAGTAAATCCCTAAGGGAGACGCTGGAAAATCAAACAATCTCCCCCCAGCGGCACTTGGGGGATTTGAACCCGCGACCTCGCTCTGATACCAGTTTACAGGATCATGCCCCAACCATTGCGCTAATTGCTCGAGTTGGTAGCGAAGGCGGATCGTATTTCCTTACGGCATTGCAGAACCCCACACTATCGTGCTGTGGGCGGACATGAGGGGCTTCGCACATGCACCCCATAATCCATGCGGCAGGATGGGCTGCCAACGCACCGATGCCCCACGTCGACCCCATAATCCACGTGGAACAGTAAATCCCTAAGGGAGACGATGGAAAATCCAACATATTTTACTCCAACCATTCAAATTGAATGATCTTGGAGGGAAACCCTTGTGTCTATGCTGGACCAATCAGTTCGCAGAATTCTTGGAGGGAAATTTTCTTCGCAGCCTCTATATATATGAAGCTCTCTACATGAAGAGAGTCGTTGTTGTTGTTGATGCTGCTGCTGCTGCCATCTGAAGAAAAAGAAGAGAAGAAGAGAAGAGCAGTCTGAGCCTTCCATCGTGAGCATTTGAGAGGAAGAAAAAGAAAGTATAGCAGATGAATAAGCAACTCCTTAGCATTATCAGCCCAACCCTTGTTCGACCCAAACCAGTGTTGTTCAAGGAAAAGAGAGAAAGGAGACCAGCCCTCCCTGCAGTCGGTCTGAGCCTGAGAAGAAATCACAGATCCGACCTATGTCCAGATCTGTCACGCCCCGAACTGATAGCAGCGGGAAGCAATGCTCGGAACGTGGCAGTGAAACAGTCATGATAAATAGAGCAAGAAAATAAATAAACATAATAAATAATATTCAACACATGGAGGCCATTAATTTGAGAAAAATAAGGTTTTATTGGTATTTAAAAATTTAAATACAATTTGACTCACTTTTACAATAATAGACTCAAATAGAAGAATAAAGAAGAGAAAATAAGAAGACCCACTATACTATCTAAACTCAAGAAAATAAAAAGACTCGGTCTCAAGGCTCCAGGTTCACTCGATCACACTGACCCGATCCCAATTGCAAGCGTTCCATCTACCACGTCACCTGAAAAGGATGGAAATGAGGAGAGGTGAGCGAAAAGCTCAGTAGGAATTATACTCTATCATCAGGCAAATTTAAGTAATTAATAATTTTCAGGAATGTATAAATAATGTGAGAAACTCAAATAAAGAAAAATAAGTAACCAACAAGATCAGAAGATAATCGATCGATAAATGGAAAGGAATATTGCACGTCGAGATATCAAGCACCATTAGCAAGAACTTTTCAAGGAATGGCCATTTCAAGTCAAGTCAAGTCAAGTCGAGTCATGTCACGCAAGCAAGTACTTCACGCTTTCAAACAAGTATAGCAAGTATCACGAGAGTGTGGAATGTCGTAGACTCAACACGCTAGATAGTACTCGGTGACAATTGTTGATTTATTTTTTTAATTAGATTCCTATCCCTCCCCCTTTAAATACATACATGCATAAACATGTGAATCAAAGACAAGGGGGATAAAGGATGAGAAATACTAACCGTGATCGCCACCAAGGATTAACAACGCCAAAGGATGAAGAAGTGTAAAGAACAGCACCGTGTACCTTGGAAAAAAAACTTGATCGCGTTTGACAAACGAGGTGCGGGGAACTTGTGGATTCAAACCTCCTCTCCTTCCAGCCGGCTAGAGGAAGAGGGCCTCACATTGTTTTCATGCTCTCTGCAAAACAAAGCCAAAACAAGGACAAAAAACCCATTAGAACATGAAGTGTAGCATCGATCCTGTAGTGATAAAATAGGGGTAGAAATTGAGGGCAAACTCACCGGGGGAGGTTTTTAACCCTTGTGGAAGGGTGGAAATAATAGGTGGGTGTGTTGTGCATGCATAGGATTTGAAATCATGAAATTTGATTGAGAGAATAGAGAGAAATCGTTGATGCAAAATGGGAAAAAAAGCATGTGTAGCAGAAAGTACAGAAAACTGTGATGATTTGTGATTTTGAGGAGACTAGAACTAAGAGTGTAGACTATGAAATCAAGCCCAAAAGGATGGAATTGAAAGCTAATACTTCCCTCTTCAAGCCAGGGTCGAAGGATTGAGTTGGCGTTGCAGCATGGCTTCGCCCCACGTCCGGAAAGAGCCCCCCGTCGCGACTGCGAACTGGGCAATTTTTATAGAGAAGTGGTGAAACCCTCAACTTTCCTCCACGAGTTTAAGAGATAGAGTCTATAAAATCTCAAGATCTATGGATCAATCTCGAGATAATAGTCAAGATAAGTCATAGGAGAAAATGGGACTCTATTTGGATGAAGGATCTAGAAGATATGGCTTCTTGAAGGGAGCCCCAGAGCTTAATCTGCAGAGTTTGAGTTGAACCAGGACACATAAACCCTCAAATTTCGAGCATGATTTTGAGCAAGATAGCAAATAAAATTTGGAGTTCTTTAGATTGAATTCAAGATAATATCAAGGAGAAACCATAGGAACGAACGGCGCTTAATTCGGAGTAGAATTCAAGAAGTTATGGACTCTTCAAGAGGGCCACGACGCACAGAAACGGAGCAGAGTCCAGCACAAATTGGACTCTCAGGTGTGTGTAACGGTCTATCGTAGGACCGTCAGAGTGATGTAACGGACTAGGGTAGGTCTGTCACACTCTGGGAGTCGAACGGGACGATTTCGGACAAGTTTGGGTGTAACGGTCTACTGTAGGACCGTCACAGTGCTCTGACGCATCTACAGTAGACCGTCACACTGCTCTGACGCATCTCCAGTAGACCTTCACACCGATGAAGGCAGATTCTGGGCAGACTACGCGTGACTTTGGAAATGGTAGCGTATCTCTCAAACGGGGTAGAACTAGCGAAAGTGGTAGAAGAAGAAATTGTAGATAACTGAGAGAGAAACAACTTTCATGAAGAAAGTAAGATGAGAAAATGATCATAAGATGGAGAAAAATGGGGCTGGAAGAGAGAGGAAAATTCTGGGATGTAGGTGAATAGCACAGCACGCCGGAAATATGCGAATAGCTCACAAACAGGACAGAACTGGCCAACGGTGTAGAAGAAGAAATTGTAGATCTTTGAAAGATGAACAACTTTGATGAAGACAACGTTTTGAATAGAGGAACTGAAGAAGGTGAAAAAGGACCACTTTCAGGACCGCACAGTGAGAGAGAGCCGATTACTTGAGGGAAGCCGGCTTAAATGGGCCGTAACTCGACTTGGAAGCCAGAAGTTGATAAAATAAGCTCCAGGGCTCTTGGAAATCATGATCTCCAAGACTCAAAGGATAGGGAATGATAAAAATGGGCTCAAAAGTCTATGCAAGGAAGCTCCAAAATAATGACTAATTCGGGACATCAAAAAATGATGAATAAGAGAAATGACACAACTTGTGGGCTAAAACGGGTGTCAACAGATGCCCCTCCTTGATGTCCCCTTTGCAAGGGAATGAGCAAAAGCGACGCGAAGGCGAAATGGAATAGAAAGTAGATGGAGCGAAAGCGATAGCGACGTGAAATGGAGATGAAGCGGAGATGAAGCGGAGAGAACTGATAAGCGGCATCAAGGCAAAAAGACACCCGTCACAACCAACAAGCGATAGAAATTTTCCTGAAAACACCGAACTAACCACCTGAAATGGATGACAAGGATGAGACATGTCTGGAGAACTAACTAAGGGAATGGAAACCCGACCAGCCTCATTGGGGACACAATCCACGGACAATGAGTGGGTCGGAAAGAACACAGCGTAAGAGCTGGAAAGGAGAATAAGACTGAGATAAAATCCAGACAGGAATCACACTGGCCAAACAGACCAAGCGGCAAGATCAGAAAAATCGTTTGAATTCAGAGTGGAATGAGGAATCTCTTACCCAAGAGAGCTTAAGTGCAATTAACCATTGCTGAGGAGAAATCGTTGAATGGATCACGAGACATGAATGCTCAAAATGACATGATGCATGCTCGGCTAAAATAAAGAAATCATCAAAACGAATGTAAAGAAAGATAAAATAGAAAGTACTTAAGGATAATATTGCTAGACCGAGCAAGACGGAGTCAAGAGTCTTCTTGCAACCACGGCGTGCGACACAGAGTCCATCGTCCCCCACCCGACTCAACCGAGCGGCCTATCCAACGATTAACCGTATGCTCCTAGATCATCATTGTTTTTGTTAAAGGGGAACATCAGATCCCAGAATACACGGCCAACCAGCTGGTCCTTGAGAGGCTATAATAAGGTAGATACCATATAATAATGCAACAATGAGAAGGGATAGAGAGCCATACCTGACTTACCTGTAAAGCGAAGCGGCATTTTTTTAGATTTTTCAGATTTTTTTTATTTTTATGATTTTCAAATAAGACAACCAACAACATGACATGACATGATGCGAGCATGAACGAATACGAACGAGCATGACATGAACATAATAAGATAAATATGAACAAAACTTGGCACAACATAACATAACGAAGATGGATGAAACATAACAAACAAACAAATGGCAAGCATACATGCGACTAAAGGCACTGTGGGACAAGACAACATGCAAGCGGTGGGATAGCACACGTGGTGGTATAAGGACATGGTGGGACAAAGACACGGTTGGGAAAAGAACATGGGACATAAAGGGATGACTAACAACATGTGCAAGACAACCAACAATACGTGGTGAGGAACAAAATAACATGCGTGGGATAACATGGTGGGACATAGACACGGCGAGACGAGGACACGGCGGGACAAAAGACATAAACAAATATGCCCTTCAATCAAAACCCAAGATCAGCCGAAGTAGAACCGCCAGGTTCATAGTCGTGAGGTAAAAGCCCTCTAATAGATATAATCATTGTAAACAAAAGTTGAGAAGGACACAAGCTTTAGAATAGATCGAGAGATATGATTGAAGAAGAGAACAGATCAGAAGAATGTGGACAGAAGACAGAGCACAAATTATGGAGCAAGGAAAGCTTGAGTACCCGCAACCTGCACACTTAGCAAACAGATTACGTATCTATTCTCAAAATAAAATGTAAAAGATAAATATTTTTAGATTTTTCAATTTTCTTTATTTTTTGGATTTTAAAAATATTTGATTTTTTAGATTTTGATAATATTTCAATTTTTTGGATTTTTGACAATATCTCATTTTTTGTGGATTTTTTTTAAAAAATATCTCATTTTTTTAGATTTTTGACAATATCTCTTTTTTTGGTATTTTAAAATAGCAATCCGCAGCACCCAATGACAGGCTCGAACTACTGGCCAGGGATCGCCGTCCCTCCCCTCTCATTAAAGACTTCCATTGAGTAGGACGTGCATGTGAGGGTGGCTTACCACAACCAACTGCCTCTAAAGAACGGTGCCCCTACTAAGGCCATACCTAGGATACAACCCAGCCTAAGAGGGAGAAGCAGAAGAAAAATTAGAGACAAGCTTTATGTAGGATGGGAGACATCAGGACTTGAATTCCTTCCACGGCACCACCCCTCAAAGAGTAGGTCTGTTGCGCCGGGGCTTTATGTCTTTGATTTTTAGACCCATATTTATCAGGCATGCATGCGACCGGGCTCATGGCGTTCTGCGGGGAACTGTAATGCCACTCTTGCCATGCCTTTGATCCATAATCTTGCTTTTTGATTCATCATTGATTTTGAAAGCCCTTATTGGCTAGATATTGCATGAAAGCTTTCTTTCGAGGGTCAAGACTGCCCCTATTTGAGACCTCTCTCGTATTAGGGAGTGCCTAGGTTGGTCATCTTATCCATCAATCTCTTGTCCCTGCACTTGGCCGAATAAAGAAGAGAAAAGGCCTTTGTGCATACCCATGGTATGGCCAAAGCAGCAACGGTGTGTCTCAGAGAGATCGGCTATGGCTTGCCGTGTAGTGTGTGAAAAAACCCATACTCAAAGGTCACCCTCAACGACCGGGGAAAGAACTGGATTCCCAGCGCGGAGCTATCACCAGCCTAAGGATGATGCATAAGCGAACTCTTTTTAAATGAACTAAGCATAACTAAGTAAATTTCTAAAAGCCACTTAACCATGTTGAGGAATAGCATTATAACCATGTGTAGAAACAATAGAAATAATGAAAATGAAAGCATGTTTCTTTGCTCAAAATAAAAATACCTTTGCAAATCCATGGCGTGAAAATCGGCATCTTAAAGCGATCTCGATCATCGAGCTTTGAGGAGCGCGAGTAGCTTTGTATTCCTTGCTTGTCAGGATAAAGGATGAAAGGAGAGCAAAGGATTGAAAGATTCCTCGACACAGAGGAGTGGCAGACATCATACTGGACGAAGAAGAGATAAAAAAGGAAGAGAGACGAGGGCTAGAACTCCCTCGTTAAGGTGTAGAGACCTTGATAACAAGGAACCAATTACAGAAGAAACCAGATTAGCCTAGATCAAGGCGGGCTAAAGCCTCGAAAATAGTAAGAGAAAGGGTAAAGACCCCAAAAGGGTGAAGAGGAGAGAGTAGAAATACGATAAGACGAATCATCCGACGTGGTCGGAGAAGAGGGACGAGAATCATCCGACAGTGCCAGAGAAGGAAAATGGGAGACACCCGACAAGGTCGGGGAATAAGAAGAACCCTGATATACCGGAGGAGAAGAATCAGAGGAGGACATAGGCTGAGGCCGAGCATGGTGAGGAGAAGGAAAGTTCGGAGGTTTCGGATGGGAAAAGGAAGAACGGGGATTCGCGAACCCGAGATGGGAGGAGAGAATCATGAGGGAGAATTAGGAGAGGGCAGATACACCACCCAGGGGTGGGAACCGAGCAGAAGAAATGATGAGTGAAATGAAAAAGAAGGAAGAGAAGTGGACCCCTGAGTGCACAACTGACGGCCCTTAAACTTACGCCGTCGCCTCTTCTTAGCTGATACTTCTTGAACATGGACTCGCCTGGCGCGGGCTCGAATCTTTGGCCTTCTCAATCTGTAATACTTTCTCAAATAGCGGGTCCACCTGACAGATGGCCTGGCCCGGTCATGAATATGCAGCTTCATCAGGGCAGTTGCCCCTAGACACCCAGTGCTAACAACAGTAGATGGACATTCTTGAACAACTAACTCCTCAAATGTTGAATATCATAAAACCATGGAGTCGTGTTACTTGGCACAAGTAGCATGAGATTCGGAAACTCCACTCGGAACTCAGCCTTGAAGCACAACTCCCATGGTAAAAGAGACGGGTGAAGCTGAGGGAGAGTAATACACGGCGTTGACTGGCCGGTTTGCTAATAAACCGAGGAAGATTGCATAACAAGTGCAGAATATCCTTGGAAAGTGTAGAAGATACATCCAATTGCCCCTTGAACATAGAATCCATAATCTGCTTGGCGACCGTATGCGTTAGCACAACACGGGTAGAGAACCCTTCTTGGCCTGTCATCTGAACAGCAATAGAGTGAGGAGAAATAATAGCATCAACGGTGAACTCTCCAGCGAGCAAAGAGATTGCCACCGGCCTCGCTTGGGAAGAAACTGGCACTAGTGCCTGGGAACTCTTCTTAGCAACTGTCACCTTTGAAAGTAGAGGCGCATCATCCCTAAAATAACCAGGGACGAGGACACGAACCGGCATCCGACAGATAAAATCTTGAATCTTGAAATGCACAGCCGACACTGAATCATCCTGACTTGGCTTATTGTCTCCCTGGGGATTAGACCCGAGGGGCACCAAAGGAAGCACACACCCGCTCCGTCGGGTGGAAGTGGTTGGAGAAGTAAAGGGAATATGTTTGGGTGGAACATGTGAAGGTTTGGAAGGCATGGAGGCTCCAACGGGAGTGGTGATGGAAAGTGAAGGCACAGGCGATGTGGCGATGATAGGCTCGGGTGGTGACAAAGGTGAAGGTGAAGGCGTGGCTGAGGGTAGAGGTAAAGGCAAAGGTGTAGCTTGCTCAGGCTTGGGCAAAGGTGATGGCAGAGATGGAGGCGAGGGTGGAGATGGAGGTGGTGATGGAAGCACTGGTGGTGGAGAGGGAGGTGATGGTGATGAAGGTAGTGGACATGGAGGTGGAGAGGGTGAAGAGGGAGGTTGTGGTGTCCACCGTCGACGTGTCGACATAACGCGTCGAGCGGTGTTAGGGATAGAAGTAGTGGTAGTGGCGGTGGGAGAAGAAGGGGAGGCACTAGCATGAGCAGAGGCTTGGGTTTGTGGCGGCGATGGAGCCAGGGTAAGAGATGGCAGAGGTAATGGAGTAGGTGGTGGAGCGAGTGCAGCACTAGATGAGTAATCACAGGGGTGCCCCTGGCCTTGAAGTAACGGAGAGAGCTGCCCCGGTGGCACTTCTTGCTGCTGCTGTTGGTTGCGAAGATGTAAAATGACTTTGTGAATAGCGGTCCAATCAATCCTTTTCTTAGCTTCCATATTATAAACATAATCTCGAACTCGGGGCAATCCTCAACCAAATGCCCCTGCTGGCGGTGAAAATCACAGAACTGAAGCATATCCCCGACCGCTGGTCGGCAAGGCACAACCAGAGAGGGCGGCAACGCGTGAGTGGCCATCAAAGCCCGAAATATATCGGTGAAACACTCCAGCAATGGAAGGCAAGGAGCCTGCTTCGGGCAAGGTGGATGACAAGGGATATGTAATGGTGGAGAAGGTTGTGGAGACGGAAGTGAAGGTTGCGTAGGCAAGAGTGCGTGGCTAGTGGTGGAGGGCTTTGGTGATGGCATGTGTGGAACGGGGTGATGTGGTATGTAGACGGCATCCACCTGCTCGGGATGTGGTGTTCCCTTGACCGAAAGTGGAGATGGAGACGGGTATGTGGACACAGGAGGCTTACTCATGGAAGGTTGATATGCGGAGGCGTATGAGTATGTAGAGGCGGGAGGTTGGCTTGAGGAGGGATATGCGGCAGAAGGCTGACTCATGGGAGCGTAGGGTTGGCACGTGGAGGGTGAAGGTCGATATGTGGAGGTGGATGGTGGAGACTCGGGGTCAAGGGAATCTTGGATTTGTTGGCGAATGAAGCAGGCTCGGCTATAAAGTTGTTGCCAGGAGGTAATGTTGTTGAGGGCTAAGATGAACCGATATTCGGGCGTTGCATTAGAAATTAACATCTTGATTTGCTCTCCCTCCGGAATGTGTCTCGAGACTTGCACGGCAAGGCGACGCCGGCGGTCGGCAAAGGTGCAGAAATCCTCTTCGGGCTTCATCTTCTCATGGGCCAGATCGGCGATAGAATACTTGGGCCTAACCTTGTCTTGGAACTGCTGAATAAATCCCTCTTGTACAGCTTGAAAATTCACAACTTGCTCTTGCGGAAGAGAGAAGAACCAATCCCGAGCCGGGCCTTCCAATGACAGACCAAACAGATAAGCCATCAAGTGTTGGTCATGTCAAAATTGGGCCGACTCATAAACAAACATCTTCAAGTGCACATACGGGTCACCGACTCCACTATAATGGCGATATGTGGGAATTTGTGATGGAGACGGAAGCCGAAGACCTTGAAATGCGAACGGAACACTTAAAGAGGATTTGGGATCGATCCAACGCTGAAGCTCCTCAAGCTGGCGTTGGGTTTGAGCAATCATCTCCTGGGTAGGGAGAGATCGAGAAGAATATGGGCCAGCTTGAGCAAGAGGTTGTGAATTAGGACTAGGAGCATGGTATTGGGCCGGATAAGAGGATCCGGGCTGAGAAGAAAAAGGGCCCATTTCGAGAATGGAAGGGTGAGCGGGCCTGGAAGAAGCATGAGCATAAGGACCCATTGGGCTGGCAGCAACATGGGCAGAAGGATGAGGCCCATTAAGAGAATAAGTCCCATTAGAAATCGGGCCAGTAGCATATGAAGGAGAAGAAAGAGGCCCATGAACAGAAGATGGCACATTATGAGAAGAAGGCCCATTAAGATGAGACGTAATGATGCGTTGGGCCTGGGCCGGGTCCATTTGACGAACAAGGCTTGAAAGATGGGCAATGAGATTAGCTTGTTCCTCGGATGGATCAGAAGGACCACGGGAAGATGGGCCCGCGTGAGAAGAGGATTCCACGCGGAATAAGAAGAAGATTGGGAAGAAGAATGATACAAGCGGTTAGAATACTGCTCCATGCAGGCAAATGGAGACTTAATACAAGGATGTCAAGGAGAATACAAGTGGGGAAGCAATGGCTTAATGGGCTCGAGAACAAGGGGGGCTGACCCACTAATGCAAAGACGAATGGACAATAGACCACGGGACAATGGACTAGACAATGAACCAACAAAATGGACTGACTTAAGTGGGCCTAACAACAACAAAACATGTGGATGCAGCACAAAACACCACTAATGAGCTTGGACAAGCCCAAACAACATAAACAATGCAATGTAAAAGTTTTACCCAAGTCAAACAAGTTAATATGATGGGAAATCTTTTAGGGGTTTTAATAGACCTTTTAATGATTTGAATTAAGAAAATTGCCCTCAAGATATGAATCCTATGGGAATAAGGTCTAAATTTTGTGTTGACTAAGATTAACTCCCTCACACTTATGCAAATGCAAGCCTAAGGGGTGGAAAGGTACAACCGGTCCGGTGTCCGTGTGGGAATCCATGGCTCACGGGGACTTATGGAGGTCCCAGATAAGATCACCTAGTCGACTCCAAGGAATATGGAGGCGAGAGGATCACTTACCAAGGTAGGAAATGGAACTATGATATGCAATGTATGGCCCTATGAGCACCGGAGTGCATGCAAATTCTAGCTTAAAACTAGAAAATCAAGATAAAATTAAACTATGCAAACATGATCCAACTAAGCCAAATAGTATATGGATGGAAAGACAATACAAAGGTCTGCACAGCGGGCCCAAGAACATATCAATCTGACCCCGGGAGGTCAATCAAATCACTGAGCAAAGTTGCCCCCGTGAACCTGTGTGCAGACTACATGTAGATTTTATGCACAAAATGCTAAAATGATGACAATTTTTAACTAAGCAAATGAGACCCAAATGATGCAAATAAGCTATGGATGGAAAGAAAATACAAAGGACTATCCAATGGAACAAAAATCAATGCAATCAGATGTCGGGAAGGTAGTTAAATCACTGAGTAAAGATGTACCTGTGAACCTGTCCCTAAGCCTGCCTGCAGAACTTATGCAAAAAACTCAAAAAGTTGGACAATATTAGAATATGCAAATGTTAACCAAATGATGCAAATGATATATGGATGGAAAGCCAATACAAAGGGCTATCCAACGCAACAAGAATCAGCTCAATCGGACTACGGGATCAAAAGTTATGCCCCGACGAACACGGCCCTGTGAGCATGCGTGCAAGACTACCAGAAGCTGTAACGGTCTACCAAAGGACCGTTATATGACCGTGACGGTCTTCCATAAGACCGTCACATAACCAGAGCCCGTAAAATACCAAAAATAGTGGGAGAATGGAGGAAATACTACCTAAACATGAACATGCACCCACCCAACCTACAAAAGAGCATGAAAACAAGCGTGATGGGCATTGGTGTCCCACCGTGATCGCCAAAAAATTGTTGATTTATTTTTTTAATTAGATTCCTATCCCGCCCCCTTTAAATACATACATGCATAAACATGTGAATCAAAGACAAGGGGGATGAAAGGATGAGAAATACTAACCGTGATCACCACCAAAGATTAACAACGCCAAAGGATGAAGAAGTGTAAAGAACGGCGCCGTGTACCTTGGAAAGAAAACTTGATCGCGTTTGACAAACGAGGTGCGGGGAACTTGTGGATTCAAACCTCCTCTCCTTTCAGCCGGCTAGAGGAAGAGGGCCTCACGTTATTTTCATGCTCTCCTGCAAAACAAAGCCAAAACATGGACAAAAAACCCATTAGAACATGAAGTGTAGCATCGATCCTGCAGTGATAAAATAGGGGTAGAAATTGAGGGCAAACTCACCGGGGGAGGTTTTTAACCCCTGTGGAACGGTGGAAATAATAGGTGGGTATGTTGTGTATGCATAGGATTTGAAATCACGAAATTTGATTGAGAGAATAGAGAGAAATCGTTGATGCAAAACGGGAAAAAATGCATGTGTAGCAGAAAGTGCAGAAAACTGTGATGATTTGTGATTTTGAGGAGACTAGAACTAAGAGTGTAGACCATGAAATCAAGACCAAAAGGATGAAATTGAAAGCTAATACTTCCCTCTTCAAGCTAGGGTCGAAGGATTGAGTTGGCGTTGCAGCATGGCTTCGCCCCACGTCCGGAAAGAGCCCCCCGTCGTGACTGCGAACTGGGCAGTTTTTATAGAGAAGTGGTGAAACCCTCAACTTTCCTCCACGAGTTTAAGAGATAGAGTCCATCAAATCTCGAGATCTATGGATCAATATCGAGATAATAGTCAAGATAAGTCATAGGAGAAAATGAGACTCTATTTGGATGAAGGATCTAGAAGATATGGCTTCTTGAAGGGAGCCCCGTAGCTTAATCTGCAGAGTTTGAGTTGAACCAGGACACCTAAACCCTCAAATTTCGAGCATGATTTTGAGCAAGATAGCAAATAAAATTTGGAGTTCTTTAGATTGAATTCAAGATAATATCAAGGAGAAACCATAGGAACGAACGGCGCTCAATTCGGAGTAGAATTCAAGAAGTTATGGACTCTTCAAGAGGGCCATGGCGCACAGAAACAGAGCAGAGTCCAGCATGAATTGGACTCTCAGGTGTGTGTAACGGTCTATCGTAGGACCGTCAGAGTGATGTAACGGACTAGGGTAGGTCCGTCACACTCTAGGAGTCGAACGGGACGATTTCGGACAAGTTTGGGTGTAACGGTCTACTGTAGGACCGCACAGTGCTCTGACGCATCTACAGTAGACCGTCACACTGCTCTGACGCATCTCCAGTAGACCTTCACACCGATGAAGGCAGATTCTAGGCAGACTACGCGCGACTTTGGAAATGGAAGCGTATCTCTCAAACGGGACAGAACTAGTGAAAGTGGTAGAAGAAGAAATTGTAGATAACTGAGAGAGGAACAACTTTCATGAAGAAAGTAAGATGAGAAAATGATCAGAAGATGGATAAAAATGGGGCTGGAAGAGAGAGGAAAATTCTGGGATGTAGGTGAATAGCACAGCACGCCAGAAATATGCGAATAGCTCACAAACGGAGCAGAACTGGCCAACGGTGTAGAAGAAGAAATTGTAGATCTTTGAAAGATGAACAACTTTGATGAAGACAACGTTTTGAATAGAGGAACCGAAGAAGGTGGAAAAGGACCACTTTCAGGACCGCGTAGTGAGAGAGAGCCGATTACTTGAGGGAAGCCGGCCTAAATGGGCCGTAAGTCGACTTGGAAGCCAGAAGTTGATAAAATAAGCTCCAGGGTTCTTGGAAATCATGATTACCAAGACTCAAAGGATAGGGAATGATAAAAATGGGCTCAAAAGTCTATCCAAGGAAGCTCCAAAATAATGGCTAATTCGGGACATCAAAAAATGATGAATAAGAGAAATGACACAACTTGTGGGCTAAAACGGGTGCCAACAACAATGCCACACCTAGTCATTCACCTCCTCGGGGTACAAGTACACTTCGGGTGCTCCTCCCAGGACCAGACTGGGCCCTTAAACATGATTACCTTGGCATTGATTTGTTTGGATCATAGATCCCATGAAATCTAGACATCCACGAATAAAAATGGCCCAGAGTTCCAAGATGAAGCTCATGTAATCAAGGTAAAATGTGTAAGAACATTGATTTTCTTGAGATTCCAACAATAAGCTCATTAATTGAGAGGAATAGTCATTTAAAGAAATGACTTTAGGAAGGATAAATGTCATCAATAGACCTAACAATAGGTAAAAACTCGAGGTACAATAGCCTAGTTAGGATAGGGTAGCTCACACGTATAAAATCCATGAAATCATCAACTTCCGAAAAGCTGGGACGTGAAACGGTTAGCAAAGTCCCGCTAAGACAGGAACTTGGTTTAATGAGGATCGTATGCACAAGAGAAACTGTCTAATCAGGACCGTATGCACAAGAGAAACGGTCTAATTAGGACTGCATACAATTGACAATGGTCAACACCGGACCGTTCAGGGGGTATGACGCCTCCAAAAACACGAGTGACCAAGCCCAGGGAAAACGGTCCTAGACTGACCGCTAGACTAACCTAGCGGTCCAGAGAAGGCCGCTAAGGTCAGAAAATGGTCTAAACATGTCCGCAACCCTTATAGAGCAGGGTTTGATCCAAAATCATAATTTCGGTCAATTAGGAGGGTTTAGGAATTAAGGTACAACCCGTCTGGCGTCCTAGTGGGAATCCCAGGCTCGCGGGGCTTACGAAGGCCTAGAAACATGAACACCTAGTCCGGCAGAAGGAATATCCGACGGAGAGGTAATTCAATGCCCAAGAATTCAATAGCTCACAATCAACGGAAAAATGAGATATTCGGTCCAGTCGCCACCCCCGGAGTGGCACGACCTTAAAACAGATTTAATAAGACAGTAAGGTGATAATGGAAATAATGAGAAGGAAAGGCGAAACTAACATTTATTACCCTACTCATTTCAATCATAAGATATCGAGAACGATGATCATGGAGGAATAATCATGAAGAAGATTAACTTAGATCATTAAATTTCATTTTCCTAGTTAACAGTGTGATTTTTAACAAAAAGTCCTACCAGCAAGTTATATAACATAGATTAATAATGCATAACACGCCGTAATCAAATGAACAACACAGGGTAGAAAACGGTCACAGAGCAGACTGCCAGAAGCCTAAATAGTTAAGGGTAAGGCCGCTTAGCCTAGGTAGTGGTCAAACTTATCACCGCTAGATCAACAGTGCAAAACAGGATCCTTGCGGTCTATAGGGCGACAGCTAGACACATAAGCAATCTATTGGGAGACCGTTAAGCCCAGCGTAGCCCTACTAAGAAGCAAACGGTCTGTTGCGGGGCCGCTAGACCATGCAAACGGTCTATCGTGCGACCGCTTGATGCCTGGTGGTCCCTGGAATGACCGTTTCATTCAACCCGAACCCAGAACATAGAAACGCAAGACACCCGTCCCATGAAAGCAAGATTAAAACATGAATATAGCATGAAAATTAGGCTATTTACTATCAAAAGGTAGGTAACTTAAAAACACACATCATGGCATGCTCAATTTGAAGATTGCACTAAGATTTCTTGTTGTAACCTAAACAAAAGCGAACGTGAGCAAAACCCTAATTTCATGCTCTACATAAAACTAGGAATACGCATGATATAGACAACCAAAATTGGGCGAAATAGGTTCAAAGAAAGCTAAGGACGAGATCTATCTATCCTTGTTATTTAATTAGATGGGGCTTGAGAGAAACCTACGTTAATCGAGGAAGAAAGAGGAAGATGCGCTCGCCGGAACCCTAATACACGTCACCACCGAACGCCCAAATTCACCTAGGTTCGACCACGATAGCCCACGCCACTAGTTGGAGAACCAAATAGGGGCCTAGGGCTGCTAAAGCCCCAATTTATAGCGTCCAAGGAGGCTTCTAGAGATTGAATTGGACTCAAGAGTCCAAGGAAGGAAAAATCGGCGAAAACCTCAGACTTGATCAAATCCATGCCACCACCACTGCTGGAAGCCTCTGGAGTCTAGGGTTTCGAAGGCAAAATGAGCTCCTAGGGTTAACCTAACCATTGGGCCTGATTTGGGCTCGATTGATTAATAATTGGGCTCCAATTTGGTCGTTTAAGATTGTAGCGACCCTGGATTCCGGATACCCGGTGCACCCGGTAAAAGTACCGTATACACGTGATACCACATGGGACCCGCGAGGCCTCCCAAGTGCGGGAAAGCGCCGAAGGGAAAAAGGAGTGTGTGGAACACATTGAAGCCAGCAGATATAACAGTAAGCAATTAAATTTCATTAGACAGGTTTGCTAAAGTAGCAGAAATAAAATTACTTTTTAATTAACAGTTCAAATTAACAATTATATCCCAGAGTCAGTCCACAGCTAAAGACAACAAGTCTAGCACAGTACAGTCTGACAGAAAGAAACGTACACAGAAGTCGGGGGAAGCCCGACGCAGGTACAACTGGCAGCTACAGCAAACGCGCACCTCCAAGAGCAGCAGAGGCAGACGGCGAAACCCACCTGAAAAGCAGGGGTGAGTCTCTAAACAGAAACTCAGTAGGGGTCACGCGGATCCCCACTGGAAAACGCACAGAGCAACGGAAGCAACTACGGAAACAGCAAGTGCAGCAAAACAGGAAAAGCTACACTACAAAGCTGTAAACATAACAGGGACAGCAGGAGTAGGGAACATGTAAGGAGCAAGGGGAGCCCAACAACAAAGAAGAGCGAGGCCGTAAAACATGGAACACGGCCACCGAGGAGAACTCGGCACCCTAAGCTACTCCAAGCGGCAACAGACGGTCGAACCCAAACTCACGCAGTAGGGTAACCTAATCCGTCAGCCCAAAACAAAGGCGAAGGCAGACACCGACGCCAAAAACACAGACAAACACGACTGGAAACGTCGTGCACACAGCCCCACGCATGACTAGAACGTCATGCAAACGACAGAACACCGACCTCGAGTACAGCCACGAGAGGGCAACTTGCAAAGGTCACAGCGCGCAAGAAACGCGAGAGTCACGAACCAAGCGACAGGACCACCCTCCCACTAGAGAACAGCCAGATGCGTCCACTGGCGTCTTACACTGCGCCACAAGTGTCATGTCTACTCAAGGACTAGACACACCAAGAACCGGGTCCAAGGAACAACAGTTCCAAGGAAACAAGGTACCATAGCACAAGACTACAGCACCAACTGCGAGTGACTAGTCAGGGCCACGCCCATCGGCGCAAGTCCCCAGTCCCTGACCACGTGTGCACACACCGACCTCTACCTAGGTCAGGCCTCTAGCTAGTATTCCCCTCGGTAGGATGCTACTGTTGGCCGGGGCCTACGGAACTAGCTTAAGAACCGTACGTACCAAACGCAATAGGAAAACCCCTCCACCACTCCCGGTGGGTCGGCAAAAGCCTAGGGCTACAACTAGTGGAGGCTCACAAGGCACAGACTCCGAAACACAGGTGCTAAAGTACAGACAGTCTAAGAAAAGCTTGTCCCGTGCACAACAAAGCACCAAGGCAGTTAAACAACCGCCAACAGACTCAGGACCAGGCAACTAGACCTACCACGTAATGATCCTGAGTCGAACGACTCAAGGGCAAGATCGTCACAAACAGCGGAACAAGCCGCCAATCGGTCTAATCCTAAGCCAGAAGAAACCACGCTCCGCAGAAAACAACACACGGAGACCTGAGGAAAACACCAAGAACCTTCAGACACGCCTGCACACGCAAACCGAGGTAAGGCAACACCTCGAGGCATCCAGAAGCAGTGTCTCAAGCCGGATACAACCACCGAGACACACACACGTAAGGTCCCACGTCAACCACTGGGTCACACCGGGTTGACCTGAACCCAACAACAATGCTCAAACAATAGGAAAGAGAATCCTACCTCAAGTAAGAAGACTCCTGGCCACCTTACAACGTAGTCTTAGCCCTCATAGAACGTCAGGAGACATCCACGGAACAACGGGCAGACCACCAGGACAAGCCAAGACAAGCCAAAACCGAAATCACGAAAACGGGGCACAAGGCATGTAACGAGCCACCCCTAGACCGCTACAAGCATGTGACGGTCTAGACCAGGGCCGTTACTCACCAAGTGACGGTCAGGCGATAGGCCGTCACTCACACCGCCCTAACCTACCTCGAAAAACACAAAAACATGTAACGCGTTAAACGAGATGCATCACAACGAAATAACGCACAGGAGCGAGCGCGTTATAACCACCCGGCGCACAAGACCAGGCGCGTCAGAGCCAACACACCCACAACCAGCCAAGTAACGCGCAACGCCATGCGCGTTACAAATGAACAACGCGGTAAGGGAAACGCGTCAGAGCCAAACGACGCATGGGGGCAGGCGCGTTATTCACAACGGGCACAGCCACCCTCAACCTAGCACAAAACAACGTATAACAGCCAGGACAGGTGCGTTATTCACAACGACGCATAGGGGCATAGCCGTTACATCCAACGGACACAGCCACCCACACTCGTCCAAACCGAATGTAACGGCCAGGGGCAGACGCGTTACATTCAACCAACGGATAGGGGCACCACCGTCAGAGGCACCGCCTCTAATGGTCAACGTCAGTCAAACGAAAAGTAACGGCCAGGGCAAGGTGCGTTACATCCGTCTAACGCGCTGGGTCAAGCGCGTTAGACCAACCGACTTAACCACAAAACAAAACGACAAAGTGAAAGTAACGCACAGACCTAAGCATGTTACATGGGAGTGACGCGCCAGCCCAGGGCCATCACATACTGAAAAGCTAGAAAACTCAAGAACCTCAGACGAAGTAGCGGTCA
Source organism: Amorphophallus konjac (assembly GCA_022559845.1). Classification (NCBI taxonomy): domain Eukaryota; kingdom Viridiplantae; phylum Streptophyta; class Magnoliopsida; order Alismatales; family Araceae; genus Amorphophallus; species Amorphophallus konjac. The sequence goes on along the minus strand of CM040128.1, from coordinate 137,891,550 downwards.
GTCGTAGGGCCGTTATATACAAGTGGCGGCCACTGGAATGACCGTTACATCGGTCACGGCGGGAAAACAGAGGAACGGCCAAACCGGCCCGTTCCACACCCCATTCACGCCGAAGCGCAGGGGGAACACACGTAGACGATGAAAAACAACATTAGGGTGCTAAAAACCCCACATGCAACCACAAAAATGCAAGATCCGGGCGATTCTAACGAATCCACCCTAAATGGATCAACGGGGTTCCCGGGCTCCAACCGGCCCCGAATGACCACCGATCAACATAAAACTAACGTGGATGGGATCCTAACATCCCAGTGGTCAGTTAGAAACTAACTACACCGCAAACAGTCACCGTTTACCGGTCGACCCTAAAAACCACGAAAATCACGGTTAGGCAAACCAAGCCCAAACTCGACCGTTTCTTTGCCGAACGACGTGCAATGGTAGGGAAAATGGAGAGGAGGAAGTGAGGATCAGTCACCCTACCTCCACCGAAGAAACCGAGCCCCGAAAGGACTAAACCACGCCGAAATCCACTCACGAACCGATTTCACCGGCTTTGAATCCACCATTCGGGATCGCGCCAGAATCGATCCGATCCTTGCTCCATCGCGCACCCAGCCAGCTCCATCACGTCCCCAACACGTGCCTCTAGGTCCTCCATCTGTAGCCGGAGCCGAGGAGGCGAAATGAGAGAGAACGGAAGAGAGAGACGACGGCGGCGAATGAGAAGGAGGAGAGAGGAAAAGAAAAGAAATAGAAAAGAAATTAGGAAATTTTCCTAATTTTTGAAAATTCCGAAAATGCGCCGAAAATGCACAAATTTAGAAAAATACGCAAAAATAGCCGAAACGACCGGCTCGAAGAGTACATCGTCGCTGTAGCATCCACGAGTTCAAGAATTGACAAACAAACTCACCGTAGGGTTCCGTAACTAGTACGAGAGAAAAACCCACACGGCTCGTCAAACTCAGCTCGGAAGCTACAAAAGCGAACCGAAACTCAACGAAACCAATCCGAAAGATCCAACAAAGATCCAACAGGACCTACCAAGGATCCAGCAAAGATCCACCAAGGATCCAGGGCATTACATCCTCCCCTCCTTTAAGAAATTTCGCCCTCGAAATTAGGACTAACTAAGGAGAAGCAGGGAAGAACAACCCAATAGCACAATCATGATAAAATGACACAAATCTCGAAAAACACAGCTCAGAGGAACAATGTCAGACCACAATCGTAGGTACACGCTCTAGCTTCCAAGACAGCAAGTCCACAGCACGAGCATGGCACCAAAGTGAACACATCTGACACCTCCGAAGCAAGGCAATGTCGCTTACGTCTCACAGGTCAGGAGACACGACTGCCACAACAACCGACATCGGAAAAACACAACAATCGCACGGCAAGCAGTAGCTCACACAAGGAGGCACAGTCCTCACAGCTGACAGCTCGACCACATCATCGGCTCCAGTGCCAAAGGCAATAGGGAACACCTGGCACACAGGACGCCAATGACAACAACAACACTGGACCACAAGCACCATCAAGTCAGTCCTCACTCAGATATTACATCTGATCGAGTCGCAAGCTAACTCCACCGAAGAAAAGGGAGCACAACAAAGCCAACTGACAAGACAATGGTCCAAGACAAGGACACAAAATCATAAAGAAACAGCGCTTACAAAAACAACACAACGGCAACACCTGCAGGATTCCGGTTCCGTTCTGAACATAGAACCAAGGAACACAACTGCAAGCAGGGTCACATCAAGGCACAGAAACAGCTGAGCACATGACCACACGGGAACGGTCACGCATCAGACTGCTCACCAAGGAGAGACCCACAACTACGAGAAATGACAACAATCTCGGGGAACGCAACTCAAGGACCACCAACACGCCTCGAGAGCACAACACCAAGAAAGAAATGCAGAGCAAAGGGTACTCAATCAGCAGGAAATGCCGACAAATTCCCCAGTACTCGCAGATGCCAATGCCAACAGCAAACGGGCAACCGACACAACACGGCATGGCCACAACAATGTCAAGGCACAGGAAGCCAAGACAAAGTCACCGTGAGAAAGAACAATTCTCGCGACCGGCCAGAAACTCGAAAACACGATTCTGAACTCATGGGTAGCCAGCCCACACACTACCGCTGCGTACTCTTACAACACACAATGCACACGGCAACAGAATAACATCGGTAGTCACACCTCAGCACATACCAGGTGCTATCACAATCAACAAAGATCGCAAACCACACGCCACGAGTACCGATCCTGCGAACAACCGATCACAAGGAGCCTAAGTGCAACAGGAGAAGAGCACCAGCTTCAGCACAAAGCACAAGGAAAGCATCAATCTCAGCTTACCTTCACGTCCCTAAAATGATAAATGAGCCTTCACGATACATCGGCCGCTGGACACAGCACGACAACTACGGTACGCGGCAACTCTTAACACCATTATGGAGTCCAAAGCCAAGCAACCGTACAGGAGAGAGCAGATCAGGCTCAAAACAAAGCTATCCACACTTAAGTAGACACAGGACAAAGGCAACACTAAGACAGCAATTCCAAGGCTCACCTCGAAAAACTTCACCAAAGAAGGATGAGAAGCAACGAGCTTGACAACAGAAGCTTACCAGGAGAAGAGAATCCTAGGTTCGCTCGAGCAACTTCTCAATCGAGGCAACACGACGACCAAAACAACGGAAACAACGGCACTTCAGGAGCTGAACAGACTCAAGCCGGGACGACCAAGACAATGTAAGAACGTGTACGACCATCACACCAATGCTGAAAGTCATAAGCCACCTGAGCTAAACACAGAAAATAGCTCGAACAAGGCACTGCAGGTTAATGCCAACCGATAAACACTGCCAAGTGCGCATGATCGAGACAACTCTAAAATCGAACAAAGCACCTCGTCACATCCAGACGAGAGCAAAACCCATCTCGTACAGTGCCAACCAAGCACGCACAAGACCACACATAGAAAACAACGCGATAAACCATCGCAACACCTAAGCCAGTAAGAGACTGTACTGGACCTTAAGGACTCTGGTAACTGTATATCTGAATTTCCATGTATCTCACATGACAATGATCTGATAGCTCAGAAAAGAAACTCCGAACATCTCAGAACACTGCTCTGATACCACTCTGTAGCGACCCGGATTCCGATACACGGTGCACCAGGTAAAAGTACCGAATACACGTGATACCACATGGGACCCGCGAGGCCTCCCAAGCGCGGGAAAGCGCCGAAGGGAAAAAGGAGTGTGTGGAACACATTGAAGCCAGCAAATATAACAGTAAGCAATTAAATTTCATTAGACAGGTTTGCTAAAGTAGCAGAAATAAAATTACTTTTTAATTAACCGTTCAAATTAACAATTATATCCCAGAGTCAGTCCACAGCTAAAGATAACAAGTCTAGCACAGTACAGTCTGATAGAAAGAAACGTACACAAAAGTCGGGGGAAGCCCGACGCAGGTACAGTTGGCAGCTACAGCAAATGCGCACCTCCAAGAGCAGTAGAGGTAGACGGCGAAACCCACCTGAAAAGCAGGGGTGAGTCTCTAAACAGAAACTCAGTAGGGGTCACGCTGATCCCCACTGGAAAACACACAGAGCAATGGAAGCAACTACAGAAATAGCAAGTGCAGCAAAAAAGGAAAAGCTACACTACAAAGCTGTAAACAGAACAGGGACAGGAGGAGTAGGGAATAGGTAAGTGTTGATTTGTTTTCTTAATTAGATTAGATTCCTATCCGCCCCCTTTAAATACATACATGCATAAACATGTGAATCAAAGACAAGGGGATGAAAGGATGGAAATACTAACCGTGATCGCCACCAAGGATTAACAACGCCGCAAGGATGAAGAAAGGAGTGCAACGGCGTCGTATACCTTGGAAAGAAAACTTGATCGTGCTTGAAACGGGGTGCGGGGAACTTGTGGATTCAAACCTCCTCTCCTTCCAGCCGGCTAGAGGAAGAGGGCCTCACGTTGTATTCATGCTCTCCTCTTCAAGATGGGGTCGAAGTTGTGAGTCGACGGTGCAGCATGGCTTCGCCCCACGTCCGGAAAGAGCCCCCCGTCGCGACTGCGAACTGGGCAGTTTTTATAGAGTTTTGAAAGAAAGCCTCATCTTCTTATCACGATTCCTGGAGATAGAGTCCAAGATAAATCGAGTTCTTTGGATCAAACTCGAGATAATACTAAGGACAAGAGATAGGAACAAACGGGGATCAATTCGGAGGAGGATTCTAGAAGATATGTCTTGGAAGGCAGCCCCGAAGCCTTATCTGCAGAGTTTGAGTTGAGTTAGGATACTTAAATCCTGATCTTGCGACCCAGATCCCAAGAGATATTGCCAATAAAAATTTGATTCCTATGAACCAAATTCAAGATAATACCAAGGGCTAGAAGTAGGAAAAAATGGGGATCAATTTGGATAAGAAGTCAAGAAGTTATGGACTCTTCAAGAGGGCCACGACGCACAAAAACGGAGCAGAGTCCAGCACGAATTGGACTCTCTGGTGCATGTAACGGTCTATCATAGGACCGTCAGACTGATGTAACGGACTAGGGTAGGTCCGTCACACTCTAGAGGTCGAACGAGACGTTTTCGGGCAAGTTTCGGTGTAACGCACCCATACTAGACTGTCACATGGACTGTAACGGTCTAGGGTAGGACCGCCACATTCTGGGGGTTGAACAGGGTGTTTCGGGCAAGTTTCGGTGTGATGGTCTATCGTAGGACCGTCACACTGAAGTAATGCACCTATGTAGGGCCGTCACTTGGATGGAGGTAGATTCTGAGTAGACTGCGCGCGACTTTAGAAATTGAAGCGTATCTCTCAAACGGGGCAGAACTAGACAAAGTGGTAAACATAGAAGTTGTAGATAACGGAGAGAGGAACAACTTTCATGAAGAAAGAAATGTGAGAAAATGATTGGAAGAGGGTGAAAATAGGGCTGGAAGAGAGAGGAAAATTCTGGAATGTAGGTGAACAGCACGGCATGCCAGAAAAATGCGAATAGCTCACAATCGGGGCAGAACCGGACAACGGTGTAGAAGAAGAAATTGTAGATCTTTGAAAGAGGAACAACTTTGATGAAGACAACTTTTTGAATAGAGGATTGGAGAGGGTGAAAAAGAACCACTTTCAAGACTGCGCAGTGAGAGAGAGCCGATTACTTGAGGGAAGTCGGCCTAAATGGGCCGAAAGTTGATTTAGAAGCCGGAATTTGATAAGATAAGCTCCGAGGCTCTAAGAAATCATGATCTCCAAGGCTCAAAGGGTATGGAATGGTAAAAATGGGCTTGAAATCCATCCAAGGCAGCTCCAAAATAATGGCTAATTCGGGACATCAAAAATGATGAATAAGAGAAATGACACAACTTGTGGGCTAAAACGGGTGTCAACAGATGCCCCTCCTTGATGTCCGCTTTGCAAGGGAACGAGCGAAAGCGACGTGGAGGCAAAATGGAAAGGAGGTGGAGTGAAAGCGACAGCGACGTGAAATGGAGATGAAGCGGAGATGAAGCGGAGGGAACTGATAAGCGGGCATCAAGGCCAAAAAAGACACCCGTTACAACCAACAAGTGACAGGAATTCTCCCGAAAATACCGAACTAACCACAAGGAATGATTGACAAGGATGAGACATGTCTGGAGAACTAACTAAGAAAAGAAAGGAAACACGACCAGCCTCATCGAGGACACAATCCACGGACAATGAGTGGGTCGGAAGGAACACAGCATAAGAGCTGGAAAGGATAGATAAGAAAACTGAGATAAAATCCAGACAGGAATCACGCTGGCCAACCAGACCAAGCGGCAAGATCAGAGAAATCGTTCAAATTCAGAGTGGAATGAGGAATCGCTTATCCAAGAGAGCTGAATGCAATCAACCATTGCTGAGGAGAAATTCTTGAATGGATCACGAGACATGAATGCTCAAAAATGACATGATGCATGCTGGGCTAAAATAAAGAAATCATTAAAGCAAATGCAAAGAAAGATAAAATAGAAAGTACTCAAGGATATTATTGCTAGACTAAGCCAAGACGGGGTCAAGAGTCTTCTAGCAACCACGGCGTGCGAGACAGAGTCTATCGTCCCCCACTCGGCTCAACCGAGCGGCCTATCCAACGATTAACCGTATGCTCTTAGATCATCATCATTTTTGTTAAAGGGGAACATCAGATCCTAGAACACACGGCCAAGCAGCCGGTCCTTGAGAGGCTATAATAATGTAGATACCATATAATAATGCAACAATGAGCAAGGATAGAGAACCATACCTGACTTACCTGTCAAGCGAAACGGCATTTTTTATTGGATTTTTGATTTTTGATTTTTTATGGATTTTCAAATAAGACAACAATATGAATGACCATGATGTGAACATGAACGAATATGAACGAGCATGACATGATAAGAGAAATATGAACAAAATATGTCACAACATAACATAACGAAGATGGATGAAACATAACAAACAAACAAATGGCAAGCATACATGCGACTAAAGGCACGGTGGGACAAGACAACACGCACACAGCGGGACAGCACACATGGTGGTATAAGGACATGGTGGGACAAAGACACGTGGGATGACAATACCACGGAGGACAAAGACATGTGTGATGAATGACACAGCGGGACAAAAGACACGGAGGACCATAGACATGATAAAGATAACAAACATATTCTTCAATCAAAGCCCAAGATCAGATGAAGCGGAACCGCCAGGTTCAAGATCATGAGATATTGCCCACTCATGGAGACATGATTAAGCAGATAAGCAAAAGCTGAGAAAGTCGTGAGCTTCAGAAGAGATATTGAAGAGATGAGAACAGATCGAAGAATGTGAGCAGGAGACAGAGCGAATGATAGAGCAAGGAAAGCTTGAACCTGCAACCTGCAGCCTGCATACTTAGCAAACAGATTACGTATATGTCCTCAAGATAAAAATAAAAGGAACAAAAGAGAAGTATTTTTGGATTTTTGTATTTCTGATTTTTTTTTGCCATATTCAAATTTTTGGGATTTTTGACATATTTGATTATTTTTTGATTATTTTTTGATTTTTTTTTTGGAATTTTGACAATATTTCTTTTTTTTTCAGAATTTTGACATATTTGATTTTTTTTGATTTTGAACTATATTTCATTTTTTTAGATTTTGACATAGCAATCTGCAGCACCCAAAGACGGGCTCAAACTACTGGCCAGGGATCGTCGTTCCTACCCCTTTCATTAAAAACTTCCCTTAAGTAGGGCGTGCATGTTAGGGTGGCTTACCATAACCAACCGTCTCTAAAGAACGGTGCCCCTACTAAGGCCATACCCGGGATACAACCCAGCCTAAGAGGGAGAAATAGAAGAAAAATTAGAGACAAGCATTATGCAGGATGTGAGACATCAGGACTTGAATTCCTTCCAGGGCACCACCCCTCAAAGAGATAGTCTGTTGCGCTGGGGCTTTGTGTCTTTGATTTTGAGACCCATATTTATCAGGCATGCATGCGACCGGGCTCATGACGTCCCGCGGGGAACTGTACTGCCACTCTTGCCATGCCTTTGATTCAAAATTTTGCATTGATTCATTTTCTCATTTTGGTAGCCCTTATTGGCCAGATATTACATGAAAACTCACTTTCGATGGTCAAGACTGCCCCTATTTGAGACCTCTCCCGTATTAGGGAGCGCCTAGGTTGGTCATCTTATCCATCAACCTCTTGCCCCTGCACTTGGCCGAGTAGAGAAAAGAAAAAGACCTTTGTGCATACCCAAAGTATGGCCAAAGCAGCAACGGTGTTGCACTAGAGAGATCGGCTATGGCTTGCCGTGTGGTGTGTGAAAAACCCATGCTCAAAAGGTCACCCTCAACGATCGGGGAAAGAACTAGACTCCCAGCGCGGAGCTATCACTGGCCTAAGGATGCTGCAGAAGTGAACTCATTTTAAATGAACTAAGCAAATTTCTAAAAGCCACTTAACCATGTTGAGGAATAGCGTTATAACCATGTGCAGAAACAATAGAAATAATAGAAATGAAAGCATGTTTCTTTGCTCAAAATAAAAATACCTTTGCAAATCCATGGCGTGGAAATCGGCATCCTGAAGTGATCTCGATCATCGAGCTTTGAGGAGCGCGAGTAGCTTTGTATTCATTGCTTGTCAGGATAAAGGATGAATGGAGAGCAAAGGATTGAAAGATTCCTCGACACAGAGGAGTGGCAGACATCATACTGGACGAAGAAGGGATAAAAAAGGAAGAGAGACGAGGGCTAGAACTCCCTCGTCAAGGCACCGAGGCCCTGATAACAAGGAACCAGATACAGAATAAACCAAATTAGCTGAGATCAAGGCGGACTAAATCCTCGAAAACAGCAAGAGAAAGGGCGAAGACCCCGAAAGGGTGAAGAGGAAAGAGTAGAAAGATGATAAGAAGAATCATCCGACGTGGTCGGAGAAGAGGAACGATAATCATCCGGCAGTGCCAGAGAAGGAGAATGGGAGACACCCGTCAAGGTCGGGGAATAAGAAGAACCCGGAGATACCGGAGGGGAAGAATCAGAGGCAACACCTGGAAGTCTCGGGGAAGAATAATCAGGTGATGTCCCGAGATTAGGATGGAATGATGACATAGGCCAGGGCCTAGAATCGTGAGAGGAGGGAAAATCTGGAGGATCCGGGAAAAAAAGAGAGGAATGGGGACGCATGGACCTATGGAAGGAGGAGAAAATGATGGAGATAGGATCAGATGGAGGAAGATACACCACCCAAGGGTGGGAACTGAGTAGAAGGAAGGATGAATGAAAAGAAAAGGAGGAAGAGGTGGACCCCTGAATGCACAGCCGATAGCCATTGAGTTTACGTCGCCGCCTCTTCTTGGCAGAAATTTCTTGAAAATGGACCCACCTGGTGCGGGCTTGGACCTTCGGGGTTCTTAATCTGTAATACCTTCTCAAATAACGGGCCCACCTAGCAGATGACCTGGCCCAACTGTGAACATGCAACTTCATCGGTGCGGTTGCCCCTAGACTCCCAAAGCTAACAATAGTAGGACGTTCTTGAACAACTAACTCCTCATAATACTGAATATCGTAAAACCATGGAGTCTTGTTACTTGGCACAAGTAGCATGAGATTCGGCAACTCCACTCGGAACTCAGCCTTGAAGCACAACTCCCTTGGTAAAAGGTGAAGCTGAGGGAGAGTAATACACTGCGTTGACATGGCCGGTTTGCTAATAAACTGAGGAAGATTGCATAACAAGTGCAGAATATCCTTGGAAAGTGTAGAAGATACATCCAATTGCCCCTTGAACATAGAATCCATAATCTGCTTGGCGGCCGTCTGCGTTAGCAAAACACGGGTAGAGAACCCTTCTTGGCATGTCATCTGAACAACAATAGAGCGAGGAGAAATAATAGCATCAATGGTGAACTCTCCAGCGAGCAAAGAGATTGCCACTGACCTCGCTCGGGAAGAAACTGGCATCAACTCAAGGGAACTCTTCTTAGCAACTCTCATCTTTGAAAGTAGAGGCGGATCATCCCCAAAATAACCAGGGACGAGGACACGAACCGGCATCCGACAGATAAAATCTTGAATCTTGAAATGCACGGTCGGCACTGAATCATCCTGACTTGGCTCATTGTCTCCCTGGGGATTAGACCCGAGGGGCACCATGGGAAGCGCACACCCGCTCCGTGGGGTGGTAGTGGTTGGAGAAGTAAAGGGAATATGTTTCGGTGGAACATGTGAAGGTTTGGAAGGCATGGAGGCTCCAACGGGAGTGGTGATGGAAAGTGAAGGCGCAGGCGATGTGGCAATGATAGGCTCGGGTGGCGATAAAGGCGACGGCGAAGGCATGACTGAGGGTAGAGATAAAGGAGAAGGTTTGGCTTGATCAGGCTCGGGCAAAGGTGATGGCGGAGATGGAGGCGAGGGTGGAGATGGAGGTGGTGATGGAAGCACTGGTGGTGGAGATGGAGATGATGGTGATGGCAATGGAGATGGTGAGGATAGTGATGAAGGCGATGGGGGTAGTGGACATGGAGGTAGAGAGGGTGAAGAGGGAGGTTGTGGTGTCCACCGTCGACGTGTCGACACAACGCATCGAGCGGTGTTAGGGATAGAAGTAGTGGTAGTGGCGGCAGGGGAAGAAGGGGAGGCACTAGCCTGAGCAGAGGCTTGGGTTTGTGGCGGCGATGGAGCCGGGGTAAGAGATGGTGGAGGTAACGGAGTAGGTGATGGAGCGAGTGCAGCACTAGACGAGGAATAATAGGGGTGCCCCTGACCTTGAAGTAACAGAGACGGCTGCCCGGGTGGCACTTCTTGCTGCTGTTGTTGGTTGCGAAGATGTAAAATAACTTTATGCATGGCGGCCCAATCAATCCTTTTCTTAGCTTCCAGATTATAAACATAATCCCGGAACTCGGGGCAATCCTCAACCAAATGCCCCTGCTGACGGTGGAAATCACAGAACTGAAGCATATCCCCGACCGCGGGTCGGTAAGGCACAACCGGAGAGAACGGTAACGCGTGAGTGGCCATCAAAGCCCGAAATATATCGGTGAAACACTCCGGCAAAGGAAGATGAGGATCCTGCTTCGGGCAAGGTGGATGCCGAGGGATATGTAATGGTGGAGAAGGTTGTGGAGACGGAAGTGGAGGTTGCGTAGGCAGGAGTGCGTGGCTAGTGGTGGAGGGCTTTGGTGATGGCATGTGTGGAACAGGATGAGGGGGTATGTAGACGGCATCTACTTGCTCGGGATGTTGTGTTCCCTTGACCGGAAGTGGAGATAGAGACGGGTATGTGGATGCGGGAGGCTGACTCATGGAAGGTTGATATGCTGAGGCGTATGGGTATGTAGAGGCAGGAGGTTGGCTCGTGGAGGGATATGTGGCGGAAGGCTGACTCATGGCCGGCTGACTCATGGGAGCGTAGGGTTGACATGTGGAGGGTGAAGGTTGATATGTGGAGGTGGATGGTGGAGACTCAAGGTCAATGGAATCTTGCATTTGTTGGCGAATGAAGCGGGCTCGGCTGTATAATTGCTGCCAGGAGGTGATGTTGTTAAGGGCTAAGATAAACCGATACTCGGGCGCGGCATTGGATATCAGCATCTTGATTTGTTCTCCCTCCGGAATGTGTCCCGAGACTTGCGCGGCAAGGTGACGCCAGCGGTCGGCAAAGGTGCAGAAATCCTCTTCGGGCTTCATCATCTCTTGGGCCAGATCAGCGATAGAATACTTGGGCCCAACCTGGTCTTGATACTGCGGAATAAACTTTTCTTGAACGGCTTGAAAACTCACAACTTGCTCTTGCGGAAGAGAGAAGAACCAATCCCGAGCCGGGCCTTCCAATGACAGACCAAACAGATAAGCCATCAAGTGTTGGTCATGTCGAAACTGGGCCGACTCATAAACAAACTCCTTCAAGTGCACATACGGGTCACCGACTCCACTATAACGGCGATATGCGGGAATTTGTAAAGATGGCGGAAGCCGAAGACCTTGAAATGCGAATGGGATACTCAAGGAGGATTTGGGATTGATCTGGCGTTGAAGCTCATCAAGCTGGCGTTGGGTTTGAGCAATCATCTCCTGGGTAGGGAGAGATCGAGAAGAATATGGGCCAACTTGAGCAAGAGGGTGTGAATTAGGACCAGGAGCATGGTATTGGGCCGAATAAGAGGATCCGGGCTGAGAAGAAGACGGGCCCATTCCGGGAATGGAAGGATATGTGGGCCTGGAAGAGGCATGAGCATATGGGTTGAATGGGCTGGCAGCAACACGGGCAGAAGGATGAGGCCCATTAAGAGAATAATGCCCATTAGCAATTGGGCCAGCAACATATGAAGGAGAAGGAGGAGGCCCATGAATAGGAGATGGCCCATTATGAGAAGAAGGCCCATGAAGATGAGATGCAATAAGACGTTGGGCCTGGGCCGGGTCCATTTGGCAAACAAGGCTTGAAATACGGGCCATGAGATTAGCCTGTTCCTCAGATGGGTCAGAGGGACCATGAGAAGATGGGCCTGCGTGGGAAGAGGATTCCGCGCGAGAATAAGAGGAAGATTGGGGAAAAGGATGATACAAGGGGTTGGAATGATGCTCCATGAGGGCAAATGGAGACTTAATACAAGGATATCAAGGTGAATACAAGTGGGGAGGCAATGGCTTAATGGGCTTGAGAACAAGGGGGGCCGACCCACTAATGCAAAGATGAATGGACAACGGACCACGGGACAATGGACTAGACAATGGACACACAAAATGGCCTAAGCTAAATGGGCCTAACAATAACAAAACATGTGGATGATGAAAGAATGCAACACAAAAATCACTAACGAGCTTGGACAAGCCCAATCAACACGAACAATGCAATGTGAGAGTTTTCACCCAAGTCAAACAAGTTAATATGATGGGAAATCTTTTAGGGGTTTCAATAGACCTTTTAATGATTTGAATTAATAACAATTCCCTCAAGATAGGAATCTCATAGGAATAAGGTCCAAACTTTGGGTTGACTAAGGTTAACTCCCTCACACTTATGCAAATGCAAGCCTAAAGGGGTGGAAAGATACAACCGGCCCGGCGTCCGTGTGGGAATCCACGGCTCACGGGGACTTATGGAGGTCCTTGATGTGTTTTCCTGGTCGGCTCCAAGGATGGAGACGAGAGGTCCACGCACCAAGGTAGGAAATGCAACTATGATATGCAATGTATGGCCCTATGTGCACCGGAGTGCATGCAAATTCTAGCTTAAAACTAGAAAATCAAGACTAGATTAAACTATGCAAACATGATCCAACAAAAACAAATAGTATATGGATGGAAAGATAATACAAAGGTCTGCACAACAGGCCCAAGAACAGATCAATCTGACCCCGGGAGGTCAATCAAATCACTGAGCAAAGATGCCCCCGTGAACCTATGCGCAGACCACATGCAGATTTTATGGACAAAATGCTAAAATGATGACCATTTTTAACTAAGCAAATGAGACCCAAATGATGCAAATAAGCTATGGATGGAAAGACAATACAAAGGACTATCCAATGGAACAAAAATCAGTGTAATCAGACATCGGGAAGGCAGTCAAATCACTCATTAAAGATGTACCTGTGAACCTGTCCCTGAGCCTGCCTGCAGAACTTATGCACAAAACTCAAAAAGTTGGACAATATTAGAATATGCAAATGTTAACCAAATGATGCAAATGATATATGGATGGAAAGACAATACAAAGGGCTATCCAACGCAACAAGAATCAGCTCAATCGGACTCCGGGATCAAAAGTTATGCCTCGATGAACACGGCCATGTGAGCATGCACGCAAGACTGCCAGAAGCCGTGTAACGGTCTACCAAAGGACCGTTACATGCATGTGACGGTCTACTGCAGGACCGTCACACAACCAAAGCCCTTAAAACACCAAAAATAGTTGGAGAATGGAAGAAATATCACCTAAACATGAACATGCACCCACCCAACCAACAAAAGAGCATGAACACAAGCGTGATGGGCATTGGTGTCCCACCGTGATCGCCAAAAAACTGTTGATTTGTTTTCTTAATTAGATTAGATTCCTATCTGCCCCCTTTAAATACATACATGCATAAACATGTGAATCAAAGACAAGGGGATGAAAGGATGAAAATACTAACCGTGATCGTCACCAAGGATTAACAACGCCGCAAGGATGAAGAAAGGAGTGCAACGGCGTCGTATACCTTGGAAAGAAAACTTGATCGCGCTTGAAACGGGGTGCGGGGAACTTGTGGATTCAAACCTCCTCTCCTTCCAGCCGGCTAGAGGAAGAGGGCCTCACGTTGTATTCATGCTCTCCTCTTCAAGATGGGGTCAAAGTTGTGAGTCGACGGTGCAGCATGGCTTCGCCCCACGTCCGGAAAGAGCCCCCCGTCGCGACTGCGAACTGGGCAGTTTTTATAGAGTTTTGAAAGAAAGCCTCATCTTCTTATCACGATTCCCGGAGATAGAGTCCAAGATAAATCGAGTTCTTTGGATCAAACTCGAGATAATACTAAGGACAAGAGATAGGAACAAACGGGGATCAATTCGGAGGAGGATTCTAGAAGATATGTCTTGGAAGGCAGCCCCGGAGCCTTATCTGCAGAGTTTGAGTTGAATTAGGATACTTAAATCCTGATCTTGCGACCCAGATCCCAAGAGATATTGCCAATAAAAATTTGATTCCTATGAACCAAATTCAAGATAATACCGAGGGCTAGAAGTAGGAAAAAACGGGGATCAATTTGGATAAGAAGTCAAGAAGTTATGGACTCTTCAAGAGGGCCACGGCGCACAAAAACGGAGCAGAGTCCAGCACGAATTGGACTCTCTGGTGCATGTAACGGTCTATCATAGGACCGTCAGACTGATGTAACGGACTAGGGTAGGTCCGTCACACTCTGGAGGTCGAACGAGACGTTTTCGGGCAAGTTTCGGTGTAACGCACCCATACTAGACCGTCACATGGACTGTAACGGTCTAGGGTAGGACCGCCACATTCTGGGGGTTGAACAGGGTGTTTCGGGTAAGTTTTGGTGTGACGGTCTATCGTAGGACCGTCACACTGAAGTAACGCACCTATGTAGGGCCGTCACTTGGATGGAGGTAGATTCCGGGTAGACTGCGCGCGACTTTAGAAATTGAAGCGTATCTCTCAAACGGGGTAGAACTAGACAAAGTGGTAAACATAGAAGTTGTAGATAACTGAGAGAGAAACAACTTTCATGAAGAAAAAAATGTGAGAAAAGGATTGGAAGAGGGTGAAAATAGGGCTGGAAGAGAGAGGAAAATTCTGGAATGTAGGTGAACAGCACGGCATGCCAGAAAAATGCGAATAGCTCACAATCGGGGCAGAACCGGACAACGGTGTAGAAGAAGAAATTGTGGATCTTTGAAAGAGGAACAACTTTGATGAAGACAACTTTTTGAATAGAGGATTGGAAGAGGGTGAAAAAGAACCACTTTCAAGACTGCGCAGTGAGAGAGAGCCGATTACTTGAGGGAAGTCGGCCTAAATGGGCCGAAAGTTGATTTAGAAGCCGGAATTTGATAAGATAAGCTCCGAGGCTCTAAGAAATCATGATCTCCAAGGCTCAAAGGGTATGGAATGGTAAAAATGGGCTTGAAATCCATCCAAGGTAGCTCCAAAATAATGGCTAATTCGGGACATCAAAAATGATGAATAAGAGAAATGACACAACTTGTGGGCTAAAACGGGTGTCAACAGTAAGGAGCAAGGGGAGCCCAACAACAAAGAAGAGCGAGGCCGTAAAACACGGAACACGGCTACTGAGGAGAACTCGGCACCCTAAGCTACTCCAAGTGGCAACAGACGGTCGACCCCAAACTCACGCAGTAGGGTAACCTAATCCGTCAGCCCAAAACAAAGGTGAAGGCAAACACCGACGCCAAAAACACAGACAAACACGACTGGAAACGTCGTGCACACAGCCCCACGCATGACTAGAACGTCATGCAAACGACAGAACACCGACCTCGAGTACAGCCACGAGAGGGCAACTTGCAAAGGTCACAGCGCGCAAGAAACGCGAGAGTCACGAACCAAGCGACAGGAGCACCCTCCCACTAGAGAATAGCCAGATGCGTCCACTGACGTCTTACACTGCGCCACAAGTGTCATGTCTACTCAAGGACTAGACACACCAAGAACTGGGTCCAAGGAACAACAGTTCCAAGGAAACAAGGTACCATAGCACCAACTACGAGTGACTAGTCAGGGCCACGCCCATCGGCGCAAGTCCCCAGTCCCTGACCACGTGTGCACACACCGACCTCTACCTAGGTCAGGCCTCTAGCTAGTATTCCCCTCGGTAGGACGCTACCATTGGCCGGGGCCTACGGAACTAGCTTAAGAACCGTACATACCAAACGCAACAGGAAAACCCCTCCACCACTCCCGGTGGGTCGGCAAAAGCCTAGGGCTACAACTAGTGGAGGCTCACAAGGCACAGACTCCGAAACACAGGTGCTAAAGCACAGACAGTCTAAGAAAAGCCTGTCCTGTGCACAACAAAGCACCAAGGCAGTTAAACAACCGCCAACAGAGTCAGGACCAGGCAACTAGACCTACCACGTAACGATCTTGAGTCGAACGACTCAAGGGCAAGATCGTCACAAACAGCGGAACAAGCCGCCAATCGGTCTAATCCTAAGCCAGAAGAAACCACGCTCCGCAGAAAACAACACACGGAAACCTGAGGGAAACACCAAGAACCCTCAGACACGCCTGGACACGCAAACTGAGGTAAGGAAACACCTCGAGACATCCAGAAGTAGTGTCTCAAGCCGGATACAACCACCGAGACACACACACGCAAGGTCCCACGTCAACCACTGGGTCACACCGAGCTGACCTGAACCCAACAACAATGCTCGAACAGTAGGAAAGAGAATCCTACCTCAAGCAAGAAGACTCCTGGCCACCTTACAACGTAGTCTTAGCCCTCATAGAACGTTAGGAGACATCCACGAGAACAACGGGCAGACCACCAGGACAAGCCAAGACAAGCCAAAACTGAAATCACGGAAAACGGGGCACAAGGCATGTAACGCGCCACCCCTAGACCGCCACAAGCATGTGACGGTCTAGACCAGGGCCGTTACTCACCAAGTGACGGTCGGGCGAAAGGCCGTCACTCACACCGCCCTAACCTACCTCGAAAAACACAAAAACATGTAACGCGTTTAACGAGATGCGTCACAATGAAATAACGCACAGGAGCGAGCACGTTATAGCCACCCGACGCACAAGACCAGGCGCGTCAGAGCCAACACACCCACAACCAAAGCCAAGTAACGCGCAACGCCAGGCGCGTTACAAATGAACAACGCGGTAAGGGAAACGCGTCAGAGCCAAACGACGCATGGGGGCAGGCACGTTATTCACAACGGGCACAGCCACCCTCAACCCAGCACAAAACAACGTATAACGGCCAGGACAGGCGCGTTATTCACAACGACGCATAGGGGCACGGCCGTTACATCCAACGGACACAGCCACCCACACTCGGCCAAACCGAATGTAACGGCCAGGGGCAGGCGCGTTACATTCAACCAACGGATAGGGGCACCACCGTCAGAGGCACCGCCTCTAATGGTCAACGTCGGTCAAACGAAAAGCAACGTCCAGGGCAAGGCGCGTTACATCCGTCTAACGCGCTGGGTCAAGCGCGTTAGACCAACCGACTTAACCCCAAAACAAAACGACAAAGCGAAAGTAACGCACAGACCTAAGCGCGTTACATGGGAGTGACGCGCCAGCCCAGGGCCGTCACATACCCAAAAGCTAGAAAACTCAAGAACCTCAGACGAAGTAGCGGTCAGTCGTAGGGCCGTTATATACAAGTGGCGGCCACTGGAATGACCGTTACATCGGTCACGGCGGGAAAACAGAGGAACGGCCAAACCGGCCTGTTCCACGCCCCATTCACGCCGAAGCGCAGGGGGAACACACGTAGACGATGAAAAACAACATTAGGGTGCTAAAAACCCCACATGCAACCACAAAAACGCAAGATCCGGGCGATTCTAACGAATCCACCCTAAATGGATCAACGGGGTTCCCGGGCTCCAACCGGCCCCGAATGACCACCGATCAATACAAAACTAACGTGGATGGGATCCTAACATCCCAGCGGTCAGTTAGAAACTAACTACGCCGCAAACAGTCGCCATTTACCGGCCGGCCCTAAAAACCATGAAAATCACGGTTTAGGCAAACCAAGCCCAAACTCGACCGTTTCCTTGCCGAACGACGTGCAATGGCAGGGAAAATGGAGAGGAGGAAGTGAGGATCAGTCACCCTACCTCCACCGAAGAAACCGAGCCCCGAAAGAACTAAACCACGCCGAAATCCACTCGCGAACCGATTTCACCGGCTTTGAATCCACCATTCGGGATCGCGCCAGAATCGATTCGATCCTTGCTCCATCGCGCACCCAGCCAGCTCCATCACGTCCCCAACACGTGCCTCTAGGTCCTCCGTCTGCAGCCGGAGCCGAGGAGGCGAAACGAGAGAGAACGGAAGAGAGAGAGACGACGGCGGCGAATGAGAAGGAGGAGAGAGGAAAAGAAAAGAAATAGAAAAGTAATTAGGAAATTTTCCTAATTTCTGAAAATTTCGAAAATGCGCCGAAAATGCACAAATTCAGAAGAATACGCAAAAATAGCCAAAACGTCCGGCTCGAAGAGTACATCATCGTTGTAGCATCCACGAGTTCGAGAATTGACAAACAAACTCACAGTAGGGTTCCGCAACTAGTACGAGAGAAAAATCCACACGGCTCGTCAAACTTAGCTCGGAAGCTACAAAAGCGAATCGAAAGTCAACGAAAGCAATCCGAAAGATCCAACAAAGATCCAACAGAACCTACCAAGGATCCAGCAAAGATCCACCAAGGATCCAGGGCATTACAAAGATTGATCTATTAAAACAACGAATGTGGCCATTAATTCCTTAATCCAGCCTAATTAAATTTTTATTAGGGGTCGGCCAAGTTGACAATATTGTTAAACACTTTGTTCTCTATAATAATATAATTTTTTTCATATTTTTAAAAATTAGTCAAAACTTTAGTCTACGGGTGAAATTCAATTAATTTGATTTATACCTATTAAATTCAAATCATCGTAGAAAATTTCGATTGCATCTTGGAATGTGAAATTCTTTTTATGGTGATTGTAGAAAAATAATTATTTCTTTTTATTGATATAATTTGGTCACTTTCAAAATAAATAATATTCTTTAACTAAGAAAATTATTGAAGTCATTAAATAGCAAGTTAATGGCTTTAATTCGTTTTAATATATCTTACGTTGAATTAATGATTCGATTAGTCATTCTTATTTTTACAAAATTAGATTCCCTTTTCTTTTTGCACGCTTTTCATTTATTTTTATTTATCACATTTTATTCTAATACATATTTCAAAATTTTACTTTTATATTTTATTATTTAACCGGGGTGTTACATCCTCCCCCACTTCAAGGAATTTGGTCCCCAAATTCGTCGATCGCCATTAGCTATTCGGATAGTTAAACTAAGATGATCTTACCTATTCAAAAAAACATGGTAATCATATGACTAATGGAATGCAAAAGAATTTTAACTATAGTTAAGGATGAGGGAGAACGATACCTTATATAAAATTCTTCATTTGATAGAAATCAGTTCCAATTCTCCTTATGTTTTTGCTTGTGGAAGTAGCTGAGGGTAATTAGCCATTATATGATCTTTATTTCCGCAACGAAGATAGGCTCCGCTCCTTCGCCAACACTCCTTGATTAGATGACCAAATTTGTGACAGTGAAAACATTTCACTTGCGAAAGGTTATTCTATTTCTTCTTATTACTTCGAATTTCTTTACGACGGACTCGCCACCTTTTAACGGAACTAGATTTTAGTTTACTCGTGGACCCTCTCGCTTTCATGTCAAAAGGAGCTTAGATACCTACAAAATAATTATAAGGTTAAAAATTTTATTACCCTTACGCGTCGTGCTATGCAATCTTATACATATTTTGTTACTTAACCCGAAGCACTACCCAATATCACCAGGTGACCAAAGGGATGACAAGGATCACACGGCCTATTACTTAGGGTAACCTATACTTATGGACAAGAACCTAGGACTCAAACAACAGAGGCTCTGATACGACTTCTATCACGTCCCGAACTGATAGCAGCGGGAAGCAATGCTCGGAACGTGACAGCGAAATTGCCATGATAAATAGAGCAAGAAAATAAATAAACACAATAAATAATATTGAACACATGGAGGCCATTAATTTGAGAAAAATAAGGTTTTATTAGTATTTAAAAATTTAAATACAATTTGACTCACTTTTACAATAATCGACTCAAATAGAAGAATAAAGAAGAGAAAATAGCAAGACCCACTATACTATCTAGACTCAAGAAAATAAAAAGACTCGGTCTCAAGGCTCCAGGTTCACTCGATCACACTGACCTGATCCCAATTGCAAGCGTTCCATCTACCGCGTCACCTGAAAAGGATGGAAATGAGGAGGGGTGAGCGAAAAGCTCAGTAGGAATTACACTCTATCATCAGGCAAATTTAAGTAATTAATTATTTTCAAGAATGTACAAATAATGCGAGAAACTTAAATAAAGCAAACTAAGTAACCAACAAGATCAGAAGATAATAGATCGATAAATGGAAAGGAATATTGCACGTCGTGATATCAAGCACCATTAACAAGAACTTTTCAAGGAATGGCCATTTCAAGTCAAGTCAAGTCAAGTCGAGTCATGTCACGCAAGCAAGTATAGCAAGTATCACGAGAGTGTGGAATGTCGTAGACTCAACACGCTAGATAGTACTCGGTGACAATGCCACACCTAGTCATTCACCTCCCCGGGGTACAAGTACACTTTGGGTGCTCCTCCCAAGACCAGACTGGGCCCTTAAATATGATTGCCTTGGCATTGATTTGTTTGGATCATAGATCCCACGAAATCTAGACATCCACGAATAAAAATGGCCAAGAGTTCCAAGATCAAGCTCATGTAATCAAGGTAAAATGTGTAAGAACATTGATTTTCTTGAGATTTTAACAATAAGCTCATTAATCGAGATGAATAGTCATTTAAAGAAATGACTTTAGGAACGATAAATGTCATCAATAGACCTAACAATAGGTCAAAACTCGAGGTACAATAGCCTAGTTAGGCTAGAGTAGCTCACACGTATAAAATCCATGAAATCATCAATTTTCGGAATGTTGGGACCTGAAACGGTCAGCAAAGGACCGCTAAGACAGGAACATGGTTTAATGAGGACCGTATGCACAAGAGAAACTATCTAATCAGGACCGTATGCACAAGAGAAATGGTCTAATTAGGACCGCATACAATTGACAACGGTCAACAACGGACCGTTCAGGGGGTATGATGCGCCCGAAAACACGAGTGACCAAGCCTAGGGAAAACGGTCCTAGACTGACCGCTAGACTAACCTAGCGATCCAGAGAAGGCCGCT
Source organism: Amorphophallus konjac (assembly GCA_022559845.1). Taxonomy (NCBI): domain Eukaryota; kingdom Viridiplantae; phylum Streptophyta; class Magnoliopsida; order Alismatales; family Araceae; genus Amorphophallus; species Amorphophallus konjac. The sequence goes on along the minus strand of CM040128.1, from coordinate 137,870,461 downwards.
AAGGTCAGAAAATGATCTGAACATGGCCGCAACCCTTATAGAGCAGGGGTTGATCCAAAATCATAATTTTGGTCAATTAGGAGGGTTCAGGACTTAAGGTACAACACGTCCGGCGTCCTAGTGGGAATCCCAGGCTCGCGGGGGCTTACGGAGGCCTAAAAATATGAACACCTAGTACGGCAGAAGGAATATCCAACAAAGAGGTAATTCAATGCCCAAGAATTCAATAGCTCACAATCAACGGAAAAATGAGATATTCGGTCCAATCGCCACCACCGGAGTGGCACGACCTTAAAACAGATTTAATAAGACAGCAAGGTGATAATGGAAATAATGAGAAGGAAAGGCGAAACTAACATTAATAACCCTACTCATTTCAATCATAAGATATCGAGAACGATGATCATGGAGGAATAATCATGAAGAAGATTAACTTCGATCATTAAATTTCATTTTCCAAGTTAACAGTGTGATTTTTAACAAAAAGTCATACCAGCAAGTTATATAACATGGATTAACAATGCATAACACGCCGTAATCAAATGAACAGCATAGGGTAGAAAACGGTCACAGAGCAGACAGCCAGAAGCCTAAACGGTCAAGGGCAAAGCCGCTTAGCCTAGGTAGCGGTGAAACTTACGGCCGCTAGATCAACAGTGCAAAACAGGATCCTTGCTGTCTATCGGGCGACCGCTAGACACATAAGCGGTCTATTGGGAGACCATTAAGCCTAGCGTAGCCCTAATACGAAGCAAACGGTCTGTCGCGAGGTCGCTAGACCATGCAAACGGTCTATCGTGCGACCGCTTGACGCCTGGCGATCTCTGGAATGACCGTTTCATTCAACCCGAACACAGAACATAGAAACGCAAGACACCAGTCCAATGAAAGCAAGATTAAAACATGAATATCGCATGAAAACTAGGATATTTACTATCAAAACGTAGGTAACTTAAAAATGCACATCATGGCATGCTCAATTTAAAGATTGCACAAAGATTTCTTGCTGTAACCTAAACAAAAGCGAACGTGAGCAAAACCCTAATTTCATGCTCTACATAAAACTAGGAATACGCATGATATAGATAGCCAAAATTGGGCGAAATAGGTTCAAAAGAAAGCTGAGGATGAGATCTATCTATCCATGTTATTTTATTAGATTGGGCTTGAGAGAAACCTACCTTAATCGAGGAAGAAAGAGGAAGACACGCTCGTCGGAACCCTAATACACGCCGCCACCAAACGACCAAATTCACCTAGGTTCGACCACGATAGCCCGCACCACCAGTTGGAGAAGCAAATAGGGGGCTAGGGATGCTAAAGCCCTCAATTTATAGTGTCCAAGGAGGCTTCTAGAGATCGAATTAGACTCAAGAGTCCAAGGAAGGAAAAACCGACGAAAAACTCCCACTTGATCAAATCTGCACCGCCACCGCTTCTGGAAGGCTCTAGAGTCTTGTGTTTCGAATGCAAAACAAGCTCCTAGGGTTAACCTAACCATTGGGCCTGGTTTGGACTCGATTGATTAAGAATTGGGCTCCAATTTGGTCGTTTAAGATTGATCTATTAAAACAACAAATATGGCCATTAATTCCTTAATCCAGCCTAATTAAAATTTTATTAGGGGTCAGTCCAGTTGACAATATTGTTAAACACTTTGTTCTCTAAAAGAATAGAATTGTTTTCATATTTTTAGAAATTAGTCAAAACTTTGGTCTACGGGTGAAATTCAATTAATTTGATTTATGCCTATTAAATTCAAATCATTGTAGAAAATTTCGTTTGCATCTTGGAATGTGAAATTCTTTTTATGGAGATTGTAGAAAAATAATTATTTCTTTTTATTGATATAATTTGGCCACTTTTAAAATAAATAATATTCTTTAACTAAGAAAATTATTGAAGTCATTAAATAGTAAGTTAATAGCTTTAATCCGTTTTAATATATCTTACATTGAATTAATGATTCGATTAGTCATTCTTATTTTTACAAAATTAGATTCCCTTTTCTTTTCGCACGCTTTTCATTTATTTCTATTTATCACATTTTATTCTAATACATATTTCAAAATTTTATTTTTATATTTTATTATTTAACCAGGGTGTTACATCCTCCCCCACTTCAAGAAATTTGGTCCCCAAATTCGTCGATCGCCATTAGCTATTCAGATAGTTAAACTAAGATGATCTTACCTATTCAAAATAACATGGTAATCATACAACTATGGGAATGCAAAAGAATTTTAACTATAGTTAAGGATGAGGGAGAACGATACCTTATATAAAATTCTTCATTTGATAGAAATCAGTTCCAATTCTCCTTGTGTTTTTGCTTGTGGAAGCAGCTTAGGGCAATTAGCCATTATATGATCTTTATTTCCGCAACGAAGACACGCTCCGCTCCTTCGCCAGCACTCTTTGATTAGATGATCAAATTTGTGACAGTGAAAATATTTCACTTGCGAAAGGTTATTCCTTTTCTTCTTATTCCTTCGAATTTCTTTACGACAGACTTGCCAGCTTTTAACGGAACTAGATTTTAGTTTACTCGTGGACCCTCTCGCTTTCATGTCAAAAGGAGCTTAGATACCTGCAAAATAATTATAAGGCTAACAATTTTATTACCCTTACGTGTCATGCTACGCAATCTTATACATATTTTATTACTTAACCCGAAGCACTACCCAATCTCATCAGGTGACAAAAGGGATGACAAGGATCACACGGCCTATTGCTTAGGGTAACCTATACTTATGGACAAGAACCTAGGACTCAAACAATTGAGGCTCTGATACCACTTCTGTCACGCCCCGAACCGATAGCAGCGGGAAGCAATGCTCGGAACGTGGCAGCGAAACAGTCGTGATAAATAGAGCAAGAAAATAAATAAATATAATAAATAATATTCAACACATGGAGGCCATTAATTTGAGAAGAATAAGGTTTTATTGGTATTTAAAAATTTAAATACAATTTGACTCACTTTTACAATAATAGACTCAAATAGAAGAATAAAGAAGAGAAAATAGCACGACCCACTATACTATCTAGACTCAAGAAAATAAAAAGACTCGGTCTCAAGGCCCCAGGTTCACTAGATCACGCTGACCCGATCCCAATTGCAAGCGTTCTATCTACCACGTCACCGGAAAAGGATGAAAATGAGGAGGGGTGAGCGAAAAGCTCAGTAGGAATTACACTCTATCATCAAGCAAATTTAAGTAATTAATCATTTTCAGGAATGTATAAATAATGCGAGAAACTCAAATAAAGTAAACTAAGTAACCAACAAGATCAGAAGATAATCGATCGATAAATGGAAAGGAATATTGCACGTCGAGATATCAAACACCATTAATAAGAACTTTTCAAGGAATGGCCATTTCAAGTCATGTCAAGTCAAGTCGAGTCATGTCACGTAAGTAAGTACTTCACACTTTCAAGCAAGTATAGCAAGTATCACGAGAGTGTGGAATGTCGTAGACTCAACACGCTAGATAGTACTCGATGACAATGCCACACCCAGTCATTCACCTCCTCGGGGTACAAGTACACTTCGGGTGCTCCTCCCAGTCTACTCCCAGGACCAGACTGGGCCCTTAAATATGATTATCTTGGCATTGATTTGTTTGGATCATAGATCCCACGAAATCTAGACATCCACAAATAAAAATGGCCAAGAGTTCCATGATCAAGCTCATGTAATCAAGGTAAAATGTGTAAGAACATTGATTTTCTTGAGATTCCAACAATAAGCTCATTAATCGAGAGGAATAGTCATTTAAAGAAATGACTTTAGGAAGGATAAATGTCATCAATAGACCTAACAATAGGTAAAAACTCGAGGTACAATAGCCTAGTTAGGCTAGAGTAGCTCACACATATAAAATCCATGAAATCATCAATTTCCAGAAAGCTGGGACGTGAAACGGTCAGCAAAGGACCGCTAAGACAGGAACACGGTTTAATCAGGACCGTATGCATAAGAGAAACGGTCTAATCAGGACCGCATACAATTCACAACAGTCAACACTGGACCATTCAGGGGGTATGACGTGCCCGAAAACACGAGTGACCAAGCCCAGGGAAAACGATCCTAGACTGACCGCTAGACTAACCTAGTGGTCTAGAGAAGGCCGCTAAGGTCAGAAAATGGTCTGAACATGGTCGCAACCCTTACACAGCAGGGGCTGATCCAAAATCACAATTTCAGTCAATTAGGAGGGTTCAGGACTTAACGCACAACTTGCCCGGTGTCCTAGTGGGAATCCCAGGCTCGCGGGGGCTTACGGAGGTCTCGAAACATGAACACCTAGTTCGGCAGAAGGAATATCCGACAGAGAGGTAATTCAATGCCCAAGAATTCAATAGCTCACAATCAACGGAAAAATGAGATATTCGGTCCAGTTGCCACCACCGGAGTGGCACGACCTTAAAATAGATTTAATAAGATAGCAAGGTGATAATAGAAATAATGGGAAGGAAAGGCCAAACTAACATTAATTACCCTACTCATTTCAATCATAAGATATCGAGAACGATGATCATGGAGGAATAATCATGAAGAAGATTAACTTAGATCATTAAATTTCATTTTCCTAGTTAACAGTGTGATTTTTAACAAAAAGTCCTACCAGCAAGTTATATAACTTGGATTAACAATGCATAACACGCCGTAATCAAATGAACAACATAGGGTAGAAAATGGTCACAGAGTAGACCGCCAGAAGCCTAAACGGTCAAGGGTAAGGCCGCTTAGCCTAGGTAGCGGTCAAGCTTACGGCCTCTAGATCAACAGTGCAGAACAGGATCATTGCGGTCTATCGGGCGACCGCTAGACACATAAGCAGTCTATTGGGAGAGCGTTAAGCCCAGCGTAGCCCTAATAAGAAGAAAATGGTCTATCGTGAGGCCGCTAGACCATGCAAATGGTCTATTGTGCAACCGCTTGATGCCTGGCGGTCCCTGGAATGACCGTTTCATTCAACCCGAACCCAGAACACAGAAACGTAGGACACCCGTCCAATGAAAGCAAGATTAAAACATGAATATAGCATGAAAATTAGGCTATTTACTCTCAAAACGTAGGTAACTTAAAAATGCACATCATGGCATGCTCAATTTAAAGATTGCACTAAGATTTCTTGCTGTAACCTAAACAAAAGCAAACGTGAGCACCAAAATTAGGTGAAATAGGTTCAAAAGAAAGCTAAGGATGAGATCTATCTATCCATGTTATTTAATTAGATTGGGCCTGAGAGAAACCTACGTTAATCGAGGAAGAAAGAGGAAGACGCGCTCGCTAGAACCCTAATACACGTCGCCACCAAACGCCCAAATTTACCTAGGTTCGACCACGATAGCTCGCGCCACCGGTAGGAGAAGCAAATAGGGGCCTAGGGCTGCTAAATCCCTCAATTTATAGCGTCCAAGGAGGCTTCTAGAGATCAAATTGGACTCAAGAGTCCATGGAAGGAAAAACCGGTGAAAAACTCGCACTTAATCAAATCAGCGGCGCCACCGCCGCTGGAAGGCTCTAGAGTCTAGGGTTTCGAAGGCAAAACGAGCTCCTAGGGTTAACCTAACCATTGGGCCTGGTTTGGGCTCGATTAATTAAGAATTGGGCTCCAATTTGGTCGTTTAAGATTGATCTATTAATACAACGAATGTGGCCATTAATTCCTTAATCCACCTTAATTAAATTTTTATTAGGGGTCGGCCAAGTTGACTGTAACGACCCAGAGTTCAGGATACCGATATACCGATAACATCGATACACCGATACTAAGAACTGGGGAAGCCACCCAAGAGGCTGATGAGGCCCCTGAAGGGTTAGTAAGGTTAAGTCGAGGGAATGTATAACGAACTGCAATTTGGAACGTGTAGATTACAATTAAGTAATAAAATTAACACAAGTGCGGAAGTAATTCAAAATAACCAGAGTGATATATATATACTAGTCCAGATAAACAAAAGTACTAGTCCACAAGAGTACAACTACACGGGGCATACCCCGGCAAAGGTACCACAAAAGCCTCAAAAAGGCGGCTCAACTAAAGCTGGCAGCTAAACGCGGTCTCCGAAACAGCTCACAAAGCACCGGGAGACGACGGGCGCGGCTCACCTGAAAGGAGAAGGGTGAGTCACAGCCAGACTCAGTAGGGGTCACGCGGATCCCTACCTCACACTAAACAAGCATTCATGCATAAATAAAAGAAATTAGAGCATGCATTTAATTAAAATAACAGGCAATGGCATGAATAAACTACTCAAGTAAAGCTGTAAACTCTAACTAAGTAAGTAGAACAGCTAACACATGCCACAGTTAAATAAATGCAAGCGACTAAAACTAAATCTACCAAAATAGAATAAGCCTTAACTAATCCAAACAATAAGGAAGGACAACCGCTGGAGCAGAAACCAGATGCGTCCACTGACAACTTACACTGCGTCTCAAGCACTCGCAGTCGACAAAGCGACAAGCTGAGCGCGCAAACAGTACCAAACCAAGTGACCAGTCAGAGTGGCACCCGTCGGTGTCAGTCCACAGTCTCCGACCACGTGTGCACACACTGACTCTAGCCTGAGCCAGGCCCTCTAGCTAGTTTTCTCACTTGGTAGGACGCTACCATTGGCTAGGAGCCCACGGAACTAGCTTACAAACCGTGTATGGGAAACACCCCTCCGCTATCCTCAAGCGGGTCGGTACTCAACGGACCTAGGGCAACAACAATGGCTCCATTGCATGGAAAGAAAAGCTATTCTATTGGTATAAGAAACATGCCATCGAATAGTAAAACAACATAAACATGGCACAGTTATGTAAAGGAACACATAACAAATGGGCTGGCAACTTATTAAACCCAACAGGCAAGCGGCGGTCAGATGCCCACGCGCTACATGAAAGTAACGGTCGGAGGCTGGCGTGTTACACTAAGAACGACGCGTCTGTCCCCATCCGTCACTTCTGCCTGAGTTCCAACTTAAAAGCCTAAAAGGGAATGTGACGGTAGGGGCCCTGTGCGTTACATCGATGTAACGCGTTGGGTCACCGCCGTTACATCCACCCGAGGCCAAAAACCAACGTACAGCGTTCGAAATCAGAAGCAGGCGAAGTGACGCGCTCGCCCAGGCGCATCGGACGGAAGCGACGGCCGGCCGACCGGCCGTCGGGCTAACCGCCTCACCCGGTCAACGTAAAATGACTGACGAGTAACGGATGGGGATCCCACCGTTACTCTCCAAATAACGCACCCTCATCGGGCCGTTGTTTGGAAATGACGCGTCCACTAAGGACCGTCAGGCGTGTGACGGTTCCTGGCAGGACCGTCACACCACCTGGAACACGGGCGGGTACGGTTTGAAAACCGGAGCCCTCCCGGATGATAAAAATCGTCGGGTATGTCGTAGAAACCTGTAACCTGTCAAACCATACAACCCAAGCAACAAAATGACAGCTAAATACCACACATGCAAAGCCCACAATGCATGAAAATCGAGAATTAAGCTAAAACCCCAAAATTATGAAATATGAACATTAAGCATGCTACGGGGTTCTAATCGAAAGAACGAGCTATAGGAAATGATCCTAGCGAGATCAGGATTCCATCCCCCTACCTTTTGCGAGCCGAAACCGGCGATAACACCGCATGCAAGGAGGTAGGCTCACCGAGCCTTCAAGCTCCACCTCGCTCCCACGATCACCGAACCACGCCGAGATGGGTACCCACGCATTCCTCTCGACGCGAGGAATCCAACGGCGCCAACCATGCTTCAATCCGCCGGCGATTGGCCTACAACCCAAGAGAGGGGGGGGAGAGGCGATCGCAGAGGAGAGAGAGTGAGGGTGAAAGAGATCGACGGGGAGAGAGAGAGAGAGTGAGGGTGAGGGATTAAAAGAAATAAAAATAAAAATAAAATATATATAATATAATTATTGTATATATTAAAATCTTATTAATCTCTAATAACCCTCAAAGCTCCAAATAAATCCAAAAAATTACCAGAAAAATTCCTAAAAATCCAGGAAAATAGCCAGAAATTCCAGAATAAATACTAGAACAAAATCCATTAAGGATCCATTAAGGCACGGGAAAAGAGGAGGAAACTGAGAAAGGACATATACCTTACTGGAATAAGAAAGGAAAAAGCTGACGCATCTCATCTTCGCGTTCCCAAGTGGACTCATTACCAGAGTGACGCTGCCAAGCTACTCTTACCAGAGGAATAACCTTATTTCTCAACCGCTGCTCACGACGGTCTTCAATTCTAGAGGAAACTCTGGCGCAGATAAATCAGCAGTCACCTCAGGCCAAACTGAATCATCGAGAACATGAGAAGTATTCGACACATATTTCCTCAACTGAGATACGTGGAATACATCATGAATAGCTTGCATGGCCGCAGGTAGTTACAGACGATAAGCCACCTGACCAATAGCTTCAATGATCGAAAAAGGGCCAACATACCGCAGACTAAGCTTTCCACGCTTCCCAAATCTGGAAACACCTTTCATCAGAGATATTTTAACAAACACCATATCTCCTGGCTCAAATTGTAGGGGACGTCTGCGCTGATCTGCATAACTTTTCTGTCGACTCTGAGCCGTCAACAATCTCTGCCTGATCAGACGAACCACATCAGAACACTGCTGCACCATAACAGGTCCGGTCAACAATCTGTCCCCAACATCAAACCAATTCAGAGGAGTACGACAAGGACAACCATATAGTGCTTCATAAGGAGCCATTCCAATATTGGAGTGAAAACTGTTATTATAGGCAAATTCAACAAGTGGTAAATGCTGACACCACGACCCCTGCCAATCAAGGCAACATAATCTCAGCATATCCTCTAAAGTCTGAATAGTCCTCTCTGACTGTCCATCTGACTGAGGGTGATACGCTGAACTGAAAGCTAACTCAGTGCCCAAAGCTTTCTGAAAACTACGCCAGAAGCCGGAGGTAAAACGTGGGTCACGATCTGACACAAGTGAAACAGGAACTCTATGCAGTGGCACGATCTTCTGCACATACAGCTCTGCCAACCTCTGCACATTCCAGGCAATCTTAATCGACAACAATCTAGCAGTTTTAGTCAATCTGTCGACAAGCAACCAGATACCATCAAAACCTTGAGAAGTCTGAGGCAAACCCACCACAAAATCTGTAGTAACATGGTCCCATTTCCACATCAGAATCTCTAATGGCTGAAGCAAACCACCTGGCTTTTGATGTTCGGCTTAAACCTGCTGACAAGTCAAGCACTTAGAAACAAATATAGCCACGTCTTTCTTCAAACCTGGCCACCAGAACTGCTTTTTCAAATTCTGATACATCTTGGTGACACCTGGATGAATAGCAAAACGGGAACCATGGGCTTCACTCAGAATCTCATGCCTCAAATCATCATCAGCGGGAACATACCATCTGCCCTGGAAATTGACAACCAGCTCGTCATCAAATTCCACATCATATCTTGATATAACACGGGCCAAACCAGAATCCGCTTGCTAAGCTTCTTTAATCTGCTGATATAGAGCTGAACCCAAAATCAAACTAGCACAAACCGCCATCTTCGGGTCAGCAGGAAACTCTGCACTAAATGCCTCGCTCGGAAGCCATTTCCACAATTTCCATTCATGAAGCAACAAATGACTGACCTGCACTTTCCTGCTCAGAGCATCAGCCACAACATTCATTTTACCCGGCTGATAGGAGAGTGTGAAGTCAAAATCTTTCATGAATTCCATCCATCAGCGCTGCCTGAGATTCAAATCTTTCTGGGAGAATATATACTGTAAACTCCGGTGATCAGTAAAAATCTGAAATTTCTCACCATACAGATAATGTCTCCAAATCTTTAAGGCAAAAATAACTGCAGCTAGCTCCAGATCATGAGTGGGATAATTCTCTTCATGTCGTTTCAATTGCCGAGATGCATATGCGATAACTTTACCATGTTGCATCAGCACTGCACCCAAACCTACTCGAGAAGCGTCAGTACAAACCAGAAAACCACCCGAGTCGGAAGGCAAAGTCAACACAGGAGAAGAAGTCAATAGCCTTTTCAATTCAACAAAGCTAGTCTCACACTGATCCGACCAGACGAAAGGTACATCTTTACGAGTCAGTCTAGTCATCGGGGCTGCAATCTTCGCAAAATCTTAGATGAATCTGCGGTAATATCCAGCCAAACCTAGGAAGCTTCGTATTTCTGTCACAGTTCTAGGCCTCTGCCAGCTCAACACGGCGTCAATCTTTGCAGGGTCTACTGCCACTCCGTCACCAGAAATCACGTGACCAAGAAAATGAATCTTCCGAAGCCAGAATTCACATTTACTGAACTTCGCATAAAGCTCGTGATCCCTTAGAGTCTGCAGAACGATCCTCAAATGCTGCACATGATCTTCATCAGAGGCAGAATAGATCAAAATATCATCAACAAAGATCACCACAAACTGATTAAGAAATGGGCGAAGATACGCTGCATTAGGTCCATAAAAGCTGCTGGGGCATTAGTCAAACCAAACGGCATGACCAGAAATTCAAAGTGACCATAACGAGTGCTGAAAGCCGTCTTCTCCACATCAGATTCCCGGATTCGCAATTGGAAGTAGCCAGATCGGAGATCAATCCGTGAAAAGACAGTAGCAGACTGTAACTGGTCAAACAAATCATCAATCCTGGGAAGCGGATATTTATTCTTGATAGTCACCTAGTTCAGCTGCCTGTAATCAATACAAAGTCTCAGGCTTCCATCTTTCTTTTTCACAAACAACACTGGAGAACTCCGCAGAGAAAAGCTGGGGCGAATATAACCCTTTTCCAGTAACTCAAGTAGCTGTGCTCGCAGTACTTTCAATTCAGCTGGAGCCATTCGGTACGGTGCCTTCGCTAATGGGCCTGTACCTGGAATCAGTTCAATCACCATCTCAACCTCTCGCTCTGGGGGTAAGCCTGGAAACTCGTCAGGAAACACATCAGGGAACTCACAAACAACAGGAATATCACTGGCTTCCCGTCGTGGTTTTTCAACAGCGACCACAGAAGCAAGAAATCCCTGGCAACCTGCACTAAGCAACCTGTAGGCTCGAATAGCAGAAATAATCATACGAGAAGAACGGGATCGAATACCTTGGAAATAAAAAGTTGATTTCCCCTGTGGCTGAAAGTAGACTTTCTTCGATCTGCAGTCAACCACAGCTCCATAATGCTCCAACCAATCCATTCCCAGAATAACATCATAATCCGCCAGCTGCAATGCATACAATCTCACCGGCAACTGGTGATTATCGATCATAACCGGAGACTCTTCCAAACACAGAGGTGTAATCATGAAATCTCCCGAAGGCATCTCAACATACATCTCACAAGTTATCTCTGAAGTTGGTTCCTCAATACATGCCATGAAATCCTCAGAAATAAAAGAGTGAGAAGCACCAGAATCAAATAAGACACGAGCTGAATGACCATAAAGCATAATCGTACCTTCCACAAGATGGGCTGCAACAGCATCAGCTCTAGTCATATGTGAAACCTTGCCTTTCTGCTTCTTTGATCCGGCCGAAGATTGCTGAGAAGACGCCGACGCTTGAGAAAAGAACTGTTGAGCTTGCGGTGCAGAAGGAGGTCTGAATTGCTGCTGCTAAGGTTGAGGAAACTGAGGAGATTGTAATTGTTTCGGCCTCAGCGGGCAATCCCGAACCACATGACCTGGCTGGTCACACCGAAAGCAAACAACGGGAAGAGAACACGGCTGGCCCTTGTGATGACCACCGCATCTCCGACACGTCCATGGCTGACTGACAGCTGAACTCTGATGAGTCTGAGTAGAAGGTGCTGTCGGCTGCTGAACTACATCTGTACCGACGGCTGCTGGAAAAACTTCTTCTTCTTCTTGAACCTTTTGAACTTGGTCTTGGAAGGAGAGGAAACAATGCTAACCTCTGACTGGACTGAGGGAACACCTGGCACTGGCGGTTGGTACACCTGCTGAGACTGTACTGCGGGCTGAACTGACCCTGCCTGAGGATATCCACCCGGTCTCGTCATCTCCAGCTCAAGTGCCACAGCTGTCTAGCACGCACTATCAAGGTCTGCAACGCGACTAGCAATGAGGGGCATCTTCAATTCTGGCCTCAACCCTCGCAAGAATTGCTGTGTCTTCAAAGCTTCACTAGCCAGCACATGGGGCGCATACTGACCCAATTCCATAAACTTATTCCGATACTGAAGCACAGTCATACTGCCTTGAGTCAGCTCCATGAATTGATACATCTTTGCCATTTGCAAACAGGCAGGAGTGTAAGCACGCTCAAAAGCAGCAACAAACTCTACCCATGTGATCTGCCGAAGAGGTCTTGCATGAAAAGCGATCTGCCACTCGGCTTTCCACCATGTAATGGCCGTACCCTGGAGTTGAAAAGCGGCAAGCATAACTTTCTCATCTTCAGCACATTCCATTGAAACAAAAACACGCTCGATAGCATCCAGCCATTGCCTTGCAACCTCTGGATTAGCTTGACCATCGAAAGGAGGCGGATTGAACATCAGGAACTCTTTTAAAGCCTTGCCTCGACTGCCAGGCACTTCAACCGGAGGAGCAACGAACGGCGTTGGAGGAGGAACAACTGGTGCAATGGGAACAGCAGGAACTGCAGGAGGAGGTGCAGAACCACTATCTTCCCTGGGCGCATCTCGAGGAGCACAAGGAACTCGAGGAGGTCTTCCTTGACGAGGCGGCATAATTACTCTGCCGAAATCAAAAAAAAAAAACAATAAAATCCATCAATCACGCAGAAAACACCCTAAGCTAGCAATAGACGACAAGGGACTAGCTCTGGACAAGCGCAAATTTCAATTCCTTATACAGTTCCTCAACATCGCTATGATACCAACTGTAACGACCCAGAGTTCAGGATACCGATGCACCGATAACATCGATACACCGATACCAAGAACTGGGGAAGCCACCCAAGAGGCTGATGAGGCCCCTGAAGGGTTAGTAAGGTTAAGTCGAGGGGATGTATAACGAACTGCAATTTGGAACGTGTAGATTACAATTAAGTAATAAAATTAACACAAGTGCGGAAGCAATTCAAAATAACCAGAGTGATATATATATACTAGTCCAGATAAACAAAAGTACTAGTCCACAAGAGTACAACTACACGGGGCATACCCCGGCAAAGGTACCACAAAAGCCTCAAAAAGGCGGCTCAACTAAAGCTGGCAGCTAAACGCGATCTCCGAAACAGCTCACAAAGCACCGGGAGACGACGGGCGCGGCTCACCTGAAAGGAGAAGGGTGAGTCACAGCCAGACTCAGTAGGGGTCACGCGGATCCCTACCTCGCACTAAACAAGCATTCATGCATAAATAAAAGCAATTAGAGCATGCATTTAATTAAAATAACAGGCAATGGCATGAATAAACTACTCAAGTAAAGCTGTAAACTCTAACTAAGTAAGTAGAACAGCTAACACATGCCACAGTTAAATAAATGCAAGCGACTAAAACTAAATCTACCAAAATAGAATAAGCCTTAACTAATCCAAATAATAAGGAAGGACAACCACTGGAGCAGAAACCAGATGCGTCCACTGACGACTTACACTGCGTCTCAAGCACTCGCAGTCGACAAAGCGACAAGCTGAGCGCGCAAACAGTACCAAACCAAGTGACCAGTCGGAGTGGCACCCGTCGGTGTCAGTCCACAGTCTCCGACCACGTGTGCACACACTGACTCTATCCTGAGCCAGGCCCTCTAGCTAGTTTTCTCCCTTGGTAGGATGCTACCATTGGCTAGGAGCCCACGGAACTACCTTACAAACCGTGTATGGGAACACCCCTCCGCTATCCTCAAGCGGGTCGGTACTCAACGGACCTAGGGCAACAACAGTGGCTCCATTGCATGGAAAGAAAAGCTATTCTATTGGGATAAGAAACATGCCATCGAATTATAAAACAACATAAACATGGCACAGTTATGTAAAGGAACGCATAACAAATGGGCTGGCAACTTATTAAACCCAACAGGCAAGCGGCGGTTAGATGCCCACGCGCTACATGAAAGTAACGGTCGGAGGCTGGCGTGTTACACTAAGAACGACGCGTCTGTCCCCATCTGTCACTTTCGCCTGAGTTCCAACTCAAAAGCCTAAAAGGGAATGTGACGGTAGGGGCCCTGTGCGTTACATCGATGTAACGCGTTGGGTCACCGCCGTTACATCCACCCGAGGCCAAAAACCAACGTACAACATTCGAAATCAGACGCAGGCGAAGCGACGCGCTCGCCCAGGCGCATCGGACGGAAGCGACGGCCGGCCGACTGGCCGTCGGGCTAACCGCCTCACCCGGTCAACGTAAAACGACTGACGAGTAACGGATGGGGATCCCACCGTTACTCTCCAAATAACGCACCCTCATCGGGCCGTTGTTTGGAAATGACGCGTCCACTAAGGACCGTCAGGCGTGTGATGGTTCCTGGCAGGACCGTCACACCACCAGGAACACTGGCGGGTACGGTTTGAAAACCGGAGCCCTCCCGGACGAAAAAAATCGTCGGGTAACGTCGTAGAAACCTGTAACCTGTCAAACCATACAACCCAAGCAACAAAATGACAGCTAAATACCACACATGCAAAGCCCACAATGCATGAAAATCGAGAATTAAGCTAAAACCCCAAAATTATGAAATATGAACATTAAGCATGCTACGGGGTTCTAATCGAAAGAACGAGCTATAGGAAATGATCCTAGCGAGATCAGGATTCCATCCCCCTACCTTTTGCGAGCCGAAACCGGCGATAACACCGCATGCAAGGAGGTAGGCTCACCGGGCCTTCAAGCTCCACCTCGCTCCCACGATCACCGAACCACGCCGAGATGGGTACCCACGCGTTCCTCTCGACGCGAGGAATCCAACGGCGCCAACCACGCTTCAATCCGCCGGCGATTGGCCTACAACCCAAGAGAGGGGGGGGAGAGGCGATCGCGGAGGAGAGAGAGTGAGGGTGAAAGAGATCGACGGGGAGAGAGAGAGAGAGAGTGAGGGTGAGGGATTAAAAGAAATAAAATTAAAATTAAAATATATATAATATAATTATTATATATATATTAAAATCTTATTAATCTCTAATAACCCTCAAAGCTCCAAATAAATCCGGAAAATACCAAAAAAATTCCTAAAAATCCAGGAAAATAGCCAGAAATTCCAGAATAAATACTAGAACAAAATCCATTAAGGATCCATTAAGGCACGGGCCTTACATTGACAATATTGTTAAACACTTTATTCTCTATAAGAATAAATTTTTTCTTTATATTTTTAGAAATTAGTCAAAACTTTGGTCTACGGGTGAAATTCAATTAATTTGATTTATACCTATTAAATTCAAATCATCGTAGAAAATTTCGATTGCATCTTGGAATGTGAAATCCTTTTTATGGTGATTGTAGAAAAATAATTATTTTTTTTATTGATAAAATTTGGCCACTTTCAAAATAAATAATATTCTTTAACTAAGAAAATTATTGAAGTCATTAAATTGCAAGTTAATATCTTTAATCCGTTTTAATATATCTTACGTTGAATTAATGATTTGATTTGTCATTCTTATTTTTAAAAAATTAGATTCCCTTTTCTTTTTGCACGCTTTTCATTTATTTCTATTTATCACATTTTATTCCAAAACATAATTCAAAATTTTACTTTTATATTTTATTACTTAACCGGGGTGTTACAAGATCTGCTGAAAGAGCTTCCAGATTTTCATCTGAAGCCATAGTTGTTCTTTCCTTGCCTTTATTTTGGTTTTACTTTACAAACGTCAATCTGTAAACCATGTGTTTTGCTGTGCTTACAGTAGTGTGTCCGGTGCTCTGCTTAGAGACCGGAAGTGGTTCTGGCTGGGTTCAGCCGTGTGTGTGCTGGGGAGTTGTCCCCGTGGTTTTGCTGTAGTTGCAGCTTGTGTGTAGCAACCCTGATAAATGAATATTTGAAATGAATTAAAATATATATATATAATACAGATAATAAGAAGAGGGTTAAATGGAGGAATAAAACCCAAGATGTAAATAACGCCTCTCATTAAGGCGTTAATTTAATAATAAACGCCTCTACCTAAGGCGTTATTCAAGAAAGGACGCCCTCACCACAAGACGTCAAATTCCAAACGCCAAAAAGGGCAAGGACAAGAAACGCCCTTTTATTGGGCGTGTTTTAAAACAAGGAACGCCCTTATACAAGGCGCTTCTTAAGAAACGACCTGCACCAGGTCGTCAATTCAAGAATCGACGCCCTGAGCGAAGTCGTTAATTCCATTTGTGAACCGTTCGAACCCAGGGCTTATCCAGGGAAGGATTTACCTAATCCAGTAAGTGTCTACTAGGGTAGGGACTCTATTAGGGATATATTACCCTCAATAAAACACTACTTTTGTTAGGACTCCAAAAATCCTATAAATAAACCTGTCCGGTCGAACCCTAAACCTATTTGATCGATCGCTGCTACGGTGAGTAAAGAACTGAATGTTCTTTTCTTTTTATTTTACTGTCAAATGAAGAGTTACTAACTCTTCATCTCCTTCTCTTCTTACAGGTTGAAGAGAGCACACGACGTGAAGAACAAAGGTATTGTTCTTTTTCCCTTTTTACCTTCGGTCAAGTAGTATGAAGAAATACTAATGTTTCTTCTTCTGTTCTTGTAGGAGTTACAGAACCGAAGAACAAGGTTCTTCATCAAAGCCTTCTCGTCCTCCTGTTATTGTTGCTGTAAGGCAACAACGTCCCCTTTCATATCAATCTTCAAATCTTCAGGTAGGATTTTCTCAAGTATGTAGCCCAAAGTATATAAGGATCATAGTGAAATCATATGAGCATGCACCTGCATATAGTTTTCCTAAGTTTTAAACGTTTCTGATGAATTCTTGAAAGAAACGTCCTTACAAAGGGCGTGCTTTTGAAATATACGACCACAAACGAGGGCGCTACTTGTAAAGAAACAACCTTAAACAGGTCGTCAATTTCAGAATCAACGCCCTGTACACAGGCGTTAATTTCATGAAAATCATAAATACCCATATTATAAAGATGATATATATGAAATCTTGATTCTAATATAATGCATGACTCTTCCTGCTAGTTTCCTGTCCTGTCCATGAAATTTGATCTCGGAAAATTGCTTGTTATATAACTTCGTTACTGTTCATGACCCTTGAAGAATTAACGACCTAAGTTAGGTCGTGACTTGTGAAACTAACGCCCTGAACTAGGGCGTGAGTATGTAAATAACGCCCCTTCACAGGGCACGTTTCTGTAAATTCCTGAAAATATATATTCTGTAAAAAAAAGGAATTAAATAAGTAACGCCCCTTCCCAGGGCGTGTTTTCGATAAATCCTGAAAATTATTTATATTCTGTCAAATATGTAAATAATAAGACGCCTGCTGCTGCAGTCGTCAAATCTTGAAGAAACGACCCTGACCAGGGCACGTTTTAGATAAATTCCTGAATTTTTGAAAATTCTGCAAAATGGAAATATATGCAAAACGCCCTTCTGATAGGCGTTAATTACTTGATACACGACTTTACTTAAGTCGTTATTTTCTGAAAAATGATTTTTATCCTGATTCTGTTAACCGATGGTTTCATATTCTACATATACGTATATATCGGCACTATTCTCCACTCCGTGAGTATAGTCCCACTTTTCACGTTGTTTTATCGATCACACTCAACTCTCATTGACATACAAGCTCTCCATTGGACATTCCATTCCTTTGGACTAGCGAGTTAGTCATAGAGACCTCCGTAAGACTCCTCGTACCTTGGATTTCCTCAAGGTCGACTGAGCTGGTTGTATCCTAAAAAACCCATTATACTATTTTGCCATGTCACTCTAAAGAAACATGGTATACCGGCCCTTATGATTATACAAAGAGTATACCATAAGAAATTCTTAATGGGATGATGATATCATGCCATATCATGTCGTTCTTGTAAAAACCTCAATTCTATGATAGGAATGAGGGTATCTTACCTTTGATATACTGTTCATGTAGACCTCAATTCTATATAAAGAATGTCCATACTGATTTGTCATGGTACCCAAGTTAAGGGAATCATATTCTACCTAGATTTTTATCGATATCGTGATTATACCGTTATTATCGCCATTCTATGTCCTTTGTCATATTTTGGACTCTATTCTATCAAAGTTGT
This sequence comes from Amorphophallus konjac, assembly GCA_022559845.1. NCBI lineage: Eukaryota > Viridiplantae > Streptophyta > Magnoliopsida > Alismatales > Araceae > Amorphophallus > Amorphophallus konjac. The sequence continues at coordinate 137,852,237 of CM040128.1, read as the reverse complement.
CATACGTGTCTACAAGCTTGATTATTGAAATTCTACGTTGGCTATAAACAAGAGTGGATGTCAAAACACATGATAAATGCATGCGCATATAGGGCCCGATCTGGTCCTGGGAGGAGCACCCGAAAGTACTTGTGTCCATGGGAGTTAAAATGATAAGGTATCTGGCATTATACCGAGTACTTGACTTGCTTGATTGGACATTCCACACACATCTTGTACTTGAATCGTACTTGACTTGACATGAATTGCGTGACCCGAAAAAGGGTAATTTACTTGCTTGATACATGATAGCCAAAGTTCTTGACATGACTTGTTAAACGTACTTGCTTGAATATCTTGAATAAACTTGTTATCTTGTTGAAAGTTCATGATTAAGTTCATCTTATTTCCTTGATATTACATTCTCTCTATCTTGTCGTTTTATGCGAGCATGCATAGCTTTATTGCATTCATGAAAGATGTAATTACTTAAACCCCTTGCTAGTACTTGAGATATAATTTTCTACTGAGCGTTCGCTCATTCCGTTTGTCCCTTTTTACTTTTCAGGTAAGTCCAACGACGATGGAAGTCAATCGGATGGAAATGGTCAAGAGTGAAAGAGCTAGAGCTTGTCCAAGTGTCATCTAGTCTTTTTCCTATTTTCTTGAGTCAAATATGTATTCTTTTCCTTTTTATTAAACAGAGTATTGGATTTGTAATAGTCTATCCATTATGAGATAAAGGATTGGGTTATCTTGTTATTTTGCGCATCTCTGTCTTTGTGTCGAATACACGACCACTCTGATTGACATGATTGATATAAACTCGTCACGCGTCTCCGGGTATCTTCCGCGCTCGGGACGTGACAGTTTTTGTGGTATCAGAGCCTAAGGTATTCAATTCCTAGGGAAAAAAAAAAACCCAAGTCCAAGGATAAGTTGAACGTTTAACCAAGTGAGATTGGGTAGAACCAAGGGGTAAGAGTCAATGAGTCTTTTAATAAGATCACAGTGATATAATACTAATGTAGCTACTATAATTGTAGGATAATGGCTGCCGAACGTGCTCAATGGCGCAACATGCAGCGTACCCTCCAAGGGATGACTCAAGTGCTACAACAGGTAGCACAAGGTGGTACTCCACGAGCTGGAAGCTTACACCAAGCCTTTAAGAACATGAATCCCCCGAAGTTTATGGGATCGACCGATCCGGACGATGCCGAGCATTGGGTTCGGGAAATCGAACGCATATTCCGTGTCATGCAATGCACGGATCAGGACAAAGTTCTATTAGCTACATTCCAGTTAGAGAAAGATGCTAGATGCTGGTGGGAGTCTATTGAAGCAACCATCGATCCTACTCAAGTAACATGGGAAGAATTTGTGGAATACTTCAATGCTAAATATTTCTCGGACCGAGTCCAAGAAAAGAAGGCTGCAGAATTCGCTGCATTAAAGCAACGATCTTTATCATTAGCAGATTATGAAGCTCAGTTCTCCAGGTTGTCTAGATATGCTAAGCATCTTATTAGCACGGAGAATATGAAAGCCCGTAGATTTCTTAATGGGCTTAGGCCCCACTATATTACTCAACTGGCGCCTATGGACATCCAAGTTTATTCTGAAATAGTGCGCCGAGCTCAATTACTTGAAGATGCCACGGAACTATCTGATAGGATCCGTGGAAAAGATAAGAAGGAGCAAGTCACAGGTTCGGGTTCTTTTAAACCCAACTTTAAGAAGAGGCCTAGTAATGGAGGTCCTTCCTCTCAAGATCAAAAATTCAAGAAGACCAAGCCCTTCTCTATCACCACTACACCTTCAAACGTAGTGTGCAAGCATTGTGACAAGGCTGGTCACAAGACCGAAGAATGCTGGAGGAAATTAGGAGCTTGTCTCCGTTGTGGGAGTCGCGAACATCGGATTCCCGATTGTCCATTAATGAATGACCAAGCCGGTGACGGTAAACGCCCGGTGACGAAGAATGCTCGTCTTCATGCAATCCAGGAGACCGAACCAGAAGAAGAAGGTGGACTGGTAGAAGGTACATTAACAGTTTGTTCCAAAAGTGCTTATGTCTTATTTGATACGGGTGCATCGCATTCCTTTATTTCTAAGAAGTTTGCCGACCCGTTACCGTTAGAACCAGAATGGATAAAAATAGTTCTAACTACTCCTCTTGGAAGCGAAAATGATGTTACTCATCACTACCAAAACTGTGAGGTAATGGTTCAAGGTAGGAATTTACCTATAGATCTCATATGCCTCGATCTAAAAGAGTATGATGTTATACTGGGAGCGGACTGGTTATCCAAATACCAGGCAACGGTTGATTGCCGCAATAGCCAAATTGCTTTCAAAGATTTTCTAGAGTTAGTCTTTACTCGCCCCAAGAGTCGGAACAAATCCCCTCTTATTTCGGCTCTTCGAGCAAGCAAGCTCGTTAGGAAAGGATGTGTATCCTTCCTTGCCTTTGTCACTGTTAAAGAAGCTAAGGAAACCAAGATAGAAGACATTCAGGTAGTGCAAGAATTTTCAGACGTATTTCCGGAAGATTTGCCGGGATTACCCCCTCAAAGAGAAGTGGCCTTCACCATTGACTTAGTCCCTGGTGCTGGTCCAGTTTCAAAGGCACCCTATAGAATGTCCCCTGCGGAACTCAAAGAGTTGAAGGAGCAGTTGATGGAACTAATTCGAAAAGGGTTTATTAGACCAAGTACTTCCCCGTGGGGAGCACCAGTCTTATTTGTGAAGAAGAAGGACGGATCCATGAGATTGTGCATCGACTATCGACAGTTGAATCATCTCACTATCAAGAACAAGTATCCACTGCCGAGAATCGATGAGTTATTTGATCAGATTTCAGGATCCAAATATTTTTTCAAGATTGATCTCAGGTCGGGATATCATCAATTAAGAATCAAGGATGATGACATTCATAAGACTGCATTCAGAAGCAGGTATGGCCATTACGAATTTGTTGTTATACCTTTTGGACTAACAAATGCCCCTGCTGCCTTTATGCAGTTAATGAATAGTATATTCAGGCCTTATCTAGATCAATTTGTGGTGGTTTTCATTGATGATATATTGATATATTCCAAAACTAAGGAAGAACATGAGGAGCATTTAAGGATCGCATTGCAAGTATTGAGAGAAAATCAATTATATGCAAAGCTCAGCAAATGTGAATTCTGGCTTGAAGAAGTGACTTTCCTCGGACATGTGATATCCAAGGATGGTCTATCTGTTGATCCATCAAAGGTTGAAGCTGTTAGAAACTGGGGAAGACCAACCAATGCTAGCGAGATCAGAAGTTTCTTAGGTCTTGCAGGCTATTATCGGTGATTCATCAAAGATTTCTCTAAGATCGCCGTACCACTTACAAGATTAACTCGTAAGGAGATCCGATATGAATGGAGTGAGGAATGTGAAAGAAGTTTCCAAACTCTCAAGGATCATCTCACTACAGCTCCGGTGTTAGCTCTACCAATAGAAGGAGAGAAATTTGAGGTCTACACAGATGCTTCTGGCATTGGCCTCGGATGTGTCCTAATGCAACAAGGAAAGGTCATAGCATACTCTTCACGTCAACTGAAGAAGCATGAGGAGAATTACCCCGTCCATGACTTAGAACTGGCCGCGGTGGTATTTGCCCTAAAGATATGGAGACACTACTTATATGGAGTGCAGTTTACTGTATACTCCGATCACAAAAGTCTCAAATATCTATTTTCACAAAAGGAGCTAAAAATGAGACAAAGACGCTGGCTAGAATATCTCAAGGACTTCGACTTCAATATACAATACCATCCTGGAAAAGGGAATTATGTTGCTGATGCCCTTAGTCAAAAGCCGAAAGTAATGATAGCCAATTGTATGATACAAGAATGGAGGTTGCTAGAACAATTCTCCGAGCTCAATATAAGCTTGGACAAGGAAGCCAAATTTGTCACATTATCTCATGTAAGCATACAGTCAGATTTATTATCTGAGATACAAGCGCTTCAGGATGATGATCCTATATTAGTGGAAATCAAAGGCAGATTAGAAGGACAATCTGATTTTCAACTAACTTCTGATGGAAGATTATTATTCAAAGGTAGAACTTATATACCCGACTATCCAGGATTAAAGAAGAAGATCTTAGATGAAGCTCACCGATCAAGGTACACTATTCATCCAGGATCAACCAAAATGTATCACGATGTAAAGAGGAACTTTTGGTGGCCAAATATGAAAAGAGAAATAGCAGACTATGTATCTCGCTGTCTCACATGCCAACAGGTCAAGGCAGAACACCAAAAGCCTGCTGGAAAACTACATCCTCTAGATATTCCTAAGTGGAAGTGGGAGGACATTGGTATGGATTTCATCATGGGTTTATCCAAATCAAAAGGAGGACATGATAGAATATGGGTTATTATTGACCGTTTAACTAAATCGGCGCATTTCTTGCCAATAAAGAGCCGATGGTCAATTGATGTACTAGCTGCACTATACATCAAGGAAATAGTCAGGTTACATGGAATTCCTGTCTCAATCGTGTCTGACAGAGATCCCCGTTTCACTTCTCATTTTTGGAAGGGATTACAACATTCGTTGGGAACAAGGCTCAACTTTAGTACTGCTTTTCATCCTCAAACGGATGGTCAGACCGAGAGAACTAACCAAGTTGTTGAGGATATGCTTAGAGCATGCATCATTGACTTTGAAGGAAGCTGGCACGATCACTTGCCACTAGTGGAATTTGCATATAATAATAGCTACCAAGCTAGTATCCAAATGGCACCTTTCGAAGCTTTATATGGAAGGAGTTGCCGATCACCCTTATGCTGGAACGAAGTTGGAGAGAAACAACTATTAGGTCCAGACATGGTAAGGGATACAACTGAGAAGATACAAGTAATCAGAGAAAGATTGCAAGTTGCTCAGACAAGGCAAAGGGCTTATGCTGACACAAGAAGGAGAGATCTTGAATTCCAAATCGGAGATCATGTATTTCTCAAGATATCACCTGGACGTGGCATGCGAAGATTTGGTGTTAAGGGCAAGCTTACACCAAGATTCATCGGACCATTTGAGGTACTCGAACGAGTTGGTGAGGTTGCTTATCGCATCGCGTTGCCTCCTCAATTGTCCGACGTGCACAATGTGTTTCACATATCTATGTTGAAGAAGTATGTGCACGATCCATCTCATATTATTGAACATGGAGATCTGGTGATCCAGAAAGATCTCACCTATGAACAGAAGCCTATGAAGATCTTAGATCGAGAAATACGAGCTCTAAGGAATAAGGTTATTCCCATGCTCAAGGTGCAATGGAATAAGAATCCTGAACACGAAGCGACATGAGAAACCGAGGAATCTATGAAGAAACGATTTCCCGAGTTGTTCTAAGAGGTATATACTCTACACTCTCCGCGTGTATACATGATATGCAATTGAATTTGGGGACCAAATTCTTTTTAAGTGGGGGAGGGTGTAGCAACCCTGATAAATGAATATTTGAAATGAATTAATATATATATATAATACAGATAATAAGAAGAGGGTTAAATGGAGGAATAAAACCCAAGATGCAAATAACGCCTCTCATTAAGGCGTTAATTTAATAATAAACGCCTCTACCTAAGGCGTTATTCAAGAAAGGACGCCCTCACCACAAGACGTCAAATTCCAAATGCCAAAAAGGGCAAGGACAAGAAACGCCCTTTTATTGGGCGTGTTTTAAAACAAGGAACGCCCTTATACATGGTGCTTCTTAAGAAACGACCTGCACCAGGTCGTCAATTCAAGAATTGACGCCCTGATCGAAGTCGTTAATTCCATTTATGAACCGTTCGAACCCAGGGCTTATCCAGGGAAGGATTTACCTAATCCAGTAAGTGTCTACTAGGGTAAGGACTCTATTAGGGATATATTACCCTCAATAAAACACTACTTTTGTTAGGACTCCAAAAATCCTATAAATAAACCTGTCCGGTCGAACCCTAAACCTATTTGATCGATCGCTGCTACGGTGAGTAAAGAACTGAACGTTCTTTTCTTTTTATTTTACTGTCAAATGAAGAGTTACTAACTCTTCATCTCCTTCTCTTCTTACAGGTTGAAGAGAGCACACGACGTGAAGAACAAAGGTATTGTTCTTTTTCCCTTTTTACCTTCGGTCAAGTAGTATGAAGAAATACTAATGTTTCTTCTTCTGTTCTTGTAGGAGTTACAGAACCGAAGAGCAAGGTTCTTCATCAAAGCCTTCTCGTCCTCCTGTTATTGTTGCTGTAAGGCAACAACGTCCCCTTTCATATCAATCTTCAAATCTTCAGGTAGGATTTTCTCAAGTATGTAGCCCAAAGTATATAAGGATCGTAGTGAAATCATATGAGCATGCACCTGCATATAGTTTTCCTAAGTTTTAAACGTTTCTGATGAATTCTTGAAAGAAACGTCCTTACAAAGGGCGTGCTTTTGAAATATACGACCACAAACGAGGGCGCTACTTGTAAAGAAACGACCTTAAACAGGTCGTCAATTTCAGAATCAACGCCCTGTACACAGGCGTTAATTTCATGAAAATCATAAATACCCATATTATAAAGATGATATATATGAAATCTTGATTCTAATATAATGCATGACTCTTCCTGCTAGTTTCCTGTCCTGTCCATGAAATTTGATCTCGGAAAATTGCTTGTTATATAACTTCGTTACTGTTCATGACCCTTGAAGAATTAATGACCTAAGTTAGGTCGTGACTTGTGAAACTAACGCCCTGAACTAGGGCGTGAGTATGTAAATAACGCCCCTTCCCAGGGCGCGTTTCTGTAAATTCCTGAAAATATATATTCTGTAAAAAAAAAGGAATTAAATAAGTAACGCCCCTTCCCAGGGCGTGTTTTCGATAAATCTTGAAAATTATTTATATTCTGTCAAATATGTAAATAATAAGACGCCTGCTGCTGCAGTCGTCAAACCTTGAAGAAACGACCCTGACCAGGGCGCGTTTTAGATAAATTCCTGAATTTTTGAAAATTCTGCAAAATGGAAATATATGCAAAACGCCCTTCTGATAGGCGTTAATTACTTGATACACGACTTTACTTAAGTCGTTATTTTCTGAAAAATGATTTTTATCCTGATTCTGTTAACCGATGGTTTCATATTCTACATATACGTATATATCGGCACTATTCTCCACTCCGTGAGTATAGTCCCACTTTTCACGTTGTTTTATCGATCACACTCAACTCTCATTGACATACAAGCTCTCCATTGGACATTCTGTTCCTTTGGACTAGCGAGTTAGTCATAGAGACCTCCGTAAGACTCCTCGTACCTTGGATTCCCTCAAGGTCGACTGAGCTGGTTGTACCCTAAAAAACCCATTATACTATTTTGCCATGTCACTCTAAAGAAATATGGTATACCGGCCCTTATGATTATACAAAGAGTATACCATAAGAAATTCTTAATGGGATGATGATATCATGCCATATCATGTCGTTCTTGTAAAAACCTCAATTCTATGATAGGAATGAGGGTATCTTACCTTTGATATACTGTTCATGTGGACCTCAATTCTATATAAAGAATGTCCATACTGATTTGTCATGGTACCCAAGTTAAGGGAATCATATTCTACCTAGATTTTTATCGATATCGTGATTATACCGTTATTATCGCCATTCTATGTCCTTTGTCATATTTTGGACTCTATTCTATCAAAGTTGTCATACGTGTCTACAAGCTTGATTATTGAAATTCTACGTTGGCTATAAACAAGAGTGGATGTCAAAACACATGATAAATACCTGCGCATATAGGGCCCGATCTGGTCCTGGGAGGAGCACCCGAAAGTACTTGTACCCATGGGAGTTAAAATGATAAGGTATCTGGCATTATACCGAGTACTTGACTTGCTTGATTGGACATTCCACACACATCTTGTACTTGAATCGTACTTGACTTGACATGAATTGCGTGGCCCGAAAAAGGGTAATTTACTTGCTTGATACATGATAGCCAAAGTTCTTGACATGACTTGTTAAACGTACTTGCTTGAATATCTTGAATAAACTTGTTATCTTGTTGAAAGTTCATGATTAAGTTCATCTTATTTCCTTGATATTACATTCTCTCTATCTTGTCGTTTTATGCGAGCATGCATAGCTTTATTGCATTCATGAAAGATGTAATTACTTAAACCCCTTGCTAGTACTTGAGATATAATTTCCTACTGAGCGTTCGCTCATTCCGTTTGTCCCTTTTTACTTTTCAGGTAAGTCCGACGACGATGGAAGTCAATCGGATGGGAATGGTCAAGAGTGAAAGAGCTAGAGCTTGTCAAGTGTCATCTAGTCTTTTTCCTATTTTCTTGAGTCAAATATGTATTCTTTTCCTTTTTATTAAACAGAGTATTGGATTTGTAATAGTCTATCCATTATGAGATAAAGGATTGGGTTATCTTGTTATTTTGCGCATCTCTGTCTTTGTGTCGAATACACGACCACTCTGATTGACATGATTGATATAAACTCGTCACGCGTCTCTGGGTATCTTCCGCGCTCGGGGCGTGACATTGTGTTTCTTTGTTTGTGTGTGTGTGTGTGCGTGGGGTTCATCCCCATGTGTGTTGAGGACATCGTCCTCGTGTGGAAAAGTCTCAGCGGTTTGGTGGGGGGTGGATGTAGGTCTGCGAGTTTGCAGACTGAACCACCTTAAAAAATCCCTGTGTTATGAGTTGTGACTTCTGTGATTGCTCCATGTTTCCTATCCCCTTTCACAGGTTAGGGTGCTAGTTTCTACATGCTCGTTTTAGATATTTTCTAACGCATACACCAGCATCCTTCTCACACAGCTCACTAGAGTCTTATTGAGCAGCTTATCAAGTCTAACTATTGAACTTTGTATGTGGGTGCGTCGACCCCCTAGGTCATTGCGTCGACGCACTCTCTTGATGAACTGCCAACATTTGAGGGTGTGCATACCTCAGCAGCCTCTGCACTGTGCTTTTGCCATTTTCATTTGAGCTATTCCTATTGCATCTGCTGTGCATTGTGTCTAAGTATCTCATGTGCATTATAGCTGCTAGTCATGCTTTAATAAGCTAAGGTTTTAATTGGTCACAGTCTTTTGAAAGGATCTATTCAACCCCCCCTTCTAGATCTGGTTGCTCTCAAGGGACCCAACAATTGGTATCAGAGCCAAGCTCTATCATTTCCAGATCTAACGATTTGCAGAGAGGATCCATGTGCAACTATATCATGTGCTCCTTGCTTGATCAGTTTTCAATGCTTTCCTTTCCGATCTTCGATGGTTCTAATTTCAGTGACTGGCTAGGAAAAATGTGTAGGTTTATAACCTCATGTGATCCTAAGCTCTGGAAGATTATTACCAATGGTCCTTCCAGCCTGCCAGTAAACAAAGTCAAATGGACTAATGAAGACAAGTCCTGACATCTTGACAATCTCACTGCTTTAAACTTGTTGAGAGTAGCAGTAGACTCAAACACAACTTCATTTGTTTCTAGTTGCAGGTCAACCAAAGAAATCTTGGATAGCTTGATCAACATCCAGAAAGAACAAGAGAGGCATAACTGCTTGATGGGTGACAATGATGACCAGCCGAGCAACCCTTCATCTCAGGTAAGCTCCGAACCTGAAGATTTTACATTTGATGAACTCATGGATGCTTATGACGTACTGGCTAAGCAGTATAAGAAAATCAGTTCAGAAAATAAAAAATTGAAAAGGTGTCTTAGGAACAACACTCATGAATCCTCTTGTGAAAAATGTGCCGAGGTTGAAAATATAAGTGAATGTATGATGTTTGATGTGAATATGCATAAGGAACATAATGCTTCCTTAAGAAAAGAAAACAAAGTTCTTATGAATAAGATCTCCAAATTTGAAGAGAATGAAAAAGAGCTAAGAAAAGAGATGGATTCTATGTCTGATGATCAGAAGTTCTTTGATGAACTGGTTAACAATGATGAGCTCATTGAGGGAAATGAAGAACTTAAAAGATAAATTGATGCTCTAAATGATAGGTTGTCTGCCTATGAAAAGGGGAAGCACATTGAGGAAAATGACTATGAAAAATTACATGTGCTAGAACTAGAAATTGAAGATTACAAAGAGATGAATGGCATATTGAAGGACAAGATCAATGCCTATGAGGAAGAGCTTGCTAGCTCTGAACTGCACATCTCATCCCTGAAAGATGAGATCTTGGATTTGAATAATTCATTGTCTAAATTTATGGAAGGCACTGAAAATCTGGACAAACTCTTGGGAACTAAAGTAAATTTTCAAAAAGAGGGTCTTGGTTATGCTCCAGTCAATAAGAAATCCTTTGGAAATAAGATCCATACTTCTTTTGTTTCTAGCTCCAATGTGGCCAGCACCTCTAATCTCCCTTCAACACAACTTGCCAATCCGGAAATTCAAGAACAGCCCACTGTACAAAAAACCCAAAAATCGCATAAAAATCAAAAAAGGAAGAAAGCCTCCAAGCAAAAATAGAAAAATGATTTTGTTGGTATTTATATGCATGTTGGGAAACTGAATGCCAAACACCATGCTTGTCACAATTTGAATGTTCAGTGTTTCTATTGTCGACAGCTCGGTCATATTATGCCTAACTATTTTATTTTGAGGAATAATGAATTCAGAGCATGCAAGGACATAACCAACAATGAAAAAGGCAATGGCAAGGGTAAGGTCGATGCTGGGAAGAAGTGTGGTCAGCACACTCCTATTCAAAAGTCCAGGAATGATACAATGCATTGACGCACCTCCCAGGGAAGGTCGACACACCTTATGGCTAGAAAAAGAGACCTTCCTATTCGATGCTTTCACTGTAAGAAGCCCAGTCACACAGTTAAAGACTATTGGCAAAAGAGAAGGAAAAATAAATTTCAAGCCATGAATACTAACCCTCGTGATCACACATGAAAATTTAATTCCAATGCATAAACGAGAAATGTAAGACATCATGTGTGCTATTTTTGCTATGGTGAGGTTAGGCATGAAATGAATGGTTGTTCCTGGATGAGGAAGGATGACCTAGTGGATCGGAGGTGGAGAGCACCCGTCAGAAGAGCATCCAATCCTTAAGACCCAAGAAAACTTGGGTACCCGAAAATGCCAAATGAGATTTTGGTTGTGGGGATGCCTTGGAGCTGAACAAGGGTCAGTCAAAAAATAATAGCTCAAGGCACTAGTATGTAAATAAAATTTTCATTTTATGTTAAATCTGCATGGTAGGTTCCCTTGTTAGTTGTTTACAGTAAACTCTTAACAAGGTCTGAGTTCCTCCTTCATGAAGTTTGCTTGTGCTGTAAATGATGAATATCATTCTGCTTCTTCTTGCATTATCATGCATATCATACTAAGGAGAGGACCAAGAATCTCGCCCCGTACTTCATTGCATTGCATTCCCTGAAAATGATTCATCATGCAATAACCTTTTTGGTATATAGAATGGTGATTTGTGGAAAGTTGGATAAAGTCCAACGGGAAACGATCACTATGCGTGAGAGGATCCGTGGATCAAGCGAACTGCCTGGTACCATGGGTTAACTATTCATATAAGTCCTAGGATGCATATTCACTTATCAAGATTCTCACTAGGACACTTGGAATTTGAATGCATACCTTGAGGGGTTGTCAGCACAAAAAGTTTGATTTGCATATCTGCAAAATTATATTTTTTGTACAAATCTGTTCTGCATCACACAATTGAACTACATCTCATATTTTGCATAGACTTAGCATGCATGATAGATCGAGTGCATACTCAATGTATTGAGCATGTTGATAAGGAGGTCTTTCATTCTAAATTTTTCTGGAAGCTTGCTTGAATTGGCTCTCTTGTTGAAAAAGATCAATTGTCGTAATGCCTCTTAGGAGCATTGCCATGTAGAAGCTTGCTGAATATTTTTGAGTTCTATTGAATCCTTTTTTTCATGTTAAGCCATGCTCTAAAATCTCTTGAAAATCCTTCTGTCGTGCACCTATTGTGATTTCACAGTGTGTCAACGCACTGATCTTGCTGAGTCGATGCTATAGTGGTTTTACCCTCAAATCTGAGTTCTGTCTAGCCATTGTGCGTCGACTCCCTGTCATGCCTGCGTCGACGCACCAGCTTGGTTGATGCTCCTGTTCACTCACTTCAATTCCCATCTTCAGGTTGAACATTGATCACTCTTGTCTGCTAAGCATCACATGTCCTTTTTCCCCTAGTAACATCCTTGTTAGGCATATCTTGAGGGGGAGCATTCCTGTTCAAGTTCGATTGAGCCCATACACTCAGGGGGAGTTTTCTCTTAATATTCTCCACTTAGAGTTCATTGTTTATGTGACGACCCAGACTCCAGATACCGAGTAAACCCGATACCACTTGGATTCTGAGACGCCTCCCAAGAGCGGTAAAGCTCCGAAGGGATAAAAGGAGTGTGTGAAGTACATTGAACTTTAGATAAAGTAGTAAAAAATTAATTTCTATGATCAGGATTACTAAAATAGCAGAAATAAAATTATATTTTTATAACAATTAAAACTAGCAGAGTCCAATCTAACTAAAGTACAGTACAATAGAAAAGAGAACATACTCTCAAGTCGGGGGAAGCCCGAAACTGGCAAACGCTGGCAACTAAGAACCACACACTGCACCTCCAAGCACGAGGAAGAACATCTACACCTAAAAAGTTAGGGGTGAGCCTCGTCTCACTAGCTCAGTAGGGGTCCCGCAGAACCCTACCACAAAACAACATAGTAACAACAGTGCCAAACTACAACAGTAAAGCAGGAGTAGGTGTAGGAACAACAAAAGTAAAGAGGAGAAAGTCGTACTGAACAGAATCACAGCAGTCGATCGAGCCTTGACCCTCTAAACTACTCCAAACAACAACAGAAAGGCGAAGCCCGATCTCACAAAGTCGTGTGTTACCGATCCATTGTCAAATCATGAAACCCATATCGCGAAGGCCTATAGAAACAGACGAAGGCCCTACAAAAGACCTACATGGTCTAAAGCACTAGACATACACGATCCCACTGTCGTGTATGCTACAGTGACCTCGGGTGAAGCCGAACACAGACTACCAGGCAAGTCACGCCAACAGTGACAAAAAATAGTCACGAAAGCCACAAGTCATCGTGTCGTATGGCAGAAACACCTCTTCACTAGAAGAACAGCCAGATGCGTCCACTGACATCTTACACTACATCTCAAGCGTCTCCCACTCGCCTAGAATGGTGGTAACTGAGACACCAAACTAAGCACCAATGAACTACAATAACGAGTGACTAGTCAGGGTCACGCCCTTCGGTGCTCGTCCAATGCCCCTGACCAGGTGTGCATACACAAGCTCAATGTCTTGAGCCAGGCCTCTAGATAGTTTTCCCCTCCTGTAGGACTCTCACGGCAAGACAAAGGGGCCCATGACAACCAACCTACAAACTGTCTCAACCGGGAACACTCCCGCCACCACTCCCAGGTGGGCCAACACACAGGAAAGTGTCATCAGGCTACGACTAGTGGAGGCTCACTAGACACAGAGACTCTCAAAACAATGAAGTACGGATATGTCACAGACGTAACCATCACAAGTACCACGAAGCACAAGGCTACACACAAAATTGTTGCCAGACTCAGGACAGACAACTAGACCTGCTAACGCAACGATCCTTGAGTCACAAGACTCGAGTCAAGATCGCTGCACATCACGGTAACACGCCGTTAATCAGCCTAGTCCCTAAGCCAATAATCACGGTAAAACACATTATGGAAGACGACAAAGAACAACCGGATCCATAACAGCAATAATGAGTCCTCGACCTCCGAGCCGCACAATGGACTCACAATTCCGCATAACACGAAACATGGAACATGAGGGATTATCAAAGCCCTCAAACCACATGGACACATAAATTGAGATACGCTGATACCTCTAAGCATCTAAAACCATGTCTCGGTCCTCACAAGATAGATGAGAGACTCACGAGGTCACGTGTCAACCACTGGGTCACAACCGGGTTGACCAGAAACCATAATGACCCTCAAAATAGCACGGAATACCGTTCGGTACAATGGCACTCCTAGACACCATATAACACGGTCATAACCCTCATAGGATGCCCAAGACATCCATGGAACAATGGGCTAACCAAGGGGTCAAAGCCACCACAATCGAAAACCAAACCAGCAAAGAAAACACCCCGAAGGCAGTCGCGGTTGCGAGCTAGCCATGGTTCTCAGCAAGCCACGCTCACGACTAAAAACCCAGACGCGGTTAAGGATTAGTCGCGTTTACTAGTCAATTCATAGCCGTGGTTCCAGGCAAACCGCTTCTGGCCTATGAATGGAAAACACCTAAAGAGAGAAGAAGAAGACAGAGTCGACACTTCACGAGGCGGAGTTGACTCCAAGATAGACGCGGTTCCAAGATAGACGCGGTCGTGCAGACGCGATCAACGACTAGCCGCGTTGGGAAGAAGACAAGGCAGGTGGAGACGAAGATAGGCAGACACAGTTTTAAGACAACCACGGCCATCAGACGTGGTTAAACACCGACCGCGTTCTCCCACCGCCATACACGTCAAACCGACAAAGCCTAAAAAGTAGACATGGTTCAAGACCAACCACTACCAAGGTCGAGAGTCGAACGCGGTTTCTGCAGAACCGTGTTTAGCCTCCGGCCCAAAATCTACAAGACCTCACAAAACTCGATCTTTCCACGCCCCAATTGCTTCTAAACGATGGGGAAACATCCCTAAAGTCAATATCAACCTTCCACCAGTCGGAAGGGATCAAACCAACCTCAAAACAGCTAAAAACGGGCGATTCCCACGAATCGACCCAAAACGACTCACGCGGGGAAATGGCCTCGTACCGGCCCCAAATCACATCCAAATGGATTCAAACTTGCGGGAAATGAATCCTAACATGCCAGGGGTTCATAGTTTACCATTTAATGTGAAAACCATCGCCTGGAACGGTGAACATGGCTCACACCCCCCGAAGATGGTTTCACCCTTAAAGTTGAAAAACCTAAATGAACTCACATCGTTTAGCTCCAAACCACGAGAGGAAGCAGGAAAAGAGTTGGGTATCCATCCCCCTACCTCCACCGAAGATCTCGCGCGCCGAAACAGCCAAACCACGTCGGCTTTGAATCCACGAATGGGATCGTGCCTTCACCACGATTCATTCCTCACACCATCACGCTCCACGACATCTCCACGGCATCTCCACGTCATCCCCGGGCCTCCTCCGTCTGTAGCCGAAGCAGATGGGGAAAGAGGAGAGAGAATGGAGGGGGAGAGAGTGAACGGCGGTGAGGAGAGAGGAGAGGGTGGAAAGGGTTAAGAAAAAGGAAAAGGAAAAGAAATTAACAACTTTCTTAAAATCTGATTTTTGGCATGAAATTCTATAAACTCAGAAAAATATGAAAAAATAGTCTCTGCGATCCTCGGAACGAGCACAATGCACCTGTAGCGTCCCAGAGTCATAAAACTCAACGGTTAACTCTCCACGGGGTTCCGCAAGTTATACAAGGGAAAACCCTGAGTGGATTATAAAACACGTTTCAGGACCCACGAAAGCGCTCTAAAAGTACTCCGATTCCGATCCGAAGAATCCAGGGTATTACAGTTTATATTTCAGACCAATGCCAAATAAGTTGATGGTTCATTGTATATAAACTCTAAATCTGGGTTTAAGGGTCTTGAGAATGAAATTCAAGTGTATGGAATAGAATTAAATTAGATTCAAATGAACTATTACCTTATCTCTTCCTCAAATCAGAACATCGAAATTATTGAGGCCACCTTAGTTAGAGCTTTCTAAATTTTGTATTGTCTTTAAACATTCGAATGATCTGATGAACCTTAAGGGAAAAGGCCTAGAAAGTTAGGAAATGTGTTAGCGGAGCAATGACTTGGACTGACTGAGAAAACATAGTCCCTTCACTGAAGAAGTGATGGGAACTATGTCATGAAGTATACGTTCAGTTAACTCTATTTAAAGAATTCAGAAAGATAAAACATAAGGCAGAGCAATGGCCAAAGCTCATTGAGAAACCATGTCCCTTCACCCAAGAGGTGACGTGGACTGTGTCATGATATGACAAGCCACCTTTGTTCAAATTGAGACACGATAGTTGGTGAAATTTTGAGTAACCGGGGAGTCTGACATCTAATCAATGTGTCTCCTCGTGCCAAAGGAATGAACTAAACTTGGGTGTCCTTGAAACATTGAGCAATATGCAAATTTGTTGAAAACAGAATGCTTTTATTGGTATCTTAATTATGTTTAAATGTTGGCATGCCATTCTGAAGGCTGACCCTCAAAGGTTTTCTGCACCTTCGCATGTTTATCTTCAATACTAGTTTAAAGCTTCTTCTCTAGGGCTGCCTCATGAAATTTATGTATAAGATGGAAATGGATGAGAGCAAGGTATGTTGTCTTGAGTAATTTGCTTTAGCTCTATTAAATAAACCATCACATGTTTTCAGGATTCTTACGCTTAGATTTTGGGCTTATACCCTTTGAACCATTAATGCGAATATTGGTCTTGATGTTTTTGTGCTCTAAAGGGAGAATGTTGACATTCTCATATCTAAAAAACCCCTGTCATGTGAGCTCTGCAAGCTCTTCTGTTTCAGCCTACTGGTCAGTCTAGATGTCAACTGCATTACTACCCATCCCCATCCGTCATTTCAGTGGTTTCCCTTTCTAGCACTTCCTTGCATTGCCTAGAAAAGAAAAACCGGATCTCATAAAAATCAAAAAATATGAAAAAATTGTGCGTGGCTGCATTTTTGTCTGCATGTGACACTTACTTGGTTGGCTGCTCATAGCATTGTTCAGAACAATCACGCTCATAGTTAGATTGCATTTTTTAAATCCGCTCAATTTGATCAATGGATGCTCAATCATCTCCAATGGTTTCAATCGAAGCGACCCAACAAGTGGTACTGGCTGCATTCTCTTTAATTGTTCCCTACTAATTGATTTCTACTGCTTTACATCTCTAAATGTCTACCCTGACTGATTACATTGATCTGCTGACAAATCTTATCTATGCTCATCTCCTACTTCCTTATTTGGTATCAAACTATGCCCTCTTTGCTGATGGCAAAGGGGGAGAAGTTTTTGATGAGTCATATATGCCTAGGGCTATTTTATGATTGTATTCCTTCAAGAAATGACTCATAATGAACTCTTAATGACTCATAGTTGCCATTATAAAAAGGGGGAGAATGTTGGGCATGTGTGGAACATGTTTGATTCTATTGTTTTGATGATATCTGACTATGACTCATTGATGAGTCTTATTTGCATCTGATGATGTCAACATGTTCAGTTCAGATCACAGTCAAGCAGATCAACCAAAAAGCTTAAAAGACTCAAGACTCATGAGATATGCAAGCAAAGATTGAGAGAAATCAAGAAAGGGAAATTGAGATTTGAAGAAAGGACCTTGGCAGACCAAACTGCATGGAATATGCTCGTAGAAGCTAAGACGTTGCTGACGGCATTGAAATTGAGGTAACTGGATGCATAGAAATCAAGAAAGGCAAAGCAAGAATTAAGTAAGGACCTTGGCAAAACAGGTACCATGACACAAGCTCCTAGCAGCTAAGATTGATGGCTGCACGGAAATCAAGGTAGGTGATGAAAAGGAAAAAATAGTTGGGTGCACGAAAATCAAGGTAGGTGATGCAAAAAGAAAGAAATTAATAAGAGAAAGCCAAATGGAGTTCACCCTCTTCCTCAAACAAATGAAAAATGAGGGCAGACAAATCAATTAAGTAAAAGTGACAAATAGGTGCACAAGGGTGAAAAATAGTTGTTAAGGGTGACAAATAGATAGATAATGGTGACAAATAGGTGTTACCCGTGATGGTGCGGACATACGCCGCAGTACACGCCGGTGGACGAGGACACACCGGAGCCCCTTTAGCTCGAGGAGGACGTGGACGCATCGATCAAGCTTTCACCTTGATTCCATATTTTTTTAGCCTTGTGTGGGCTTTTTTTAGTCCATGTTGACAATTACTATTGTAATGGGCCAAGAGTGGACAAGTGTGAAAGGGCCATAGTGTGAATAGGTATGCTAGTGTGAATGGGTTCACAAGTGTGAATGGGTCACAAGTGTGAATGGGTTACCAAAGTATGAAAGGGGTTATGTCTAGGTCATGACTTGGAGGCTAAGTGTGAAAACACACTTTGGATGGCATGGCTAGTGGAAGGGGGCACCCCCTTTCCTTGGTCCAAGGTTGGCCACCTTCCTTTCTTGACTTGGCCACCTCCCCCTTAACCATTCAAACTTGGATACCTTTCCCACCCCTTGACCCAATTCAAAATTGGCAACTCCCCTCCCCCCTTGGCTTGGTCGACCACCCCTCATGACAATGAGAGGTGGCCCCCCCTCTCTCTCCTCTCCCCATGGCATTCCCCCCCCCCTCCCTTCCATTCTATATAAACTCCCCATGTAAGCTAGTGAAAAGGCTAATGAAAATTTGAAGTTTTGAATGAAAATTGAGTGTTTTTGAGAGAGTGATTCTCTTGGTGTTCTCCCTTGAGTGTGATGCTCAAGAGCTAATCCTGCGACGAGATCTAGCCAGGTGCGACTCCCCTTGCTGAGGTGCGACGCCGAGGCTCCGTTATCGCTACGTTCGAGTGCTACTTCCGAGTCTATCCACATAGATCTCATCTCTAAATCATGAACCTCCCACAGTCATCTCCTTTTCATATCTGAAGCTGGTGATTTTACCAGAGGAAGGTCTCCGAGTTAGGAACGATCCGGCGTCGATTTTGCATCAATCGGACTCGGGATCGCCGGAAAAAAGTCCGATGGTGAAGCTACGCATCGACGCCTGTTCCTACGAGCCAGATCCACTCCTCCCTGATACAAAAATCTCAGATCTTACCTCATCCCTTTTGGATCTAAACTCTGTAGAGGTCGTACCTCTTTCTATCTTCTTTGTAACGCTGCCAACCTCGCATGGTTTGGAGATCTGTGCTGATCGTGGCGAATATTTTCGTGGGACTACGCCTACCACCCTGTGCAGATCCGATCCAGAACTAGAAGCAACTTATAGAAGCTACTTGTCTCCCTCCTCTCAGATCTGACCAAGCCCTTTAGTCTGCGTCTACCTCTAGACGTCGCCAACGATCTACAACAAACGGCGATCCATTCTGACACTGGGAACTATTTTTTCCTTAATTATTTGTCTACCTGTGTAGTTCTGTGCGAGCAGAACCAGAGGCCTAGTGTAGTTGTCGTCACGTCCAGATTTGACCAGATCAGATCACGCCACTTGGCCAAGGCTTTCTTCCTCAAGTCGCCGACATTCTCCAACAAACGACACCCTGATCGAACATCGGATCTATCCGTACTGACCTCCGCAACTTTGCTACGCCGGGTGACCAGCCCGGGTAGAACCACTCGGCTTCCAATCGGCTCACCCGATTGGCCCCGACTCGCCTCTCTCGTCTCCTACAAGTGTGGCCCGTCAACCCGTGTTCCAGTAGCCTCGAAATTCATGCTTGTAGCCTATTATCTCCCTGTGAGGAGTGGGCCATGTTTCTGAAATTGTAATCATTACTCATTTGTGTGTATCGGGGTTGTTCGGATTCAGCCGGGGTTTTCTTCCCCACGCGCTAGTCGTGGAGGTACGCGCGACGTTCCTCATTCCTACGTTTGCTTGTTTAGTATGTTGTTATATATTCTGTGTTTGTGAGAGTAGGGCCATACCCAATTACGAATCATCACGGTTGTGAGTGTGAGTATCTGTCCCATAGCCCAGTCGAGCACCAAGCTTGAATTGGATCACCCTAGGCAACAGTGGTTCCTTAATTGCTGCGATCATGTGCTTCCCTCGCAGGGATGATCGTTGGGCTAGAGTGAGTTTCTTGTTGAGTGATGCCTCCACTCAGAGAACGCCACGAAGGTCAGCCGCCCTACTTACCTTAGCATGCAAGTGTTGGCCGCACTTCGAGTCAGTCGTAGGTCTTAGTCCATTTGAGTCTCGTCCCGCATCAGTTTGGTATCAGAGCATGGTTTAAGTCTAGGGTCATCTTGTCCTAGGTTTGCATTTCATTCCTATATCTAGTATATCAAAAGGTGTTGTCGGAATGATAGGTTACGCCTATCAGGAAGGTAGCAGTCTTGCGTAAGTGGATCTTCGGATCAATAACTCTGCCACGTACCGGATACTGGTTGAGCCTAGGTTCCTCAGTTCGCATTAGTTAGTGCATTCCAACCTTTGTGTCGGGTATGCCCACCTAGCAAGGTACCCAATACCATCATCCCGCGTCTATGGCAAACCCACGGGATACCGCCCCTGGAGACCTACACTCCTTGCATGAGGTGATGATGGCCCTCATGGCCTGGATGGACCAGTCCGAGGTGACCAATAAGAGCTTCTCAGACTGTATGGATGGCCGGCTTAGAGCCATGGAGGAACAGATGGAGTCATCCGACAGATCTGTCCAAGGTCTGGTCGGACGGTTAGATAGAATGTCACACGGGGACTCTCCTGGAGCGGCCCAGGGCCCACCCGCACCCACTCCCGCGGTGGCCCAAAGCCAAGTCGCTCCCAAGGCCCAGGTCCAGCCCGCTCCCGAGGCCCAGGGCTAGCCCACACCTGCTCCTCAGCTCGCCCCTCACTGGGCCATTGAACCACAGCAGCATGACTTGGTCTAAAGGACTATGGGTCCAATAATGCCTATAAGGGGTATGGTCGATGCCGTCGTGGCTTTCATCAGCCGAGGGATGAAGAGGATGATACAGTCCATAGGACCGTGCGAGCAGACCCTCACACTTTTGACGTGTCCTTGGACCCAAAGGTCTATCTTGATTGGGAGGCCGGCATGGATTGGTACTTCTAGTGGTTCTAGATGATGGACCACGGGAGAGTCAAGTTCGCTAAAATGAAGCTATTAGGGCAAGCGCAAACTTATTGGAGGAATGTGGAGAGCTTGCTATTTCAGTGCCAGGAGCCCCAGGTTGAATATTGGAATGAGATGAAGAACAAGCTACGGCTTAAGTATCTTCCTGCCACGTACCGTCAGAGGCACATTCACAGGTGGTAGAATCTCAACCAAGGGGATCGGTCCATGTCCGAGTACATCGCAGAGTTTGATGAATATTTTTTGCGATGTGACATCTCGAAAGAGAGCACGATGCTTGTTTCCCGCGTCCATCGTGGTCCGCGGCCCCACTTTCAGTATGAACTCTTTCACCGCAATGTAACCACCCTAGAGACTGCATATCAAGTCACTCTTGAGTTGGAGCAGTTTGAGTCAGAGTTCTCTCATGTCTAGCGACCGGGGACCATCTATTTGTGTGGGTCCGACCCTCGTACAATGCCAAGTTCTTATAGTCGGTTTCCGGTGGCTCATCCCCTAGAACCCCCTCGCTAGGACCCTACTACTCTCAGGCCTCGCACTTTTTCTCCAAGGGATCCTTCCCCTCGCCAACAGGCGCCATTCCCCACCCCGCACCCTCAATAGCCCACGTTGCCTGCCTGACCCCAGCTCCCTCCACCCCCAGCTCGTCGAGAAGACAAGGGAAAAGGGACGATAACCGGTGGGGCATCCTCAAGCATAGGGCCGCATGACCAGTGCTATAGGTGTGGTGGAGTTGGCCATTTTACAGCCAAGTGTCCCACCCGGGAATCGCTGGCTATTTCGAACACTCCAGCCTGCGACCCTACACCAGAGCTAGTGCCCGTCAGCTATGAGCCGGATCCAGAACTCGCGGAGGAGTTCTTTGATGAGCTATTAGAAGAGCACGCTGACGTCCCGGGTACTCAAAACCAGGACCATGTGCAATTGGGTGTGATCCTCCCAAACCTCTGAAATCCCATAGGAGGCCAGTAGGTACATAGGTGTCTATGAGTCCCCAACTTTGGGTTGTGTCGTTTGTATGTTTGTATTACTTATGGGTGTCTAGGTTTGTCTAGGGTCATGTATGAGTCTGTTTTGCTTTATTTATACAGTTTGTGTGTCGAGTCTAAAAGGCCAGTAACGCACGTTACAAGGAGTTATCTGATGCACGTCGAGGTGCCCGTGAGTTCCCAAAGGGAGAGTACATCGTAGTCAGGGTCATACCTAAACGGTTTCCCTCGGGGGCCGTGAAGAAACTGCAGGCCCACGGTGCCAACCCTTCCGAGTCATGAAACGAGTGGGTTCAAATGCGTACATTATCGAACTACCAGATGACTAGGGTATCAGTTCGACGCTCAATGTTTCAGATCTGGTAGCATATCGGAACCCCGCGGTGATCTCTAGTGAGTTTTTGAGCTTTCTCCTCCTGTTGTGAGTGACACACCACCCGAGAGTCCACCTCTTCCAGCCCCATTACAACAACACGAGCATATAGATTGTATACTGTATGAGCAGGTGACGACCACCAAGAACGGAGCCTACCAACACTTCTTAGTACGTTGGCGAGGATGCCCCGCGATGAACAACACCTTGATCACATGCGGAGAGCTCAAGTATCGGGACCCTTACTTGACGGGGTCGAGTTCCTCCCACCTGGGGAGAATTGGTGTGGACACACGCCGCAGTACACGCTGGTGGACGAGGACACGTCGGAGCCCCTTTAGCTCGAGGAGGACGTGGACGCATCGATCAAGCTTTCACCTTGATTCCACAGTTTTTTAGCCTTGTGTGGGCCCTATTTAGTCCATCTGCACAATTACTATTGTAATGGGCCAAGAGTGGACAAGTGTGAAAGGGGCACAGTGTGAATAGGTGTGCCAGTGTGAATGGGTCACAAGTGTGAATGGGTTACCAAAGTGTGAAAGGGGTTATGTGATGTACACAAACTCGTCGTTTAAAAGCCATGCCACAATTTCAAAAATAACCAAACTCACTCACTAAAAGATATAAAATCTAATTAGAGTGGTAAGAACTGGTCGATCTCATGGAGAAGAAAATTTCTTTTTGAAGCAAGTTGGAAAATCCTTATTTTTTGAATACCAAATTTTGAGTGAGTTTAAACTAAAGGAAAGTAAAATTGCATGGAAATAAACTATTTAAAGAATATGAGAGTGTAACGACCACTAATTTGGGCACTGGCCCAATTGAGAATAATTCGGGCCCGTGAACTCAATGAGCTAGAAATCTGGACAGATTATTGAAGGATCCTTATGAAATTTGTAACTTACTATAGGGAGGTCAGAATTAGGTGAAACTAAAGCCCATGTAATGACCATTAGGTAAGGAACAACTTTGATGAAGAGTGTATCTTTTGAAAAGTATGCCTAATAGGAGATAAGAAGGAGTTATGATAATGGGCCGAAATAGTTATAGAAAACACAGTCACCCGTTAAAATAAGGATATCTTGATCCACAGTCAACCAAATAGAATGGAACTAGGCTCATTAGAAAGCTTGGGCCCTTATCCCAAACTCTTCTGTTGACATAGAAACCCAATTCGCACTAGAACCCAAGGTTCTTAGCCCATTTGTTGTCAGCTGTCACGAAGAGGTGTGACTGTTAGGAGAACTAGGATGTTACTAATGGGAAATTCATAACTTCATCTGTGATTAATGAAATGACCTGAAGCTAAAGCCATACTTCCAAGTGAGATGTTAGCTACAACTTCTATGTTGAGGTCAAGATCAAATACCTGGATTACCTCGGGCTACCGAAAGGTCGCCACTGGAATGAGGGAGAATAAATGATAATATTGTAAAAATCATAACTCGGGCTGGGAATGAGAAAATTCAATGAAACCATCTCTGAAAGTTAGATCTTTAAGTCCTCATGATTTCATCTGAAGACATCCAACCTAAATCCCAACAAAAAAATGCGCTCACTCGCATTTACGATCAGGTAGATGAAAGGTCGTGACTGGAACGTGGTAAATAAATGTTAATATTACGAAAATCATAACTCACGATATAGTTAATGAAATTTGATGAAGCCAAGACTGAAAGTTCGATCTGGAAGTCCTCTTGATTTCATGTAAAGACGTCTCAACCTAATCCAATAGAAGAGCGCACCCACTAGCATTTATGACTGGTGGTCATAAGGTCACATCTGTTCAACCCGAAGGGGTAGTTAGTATTAACTCCTCTTCAAACCAGCGACCTTGGAGCCTTGAGGGACATGGATAAACCCTTGGGAAGCCTGAAAAACTATATAAGGGGGGGGGGGTTCAGGGGTGGCCATCATTTAACAACACTTATCCTCCATTTTCTACCACCTACGGCTCCCCTGGTGAAAGAAAGAGAGGTGAGGGACCTTGGCATTCACATAGGAGGGCGAACCTGCAGCGAAGTCTTGGTGGATCTGGGGTGTGGATCTCATCCCCGGATCGAAAGGAAAAGCTTTAGGTGGATCTGGGGTGTGGATTTCATCCCCGGATCATCGGTCTAATATCTCAAAAGGTAGGCACCTAACCTCAAACTTTAGGGGTCAATGATGCATTAGAATGGTTTTAAAAGTATATTCTCTACACCTTAAAGAGGGATTAAGGGCATGTGGGGACCACCACCATATTCATTTTTGGTTTTTGGTTTCATCAAGTTTCGGGCTTCCATGGATTACCTCTGAGCCTCTAAGAATTAGTAAAGTCCTTGGGAAGGCCAGCCTTTGGGCAAAGTCTGTGCATATTTCCTATTGATCATAAGCAAGGTCTGTGCATATTCCCTATTCATCATAGCAAGGTCTGTACATATTTCCTATTGGTCATAAGCAAGGTCCGTGCACATTCCCTATTGATCACAGCAAGGTCAGTGCATGTCTTACCCAAGCCTTAATAAGGTCAGTGCACATTTGGTATTGTTCATAGTAAGGTCGGTGCATAGGCAAGGTCAGTGCACGATTTGTCCCAAGCTGAACAAGGTCGGTTCACATTCTGTTCTAGGCATAAGTAAGGTCAGTGCACATCACTGTATAAGCCTAAGTAAGGTTGGTGCATGTTTAGTTCAGGCCAAAGGAGAGGTCGGTGCATGTTCAATTCAAGCCATAAGTAAGGTCCGTGCATGTTTTGAGTAAGGTCCGTGCAAGTTTGTATTAGCCATGGGAAGGTCCGTGCATGTTTTGAGTAAGGTCCGTGCAAGTGTGCATTAGCCACGGGAAGCTCCGTGCATGTTTGAGTAAAGTCTGTGCAAGTTTGTATTAGCCATGGGAAGGTCCGTGCATGTTTTGAGTGAAGTCTGTACAAGTTCGCATTAGCCATGGGAAGGTCTGAGCATGTTTTGAGTAAGGTCTGTGCATACCCTGGTAAGGTCTGTGCATGTTTAGTTCAAATTAGGAGTAAAGTCTATGCATGTCCCAGTAAGGTCTGTGCATACCCCGGTAAGGTCTGTGCAAGGTCTGTGCATGTTTAGTTCAAATCAAGAGTAAAGTCTGTGCATGTCCCAGTAAGGTCTGTGCATACCCCGGTAAGGTCTGTGCAAGGTCTGTGCATGTTTAGTTCAAATCAGGAGTAAAGTCTGTGCATTGTCCCAGTAAGGTTCGTGCATACTCTGGTAAGGTCTGTGCAAATCATAAGTAAGGTCTATGCATTGTCCTAGTAAGGTCCCTACATTCTCTGGTAAGGTTTGTGCAAATCATAAGTAAGGTCTGTGCACCTGTGGGTCTGCCTAGATTTTTAGAAACACAGAAAAGGAGAGTTTTGAAAGGGTATTTTATTTCATAAAAATATGAAAAAATAGAAAATGGCAGAAGGCTAAGTTAGGACCCCACAGTAAAAATTTCATGCCCACAGAAATTTTGTACTTTCAGATATAAGTCATTTTCTATGCATGTGTAGCCTAGAAGGATAAACCTGTACTAACCTGAACATGACTGCAAGTGTGTTTAGCCCTCTTAAACTATTAGAAGCACATCTATGAGCATGACTAGAATATTACAAACCCATCTGTGAGCATGATTAAATTATGAGAAGCATGACTGTGAGCTTGTTTGGCCCCTTAATCCGTGAAAGCATGCTTGTTATGATAAAGTATCATACTAATATGTGTAAAATGAGATGTTATGTGAATGCGAATACGATGTAAATGATATAAATGGAAATAGCAGCCTTCTGTGAGATAGGACTTCGGTCCCCGTGGGGGGTGGCCCTGGAATAAAATCCTATTGATTCGGTCTTCGGTCCTCGTGGGGGGCGGCCTTTGTGATGTAGTGTTACGTAACGCCTCAAAGCCACCAAGAAACTAGGTGGGAGTTCGCTCTCGGGTCTGCGTAATACTCTTTCGTTCGTTCGTTCATTTGTGTGTGTGTGGGCCTCCTATGATTGTGGCAGCTGTTGGTTTCCAAGAATATCGAAATGTGAAAATGTGAAAAGGTGATAATATGTAAATTGCTTATTCACTTAGTTCTGGTTGCATGCATGGGTACCTACATGTTAGCTAAAGAATATGTATTTTCCTCATATGAGTTATTTTCAGCGGATAATAATGAATGGATTATGCTACTGTTAACATCTGAAATTATGTATATAATTGATTATATAGATGCAAGTTAACCCCGGTTTGATTAGGCTGCCTATTAAGCGTCACACTCACCCCTTTTGTGACACACGTTTTTAGGAGACATAGAGAAGGTGGTTGAGGAGGAGGCTGTAGCTGAGGAGTAGTGCTAGTTCATAGTTCGTGTGGGTATGTTATGGATGAATGTCTCTCTCATATGTATGGTTATGGGGTGGTGCCTATATGGACTCTTGTTATTTTGGAACAAAGGACATGTACTCTTCTTGGAAATTATGAATGGCTGAGATGTCATTTACATTTCGTGTAATTGTGGTTTCTCTCTCTCTCTTTCTTGCGAATGTATGCATGTTTATAATTGTGCTTCCGTGATACGTGCGATGTAATGTCTCGAGGTCCGATGGAAGAAAAATAATAATACCCATAATTTGGGGAATGGATCTCGGGGCGTTACAGAGTGGTATCAGAGCACGAGAGACAAACCATGGCTACAACCATTCTAATTGCCCGAGTAGTAGAAGAAGAGGTAGGCTAGAGTGAAAAAAGGGGTTGAGTATATTTAGAACCATTTCAAACAGACAAACCCTCATAGGTAATAACTGAAACCATAAGTATTTTAGGGACATATTAAGATAGGTTCTAATGAATACCTATGTATAGGTCCACTAAGGAGCAGATGGGCAAGAGGCCTAGGCAGGCAGAAGGAAGGCAGGACAAGGAAAAAGTGGCACGTCAGGAGCTGGTACCAAGGAACAGGCTGGGGGGTCCATAATGTGTCCATTGTAAACGCACCCATCCGGGGTAGGAGTGCCGGAAGACAAATGGCAAGTGCTATGTATGCGGCGAGGCTGGACATTTTGCGAGGAATTGCCCAACAAGGGTTAAGCAAAAGCCAGTACCACAGCAGGAGAAGATTCAATACAGAGGGCGAGTTCATGCACAAATGCAAGAAGAGGCAAACAATATCCCTACCACAGCTGAAGGTACACTTCTTGTGTATAATATTTATGCAGGGGTTTTGATCGACCCCTGGGGAGGGCTACACACACACTTATACCCACTAGTTTTGCTAAGCAACCGAAGAACAGACCCCAAGTCCACACCAAGCTTGTGATTCCTACTATAGAGGTCGAAATTAATGGAAGGATAGTGTGGGGGGGAGCATACCTCTTAGATATGGCCTAGCGTGTCTCCATAGGGAGAGAACCCTGAAACTGACCTCCCAAGAGGCATGGTAAGAAATGAACAAACCTACCTAACGTAGTTGCAGTGAAGAGGACTGTCCTGGACACCATCAAGGTATGGGTAAGATATTTGTCAGCCTTAGACTTCAAGAAGCTAATACCTAGGATCGTACTTTTCCTGTCTCTGACACACGTAATGCCTACTAAGATATCTAGTTATGTTGATGACATGGATTTTTGGCAAAAATACTCATTGAATACCTTAAACTGATGACCCTACTCCTCAACTAGTTGCAAGATGCTTATCGAAGCTTATAAGGGGGTTCTGTTGTGGCTCATAGTGATAATTCTGCCATGAAAGATAATGTCCATTCAGCATTGACCGATAGTCTAGCTTCCCCACCAATTGCATCAACGGGTTGCCCTGTGTCTCACCAAGTTAGTCTTGAAGTCCTAAGTTGCATGCAATATGAAACCGTTCTCTCATTTTTAAGATTGTTGGGTGGGTAGGCTTTAACATGGAGTTACAGGCTTTTGTAAAGCTCAGTCATTTCAGTCCATATGTTTAAGAAAATATGAAGGGGGACCATGTGCTCCTAAAGGTGTCTCTCCCATGGGAGTCTTGCGATTCGAGGAGAAGGGCAAGCATGGTTCTAGATATATCGGGCTTTTCAAGATTTTGCAAAAGGCTGGCCAGGTGGTTTATCGACTTGCACTTCCGCCTGCCCTGTCACATGTGCATCCGGTCTTTCACGTCTCTATGCCCAGGAAGCATGTCCCGGATGCCTCACATGTTACAAAGTATGAGCCCCTGGAGGTTCGAGCAGATATGTCTTATGTGGAGTAGCCTAGTGAGATCATAGACAAGAAGGAATAGGTACTGAGGAATAAAACCATATGGCTGGTGAAGGTTGTGTGGAGGAATTCTCAATCCGAGGAAGCAACATGTGAGCCGGAGGACAAGATGTGCCAATAATACCCTCAACTATTCGGCGAGTAATTTCTCTTAAAGAGGAAACTTCTGGAGTTAATTTCGAGGATGAAATTTTTTTTTGGGGGGAGAGGATGTAACGACCACAAATTTGGGCACTGGCCCAATTGAGAATAATTCGGGCCCGTGAACTCAATGAGCTAGAAATCTGGACAGATTATTGAAGGATCCTTAAGAAATTGGTAACTTACTACAGGGAGGTCAAAATTAGGTGAAACTAAAGCCCATGCAATCACCATTAGGTAAGAAACAACTTTGATGAAGAGTGTAACTTCTGAAAAGTAGGCCTAATAGGAGATAAGAAGGAGTTATGATAATGGGCCGAAATAGTTATAGAAAACACAGTCACCCGTTAAAATAAGGATATCTTGATCGACAGTCAACCAAATGGGATGGAACTAGGCTCATTAGACATCTTGGGCCCTTATCCCAAACTCTTCTGTTGACATAGAAACCCAATTCACACTAGAACCCAAGCCCATTTGCTGCCAGGCATCACGAAGAGGTGTGACTGTTAGGAGAACTCGGATGTAATTAATGGAAAATTCATAACTTTGTCTGTGGTTAATGAAATGACCTGAAACGAAGGCCATAATGCCAAGTGAGATGTTAGCTACAACTTCTATGTTGAGGTCAAGATCAAATACAGCCTGGATACTGGAGCTATACCCGGATTACCTCGGGCTACCAAAAGGTCACCACTGGAATGAGGGAGAATAAATGATAATATTGTAAAAATCATAACTCGGGCTGGAAATGTGGAAATTCGATGACACCACCTCTGAAAGTTAGATCTATAAGTCCTCATGATTTCATCTAAAGACATCCCAACCTAAATTTCAACAGAAAAATGTGGTCACTCGCATTTACGATCAGGTAGACGAAGGGTCGTGACTGGAACGTGGGAAATAAATGTTAATATTGCAAAAATCATACCTCACGACAGGGTTAAGGAAATTTGATGAAACTAAGACTGAAAGTTTTATCTGGAAGTCCTCTTAATTTCATATGAAGACGTCTCAACCTAATTCCCAACAGAAGAGCACGTCCACTAGCATTTATGATCGGTGGTCATAGGGTCACATCTGTTCAACCCGAATGGGTGCTTAGTATTAACTCCTCTTCAAACCAGTGACCTTGGAGCCTTGAGGGACGTGGATAAACACTTGGGAAGCTTGAAAAATTATATAAGGGGGGGGGGGTTTCAGGGGTGGCCATCCTTTAACAACACTTATCCTCCATTTTCTGCCACCTACGGCTCCCCTGGTGAAAGAAAGAGAGGTGAGGGACCTTGGCCTTCACATAGGAGGGTGAACCTACAGCGAAGTCTTGGTGGATCTGGGGTGTGGATCTCATCCCCGGATCGAAAGGAAAAGCTTTAGGTGGATCTGGGGTGCGGATTTCATCCCCGGATCATCGGTCTAATATCTCAAAAGGTAGGCACCTAACCCCAAACTTTAGGGGTCAATGATGCATTAGAATAGTTTTAAAAGTATATTATCTACACCTTAAAGAGGGATTAAGGGCATGTGGGGACCACCACCATATTCATTTTTGGTTTTTAATTTCATCAAGTTTTGAGCTTCCATGGATTACCTCTGAGCCTCTAAGAATTAGTAAAGTCCTTGGGAAGGCTAGCCTTTGGGCAAAGTCTGTGCATATTTCCTATTAATCATAAGCAAGGTCTGTGCATATTCCCTATTGATCATAGCAAGGTCTGTACATATTTCCTATTGGTCATAAGCATGGTCCGTGCACATTCCCTATTGATCACAGCAAGGTCAGTGCATGTCTTACCTAAGCCTTAGTAAGGTCAGTGCACATTTGGTATTGTTCATAGTAAGGTCGGTGCATAGGCAAGGTCAGTGCATGATTTGTCCCAGGCTGAACAAGGTCGATTCACATTCTGTTCTAGGCATAAGTAAGGTCGGTGCACATCACTGTACAAGCCTAAGTAAGGTCGGTGCATGTTTAGTTCAGGCCAAAGGAGAGGTCGGTGCATGTTCAGTTCAAGCCATAACTAAGGTCCGTGCATGTTTTGAGTAAGGTCCGTGCAAGTTTGTATTAGCCATGGGAAGGTCCGTGCATTTTTGAGTAAAGTCTATGCAAGTTTGTATTAGCCATGGGATAGTCTGTGCATGTTTTGAGTGAAGTCTGTACAAGTTTGCATTAGCCATGGGAAGGTCCGAGCATGTTTTGAGTAAGGTCTGTGCATACCACGGTAAGGTCTGTGCATGTTTAGTTCAAATCAGGAGTAAAGTCTGTGCATGTCCCAGTAAGGTCTGTGCATACCCCGGTAAGGTCTGTGCAAGGTCTGTGCATGTTTAGTTCAAATCAGGAGTAAAGTCTGTGCATGTCCCAGTAAGGTCTGTGCATACCCCAGTAAGGTCTGTGCAAGGTCTATGCATGTTTAGTTCAAATCAGGAGTAAAGTCCGTGCATTGTCCCAGTAAGGTCCGTGCATACTCTGGTAAGGTCTGTGCAAATCATAAGTAAAGTCTGTGCATTGTCCCAGTAAGGTCCGTGCATACTCTGGTAAGGTCTGTGCAAATCATAAGTAAGGTCGGTGCATTATCCCAGTAAGGTCCGTGCATACTCTGGTAAGGTATGTGCAAATCATAAGTAAGGTCTGTGCATTGTCCTAGTAAGGTCCGCGCATACTCTGGTAAGGTTTGTGCAAATCATAAGTAAGATATGTGCACCTGTGGGTCTGCCTAGATTTCCAGAAACACAGAAAAGGAGAGTTTTGAAAGGGTATTTTATTTCAAAAAAATCTGAAAAATTAGAAAATGGCAGAAGGCTAAGTTAGGACCCCACAGTTAAAATTTCATGCCCACGGAAATTTTATACTTTCAGATATAAGTCATTTTCTATGCATGTGTAGCCTAGAAGGATAAACCTGCACTAACCTGAACATGACTGCAAGTGTGTTTAGCCCTCTTAAACTATTAGAAGCACATCTATGAGCATGCCTAGAATATTAGAAACCCATCTGTGAGCATGATTAAATTATGAGAAGCATGACTGTGAGCTTGTTTGGCCCCTTAATCAATGAAAGCATGCTTGCTATGATAAAGTATCATACTAATATGTGTAAAATGAGATGTTATGTGAATGAGAATACGATGTAAATGATATAAATGGAAACAACATTCTTCTGTGAGATAGGACTTCGGTCCCCGTGGGGGGGCGGCCCTGGAATAAAATCCTATTGATTCGGTCTTCGGTCCTGGTGGGGGGCGGCCTTTGTGATGTGGTGTTACGTAACTCCTCGAGGCCACCAAGAATCTAGGTGAGAGTTTGCTCTCGGGTCTGCGTAGTACTCTTTCGTTCGTTCGTTCATTTGTGTATGTGTGGGCCTCCTATGATTGTGGCAGCTGTTGGTTTCCAAGAATATCAAAATGTGAAAATGTGAAAAGGTGATAATATGTAAATTGCTCATTCACTTGGTTCTGGTTGCATGCATGGGTACCTGATAGGATCTTGCAAAGGTGCGCGAAGGATTCAGAGGGGGGGTGAATGAATCCCTCTATTAATACCTTGACCTAATAAAAATTTAATTAATCCAAACACAAAGGCCTGATTAAGGCAAATCATAGACTCGAATGATTGATGTGCACCGGTAAACCTTGATAGTAGAACAAATATAATAGAGCCTAGTCATGCATCTAACGATTCACAAGAGACAAGCAGACCACAAAGAACACAAGGAATTTTTAGATGGTTCAGTCTACTGCCTGCAGACCTACGTCCATCCCTCACTCAAATCCGAGTGAGGCTTCTTGCTGCCAAACAGCTTGAAACCGCTGCGCAATATAGCTTGTGTCCGCTGAGTCTCACAGCTTGCTTACAAATGGCTGAGCAACACAGCTTGCTATCCAGAGGATCCCTCCTCTGACCGCTGAGGATTACAGCTTAACCTCCACTGCCACACAGCTTGAACAAAAGATCAAAATGAAATGAGAACGATGAAAGATAGCGACTGAAAGCTGACAATAAAATTCGATAAAAATCGCTCACGCAGGAGCAAACTGGACTGGATTTGATCCAAGTACCAGTGGACAGACTATCAGTGATTCTTCTCACGATCTCACTCTTTCTCTATCTCTTTCTCCTTTTCTTCTGCTCTCTGAATTGGGCTGGCTGTTGGTCTTTTTTTTCTTCGATCCTCAACCTTGTATACTCCTAGTTCTCTCTGATTGTTCTTCTCTTCAGACTTCAGAAAAGATTTTTACATTTTTCTTCTGTCTCAGAATCCCGTGCTCACACACTGGGCGTGTGGAGGGAGAACTCCCGCCCAAATGCTTCCAGGAGGCTCTCAGCCACGTGTCACCATCTGAGCGTTGTAGCCTTCCACGTGGCAGTCTTTTGGAGGACGATCTGTCTTGGATCACGTGCCCCTCCTTGGAGATTGGGATCACTCGGTCTTGGTTCTCCGGAGAGAAACCCTGTCAGAAGAACATGGGTCATTTAGTCAAACACTTAGCACGAGTTGCACCGACACGAATAGAGAGTAAGCATAACATGCACCGAGTAGGAGTGTGCAAGTCAACCATTGCATTGACTTATTACAAGGTGAACCGAGAATTGCACCGATGTCAGAAATTGTAGCGGCATGAGTTGCACCGAGTTGATGTGAGCTGAGCAATAAGTGGAAAATGCACTGACTTATGAATGTGCATGACACCATATGCACGGACCTTAGTGTCCAAGCGTGCAACAAATATGCACAGAGTCAGAAATGTCTACAACATGCACTGACTCTAAAGTATCTAGGACAAACTTTGCACCAAGTTGGATTTGCAGTCCAAGCAAGAGCTGCACCGAGATGCCAGATAGAGATGTGCAGAGCAAAACTTGCACCGAGTCAAGATTTCCAGTCCAAGTAAGAACTTGCACCGAGATGTAGCAATTATGTTCAAGTGAACACTTACACCGAGATGGCGGAGAAGAATGCACGGACAAAGAAAGATGCAAGACAGAACTTGCACCAAGATGTAGATATCCTGTCAAGTGAAGACTTGCACCGAGATGGTGGAGAGGAATGCACTGACACTAAATGACAAGACTGAACAGTGCGTGTTGGTCAAGAATTGCACGGACCTAAAAATTACACCGACCCCGAGAGGTGAGATGCAAAGGCAAGATATGCACGGACCTTGATGCACATGATGCATTGAAATGCACTGACCCTTTTATGTATGAGACAAATAATGCACCGAGAGAGAAACGGGACGACAGTGTGTGTGCGAAAATAGAAACTTGCACCGAGGCAAGCACTTATGCGTGAAATGTAAAACTAAGCTAGACTTGCACCGAGCTAGATTTTTTTTTTTTTTTGGCGAGACAACACATGCACTGACTATGATTTATTCTATGAGATATAATGCACTAAATGGACCATACATAATAGATAGAATTGAAAGATTTAAACACCTTAAACTAAACATGATTCATAGAAAGTCATTACCAAAATTAGGGTTCCAGCAATCTCCCCCTTTTTGATTATGACAACTATGAGTCATGTATGATTAAGCCATAAAAAAGATTCAATTCTCAGCATTCAAACAAATGTGTTCACAGTCTGTTGGAGCATGCTCAGAATTTAATCACACGCAGACAAGATAGAAAATGCATTGAACACAACAAGTGTGCAAACGAACAAAATGCAAATATGCAACATGTAGGAATGAGAAGATGCTTCTGTTTGTATTAAGAAAATAAACATTAGTGTTTGAATGTACATCTCTTTTCACAAAAAAGGTATTGGAATCATCGCATCAGCACTTTTTTTTCTTGTCAATATCTCAGCAGTATATATGAGGTCTTCTTTGCAGCATATACCCAGCACCATACATGAGGTCTTCTTCTCCCCCTTTGTCATTATAAAAAATGGGGAATTGGGAGAAATTAGTGACCTCGGTAACTCCCCCTATCTCTTGGAGGATATGCTGAACTGGAGCCAGAGATGGGAAGCCTATTCATCAACGAGGTATGAAGATCTCTAATGGAGTCTGCCAGTTTATCGAGTTTTTGATACACGGTATTCCCCAGTCTTTCCACTAGGGAGGTGGTTGACTCTTGTTTGGTGATAGATTGCTTAACGGTCTCTGAGAGGGTCTGCAAATTAGACTGGACAACTTGAAACTTTGTGATGATTTCTGGCTGACTGGTCGCTATCTTGTTTAATGTGCCCTTTATCTGTTCAAGCTCAATTTTTAGATCAAAAGTATGGTTAAGAATTTTATCCATATTGCTGAAGATGAAAAATTTGGGTATCTTGAATTTTGCTGACCATGTCACCCACTCGGGTGTTGATACGCATAAAAGATTCTAAAATCTCTCGTACTGCTTCATCAGTTTTTCGTTTAGCAGTTAAAAACTCTATCCCTTGAACTTTCACAATCTTTTCCAGATGTTTCAGTCGGCCCTCTACTCTGTCCAATTTAAGAGTATGGGACAAAAACTATCTGTTCATCAAGTCATTTTGATTAAGTACAATCTCTGTCAAGTTGGACAACATCTGTGCAATATTAGGTTCAGCATTTGTTCCATGTGAGCTAGAAGTGAAAGGTACTAGAGTCTGGTAACTCAGTGTAATACTCATGTTGCTGTTCAGAAGGTGGAGGAGGTGGTATGCTAAGACTAATCAATTCTCCAAAATGTGGACCATATTCAGGATCCTAAGAGAAAGTCATTTTTGGATACATTCTGTGGTGAGGGGCAGGTCCCATAACAAATTCTTGTGATTCTTCTTCAGTTGCCCCTGGAGCTGGAGCAATTGGTTGCTCATGTGGAGCTTCTTCAGTAGGTCTTTGAGCTCTTTGTTGTTCATCTTCCTTTTCATTGACCACAGACTCGGCAATTTCTTCATAAATCACCTCAGCAGCTTCTTTCATAACCTCGTCGACCAATTTAGCCATTTCCTCTTCATCTAGGATAATTTCCTTTTCTCTGTCACTAAGTTGTTCTTCTATTGGAGCCTCTTCCTGCGCTAGCTCTGCTTGATTAGTGACTAGTCTTTCCTGAGACTGCTATCCAAAAACATCAAGTATCTCATGGATATGTTGATCTAGTTCCTGAATAATGTCCTCATCCTGAACATCATGTTCAATTGTTTCATGGATTTGAGGTGCCTCAAGTGCTGTATCTACAGTTGTGTCCAGTTACAGTTCCAGCTCATCAGAACCTTCAGTTGCTTGCACTTGAGCTGGAGGTTGATCCTCCCCCTGACGAATAGGTTCCAAAGGTGACTGAGCTGACTGACTTTCACTTTGAGTCAACTCAAGAATGTGAGTTTCTTTGGATGAGGCTTGAGTGGGCTGTTCAGACACTGACTCAACCTGGGTCTCTGTGTCACTTTCCAATGGAGTATCCTTTGTAGAAGGAGTACTCGTTAGTTTAGTTCCTTTCTTCCTCATCAAGGTATTAATGAAGCCCATGCTGTAGATGTTTATCTTGGGGATCGATGACACAACTTCACCATCTAGGGAGATATTTTCCTCTTTAAAGATTGTAGTCAAAGGGGCAGCATAGGGAAAATATCTTCTTGACTCCTTGCAGGTTCCCATAACTTGAATGATTACTTGCGACAGACATACCTTAATTTTCTTCAGCAAACAATACAGAATAAACCGTTGGGAATCTGTCAGTCTTCCCCTTCCTCCAACTTGTGGAGTGATCATTGAGGTGAGAATGTGATGGAGCAGTCTCTTAGGTGCAGAAACTTTGTTGGTGTTGTAATGACCGAGCTTAGTCTGTTGCTTGTCATGGATGTTTCTAGGCAAGTCAGTGATGAGGGCAAACGCAGCATGTAGATTAAATGTAAACCCTCCTTCGACCTCTCCATCTACAGGAACTCTTAGAGTCCTGTGTAGGGACTGCCTAGATAGCTCTATCACTTTTCCTTTGACCAGAGAGAAGACTATGAAATTTTCAGCATCGTACCTCAAGTTGCTGTAGAATTCTACTACCAAATTAGGGCAATACACCCTATGCATGCCTAAGAATTCTTTCCATCGTTGGAACTCAAACAACTCAAGCACCTCAGGGAACTCGGAGACCATTTCTTGATCAGTGAAGTCAACATACTGAGGGGGTATAATCTTCCCAGCTTCCAATACTAGCAGAGGTTTCTCTGAGGCCTTAGTAGATGTATTTCCCTTCCTCGTGGTAGAAGTTGCTTTCTTCTATCTTTTTGTCCCTTGAGGTTGTACTGCGGCCACCGTGGACATAGAATCTTCTAGCTGCGGCTGCTCCACTGCCTTCCTCTTCCCCTTGCTCACGGCTGACGAAGTAGACATGGCGGCAGTAAAGATGGAGGAAAGACGAAATGTGGAGAAGAAGGGGGGTGCACTGAGAGGAGAGAAAGGTTGGAGAAGCGAAGGGTTGCAGGTTGTGCACGCGCGAAAGAGACACGGAGCGGCAGGACGCTTCAGCTTCGAAAGAAAGGGTAAGATGGGTAAAGTAGACAGGGTTTCGTATAGAGGAATACAGCCTACTTTACCAATCTTCAGTAGATAATACCCAAAATACCCTTAACCTAAAATAAAAATGCCTTTCTTCGTAGAGAAACGATTTACGGGATATGAGATTATATCTTACAGAGTAATTCTTCGCAAGATATCTCTATGAATTGAAGTCAATGAAAATAAAACAGCTTAATCAAGGAAACATCTCAGACAGATAGAATCATTGATCTTACTCGACTTTTTCATTAGCCAAAACTGATCGAAAAACCCAGTTTTTTTTATATTTTCCTTAGGCCCGAAGAAGTTAACTGAGAGAACTATTGGGTCAACCATATATATTTCATTACCCCTCTTCTTTTTAAAAAAAAACTTTTATTGAGTATTCCAGTATAACTGCACCTTTTTACACAAGAAGACATGTCGATCAAACACCAGAATCCCTGGTTACTCAGTGCAATTAACTTTCATACTTCATATGATGAACAGAGTTAGCATTAATTATCATGACATAACCTCTGAATTTCTTTGAAACAGATGGTAAGTTTCTCAAATGTCATGCCATTACTCTGCCAAATTTTCTTTCATTATTTTATATAATGGCGTATTCCGAGTTCTTTTATCAGAGAAATTTCTTGAACAAGGCGTAAGAATCATATAAACCTTAGGTTTTCAACAAGTTGGCTTATTACTAAAGACTTTCAGATATTAGACCTTCTACAAAGCAATTTCCAATATAGACTATTTCACAATCATTGAGAAATCATTCATGCTTATTTGAGAGAAATATTCGGATAAGATTTAATGTTCATACACTGTAAATCACTTCTCAATCTAGATCAGCAAGATATTTTTAGTTCAGAGTGATCTGGGCATTTAATTATTGAAGAGGGTAAAGCTGATAGTATTTACATATACTACTCCCCCTGACTAGAACAACCAGGAACATTTATAGAAGGCAGAGAGTGATAGGAGAGAGAGACCAAGGACAAGGTGAGGAGGATGGATGCCATATGTGAGCAAGGAAAGAGCATCTCGAAAGGCCACAACTTAAAAGGCCATCAACCCACCTGCACTTCTCTCTGTAAGTTAATTATCATCCAGCCTTCAGACAACCTTCTCAATCAAACTCAAGCTTACACCAATGACAGAAACCCACAATAGTATTTTCAAATCCATCAGACACCACAAGATGACTCCCACTAGAGCATAGCACAGCCTCTCAAGATTTTAACCATCCACAAGGTAGCATCTAGCTTACTGTACCAAAACCAGTGACACTCCACTAGAAGAGTAATAAGCTCCTAGGAGACCAGACACTTTGAGCTCAGCAGCAAATGAGATACCAAACTCATGTTCTCTTTTTCAAAAGAATATACCTCTAATGACTAGCTACCTTAGATAATCTAAACTCCCCCTTAGAGTGTGCAGAGATTTCCATCAAACATTATTGTTTCTTCTTAAAGTTCACAGAAATGCTACTCTAAGTGATGACATTGTATTAAACTGCATGCTCATGACAAGTTGATTTTACATGCAAGATTCCTAATCATTCAGCATGATTAATTTCAGAGTGAGACTCACTATCTAGCATTCATCACAAGATTGCACCAACTAACAGCATGAATTAATGACATGACATTGATCACAGTAGAAGGATAGAGATTATGCAGGCAGTTCTAATTGAAAAGAAACAGATATAAACTAGGGAAGAAATTGAACTCTACTAACCTTTGTGTGCCTTGGTTTTATTATCCCTTTGTTTTCCTTCTTCAAGGCACACCTGCAAAATAAGATCAATTTGCGAATTTGGGGACCCAAAGACTCTTGGGTCTTATTAGTTGAGTGACACCTCTAGCAGGTGCACTCCAAGGTTTCCAAGTTTTTCTATCATCAAACTTCAAATCATGGCAGTTATTCATGATATGACCTATTCTCCCACAATAATGACAGTGAATAGCAAAATTCAGATTTTTCTTGACAGGATAAACATTGAATCTTTGTGGGTGCACTTTCGTTAAGATATTTCTATCATGGAAATTGGTATCCCTTTTTGCATGCCGGCATTCAAAGGCTCGATGGCCAACTTTACCACATTAAAAACATGTAGGAGTTTTTCTATTAAAGACAGTTTTGTTCTCAAGAAAATTCTCAGGTTTTGACTTCCTTTTTCCTCCCCGGGCATGCCAGCAGTGAGCTACAACATGGCCCAGCTTCCCACACTGGAAACAATGGATTTTCTTCTTCCTACTGAATGCATGGGGTTTTTCATGAATAATCTTAGCACTGAATTCATCTTGAACCATTATTCTACACTCATGCATATGATGACCCGATATGCCACAGTAATGACATGAGGTGTTCTTTGTGTGTGCATGTGACTGGATGGGAAATTGCTTTGTACCATGCACAAGATCATGAGGTCTAACAGGTTCAGGAGAAGCTTTAACAGCAATGGATAGGAATTTGGTTTTCCTTTTACTTCCAGTCTTTTTCTGATTTCTTTCATTTTGCAATTTTTATCCTTATTTTCAGTTCTCTGAGCAGTGAATTGGAAAACATATGAAGTAGAAGCTTTATCTTGTTCTGAGCTCTTAACATAAACATTTTTCATTCGATTCCCATCAACCTTTTTCGCACCTGGACTGTAACCCAGTCCCTCTTTCTGGAAATTCACATTGACTCCAAGCAACTTATTCAGATTATTCTTTCCTTTTACAAATTTTGCCAAGGAGTTCTTTAAGTCTTCAATTTCAGAGTAAGGGTCACAAAGTTAGCTTCGTATTTGTTTAGCTCAGATTCACACGCAATCAGCTGCTGTTGCAAAGCATCATTCAGGTTCTTCAGATTTTCATTTTCTTGTTGAACCTTCATTTCATTGTAGTTCTCATTTTCCTTCACAACAGATTTTCCTTTTTCAAATGATAGCCATCTTTCAGAGAGAACAGTATTAAGAACCATTAGCTTTTTATTTTGGTCTTTAAGATGCATGTTTTCTTCAATCAGCTTATCTTGAAATTTATCATTTTCTTTCTTCTGAGCCAGCAAAGAATCATTTTCTTCTTTCAAGGAAGTGATTAAGTTTTTCTGCATATTATCATCAGAATCTAAGTCTTCAATCAATTCCTTTAAGAATGCACATTCATTGCACGAACCCTCATTTTCAGTTGAATTGTTTTTCAGGTTCTTATTCTCAGATTTTAATATGTCCAGCTCTCTCTTCAATTTCCTTTTCTCAGATTTAATTCTATCATACTTGATCAACAAATGTTCATTCAAATCTACCAAATCTTCAAATGAAAAATTGACAATGTCAGAGTTTACCTATGACGAAGTTTCTTCAATTTGAATCAGATCTTCATCTGAAGCCATGAGGCATTTCACTTCGTCCCGGCTCCTGCTGGCTGCTAACATGTCGAGCACTTCGGAGGCACAGTGGCAATTGACAATGCAAGAAAATTTATTAGTATTTATCGCCCCTTTTATTTGGTCCAGGGCACTCTGATTCTCAGAGAATTTAGTCTGTCTGTAGCTTTCCATAAGGATCTATCCTTTGGAACTTCATAAGGGCTGTGTGCAATGATTATCCACAGATCTGGATTAATCTGCATCACATGTTCCCTGAACTGGTTGAGCCAGTTATAAAAACCAGATCCTCATATTTCGAGAGATCAACAATCGAGACATCCTCAGATTAAA
Source organism: Amorphophallus konjac (assembly GCA_022559845.1). Lineage (NCBI taxonomy): Eukaryota > Viridiplantae > Streptophyta > Magnoliopsida > Alismatales > Araceae > Amorphophallus > Amorphophallus konjac. The sequence goes on along the minus strand of CM040128.1, from coordinate 137,811,449 downwards.
TCACAGAACTGAATGCAGGACAAATCGAAGGCAAAGATAAGGAACACAGATCAAACCAAAACGCACCGAGACAGAATCTAGGAAAGGATCTGCAGGTCGTGGGACCCTTTGAGCAGACAACCGCTCTGATACCAATTGATAGGATCTAGCAAAGGTGCGCGAAAGATTCAGAGGGTGGGTGAATGAATCCCTCTATTAATACCTTGACCTAATAAAAATTTAATTAATCCAAACACAAAGGCCTGATTAAGGCAAATTATAGACTTGAATGATTGATGTGCACCGGTAAACCTTGATAGTCAAACGAATCTAATAGAGCCTAGTCATGCATCTAATGATTCACAAGAGACAAGCAGACCACAAAGAACACAAGAATTTTTAGATGGTAGGGTCTGCTGCCTGCAGACCTACGTCCATCCCTCACTCAAATCCGAGTGAGGCTTCCTGCTGCCTGACAGCTTGAAACCTCTACGTAATACAACTTGTGTCCGCTGTGCCTCATAGCTTGCTTACAAACGGCTGAGCAACACAACTTGCTATCTAGAGGATCCCTCCTCTGACCGTTGAGGATTACAGCTTAACCTCCGCTGCCACACAGCTTGAACAAAAGATCAAAATGAAATGAGAACGATGAAAGACAACGACTAAAAGCTGACAATAAAATTTGATGAAAATCACTCACGCAAGAGCAAACTGGACTGGATTTGATCAAAGTACCAGTGGACAGACTATCAGTGATTCTTCTCACGATCTCACTCTTTCTCTATCTCTTTATCCTTTTCTTCTGCTCTCTGAATTAGGCTGGTTGTTGGTCTTTTCTTCCTTCGATCTGCAACCTCGTATATTCCTAGTTTTCTCTGATTGTTCTTCTCTTCTATGTTCTTCTTCCCTCTGCCCGTTGTTGTTCTTGTTTCCAGAGAAGGGTTTTAATGTCTAATTTCAGTCTTGGACTCTCGTGCTCACGCATTGGGCGTGTGGAGGGAACACTCCCGCCCAAAATGCTTCCAGAAGGCTCTCAACCACGTGTCACCATCTGAGTGTTGTAGTCTTCCACGTGGTAGTCTTTTGGAGGACGATCCACCTTGGATCACGTGCCCCTCCTTGGAGATTGGAATCACTCGGTCTTGGTTCTCCGGGGAGAAACCCTGTCAGAAGAATAATGGTCATTTAGTCAAACACTTAGCATAAGTTGCACCGACTCGAATAGAGAGTAAGCATAACCTGCACTGAGTCAAGATTTCCAGTCCAAGTAAGAACTTGCACCGAGATGTAGATATTCTATTCAAGTGAACACTTGCACCGAGATGGCGGAGAAGAATGCACTGACACTAAATGACAAGACTGAACAGTGTGTGTTGGTCAAGAATTGCACGGACCTAAAAATTACACCGACCCCGAGAGGTGAGATGCAAAGGCAAGATATGCACGGACCTTGATGCGCATGATGCATTGAAATGCACTAACCCTTTTATGTATGAGACAAATAATGCACCGAGAGAGAAACGGGACGACAGTGTGTGTGCAAAAATAGAAACTTGCACCGAGGCAAGCACTTATGCGTGAAATGCAAAACTAAGCTAGACTTGCACTGAGCTAGATTTTTTATTAGCTAGACAACACATGCACTGACTATGATTTATTCTATGAGATAACATGCACCAAATGGACCATACATAACAGATAGAATTGAAGGATTTAGACACCTTAATCTAAACATGATTCATAGAAAGTCATTATCAAAACTAGGGTTCCAGCAGTACCTACATGTTAGTTAAAGAATATGTATTTTCCTCATATGAGTTATTTTTAGCGGATGATAATGAATGGATTATGCTACTGTTAACATCTGAAATCATGTATATAATTGATTATATAGATGCAAGTTAACCCCAGTTTGATTAGGATGCCTACTGAGCGTCACACTCACCCCTTTTGTGACATACGTTTTCAGGAGACATAGAGAAGAAGGTTGAGGAGGAGGCTGCAGCTGTTCATAGTTCGTGTGGGTATGTTATGGATGAATGTCTCTCTCATATGTATTTTTATAGGGTGGTGCCTATATGGACTCTTGTTATTTTGGAACAAAGGACATGTACTTTTCTTGGAAATTATGAATGGCTGAGATGTTATTTACATTTCGTGTAATTGTGATTTCTCTCTCTCTCTTTCATGCGAATGTATGCATGTTTATAATTGTGCTTCTGCGATACGTGCGATGTAATGTCTCGAGGTCCGATGGAAGAAAAAAAATAATACCCATAATTTGAGGATCGGATCTCGGGGCGTTACAGAGAGAGTTAAAGAAGAGAAATTGGAAGAAGATAGAGAGAGAAAGAACTAGCAAAACATAATTGCAAAAGATGAATTTTTATTGCTAAGGAAAGATTACAATGTCTATGAAAGCCAAAATTACAACTCGAAGTAAAAGAATAAGGAAGAAATAGAGTCAAGAAATTTGAAGAATAGCACCGCCGTCTCCTTGCCGAGCCTTTGAGGAAGATCAACCCGCCTTGGAAGTACACGCCGCCTTTAGAGCACCGAAAGAAGAATCTCCGCCAAGGGATGTGTGAAGAAAATAGATAGAAGAGGAAGAAGATTTTAAAACTAATTAAGAGACATGTGTGTGCGTGAGTTGAAAATAGAGTAAAGAGAGATTGAGAGAGAGGTTACGGTGGGGTTGAAAACACAGTAAAAATTAAATTAAAAATAGAACATGAGAAGAAGAGGAATAGTTTTAAATATAAGAAGAATTATAAGATGGGGAAGAAGAGAACGTTGTAGATCTAGATGAGAGGAAGAAAGTTCATGAAGAGTGCAGAGAGAAAAAACATGAGGAAGAGGATGAAAACTGAGGAAGAACAGGGTGACGTTGCGCGGATGAACAGTGAAAACAAACCAGGATAGAACCTTGAAAAATTGAGAATACCTTAAAAATGAGAGAGAACTAGAGGAAGAGAAAGAAGAAGGAGTTGCAGAGAACTTAAAAACAAAAAACTTTGCAGAAGAAAGCAATTTAAAAAGTCGATTATAAAAGCATGAAAAGAGGCTAAGAAAAGGCTAAGATTCTCGCTCGGTCTGCTCTGGGCATCTATTTATACTGTTCAGAAGCTTCCCACGATTGTGGCTTTTGGATAAGGCTTGAATCCAATTTCCCAGCATCAAGGCTAGATCAAAGTAGGTATCTTGTCACGTTTAGAGTCCTCATTTCCCCAAACAAGAATAGATAAGTCCAAATATTGGAAGATAACTTCGATCGGGGTGTTGCGTTCACGTTTCTGCCTCTTGCAAAAATAGTGACTGGGGCGATGGGCGCACATTCTTTTGTGCGACTGAACAGGCAGCCTCTCATTCTTCATTTCCCTTTTTTGATATTTTCCTTTTTTTTCATAAATCAAGGAATTGGCGACTGATCAAACAGGCGCTCATTCTTTTTTCTTTTTCTCAATTTTTCTTCTGATTTTGCGTATAATAGAATGAGCGCCTGCTTGGTCGGCCGCCCATTCTTCTCCAAATGAATTAGCGCTCGAGTGCATAGTCGTTCATTCCTCTTCCTTTTCCAGCTCTTTTCTTTTTTCAATTTTCATCAAATGAATGGGCGCATGTTTACTCGGTCACAAATTTTAATGAGCGCCATTCCATTCAGCCGCAAACTCTTCTTTTCATAATCTGCTTCAGAAATGGCGTCTGCTACAGTTGCCGTTCATTATTAAATGGGCGCCCATCTACTTTGACGCAAATTCCTGAGATTTTCAGAAACTTCAAAATAATCAATAATCTTCATTATAAAATGAATTAGAACAATTGTGTATTTTCTTAAATATTTCTCACATTATTATTTTAACTCAAAATAATGAGAAAATCATGCGAACTCAAATTAATGGTGAGAATGAGATTTTTGCCATATTAATGCACAAATATGCTCGTTAAATGCTTAAAAGTGATGAATGATGCAACTTATGATATGAAATATGACACTTATCACACCCCCCAACTTACTCATTGCTAGTCCCTTAGCAATGCAAAAAAATAAGAATTTAGGACCAACAAGAGTTTGCGAAGTCCATACTTTCAGATCTAGCTCTTCTTTTATAGAATCAACCAAAGATTAGGAATCCGGAAACATTGATATGTTGTGTCCCCTGTGGTTCTGGAGTTTTGATGATGACAAATATTATGCCTCATTATGTTTACATCCTTGATGGTATAATCTTGATGTTTATGATAAGCTGACAGAACAGCTTTTAAGGATGACTGATAGGTCATGAAGTCACCCAAGTCAAAAGTCAACCAGTGACAGGTAAGATCAGTGCATGCTCAGATCAGGTAATGCTCTGTCTACTCTCAGATCTGTATGCCTTATGCCTTGATGATGTTTTAGCTGATATGCATAAATTGTTTTGTGCATCATTTAACAAGTCTGTACATTGTCTCTCATGCATTGCATGTTCAATGTACATACTTTCCTATTACAGACTACTCTGTTAGTTCTCCTGCATACACTCAGTTCATATCTGCTATATGCATTCACTGCATCGGTCCATGTTCTTGTGCTTGTAAGTCTGTACATCCTCCGGTGTTTCATTGCATCAGTCATACAGTCTGCACTCTTCATACATGCCATATCACACCCCTCAAAACACCTCTAAAAATTCTTAAAATAATTTTGTATGTCCCCCACATAGTCCTCTTCCACCCATAAATTTCAAAAGCCCTAAATCTACCGCCAACCCTTCAGTCAAAAATCATCTTTAGATAGCTACCCTCTTATTCTGCTGGATCTGGATTCTGAGCCAGAAAAGAGTCTATGGTACAGTCATTTTCATTTTCAATCCTTTCACTGGATGGATCTAAAATCAACATATGTTGTAAATTTTTGAGTCGTAGATCCAGTCGCGGATAGCGACCGACATATTCGGTCGCTATTCAGTCGTAGATCGGTCGCAAATCTGTATTGCGACCGAACAGACACTATCTAGCGACCGAATATGTCGGTCGCTATATCATAGTCGCTATATAGCGACCGACATAATTCGGTCGCAGTATCAGTCGTTACCAGAGACCGATTATAATCGGTCGCCTGACCGGTCGCTAATAATTCGGTCGCCATTCAGTCTCTATTCGGTCGCTACAATTGTTGTATTTTAAAAAATAAAATTAACCTATCGGATTAAGTCGGTCTCAATTCGGTCGCTATTCGGTCTCGAATTATGTTGTATTTTTAAAAATAAAATTAACCTATCGGATTTATTCGGTCTCAATTCGGTCGCTAGTCGGTCTCTAAATTTGTTTTATTTTTAAAAATAAAATAAACCTATCGGATTTATTCGGTGGCTAGTCGGTCGCTAGTCGGTCGCCAAGTATAATTATTTAATAAAAGAAATATAACGTATAGTCGCTATTCGGTCGCAATTCAGTCTCAATGCGGTCGCTAATTTTGCATTATTTTTTTTTTAAAAATTTATTTAAACTGATAAATAAATTACCTGATAAATAACAAATTCATAACATAAATATAAAATCAACTACACAGACAACAATATCGACAAATCTCAAATTCATCACATACAAACACCTGATAAATAACAATTTCATAAAACAATAATAAATCAACTACACGGATCACAATCTCCACGAACCTCAAATTACACACAATTAAAATAAAATCACAAATTAATCATACATCCATAATAATAAAATGACAACATACACAACTAAAATAAAATCACAAATCCTCCACATATGTCTCATCCTGGTCGTCGTCTCGTCCAACATCATCCTGGTCGTCGTCTCGTCCAACATCTCGCGACGGATGATCCTGTATATCATTTAAAAAAATTATAATCAAATCCTTAATAAAGAAATCAAGCATTAACAAGACTTAATAAAGAAATCAAGCATTAACAAGAGTATGCCAATAGTTTAAGCCAGCTCATTTTCATATATATAAATACACACACACAATATAAGTTCAAATTTCATCTTGTATTTTAAAAATGAAGTTTGAGCGCCGAGCTCAAACCGGGCATCCGATTTGGATTCCGTCAGTTCTGACAAGTCACTTTCATCTCCCCGGTCGTATTGGAATGATCGGCACGGCCATCCGACCGGTATTTCGAATTTTAGACCCCCGGACCCGTCCTAACAGTTCATTTGAACTAAGTGTATTTTAAAAATGAAGTTTGAGCGCCGAGCTCAAACCGGGCATCCGATTTGGATTCCGTCAGTTCTGACAAGTCACTTTCATCTCCCCGGTCGTATTGGAATGATCGGCACGGCCATCCGACCGGTATTTCGAATTTTAGAACCAAATGCCCCGTCCTAACAGTTCATTTGAACTAAGTGTATTTTAAAAATGAAGTTTGAGCGCCGAGCTCAAACCGGGCATCCGATTTGGATTCCGTCAGTTCTGACAAGTCACTTTCATCTCCCCGGTCGTATTGGAATGACCGGCACGGCCATCCGACCGGTATTTCAGATTTTAGACCCCCGGACCCGTCCTAACAGTTCATTTGAAATAAGTGTATTTTAAAAATGAAGTTTGAGCGCCGAGCTCAAACCGGGCATCCGATTTGGATTCCGTCAGTTCTGACAAGTCACTTTCATCTCCCCGGTCGTATTGGAATGATCGGCACGGCCATCCGACCGGTATTTCGAATTTTAGACCCCCGGACCCGTCCTAACAGTTCATTTGAACTAAGTGTATTTTAAAAATGAAGTTTGAGCGCCGAGCTCAAACCGGGCATCCGATTTGGATTCCGTCAGTTCTGACAAGTCACTTTCATCTCCCCGGTCGTATTGGAATGATCGGCACGGCCATCCGACCGGTATTTCAGATTTTAGAACCAAATGCCCCGTCCTAACAGTTCATTTGAACTAAGTGTATTTTAAAAATGAAGTTTGAGCGCCGAGCTCAAACCGGGCATCCGATTTGGATTCCGTCAGTTCTGACAAGTCACTTTCATCTCCCCGGTCGTATTGGAATGACCGGCACGGCCATCCGACCGGTATTTCAGATTTTAGACCCCCGGACCCGTCCTAACAGTTCATTTGAAATAAGTGTATTTTAAAAATGAAGTTTGAGCGCCGAGCTCAAACCGGGCATCCGATTTGGATTCCGTCAGTTCTGACAAGTCACTTTCATCTCCCCGGTCGTATTGGAATGATCGGCACGGCCATCCGACCGGTATTTCGAATTTTAGACCCCCGGACCCGTCCTAACAGTTCATTTGAACTAAGTGTATTTTAAAAATGAAGTTTGAGCGCCGAGCTCAAACCGGGCATCCGATTTGGATTCCGTCAGTTCTGACAAGTCACTTTCATCTCCCCGGTCGTATTGGAATGATCGGCACGGCCATCCGACCGGTATTTCAGATTTTAGAACCAAATGCCCCGTCCTAACAGTTCATTTGAACTAAGTGTATTTTAAAAATGAAGTTTGAGCGCCGAGCTCAAACCGGGCATCCGATTTGGATTCCGTCAGTTCTGACAAGTCACTTTCATCTCCCCGGTCGTATTGGAATGACCGGCACGGCCATCCGACCGGTATTTCAGATTTTAGACCCCCGGACCCGTCCTAACAGTTCATTTGAAATAAGTGTATTTTAAAAATGAAGTTTGAGCGCCGAGCTCAAACCGGGCATCCGATTTGGATTCCGTCAGTTCTGACAAGTCACTTTCATCTCCCCGGTCGTATTGGAATGATCGGCACGGCCATCCGACCGGTATTTCGAATTTTAGACCCCCGGACCCGTCCTAACAGTTCATTTGAACTAAGTGTATTTTAAAAATGAAGTTTGAGCGCCGAGCTCAAACCGGGCATCCGATTTGGATTCCGTCAGTTCTGACAAGTCACTTTCATCTCCCCGGTCGTATTGGAATGATCGGCACGGCCATCCGACCGGTATTTCAGATTTTAGAACCAAATGCCCCGTCCTAACAGTTCATTTGAACTAAGTGTATTTTAAAAATGAAGTTTGAGCGCCGAGCTCAAACCGGGCATCCGATTTGGATTCCGTCAGTTCTGACAAGTCACTTTCATCTCCCCGGTCGTATTGGAATGACCGGCACGGCCATCCGACCGGTATTTCAGATTTTAGACCCCCGGACCCGTCCTAACAGTTCATTTGAAATAAGTGTATTTTAAAAATGAAGTTTGAGCGCCGAGCTCAAACCGGGCATCCGATTTGGATTCCGTCAGTTCTGACAAGTCACTTTCATCTCCCCGGTCGTATTGGAATGATCGGCACGGCCATCCGACCGGTATTTCGAATTTTAGACCCCCGGACCCGTCCTAACAGTTCATTTGAACTAAGTGTATTTTAAAAATGAAGTTTGAGCGCCGAGCTCAAACCGGGCATCCGATTTGGATTCCGTCAGTTCTGACAAGTCACTTTCATCTCCCCGGTCGTATTGGAATGATCGGCACGGCCATCCGACCGGTATTTCAGATTTTAGAACCAAATGCCCCGTCCTAACAGTTCATTTGAACTAAGTGTATTTTAAAAATGAAGTTTGAGCGCCGAGCTCAAACCGGGCATCCGATTTGGATTCCGTCAGTTCTGACAAGTCACTTTCATCTCCCCGGTCGTATTGGAATGACCGGCACGGCCATCCGACCGGTATTTCAGATTTTAGACCCCCGGACCCGTCCTAACAGTTCATTTGAAATAAGTGTATTTTAAAAATGAAGTTTGAGCGCCGAGCTCAAACCGGGCATCCGATTTGGATTCCGTCAGTTCTGACAAGTCACTTTCATCTCCCCGGTCGTATTGGAATGATCGGCACGGCCATCCGACCGGTATTTCGAATTTTAGACCCCCGGACCCGTCCTAACAGTTCATTTGAACTAAGTGTATTTTAAAAATGAAGTTTGAGCGCCGAGCTCAAACCGGGCATCCGATTTGGATTCCGTCAGTTCTGACAAGTCACTTTCATCTCCCCGGTCGTATTGGAATGATCGGCACGGCCATCCGACCGGTATTTCAGATTTTAGAACCAAATGCCCCGTCCTAACAGTTCATTTGAACTAAGTGTATTTTAAAAATGAAGTTTGAGCGCCGAGCTCAAACCGGGCATCCGATTTGGATTCCGTCAGTTCTGACAAGTCACTTTCATCTCCCCGGTCGTATTGGAATGACCGGCACGGCCATCCGACCGGTATTTCAGATTTTAGACCCCCGGACCCGTCCTAACAGTTCATTTGAAATAAGTGTATTTTAAAAATGAAGTTTGAGCGCCGAGCTCAAACCGGGCATCCGATTTGGATTCCGTCAGTTCTGACAAGTCACTTTCATCTCCCCGGTCGTATTGGAATGATCGGCACGGCCATCCGACCGGTATTTCGAATTTTAGACCCCCGGACCCGTCCTAACAGTTCATTTGAACTAAGTGTATTTTAAAAATGAAGTTTGAGCGCCGAGCTCAAACCGGGCATCCGATTTGGATTCCGTCAGTTCTGACAAGTCACTTTCATCTCCCCGGTCGTATTGGAATGATCGGCACGGCCATCCGACCGGTATTTCAGATTTTAGAACCAAATGCCCCGTCCTAACAGTTCATTTGAACTAAGTGTATTTTAAAAATGAAGTTTGAGCGCCGAGCTCAAACCGGGCATCCGATTTGGATTCCGTCAGTTCTGACAAGTCACTTTCATCTCCCCGGTCGTATTGGAATGATCGGCACGGCCATCCGACCGGTATTTCAGATTTTAGACCCCCGGACCCGTCCTAACAGTTCATTTGAACTAAGTGTATTTTAAAAATGAAGTTTGAGCGCCGAGCTCAAACCGGGCATCCGATTTGGATTCCGTCAGTTCTGACAAGTCACTTTCATCTCCCCGGTCGTATTGGAATGATCGGCACGGCCATCCGACCGGTATTTCAGATTTTAGACCCCCGGACCCGTCCTAACAGTTCATTTGAACTAAGTGTATTTTAAAAATGAAGTTTGAGCGCCGAGCTCAAACCGGGCATCCGATTTGGATTCCGTCAGTTCTGACAAGTCACTTTCATCTCCCCGGTCGTATTGGAATGATCGGCACGGCCATCCGACCGGTATTTCGAATTTTAGACCCCCGGACCCGTCCTAACAGTTCATTTGAACTAAGTGTATTTTAAAAATGAAGTTTGAGCGCCGAGCTCAAACCGGGCATCCGATTTGGATTCCGTCAGTTCTGACAAGTCACTTTCATCTCCCCGGTCGTATTGGAATGATCGGCACGACCATCCGACCGGTATTTCAGATTTTAGAACCAAATGCCCCGTCCTAACAGTTCATTTGAACTAAGTGTATTTTAAAAATGAAGTTTGAGCGCCGAGCTCAAACCGGGCATCCGATTTGGATTCCGTCAGTTCTGACAAGTCACTTTCATCTCCCCGGTCGTATTGGAATGACCGGCACGGCCATCCGACCGGTATTTCAGATTTTAGACCCCCGGACCCGTCCTAACAGTTCATTTGAAATAAGTGTATTTTAAAAATGAAGTTTGAGCGCCGAGCTCAAACCGGGCATCCGATTTGGATTCCGTCAGTTCTGACAAGTCACTTTCATCTCCCCGGTCGTATTGGAATGATCGGCACGGCCATCCGACCGGTATTTCAGATTTTAGAACCAAATGCCCCATCCTAACAGTTCATTTGAACTAAGTGTATTTTAAAAATGAAGTTTGAGCGCCGAGCTCAAACCGGGCATCCGATTTGGATTCCGTCAGTTCTGACAAGTCACTTTCATCTCCCCACTGAAAATGAACTTCTTGTAACTTATGACCTATGCTCCTTTGTATGAACTGCCCTTCCTTTGCTTAGAGGTGCTGTTCCTGGCTTCCTGCCATGACAGTTACCAGACTTTGGGGAGATCTTTTCACCTAAATTGGCATATTTTATTCATGTCTACATGTTACTTTCCTTATATTATTCTAGCTTTATGAATATTTATAGATCTGTATCCTCCCCCACTCAAGTGAATAGAATTTATACATATCTTTTCACTTTCAGTTCTAACCAAAATCTCTATACACCTATGGAAAATCCTGCAGAACAGTCTGCCTGTTGATTCTAATATCCAGAGGATAGGTGTAAGATGATATTTAGAGTTAAGAAAATGATATTTTCCCCTCCTCAATCTAAATTCTTATATTTTGTAAGATGATATTTAGAGTTAACAAATAGAAAATCAATCAAATAAAATACTTACCGGAGGCTGCTGTGCAGGAGGTGCAGGAGGTGCTCTACTACTATCAATTCCCAAGGATGTGAGCATCTGGGAGACGGTCTGAGCGACGATGGTTGAGATATTCTGAGAGATATTCTGAGAGACGGTCTCGTTGACGATCTGCCTAAACATATCTGGAGTCATGGTCGGGGCGGCACTGGAAGAACCATCTGGGGCTGCTGGTGTGGTAAATGGAGAGGTCGCATGTGAGACCGAACTCGAGCATGATGATAACACCCTAGTCGTGCCCAAGCTATGTCCAAAACCATAAACATGTCCTTTCTTGGGTGCCCCAGATGCTGCAACCCAAATGGCAGGATCCAACTCTGGACGCTGACTGTCATCCCCGTACCTCTCATCCATTCGTCTACTATATGAGTCCTGCAAAAACCAAAAAAAAACAAAACCAAATTATTCTACAATTTAATCTTAAATGAAAACTATTAATGTATACACTTACCGCTACCTCCCGAGCTTTCTCACTAATGTAAGCATTTGTCCCTTTCTTCTTATGAGTTCGATCAAAAAGTTCATGAAATTGAGCTGGCCGCTTTAACTGTGCTTCCTGTTATTCAAATAAATCACAGTTTCATAATAGAAACAAAAAATTTATATATGTAGAAGTGTACTTACTAATCTCGCTTTATGTGTTGCAAAGGAGACAGAGCCACCCGTGTGTAAATTCGCTTCAGGATGCGCTGCTCTGTTTTGCTTTGCTTTGTTTGAATTGGCATTCCATTTCTCCGCTTCCCAAATGTTGCACAGCTCTGTCCAATACTCCTTTCTCATCCACACAGGCCCATGCTCCTTCCATATGTTCTTATCAGTACTTGCACATGCTTTTTTTGCATATCTTCGGGCATTGTACATAAGATGTTTGAAATTATCTCTTGCAGTAGCTGTCCATGCAAATCTAGCACGTAACTCATCTGAATGTTCTGTGAATCGATGATTCCTCTATATATTAACAACAACAAAAATTTATATGTTACATAACAAAGTGGGTTAAAATAATAATTGAAAATGACTTAATATGATAAAATAAGATAAATACCAAGAACATAGAGAACAATAAATCCTGAACACCCATCGGAAAATCAGCAAAGCGATGGATGGGGCCTGGAAAATGTGCTTGAATTGTCTTTGTAATAAATTGTGATGCTTGGGCTGGCTCTATTTTATTCCTGAAATTAAAAATATTAATACCACAATGACGAATAAATAACAAAAATAATGCATTACGTACCCTTCATTTATCCACACTGCCCGCATCGTCTCATTACAACAGCCCTCCCCCTCATGATGACTCGCCTCGTCATCAGCACGTACTATACGAATTAAATAGTATAAATAAAACAAACTATCAAAAAAACATAAATATGCAAATGAACATACCTGACTCAGCTGGGGGAGGTGTAGATCCACTCGCCATGTGTGATGGCGGTGCATAGGCCGTCAATGTACCCGTTGTCAGTGGTAACGGTGCAGAGGCCGTGGGTCCTGTAAGGATAAGAATCAGATAACACAAAAACATAAAGAATTATTTTAAACAAATACTCAAATGAATTATACATGAAAGTATACATACCTACTACCGGTGGTAGCGGTGCATCCCTCGGTGGTAACGGTGCAGAGGTCGTGGGTCCTGTGAAAATAAGAATCAGATAACACAAAAACATAAAGAATTATTTTCAACAAATACTACAATGCATTATACATGAAAGTATACATACCTACTACCGGTGGTAGCGGTGCAGAGGTCGGTCGTAACGGTGTAGAGGTCGTGGGTCCTGTGAAAATAATAATCAGATAACACAAATACATAATGAATTATTTTCAACAAATACTACAATGCATTATGAAGGGAAAGTATACATACCTACTACCGGTGGTAGCGGTGCAGAGGTCGGTGGTATATGTGCAGAGGTCGTGGGTCCTGTGAAAATAAGAATCAGATAACACAAAAACATAAAGAATTATTTTCAACAAATACTACAATGCATTATACATGAAAGTATACATACCTACTACCGGTGGTAGCGGTGCAGAGGTCGGTCGTAACGGTGTAGAGGTCGTGGGTCCTGTGAAAATAATAATCAGATAACACAAATACATAATGAATTATTTTCAACAAATACTACAATGCATTATGAAGGGAAAGTATACATACCTACTACCGGTGGTGAAACGGAAGTAAATCTCCTCCCGCTACCCTCTCCCCTCCCACCTCTGGGAGTCCCACGCCGTCCTCGAACCATATCTTCAACTGGTAATAAAATACATGCATATTCATCAAATAGTGAAAGAAAGAAAGTTACAGAGTATTAAAATTCCCAGATAAAATTGTATACCATTAATCAAACATTCTCCATTTCTTCTTCAGATGTTGGAGATATAACAAATTCAGCATTCACATCTTCATTATCAGATTCATTTTGATCACTAATATATTCCTCCTCTTCGGAGTCCCCCAACTGTATTTCTGGTTGTTCTGGATCGACTTCCTCCACTTCATTCTCTTTAGATAAAGACGGTGCCTCCACAGATTCATCACTAGAAGCAGGCAAGTCTACATCATCACCCAAGTCTGATTGAAAGAATTCGGCATTCACATCCAACTGCTCTGTTTCAGTCAAATCCAACTCATAATCCGGGAAAAGCCTTGTCTTAACCTTGCAAACTGCCCACCAATCATTTCTTTCTTTATTTCTAGACGATGGATACTTTGTATAATAGACCTGCTGGGCTTGTGCGGCCAAAATGAATGGATCATAAGTATTCAATTTAGACTTATGTCTGATATCGACAATCCCATATGTTGTGTCATTTCGAACAGAATTAGGATCAAACCAATGACACTTTAACAGAAATATATGGTTGTCATCTCCGAGATATTGCAATTCTAAGATCTCCTCAATAATACCATAATAATCACATTCGTTTTCATTATATGTACTTCCTTTCACACATACCCCGCTGTTCATTGTTGACTTATTCTGCCCATATTGTCTAGTGTGAAATCTATACCCATTCACAATAAATGCTGGATATGTACGTGCAACTTTCGATGGGCCATAACTGATCACTCGAATTCTTTGATCAGTAATAAAATCATTTTCAACCTACATATGGACAGCACACTAGTCAGAATTTGTCATTGACCCAACAAGGAGAAAGAGTAGTAATAATACTTACACGATATTTCAGCCAAGAAGCGAATGATTTTTCTCGTTCTTTTTCAACCTCCATGTCAGTGAGATATGGACATCTTTGGATTAATTCTGAGTCAAATTGTCTGTATTACGACCATTGGAGCATTATAGATGGAATGAAAAATAATAAGTTATAGACACAATGTAATTTGAGCAGAGAACTTACGCAACATAAGGTTCAACCTCCATACAATTTAAAAGGATGTAAATTTCTGCACAGTGCAATTCTCTATCATTTAGCATCCGACTCGAGGAACGTCCATACGCACGTCCAGGATACTTAAATATCGACAGTCGCTCAGAGTGAACGGAGTCTCCCCCATCATCATTACGTGGTGGCCGAGTTCGACGAGTTTGTACCTCAGGTTCAAAGTACATTGAACAGAAATTTGATATTTCTTCCATAATGTACGCCTCGGCAATGGAACCCTCTACTTTTGCCTTGTTGCGAACTTTCATTTTCAATTCATGCATACACCTACCAGAATGTTCATAAGATAATGAAAAACACATCACCATGTAATTGAATTATGAGGAGAAAATATATATATATTACCTCTCAAATGGATACATCCATCTAAATTGTACTGGCCCTCCTACTTTAGCCTCATATGGTAAGTGTATAAGCAGGTGCTCCATTGAATCAAAGAATGATGGTGGAAATATCTTTTCCAATCTACAAACTGTCGTGATCACATTCTGTTCAATAGTTTCCACATCTTCATACCTGAGCTCTGATGCACATAAAATTTTGAAAAACTGACTTAACTCAGTCACTGCTCCCCATATCGCCTTCGGCATCATATCACGAAATACAATAGGTAACAACCTCTGCATGAACACATGACAGTCATGACTTTTCATTCCATATATTTTCCCCTCATTTGTATTCACGCAACGAGCAATGTTAGACACATAACCATCTGGAAATCTCAACTGTTTTAGCCAAGAGCATACTTCTTTAATCTGTGCAGCTCCAAGGGCGTAACTTGCTTTCGGTTTAACTGTTTTACCATTTCTATCAATAAGGTACAGTTCTGGACGTTTACAATGTATTTTCAAGTCTAAACGGGCATTCACATTATCCTTTGTTTTGCCTGTTATGTCCATAACAGTGTTGAACACATTATCAAAGACATTCTTCTCAACATGCATGACGTCGATGTTATGTCGTATAAGAAGAGTTGACCAATAAGGCAATTCCCAGAAGATACTTTTTTTGACCCAATTGTGATCCTTCCCAAATCCAGGGAGTTGTCTTGTGCTGCTCGACAATTGTGCTATATCTGGTAAGTTCTGTACACGTGCTGCTAAATGTGGACCAGACAACCGTTCAAAATCAGCTTCTTCCAATTCAATTCTGTTCTTTAAGAATGCATCTTTTTGCCTTCTAAACGGATGGTCCCTTGGTAGAAATCGTCGATGACAATCAAACCAGCATGACTTGCCACCATGCTTAAGTACAAATGATTTGGAACTGTCCATACAGTAAGGACATGCTAGTTTTCCATGAGTGCTCCAGCTAGATAACATTCCATATGCAGGAAAGTCGCTTATTGTCCACATCAATGCAGCCTTCATAGTGAAATTTTGTTTTCTGCATGCATCATAGGTAGTAACCCCATCAGTCCATAACAACTTCAACTCATCAATCAACGGCCTGAGATATATGTCTAATTTTTTCCCAGGACTTTTTGGACCAGGGATCAATAATGATAGAAATAAATGCTCTCGTTTCATGCACATATTTGGCGGAATATTATATGGTGTCACGAAAACTGGCCAGCAAGAGTAGGAAGTCACTGAACCTCCAAATGGATTGAATCCATCAGTACATAAACCCAGCCTTACATTACGCGACTCTTTTGAGAAAGTAGGGTGAGCACGGTTAAAGTGACTCCAAGCTTCGGCATCTGCAGGATGACTGATTACATTATGTTGTCGACGTACTCTTTCCGCATGCCATCTCATATGTTGAGCTATCTTTGGTGCCATATACATTCTCTGCAATCTCGGTGCAATAGGAAAATACCGCAATGACATATATGGTATATCTTTTTGCTTTGAATTGTCCCCTTTCTTAGGCTTGAATCTATCATGACCACATATGGAACATGATACCTTACTTTTAGCCTCATTATAATATAGCATGCAATGATTAGGACATGCATCTATTTTCTCATATCCAAGCCCTAAGTCAGTGACCATCTTCTTTGCACGATAAAAATTTTCAGGTAATTTCTCATCTTGTGGCAACATACTTTTGATAATCAGTAACAAACGATCAAAACAAATCTCACTGATGTGAAATTCAGATTTCAAGTTCAATAATTGTGACACCGCAGACAGTCGAGAGTGATTTTGACATCCAGTCCACAATGGCTCATCAGCATCTTTGAGTAGCTGATAAAATCTTTCAGCTGTCTTGTTTGGCGGTTCTTCATTATGTACATGCTCCTCGTGAACATTGAATCCTGGACCAGCAGCATCTATGACCATATCAACATATGAACTTCCACTTCCAACATTGGCAGGCTCGTAGGTCGACCACAATGTTTCACCATGACATATCCAGTTTGTATAATCTTTAACAAACCCCTTTCTGTATAAATGACGTTGTACATCCCATGTTGTCAGCCACTTCAAATTCTTACAGACTACACAAGGACATCGGATACGACCCTCACAATCTACAGCTTCAATAGAATTTCTCAAAGCAAACTGAATGAATCTCTCAACTCCATTTTTAAATTCTATAGACACCACCTGATCAACTACTCTACGGTACATCCATGAACGATCTTCAGACATTTTCCCTATGCGAATGAAATGTAAACACACAAAACTTTAACATGTTTAACAAAATAAAAAGTACAACCCTTACCTCACATCGTCCATGTCTGCCATTTTAAATAGGACGGAAATATCATTTAGATCTTCACTTTTTAACCCATCTGTGAAGGTTTGATCGCACGATTAATTACTATATGTGTTGTGTTGTTTGCTAAAAATTTCGGCAGCATCTCCCCACACCTCTCCGATATACCACAAAATATTTATTGATTAAGAAATTTTCTTAAACACTTACTAATAAGTGGTTAAGAAAATAATCAAAATCAATAAAGGTATATCAGAGAGGAGTGAGAAGACGCAGCCAAAATTTTTAACAAACAACACAAACACATATAGTAATTAACCACCTAAGTGCGATCAAACATTCACAGACTGTCCAAACGGGACAATTCAAGACTTTGAGTTAGATATACACATTCTCATCATTCAAAATGAGAACGTGCATATCAATCCCAAAGTCTTGAACGGGTAGGTTGATTGGCACGGGCTTAACACGCTCTCCTAAGATGCGTGCAATGTTAGGTTGCACCCACGCATCTCAGCTCACATACAACACCCAACTAATTAAATATTGACAAGATAATAACACAATCTAAAAACATAGCAGTAACATGTGAAATTGGCAATACATGTACACAATGAAAACATGAATTTTATTTTAACATCCAACATAAAGACAACACTTTCACTAGCTATTTAGCAGAAATAAAATATAGCATGATACTTTTTAGCTTAAAGACAACACTGTCACTAGCTATGCAGAAATCAAGTAAAGAAATTGATAGTATCGTCACTGAATAAGACAATAATAAAACACACTTTACTTTTCATCCAACACTATCCAAACAGTACTCTTAGCTAATGACATGTTTTAGATATTCTAAAATTAAGAAACTGAGCTACAATTCTAAAATGTCAATGTTTCTCTAATACTCATGTCATGTAAATTTAAACATATCAATAATTTATGAGGTTGTCAACCACGACTGCTAATCTTTTTTTTTTTTTGAAAATCTACAAGATGACTAGTAGCTTCCATTGACAGATTCCCCATTTTAAAAAGGCGCGGGTTTACATGATTTGCAACGTCTCGACAGTCCTCAACTATTGTGCCTAGAAGATATTATCTCGTAGGGGTATGTCTAAAATTATTGCAAATTCTGATGAAATGGCCCACATCTGGGTATTATGGAAAGACCATCTGCATGTTTCTCTGGTTACTAGAGATGATCAGCAAATTACTCTTCTCATGGGTCTTAATGGTCAAGTCCCTTTTCACTTAACTGCAGTATATGCAAAATGCAATGTGATTGAGAGAAAGGGTCTTTGGACTTCTTTAATTAACGTCCACTCTAACATTTCTGGTCCTTGGATGGTGGCAGGAGACTTCAACTACATTACTGATACAAAGGAAAAAATTGGTGGTAATGATCCTAATTCGATTGCAATGACTGATTTTAAGGACTGTATATCAAATTGTGCACTTTTGGATACTGGTTTCAAAGGATCTTCCTACACTTGGCATAACAATCAATCAGGAAGCAGGGGTATTTGGGCCAGACTGGATAGAATTCTAACCAATTCTGATTGGATGGCTCATTATGCCTTCTCCGTTGAACATCTTTCCAGGGAAGTCTCAGATCATGCCCCTCTACTTGTGTTGCAGACTCCCCAGATTAAAAGGAAAACCAGATTCTGTTTCCAAAAAATGTGGACTTATCATGACCATCTTCTTGCTGATGTTAAAAAGTGTTGGGATACTAGTCCTTTAGCTTCTTCACCTACCTTAACCCTTTATCTTAAGCTCAAGAGTCTCAGGCAAATGCTTAAAGTTTGGAATTATCAAGTCTTTGGTAATATTCATAATAATGTGGCAAAAGCGGAGGATGATGTTATTAAGGCAGAACACGCTTATGACACCCAGCCTTCCACTACAAATCAGACTGCCCTGGATGAGGCTAAACTTGTTCTGTCCAAAATGTTGCTTCAGGAGGAATGCTTTTGGAGACAGAAATCTAGAGTCCGATGGCTCACTGAAGGGGATAGAAATACCAGATTCTTTCACTCTACCACTTTAGCTAAGAGGAAAAAAATGTGCATATCTCAACTTCAAAACTCTGCAGGCCTTCTCACTTCGGACCCTGGGGAAATGACTTCAATTGCTGTGACACATTTTCAGGAAGCCTTCTCTTCCCAACATCATTTAGCAGATAGTACTGTTCTTGACTGTATTCCCTCTCTGGTTGATCAGTTAGACACTGACACCCTCTGCTCAATCCCTACTGCCGCAGAAATCCAAGACTTATGTCTTCAGGCTATCCCAAGATAGTGCACCGGGCCCTGACGGATTCACAGGTGCATTTTACCAATTTGCTTGGGGGATAATTGCCTCCACTGTGATAAGAGCTGTGCAGGAATTCTTTACTTCCCATGAAGACTTACCCAGATCTGTCACTGCTACCCTGGTTGCTCTCATTCCAAAACAAACAAATGCTACCAGAATTTCTGAGTTTAGACCTATTAGCCTGTGCAACTTCTTTTACAAAATTATTGCCTCTATCATTAATACTAGGCTTGCCAGCATTCTTCCTAAGATCATATCTCCTGAACAATCTGCATTTGTCAAAGGCAGAAATATTATTGAGAATATTGCTTTGGCCCAGGAACTTACCAATGAAATTGGCATGAAAATAAGGGGCTCTAATGTGATGATAAAGATTGATATGGCTAAGGCTTATGATAGGCTTGAATGGGATTTTCTCTTCAATGTTCTTAACAGGTTTGGATTTAATGACCAGTTCATCAGGCTTATTAGAAAAATGGTGCACAATAACTGGTTTTCTATTCTTATAAATGGTACCCCTGCTGGATTCTTCAAATCTTCAAGAGGGGTGCGTCAAGGTGATCCAATTGCTCCCTCACTATTTATCATTGCAGAAGAGGTACTCAGTAGATCTCTGACAAAAGCCTTCCAATGTGGCCTCATAGAATGGTATGCTAGTCCTAGACATTGCCCGAATATTTCACATCTTTTGTTTGCGGATGATACCATCATTTTTTGCAATGGCAATCTTATTTCAATAAGGAATCTCCTTAAGATACTACAAGATTATGAAAGAGCTTCAGGGCAGTCAATAAACACAGGTAAAAGTGGTTTTTTCATACACTCCAGGAATAATAACTCTACTGCCAGGAAAATTCAGGATGTCACTGGTTTTGTTAAACACTCCTTCCCTCATAAGTATCTTGGTTTTCCCCTGATCAAAGGAAGATGCAAGAAAATTCACTACACTGGTATTCTACACAATATTCAGAGGAGGATTTCAGGTTGGAAATGTGGGATGCTCTCCTAGGGAGCAAAACTAGTCCTTATCAAGCATGTCCTGATCTCATTGCCCATATACTTTCTTACATCTTCTTCACTGCATATTGGAACTCACCAAGCTATTGAAAAATCACTTGCCAATTTCTTCTGGGGTTCATCTGATCATGGTCACAGGAAGCACTGGAGAAAATGGAACAAAATCTGCACTCCTATCTCTTAAGGTGGACTGGGTATTATATCACTAAGGAATATGGAAACTCCCTTAAGTGTTAAAATGTTGTGGCAAGCTCTTCATTCAAATTCATTATGGGCCGAGTATTTCAGAGCCAAATATATTAGGAACTGTCCTCTCATCCAGGTTCAGTTTACAAATATGAAGGGTTTTGAAAGGAGAAGGTGGATCACTGCAAAAAATTTAATTATTCAGCATAAGAGGGTCATTATTGGAGATGGCAGCAGGACAAGCTTCTGGTATGACAGATGGATAGGCCAACACACCCTTGCTGATTTTGCATTGGCTGATAACACCATCAACCCTATGCTCTCTGTTCGGGACTTTATTGTACAGATGAATTCAGAAGACACAAATTGGCCTAACAGGTTTTTTACTGAAGAAATTAGCACTGCTTTGAAGCATGTTAAACTCAATCAGGAACATGACCTACCTGCTTGGAGCCTTTCTTCTTCGGGGAACTGTTCAGTCTCATCCACCCAAAAGGCTATTAGCAGGAACCAAGAGACTCAGACTTTCAATCAGTGGACTAGCATTTGGTCACCATGGCTGCCTTCCAAGATCTCCATTCATCTGTGGAAAATTATCAACAAGTGTCTTCCTCTGGATTGCAACATTCAGAAGATAGGGATTCCAATTTGTTCAAAATGCTGCTGCTGCAAGACCCCACAGACTGAAAATTATAACCACTTATTTATTTTCGGTGATTGGGCTTCTTACATATGGACATATTTCAGATCTAAGGGGTTGCAAATTGAAGAAAATTCAGCTACCTCAATGATACTCAACAATTTATGCTCCACTCAGAAAAAATCAATGTTTGGCCTATTTGGTCTAGCTGCTGTCGGAGTTAGTATGTGGGAGATTTGGTGTGCTAGAAATTCAGACAAATATGATGACTCCAAAACTTCCTGCCAGGGTCTCCTCCACAAAATCAGATACAAAGTCAAAGAAATATGTCAGATTTCCTCACTACCCGAAGCCAATCAGGAACATATCAGAATTCTGGATGCTCTAGGAATTCAATTTGCTAAACCAAAGCAGCTTAGAGCTATAGCCATTAAATGGTTTTGCCCTCCTTGGCCTTCTTTAAAACTAAATACTGATGGAGCATCTAAAGCCAATGGTGAATCTGGTGGAGGTGGGGTCATAAGAGATCACCTTGGAAATGTCATCCTAGCTTTCAGCCACTACTATGGATTCTCAAATAGCATCATTGCTGAGGCCCCTGCCCTATTAGATGGAATGAAGTATATCAAAATCACTGGTTCCACAGCAGCAATAATTGAATGTGACTCTCAAACTATTGTCAATATTATCAAAAGGAAAGCCACCTGCCCTTGGTCGATATTGTCCTATGTCAGGGAGATATGGAGCCTCCTTAATCCTGCAGATACCATTAATCACATCTTTAGAGAAGGGAACACTGTGGCTGATTCCTTAGCTTCTTTAGCTTGTAAGTTGAAATGTAATGCATCCTATTCCTCCTCTGAGCTTCCTACTCTCATTAGAGGTGCTGTTAGGCTTGATAAACTGGGTATGCCCAGTGTCCGCTTGATGTAATTTATCTTTACAATTGCTTTTACTCAATAAAATACCCACTGGTGGTTAGGTGGTAGAGTTCTTCTCTCAACCTTTCCACTAGGCAGGGCTTTCACATAAAAAAAAAAGAAGATAGTGAAACCCTTCAGTTTCAGAATGCTATAGGCAGTCTCCATGCATGCATGTGGAAATGACAATGTCTATAAAGCAAATTAAACCTTAAGTCAAAGTTTTGAATTCTTCAGCTAAAATCAATATGTAACTTCTACAGTCCACTGATAGTTTGCAGAGAGTTGAGTTGTTTGAACAAAGATTTATTGTTTTATGAATTTGGCACGTAAACTGTCGGGAGACATGTAATCACCTCTGCACGTGGATTGTGCTAGCTTTCACAGAAAAATTCCACACCTAAGTACATAACCATGCATGACTATGCATAAATCTTTGAAGTCGATTCTGCTGGTTCGGGTGCCGGAGGGGGTGACACAGAGAGAGAGGGATCAGAGAGAGAGAGGGTGCCAGGTGGAACCTTTAATGTTGTAGTCGGCGAGGGTGCGGCCGTCCTCCAGATGCTTCCCGGCGAAGATGAGATGCTGCTGGTTCGGGGAAATGCCCTCCTTGCCCTGGATCTTAGCCTTCACGTTGTCGATCGTGTCCGAGGAGTCGACCTCCAAGGTGAACTGTGCTTTGACCGCAGGGGGAGGGGGGGCTCCGGCGGAGGGGGGCTCGGGCGGGAGGCCGCAGGGGGAGGGGGGCTCGGGCGGAGGTTGGCTCGGGCGGGAGGCCGCAGGGGGAGGGGGGGCTCCGGCGGAGGGGGGCTCGGGCGGGAGGCCGCAGGGGGAGGGGGGCTCGGGCGGGAGGCCGCAGGGGGAGGGGGGGCTCCGGCGGAGGGGGGCGGAGGCCGCAGGGGGAGGGGGGCTCGGGCGGGAGGCCGCAGGGGGAGGGGGGCTCCGGCGGAGGGGGGCGGAGGCCGCAGGGGGAGGGGGGGCTCCGGCGGAAGGGGGCTCGGGCGGGAGGCCGCAGGGGGAGGGGGGCTCTGGCGGGAGGCCGCAGGGGGAGGGGGGGCTCCGGCGGAGGGGGGCTCGGGCGGGAGGGGCGTGGGGGGGCTAGGGCGGAGAGGGGGCCGCAGGGGGAGGGGGCTCGGGCGGGGGCTCGGGCGGGAGGGCTCGGGCGGGAGGGGGGGCTCGGGCGGAGAGGGGCTCGGGCGGGCGGGGGCCGCAGTGGGGAGTATAACGGGATCAGCGACTGATTGGAGACCGAAGTAAATTCGGTCGCAAGAACAGCGACCGATTGGAGACCGAACTAAATTCGGTCGCCAAAACGGTCTCACATATGCGACCGATTATTTCGGTCGCCGAATTGGTCTCTATTTGGGACCGACTAGCGACCGATTTAATCGGTCTCTAAGTCGGTCGCTATAGCCACTTTTTCTTGTAGTGCATTGAATCTTTGTGGGTGCACTTTCGTTAAGATATTTCTATCATGGAAATTGGTATCCCTTTTTGCATGCCGGCATTCAAAGGCTCGATGGCCAACTTTACCACATTAAAAACATGTAGGAGTTTTTCTATTAAAGACAGTTTTGTTCTCAAGAAAATTCTCAGGTTTTGACTTCCTTTTTCCTCCCCGGGCATGCCAGCAGTGAGCTACAACATGGCCCAGCTTCCCACACTGGAAACAATGGATTTTCTTCTTCCTACTGAATGCATGGGGTTTTTCATGAATAATCTTAGCACTGAATTCATCTTGAACCATTATTCTACACTCATGCATATGATGACCCGATATGCCACAGTAATGACATGAGGTGTTCTTTGTGTGTGCATGTGACTGGATGGGAAATTGCTTTGTACCATGCACAAGATCATGAGGTCTAACAGGTTCAGGAGAAGCTTTAACAGCAATGGATAGGAATTTGGTTTTCCTTTTACTTCCAGTCTTTTTCTGATTTCTTTCATTTTGCACTTTTTTATCCTTATTTTCAGTTCTCTGAGCAGTGAATTGGAAAACATATGAAGTAGAAGCTTTATCTTGTTCTGAGCTCTTAACATAAACATTTTTCATTCGAATCCCATCAACCTTTTTCGCACCTGGACTGTAACCCAGTCCCTCTTTCTGGAAATTCACATTGACTCCAAGCAACTTATTCAGATTATTCTTTCCTTTTACAAATTTTGCCAAGGAGTTCTTTAAGTCTTCAATTTCAGAGTAAGGGTCACAAAGTTAGGTTCGTATTTGTTTAGCTCAGATTCACACGCAATCAGCTACTGTTGCAAAGCATCATTCAGGTTCTTCAGATTTTCATTTTCTTGTTGAACCTTCATTTCATTATAGTTCTCATTTTCCTTCACAACAGATTTTCCTTTTTCAAATGATAGCCATCTTTCAGAGAGAACAATATTAAGAACCATTAGCTTTTTATTTTGGTCTTTAAGATGCATGTTTTCTTCAATCAGCTTATCTTGAAATTTATCATTTTCTTTCTTCTGAGCCAGCAAAGAATCATTTTCTTCTTTCAAGGAAGTGATTAAGTTTTTCTACATATTATCATCAGAATCTAAGTCTTCAATCAATTCCTTTAAGAATGCACATTCATTGCACGAACCCTCATTTTCAGTTGAATTGTTTTTCAGGTTCTTATTCTCATATTTTAATATGTCCAGCTCTCTCTTCAATTTCCTTTTCTCAGATTTAATTCTATCATACTTGATCAACAAATGTTCATTCAAATCTACCAAATCTTCAAATGAAAAATTGACAATGTCAGAGTTTACCTATGACGAAGTTTCTTCAATTTGAATCATATCTTCATCTGAAGCCATGAGGCATTTCACTTCGTCCCGGCTCCTGCTGGCTGCTAACATGTCGAGCACTTCGGAGGCACAGTGGCAATTGACAATGCAAGAAAATTTATTAGTATTTATCGCCCCTTTTATTTGGACCAGGGCACTCTGATTCTCAGAGAATTTTAGTCTGTCTGTAGCTTTCCAAAAGGATCTATCCTTTGGAACTTCATAAGGGCTGTGTGCAATGATTATCCACAAATCTGGATTAATCTGCATCACATGTTCCCTGAACTGGTTGATCCAGTTATA
Source organism: Amorphophallus konjac (assembly GCA_022559845.1). Lineage (NCBI taxonomy): Eukaryota > Viridiplantae > Streptophyta > Magnoliopsida > Alismatales > Araceae > Amorphophallus > Amorphophallus konjac. The sequence goes on along the minus strand of CM040128.1, from coordinate 137,785,982 downwards.
AAAACCTAGATCCTCATATTTCGAGAGATCAACAACCGAGGACATCCTCAGATTAAATCACAGAACTGAATGCAGGACAAATCGAAGGCAAAGATAAGGAACACAGATCAAACCAAAACGCACCGAGACAGAATCTAGGAAAGGATCTGCAGGTCGTGGGACCCTTTGAGCAGACAACCGCTCTGATACCAATTGATAGGATCTAGCAAAGGTGCGCGAAAGATTCAGAGGGTGGGTGAATGAATCCCTCTATTAATACCTTGACCTAATAAAAATTTAATTAATCCAAACACAAAGGCCTGATTAAGGCAAATTATAGACTTGAATGATTGATGTGCACCGGTAAACCTTGATAGTCAAACGAATCTAATAGAGCCTAGTCATGCATCTAATGATTCACAAGAGACAAGCAGACCACAAAGAACACAAGAAATTTTTAGATGGTAGGGTCTGCTGCCTGCAGACCTACGTCCATCCCTCACTCAAATCCGAGTGAGGCTTCCTGCTGCCTGACAGCTTGAAACCTCTACGTAATACAACTTGTGTCCGCTGTGCCTCATAGCTTGCTTACAAACGGCTGAGCAACACAACTTGCTATCTAGAGGATCCCTCCTCTGACCGTTGAGGATTACAGCTTAACCTCCGCTGCCACACAGCTTGAACAAAAGATCAAAATGAAATGAGAACGATGAAAGACAACGACTAAAAGCTGACAATAAAATTTGATGAAAATCACTCACGCAAGAGCAAACTGGACTGGATTTGATCAAAGTACCAGTGGACAGACTATCAGTGATTCTTCTCACGATCTCACTCTTTCTCTATCTCTTTATCCTTTTCTTCTGCTCTCTGAATTAGGCTGGTTGTTGGTCTTTTCTTCCTTCGATCTGCAACCTCGTATATTCCTAGTTTTCTCTGATTGTTCTTCTCTTCTATGTTCTTCTTCCCTCTGCCCGTTGTTGTTCTTGTTTCCGGAGAAGGGTTTTAATATCTAATTTCAGTCTTGGACTCTCGTGCTCACGCATTGGGCGTGTGGAGGGAACACTCCCGCCCAAAATGCTTCCAGAAGGCTCTCAACCACGTGTCACCATCTGAGTGTTGTAGTCTTCCACGTGGTAGTCTTTTGGAGGACGATCCACCTTGGATCACGTGCCCCTCCTTGGAGATTGGAATCACTCGGTCTTGGTTCTCCGGGGAGAAACCCTGTCAGAAGAATAATGGTCATTTAGTCAAACACTTAGCATAAGTTGCACCGACTCGAATAGAGAGTAAGCATAACCTGCACTGAGTCAAGATTTCCAGTCCAAGTAAGAACTTGCACCGAGATGTAGATATTCTATTCAAGTGAACACTTGCACCGAGATGGCGGAGAAGAATGCACTGACACTAAATGACAAGACTGAACAGTGTGTGTTGGTCAAGAATTGCACGGACCTAAAAATTACACCGACCCCGAGAGGTGAGATGCAAAGGCAAGATATGCACGGACCTTGATGCGCATGATGCATTGAAATGCACTAACCCTTTTATGTATGAGACAAATAATGCACCGAGAGAGAAACGGGACGACAGTGTGTGTGCAAAAATAGAAACTTGCACCGAGGCAAGCACTTATGCGTGAAATGCAAAACTAAGCTAGACTTGCACTGAGCTAGATTTTTTATTAGCTAGACAACACATGCACTGACTATGATTTATTCTATGAGATAACATGCACCAAATGGACCATACATAACAGATAGAATTGAAGGATTTAGACACCTTAATCTAAACATGATTCATAGAAAGTCATTATCAAAACTAGGGTTCCAGCAGTACCTACATGTTAGTTAAAGAATATGTATTTTCCTCATATGAGTTATTTTTAGCGGATGATAATGAATGGATTATGCTACTGTTAACATCTGAAATCATGTATATAATTGATTATATAGATGCAAGTTAACCCCAGTTTGATTAGGATGCCTACTGAGCGTCACACTCACCCCTTTTGTGACATACGTTTTCAGGAGACATAGAGAAGAAGGTTGAGGAGGAGGCTGCGAGCTGTTCATAGTTCGTGTGGGTATGTTATGGATGAATGTCTCTCTCATATGTATTTTTATAGGGTGGTGCCTATATGGACTCTTGTTATTTTGGAACAAAGGACATGTACTTTTCTTGGAAATTATGAATGGCTGAGATGTTATTTACATTTCGTGTAATTGTGATTTCTCTCTCTCTCTTTCATGCGAATGTATGCATGTTTATAATTGTGCTTCTGCGATACGTGCGATGTAATGTCTCGAGGTCCGATGGAAGAAAAAAAATAATACCCATAATTTGAGGATCGGATCTCGGGGCGTTACAGAGAGAGTTAAAGAAGAGAAATTGGAAGAGATAGAGAGAGAAAGAACTAGCAAAACATAATTGCAAAAGATGAATTTTTATTGCTAAGGAAAGATTACAATGTCTATGAAAGCCAAAATTACAACTCGAAGTAAAAGAATAAGGAAGAAATAGAGTCAAGAAATTTGAAGAATAGCACCGCCGTCTCCTTGCCGAGCCTTTGAGGAAGATCAACCCGCCTTGGAAGTACACGCCGCCTTTAGAGCACCGAAAGAAGAATCTCCGCCAAGGGATGTGTGAAGAAAATAGATAGAAGAGGAAGAAGATTTTAAAACTAATTAAGAGACATGTGTGTGCGTGAGTTGAAAATAGAGTAAAGAGAGATTGAGAGAGAGGTTACGGTGGGGTTGAAAACACAGTAAAAATTAAATTAAAAATAGAACATGAGAAGAAGAGGAATAGTTTTAAATATAAGAAGAATTATAAGATGGGGAAGAAGAGAACGTTGTAGATCTAGATGAGAGGAAGAAAGTTCATGAAGAGTGCAGAGAGAAAAAACATGAGGAAGAGGATGAAAACTGAGGAAGAACAGGGTGACGTTGCGCGGATGAACAGTGAAAACAAACCAGGATAGAACCTTGAAAAATTGAGAATACCTTAAAAATGAGAGAGAACTAGAGGAAGAGAAAGAAGAAGGAGTTGCAGAGAACTTAAAAACAAAAAACTTTGCAGAAGAAAGCAATTTAAAAAGTCGATTATAAAAGCATGAAAAGAGGCTAAGAAAAGGCTAAGATTCTCGCTCGGTCTGCTCTGGGCATCTATTTATACTGTTCAGAAGCTTCCCACGATTGTGGCTTTTGGATAAGGCTTGAATCCAATTTCCCAGCATCAAGGCTAGATCAAAGTAGGTATCTTGTCACGTTTAGAGTCCTCATTTCCCCAAACAAGAATAGATAAGTCCAAATATTGGAAGATAACTTCGATCGGGGTGTTGCGTTCACGTTTCTGCCTCTTGCAAAAATAGTGACTGGGGCGATGGGCGCACATTCTTTTGTGCGACTGAACAGGCAGCCTCTCATTCTTCATTTCCCTTTTTTGATATTTTCCTTTTTTTTCATAAATCAAGGAATTGGCGACTGATCAAACAGGCGCTCATTCTTTTTTCTTTTTTCTCAATTTTTCTTCTGATTTTGCGTATAATAGAATGAGCGCCTGCTTGGTCGGCCGCCCATTCTTCTCCAAATGAATTAGCGCTCGAGTGCATAGTCGTTCATTCCTCTTCCTTTTCCAGCTCTTTTCTTTTTTCAATTTTCATCAAATGAATGGGCGCATGTTTACTCGGTCACAAATTTTAATGAGCGCCATTCCATTCAGCCGCAAACTCTTCTTTTCATAATCTGCTTCAGAAATGGCGTCTGCTACAGTTGCCGTTCATTATTAAATGGGCGCCCATCTACTTTGACGCAAATTCCTGAGATTTTCAGAAACTTCAAAATAATCAATAATCTTCATTATAAAATGAATTAGAACAATTGTGTATTTTCTTAAATATTTCTCACATTATTATTTTAACTCAAAATAATGAGAAAATCATGCGAACTCAAATTAATGGTGAGAATGAGATTTTTGCCATATTAATGCACAAATATGCTCGTTAAATGCTTAAAAGTGATGAATGATGCAACTTATGATATGAAATATGACACTTATCACACCCCCCAACTTACTCATTGCTAGTCCCTTAGCAATGCAAAAAAATAAGAATTTAGGACCAACAAGAGTTTGCGAAGTCCATACTTTCAGATCTAGCTCTTCTTTTATAGAATCAACCAAAGATTAGGAATCCGGAAACATTGATATGTTGTGTCCCCTGTGGTTCTGGAGTTTTGATGATGACAAATATTATGCCTCATTATGTTTACATCCTTGATGGTATAATCTTGATGTTTATGATAAACTGACAGAACAGCTTTTAAGGATGACTGATAGGTCATGAAGTCACCCAAGTCAAAAGTCAACCAGTGACAGGTAAGATCAGTGCATGCTCAGATCAGGTAATGCTCTGTCTACTCTCAGATCTGTATGCCTTATGCCTTGATGATGTTTTAGCTGATATGCATAAATTGTTTTGTGCATCATTTAACAAGTCTGTACATTGTCTCTCATGCATTGCATGTTCAATGTACATACTTTCCTATTACAGACTACTCTGTTAGTTCTCCTGCATACACTCAGTTCATATCTGCTATATGCATTCACTGCATCGGTCCATGTTCTTGTGCTTGTAAGTCTGTACATCCTCCGGTGTTTCATTGCATCAGTCATACAGTCTGCACTCTTCATACATGCCATATCACACCCCTCAAAACACCTCTAAAAATTCTTAAAATAATTTTGTATGTCCCCCACATAGTCCTCTTCCACCCATAAATTTCAAAAGCCCTAAATCTACCGCCAACCCTTCAGTCAAAAATCATCTTTAGATAGCTACCCTCTTATTCTGCTGGATCTGGATTCTGAGCCAGAAAAGAGTCTATGGTACAGTCATTTTCATTTTCAATCCTTTCACTGGATGGATCTAAAATCAACATATGTTGTAAATTTTTGAGTCCTCTTTCCAACGGTGCCAACCGCGTCTCGATCCGACACCAGTTCTGGGCGTACCGGCCGTTTTCATCGGAGCGCGCATTTCTGCTCCGAGGCAGGCCTGCAAAAAGGGGTCACCTGATAATTCCAAGAAAAATACGTCAGGGTAGCTTCAGCGACCGTCACTCCCAGGGGTCGACCAGGGACCCTCTGCCTTCGTCCCCGTGAACCGCTGCCATCAGAAGCTTACCAGAGGTCGTCGTCCCTTTGGATGCCATTGTTTGCTGTCCTACTGGCCAACAACTCGCAGAACCGGAGCCGCTGCCCGCCGCCACCCGGAACCCACCGCCTTGCTATCCGTCAACCCAAACTCAGTGCTCCCGGCATTTTTATGTAGCCCTTTACCTCCCTACGTGGAGTGGGCAAGAAAATCCACTTCTGTAATTAATTTAATTACTGTACTGGGAGTACAAAGCTTGGTCGGGAACGTCTTCCCCACGCCCGGTAGCGTGGATGTATCGTGTTCGCTCCTCACTCTCCAGTTTTTTTGCTTTTTTCGTATATAATTCTATATGCTGCTGCTAGAGTGTTTGGATAACTTAGTTCGCTCAAATTTCAATCACCGCTGCGAGAGCGAGCGAGACCGTCCCGTGACCCGATCCGGGCACGAAAGTGAGAGTTGACCACCCTAGCTCATTTTCAGTTTCTCAACCGTGCACATCTGCACGGTTCCCTCGTTAGGGACGATCACGAGTTTGCCTAGAGTCCAAGGTTTGCATATCATTTGGCGTCGAGTCGTGTCCTGTCCCGCATCAAATACAAAATGATGAAGAGAAAATTGAACAATGTTATTCAGGATCAAACTTCTGTTAAAGAGGAAAACTCAAAACTCAAAACAAAGGTTGAAGAAATGAATTTGCTAAAAATTGACCCTGATAACCTGAAAACTAAAAGTGGGGAGATTATGAAACACCTAGATGATTTCAAAATAAATTTTAGGAAATCCAAAAAGAAAAAGAATTAACAACCGAGAAATATGAAGCTATCAGGAATGCAAATTCTGAACTTCAAAAATAATGCGAGAAGCTTGAAAAGGAATTAAATGATAAACAAGCCATGCTTGAAAATTTTGTTCAGGGAAAGACAAATCTAGATACCATGCTACGTATGATAATAAATTTCAATAAAGAAGGATTTGGATATGATCCCTCAAGCAAAAATCCATTTGAATTCAAAACAATGACCTTCTGTCAAGAGAAGGGTAAAGAGAAACTGGATACCCCATCCAGTTCAGACAACAACAAACAAGTCCAGCAACCAAAAATGATGAACTTCATAAAAGCCAATTCAACTAATTCCTCTGGACAACAAACCAGGATTCAAGGAAATTCAACTGTGAAGACAACCCTGCATCGACCCAACCCAAGCGGTGAGTCGAGTCACCATGTCCCACACAGAGCTAAAATTAGCCTTCAAGCTAAGATGCATCGACGCAGCCCACACTATAGGTCGATGCACCCTAACCAGAATAGAAGCTCTAAGAGATACAGAAATGTGAATAATGACAAGACACACTGGCCTCATCTTGACTATTCTCAAGGGCATTTTAATAAGCACACCTTCAAAAGTCAGAAGAGCTTTATGAGGTATCCCATAAATCATTTTGGAAGAAGGAGGAATAGAAATTTTTTTTACAAAGCTCAAGTAAGAAAAGACTAAACCTTTGCCAACTCCAAAACTGTCAATGCTGAAAATAAAAATTTTAACATCAATCAAAAGAAAATTGTTAGGCAGGTTTGGATCCCTAAAAATTTGTTGAAGGGTTTGAATGATGTCTCTGGACCCAACTTTTCTTGGGTTCCAAAATTTTCTACATAATTTGCTTGCAGGTCGGCCTGACAGCCATGCAAAATAGGTGGTATTTAGACAATGGCTGTTCAAGACACATGACAGGAGATCGAACCAAGTTCAACAAGTTGGAGATGAAGGGAGGAGGAATGGTTAAGTTTGGAGTGAAAAACAAGGGTAAGATAGTTGGTTCAGGCACCATTGGTAAGTTTCCCTCAAACACCATTGAAAAGGTTTTACTAGTTGATGGACTTGAGCATAACCTGTTAAGTATCAGTCAACTCTGTGACAAGGGTCACAAAGTTATTTTTGATAACCATGCATGCAAAATCTTTGAAATAAATTCTGACATAGTCAAATTTTTAGGACATAGAGTCAATAATGTCTACATAGTAGACTTGGATGAAAACTCTTCATATAATCTTTGTTTGTCTGCCAACTTAGACAATAACGCCTTCAATTGGCATAGGAGATTGGGTCATTCTAGTTACAACACTTTAAATAAATTGGTCAAGCATGATTTAGTTAGAGGTCTACCGAAGCTTCAATTTAAAACAAACACAAAAATCTGTGATGCATGTGCACAAGGAAAACAAACAAAAAAATCTTTCAAAACAAGATTAGAATCCCTGTCATCTACACCACTAGAATTTCTGCATATGGACTTATTTGCCCCTAGAAGAACCCAAAGTTTCAATGGCAAAAGATTTCGGTATGTAATTGTGGATGATTTTACTAGATTTGCATGGATATTTTTCTTGGCTCACAAAAGTGATGTATTTCAGGAATTCCAACACTTCTTTAATAAAATAAAGCAAGAATGTAAGTACAGAGTCTATGTTTTTCAATCTGATCATGGGGGGGGGGAGTTTGAAAATACATTATTTTCAGATTTCTATAAACAAGAGGGACTGACTCACAGGCTTTCTTCTCCCAAGACCCCAGAGCAAAATGGTATAGTGGAAAGAAGAAACAGAACGATCGTGGAGATGGCAAGGACAATGCTCATTGAAAGTCAACTACCATGAAGATTCTGGGCAAAAGCTGCAAACATAGCATATTATATAATTAAGAGGGCCATGGTAAGACCTGTCCATAAGAAAACTCCACATGAACTGCTTAAAGGTAAGAGACCTAACTTGGCTTATTTTAAGATTTTTGGTTCAAAGTGTTTCATTCATAACAATGATAAAAAGGACTTAGACAAATTTGAAGCCAAGAGTAGTCCAGTGATTTTCCTAGGATATTCTGAATTATCAAGAGCATATAGGGTCTTTAACATTTTGGACCGAATAGTAGAAGAATACTCTCATGTCATATTTGATGAAACCTTCAATTCTACTGACATGAATAGTGATGACAGGAAATCAAGAGATGATGGAGAATTTCTGGAGGACAAGCTGAATGAAGAAACAAATGAACCAGTTGCACAAAATGACCCAGTGCAAGGTGAGTCAGCAGAGTAAGGTGAGTCCTCAAACAATATCAGATTTCTAAAAGACCATCCTGCACATAACATAATAGGAAATCTGTATGATCTCCTAAGGACTAGATCTTTTCATCAGGAAGTCAATAATCAAGATCTAGTAGCTTTAGTTTCTCAAATTGAACCCAAAACAATTGAAGAAGCTTAAAAAGATGAGTCATGGATAAATGCTATGAATGGAGAATTGGGTCAATTTGAAAGAAATAAAGTATGGAACTTAGTTCCCAGACCTGAAAATGTGTTTGTCATAGGAACTAAGTGGGTCTTTAGAAATAAAGTGAATGAAGATGGAATAACCTGTAGAAACAAAGCTAGGTTGGTGGCCAAGGGCTACAATCAGGAATTTGGGGTAGACTTTGATGAATCCTATGCACCAGTTGCTAGGATGGAAGCAATCAGAATATTACTAGCATTTGCTTGCTCAAATAACATTAAACTTCATCAAATGGACGTAAAAAGTGCTTTCTTAAATGGGTTTATAGAAGAAGAAGTTTATGTTAAGCAACTCCCAGGTTTTGAATTAACTGAGCTACCTAACCATGTCTTTAGACTAAATAAAGCTTTGTATGGATTGAAGTAGGCCCCTCGGGCTTGGTATGATAGGCTGAAAAAAATTCTGCTCAGCAAGGGCTACAGCAGAGGTAAGGTGGACCAGACTCTTTACAAAAAATTTGAAACACCAACTCATCATAGTTTAGGTATACGTTGATGCTATTATCTTTGGATCAACAAGCATTGAACTATGTGATGAATTTGCAAATCTAATGTCTAATGAATTTGAAATGAGCTTGGTTGGTGAACTAAAATACTTTCTTGGTCTACAGGTACAGCAGATGAAGGATGGCTGCTTCATCAGTCAAACCAAATACACAAGGGAAATTCTGAAACGATTTGGAATGGACAAAGTGAAGCACATAGCCACTCCGATGGGTACAAATGCTTCTTTGGATGCTGATGAATCAGGTAAATAAGTAAATGCAAAACTGTACCGAGGTATGACTGGATGCTTGCTATACCTTACTGCCTCTAGACATGATATCCAATTCAGTGTATGCATGTGTGCTAGATTTCAATCTAGACCTATAGAATCTCATGTTGTTGTGGTTAAAAGAATTTTCAGATACATTTCAAGCACACATAATCTAGGACTTTGGTTTCCTGCATCACATATGTTGGGTTTGGTGCGCTCCCCTCCTTGTCTTTGATAATGGTTTTGATGATTACAATATATTGTGTGTTTTGCGTATGAATAGAAGTGAAAATACTCTGTGTAAATACTGTGGAAAATGCTCATTGATCATTTTCAAGCTTACTGTTGATATCTTGCTTTGTAGGATTGGATGTTTGTACTTGTGCGGTCTGAAGAGTCGACCTCACCCATTCAGGGAGTTGACCTATTCCTCATGGCACTGATCTGTATTTCATATGCTCAGACTTGAGCATTATATGCACCGACCGCATTTGGCACTTGCATCAACCTTATCTCAGTGTTCTCTAGATGTGCACCGACCTTGTTTATACCTGCACCGACCCTGTCTATAGGTTTTACTTCATTTGCACCGACATGGTCCTTTAGTGTTTTACGAACTTACACCGAGTTTCATAAAAGTGCACCAACCTTATCTTAGTGTTTCTATGGAAGTGCACTGACCTTTCAATGTATGCACCGACCATGTTTACTTGTGCACCGACCTGTTCTTTGGGTCTTTCACAATGTGCACTGACCTTGGGCTTTATATGCATAGAATATCAATGAATTAATCTTAACAGTTCTGGACTGAATTGGAACTCTTGAGTTGCTTGCTAGAATTCAAATGCATTGATTTAAGATTTACATAAATATGAATTTCCAAAATGTGCAGGATTGACATTTCTATTAGACATCTGGTATGTCAATGTATGCTGGAAATTTCCTTCTCATCTTGAGTTGGGAAATATTGGTTTTCAAGTGCCTTCATGCATATCCTAAATGGGGTTTTTGATGTGGCCTTTTGCCTGGCATGCTTTCTATAATACTTGGTTATCCAAGTTTGCTTGGTGTTCTTAAGACCCTCCAACCATGATATCAAACTTGGCTAAATCATGTTTTCAAAAGGGGTTAATGAGGCTTTCAATGAGCTGAACATAAATGCTTGATATTTAAATTTTACTGTCCATGGTTGTGAAGGTTCAGTTTACTCTAAATTGCATTTATAATTCATGTTTGAATTGGCATGATATCCAGAATAGCTGGCCAAGGTTTAATTAAGTCATATTTGATGTAAAAGGCATGTACAGAAAATGGATTACTTGAATCTACTTGATATGTGAACTTCATTCACATGTATTGAATTTAGACTGACATGAATTTAAGATTTCAATGTTGAAGGTTTTTATTTGTCTACAAATCCTTTGAAGTTATGGTAAGATCCTAATCTTACTGAATTTCATTGTGCCTAGATTGGGCTTAATCCATTTCTCATGTATTTGGGGTTAATTTCAGTGCATTGGGCATTTATCTCATTTCCCACTGCAGGAGTCGACCCCTGGGGTCGACACCATGCTTCTTGGGGCTTTGTTTTTCATGTGGGCAGAACACTGCCCAGGAGGTGTCGACACCTAGTCCCTGGGAGTGTTTTTCTTCAAAGGGGCAGAACATATGAAATCAGGTGTCGACACCAGGTGTCGACACCTCTTCAGGACGTCCGGAAACGGGTTTCTTGTTTGGGTTTCGAACTCCCCATTTGGGGATCCATTGGCCATGTGTTTTTACCCCATTACCCTTAGGGTTTCCATACATGATTGGGTGTGGTTTTGAGAAGGTTTTGCAAGGGGTTTTATTGTCTTTTATTCATCTATTTGTTGCCCTATATATCCGTGCGTTTTTGCATATTGGAGCATCCCTTGGGGATAATGGTATTTGTTCTTCTTGCAGAGAAAAAGGAGGGCGTCGCACATCCATTGGAAGAGGAAGAAGAAGCCGCAGTGATCGCCATCCATGAGCCTGAGCCTCGATCTGGAAGCCGCTGTTGCTGCTTTCCCCGATCTGCATTTTTGGGCGTTTCAATCTCAACACCGGCTACTTTCACTCTTAATTCATCATTTCCAGTGCACCCCACCTTCTAATCGAAGGGATTAATGGGATATTCAAAGGGAGATATTTTATATCTTCTATTCGTTTATTTATGATGCCCCTCTTAACAAATACAAGGTTGTGAGCATATTGATTCATTTGTTCTTGGTGGTTGCAGATACGTTCGGAGCTTGGATTTGAAGGAACTTCATTGAAACTTCAAGAAGGAAGACCGTCTGCTCCGACATCCTGCGGATTCAATTCTCTCCAACCTAAGATTCAAGAAAGATCCTCTTATACCTATTCGAGAACCAAAGGGAAAACTTTCCATATCTCTTACCCATTTCTTTGAGATAGTTTTCTTGATATATATTTTGCAGTGAGCACATATTGTATATCCTTTTCATTTTTTTGAACATACAAACATCTGTGTGTGGTGTACGGAGCTGCGTCTCCGTGTGAGGATTTAGTGCGGGGTGAGTTCCCCGAGTGTATGTGTGAGTGCTGTGGTGGCAGCGGCTTGGGGCCAGGCCCCGTGTGTGCATTGCTGCGGAAGCAGTGTGTGTGGTGTTGGGGTTCGTCCCCGTGTTGCTACGAAAGTAGCGTGTTGTGAAGCCTCACCGGGTTTCGGTGAGGGGTGGACGTAGGGAGCCCGTCGTGGTCTCGAACCACATTAAAATCCTCGTGTTCCCTGTGAATGCCTGTGCGTTTGTCCATTTCTTCTATCTCCCTTCACAGGTCAATTTAGTAGGTTTTTATTCACTACATCAGTACACATTGCTACCTCTGCTATTTGTGCTTGGCTTATACTAAATCGTTTTGTGCTTAGATCATTCGAGTGAGATCGGAAAGATTGAGTTAACCTAAATCTCACTTCAGTTTAGTTTAAGCTAATTAACGTAGTTAATTTTGTTTCCGCTATGATTTATTTTAGAAAGTTTTGAAACTCCGCCATCTCGACAAGGGGACAATTTAACCCCCCTTCTTGTCCGCCATCTACTCTGGGCCAACAATTGGAATCGGAGCCTAGTTTCTGATTTTTATTCAGCGGACTTCACAGTCTAAGAGAAAAGATCACCTTATGATGGCTTGCATGAATTTGATTCCCGTCTTTGATGGTTTTGATTATGCTTTATGGCTTGGAAAATTTTGTGTTTGGATTACTAATGTTGATCCGAAGCTTATGAATCTAATCACTCATGGTCCTTACAGTTTACCTAAAAATGAGTCAAGGTGGACCGCTGAGCACATGAAAAAGAATTCTGATAACTTGTTTGTTTTGAATGCTCTTAAGGCTGTTGTGACCACTGATGTATATCCCTTTGTTTCATCTTGTAGGTCAGCCAAAGAAATCTGGGATGGGCTAAGCGAAGCCCAAGAAAATAGTGTTGATGAGTGCCTCGCGGCAAACAACGGCATTGATCATCAAAGCGAGGAAAGCTCTAAGGTAAACTCCGATTCTGATGATGGAGATGAGCTTAGCTATGATGCATTAGTGAATGTTTATGATGAACTGTTTGTTAGATACAAAACAATAAAATCTGAAAATAAAAAATTGAAAAAGAAACTTGATAATTCTTCATGTGGAAGATGCACGAGTTTGAAAAATTAGTTGAGTCACACATGTTTGATGTTGAAGAACACAAAAAGATAATTACAGATCTTAAAACTGAAAATGAATCTTTATTGGGAAAATTTTCAGAACTTCAACATATGGAAAAAGATAATGAGAATCTGAAAGTGTTGAATACTGCTATATCTCAAAAGTTGCTCTGTCTTGAAAAGGGGAAAGCTACTCTGAATGCAGACGAATTTGAAAGGCTAAAGGAGCTAAAACATGAGATAGAAAGCTTTAAGAACATGAATGATAAAACTGTTGAATTGGAAGAGGAGTTGAGAAATCTGAGGAGTGATTTGTCTAAGTCTGTCGACTCCAATGAAACTATGAATGCAATGACTAATGAAAAAGTGAGTTTTCAAAAGAATGAACTTGAACATACCTCCATGACTGGAAATTCATTTGAAAAACTTCAAAATGAAAAGCTTGCTGAAGAAGTAGAAAATCTCAAAGATCAAAATACTGTGCTGATTGAAAAACTCAATTCACTTGAAAAAGGAAAAAGTGTACTTGTTGATGATTCTGAAAATGTTCATGCTATGGAACAAGAAATTACAAGTTATAAAACTATTAAATCTCTCCTGAATGATAAACTTGCATTATGTGAAGGAGAAATTGCTAAGTCTAAATTTCACATTTCATCTTTAGAAAATCAAATTAAGAGTGTAAATGAGTCCTTGTCCATGTGTGACAAAGGAAGTCAAAAACAAAAAAATATCATTGATTGTCATTGTGTGCATGAAAAATCCCCCACTACTGAGTTTGTTCATGTTTCAAGAAAAAGAATGAATGTCTTTTGTGACTATTGTGGCAAATTTGGCCATGAAATGTATGATTGTTTTTTGATGAGATCTGATGATGATGTGGCATTCAAATCAAGAATGGAAATAGATGTTGGCTCTAAAAGTCATGAAAAACCCATAAAGAAAAAATTCAACAATCATTGCTTCCATTGTGGGTTGCATGGTCATGTTTTTGAAGATTGTATTACAAAGAAAAATGATGATGAATGGTCGTGGTGAACATGGACACGTGATGAATAATTGCTTTTTAATGAAAATGATGAAAAATAGTTTATGAAAAGAAATTCTTCTCATTGCTTTTATTGCGGCCAAAATAGTCATTCAATGGATGTATGTGGTTTAATGAGAGCTGATGATGAATGATTTGAGAAGAAAAACAAAATCTATCTTACTCATGCTAAAACTAACCCCTCAGGACCCAAGATGGCTTGGGTACCCAAATGTCCAAAATGAGAACTTATTTTGCAGGGGGCCTTAAGGCCAAGGAAAGTTAATAAATAAAGGGCTCTCAAGGTGAGAAAGAAAAATGATTTGGATTTGAAGCTCATTTTGCTTATGTTCATTTTGAAAAATCTGAAAAGGTAAAAAATATGTTTGGAGGAAAGTTTTGCATTTAAACAGTTGCAATTTTGCTTCATTGATTTTGGCATCTTCTGAAACGCTGAGATTTTATGATTGTGATGAATAGATCATTTGAACACTCTTCTCTACAAATCTTGTGGATAACTTTAGGTTTTAAATGCTCTACACTGCATATAAGTGTTGACATGTTTTTCCCCCCTCCCATTCCTTTACCTTTCTATATCAGGATATAAAGACAAGCAAACATGAGGCTCGAAGGGTGGAGAGGTATGTGTGTTATCGTGATCGCCACCAAGACACGGGGTACCGAAGAGTACTACGTACCTTGGAAAGGGAGAAGACACTCGCTTAAAGTGCAGAACTGGCAGTTGTACACGGTCCAGGAAGAACCGCTCAATGGATGGCACGGCCGCTCGATAGGCCGCTCACAGCGCTGGAAAGAGGAACGGGATGAAGACTGGTTTGTCTCCAAAACGGTACGCAGACGGTCGCGCACAGGATCTGAACGGTTCTTGGAGGACCGCTCTTCTCTACAGATGGACGGAAGAAGACCGTTCAAAGTCGCCAGACCCCAAGTTGTAGGACTTGATCCTCTACCCCTTCCGGCCGGCCAGAGGGGATGGGCCTCGTGCTATGCTGATGCTGACCTGCAAAACAACGTGGAGAACAAGAGAACAAAACCCAAATTAGTCCTGGAACATGTAGCAACTATAGAACAAAAGGGAAAACCAACATGATAGCATGTAATGAGCGATACCTGGGGTGGTTTTTAAACCCCTATAGGGCGTGAAAACGATAGGAAGATGTGAACATGATGTGAAACAGTGAAAAATGTGGATGAAAAGGTGATGATAAGAAGCATGCAAAGGATGAAAAGACAACTAAAAGCCTAAACCAAACACAAAGAAAGTGACTACTCCCTTGACTGGAGGCTCAAAGGGACGTAGAGAGCCTCCCTCCCTGGCTATAGCTCACTCAAGAATTCGACAGAGCTTCGACGTCGACGTTGGATCTTCCACCTTTTCAAGCTTGGACTAGGGGTGCTATTTATAGACCCCTGAAAGTCTAGCCCCGAAATCGGATTTTCCACTAAAAATTAGGGCGTGATAATAAAAAAAGCTGTAGATAATACTTCTATCTCCCACTAGGATCAAATGGCACCCCATTTGGTGGAGAAACCGCAGAGAAAATGGCGGAGGAAGGTGGAGGTTTAACCACGGATGGAGAGAGAACAACCAAATATTCCACAGCTCTCGAGCTTGTACGTGGTTGTTCGATAGGCCGCCCAGACTAATATGCAGTCTATTGCTAGACCGCTTACCTCTGTCGGTGATAAATAAATAAAACAACAAATTATCCAATTATCCACCGAACTGACCGGCTAACCCGGTGTTGGACTCTTTAGGATAAGACGGTCTAATGATAAAGCACTTAATGAATGGCACGGTCCAATGCTAGGCCGTGTAAACGGTGTCGGTGATAAATCCAATAAAATAGGATAAATAGATAATTATCTGAAAAATTCATCGGCTTAGGACTCTGGGGGCTGGACGGTCTAAAGACAAGCCGTTCAATGGGAGTAAACGGCTGAACTCAGACCGTGTAAAGGCTTGTCGGTGGAAATTTAGAAAATCAAATATATATCTAATAAATCGCTCTGAGCCGGTAAACGGTTCTAAATAGATCGCCCAATAACTGAACGGCCCATCGCTAGACCGCGGTCAGCCTTGACGTTTGAAATTAATAAAATGGGATAAACAAGACCATTTACCCTAAAAACCAAGCGAAATCAAGGCCCATTAAGCCCGATTCCAAGAGCAGACCTAGCCAGGGAGGGAGATACCCATAGAATAAGCCCAAAGACATGCTTGGAAATAGCCCAATGAGTAATGGACAACTTGAGGCATCAACAAATGATGGTAAGAGGAATGACCCAACTCATAGACAAAAAATGGGTGTCAACAGATGCCCCTCCTCAACGTCCTCTTTGTAGGGGAGGGAGCGGAGGTGAAGCGAAAGTGAAATGGAACATGGAGATGAAGCGGAGCGGACTGAAAAGCGGGCGTTAAGGCAAAAGACGGCCTTTTTCTCACCAACGGGCGATAAGAATCTTCCAGAAAACTCTGAACCAAACATAAGAAATGACCGGACTAAAATGACACCAGTCTGGATAAATTAACTAAACAGGCGAAAGAAGAAACAAGCAAGCTCATCAGGGGACACAATCCACAACCAATGAGGGGACCAAAACAAGTAGTAAAAATAGTAAAGGGGCAGACTAAAACTCTAGATGGGGACCCTTAGTCAATCAAACTAGGTGAACAGACCAGAGAGAACATTCCAACTCGAAGTGGAATTTCTCCTCTTACTCAAAACCATGAACACATAATCACCCATCCTAAACGAGACATTTTCAGACAAGCCATGGGTCATGAATGCTCAAAAGATGCGTATGATGCATGCTGGGCTAAAATAAAAGAAATCTTTAAAACGAATGCAAAGAAAGATAAAATAGAAAGTACTCGAGAATAATATTACTAGATTGGGGCAATCAGGGTCAAGACACTATCTGCAACCACGGCGTGCGAGATAGAACCATCGTTCCCCAATTTTCCCAACCTAACGGCCTATCCTATGATTAAACATGCGAACATAGATCATCATCATTTTTGTTATAGGGGAACGTCAGATCCTGGAACACGTGAACGATCGGCTGGTTCTCGAGATAATATAACATAATACAATATAGTAATGCAATAATGAGAAGGGGTAGAAAGCCAAACCTGACTTACCTGTGCAGGAGAAATGATGTTTTTTTTGGATTTTCATTTCTGATTTTTATGGATTTATATCATAAGACAACCGACAACACGAATAAGCAATCATGAATAGAATGAAAACATAACAACCAAATGAATGAAAAAATAAATAACATAACGAAGAATGAATGGGCAAACAACACATGCAAAACACCACATAAACAAACAACAAGCTTGAGAATGGAGAAAATGGTGGGGCATCATAAAACACGGTGGGACGACACACACAGTTGGGACCAGATCAGGGTGGGATAGCACACCATGCAGAACAAAACCACATGCAGCGGGACAGAGATACGTAGGATAATGACATCTAAGATAACCACAGGGGAGATGACATAACACATGTGAAACAACCACATGGGACAAGGACACATGCCATACACGGCAGAACGAGATAACATGTGGAACTAGAACATGCATGAGATGACCATAGCTGAGACAAGGACACCTGGACGACGACCACAGGGGGACAACACGGGACATGACAAAATATGTTCTTCAATCAAGCCCAAGGTCTGATGAAGGAGAACCGCCAGGTTCACGATCGTAAGGCAAAACCCTCTCATGAAGATATGAGGAGAATTAGGTAAAAGCTAAGCACAAGCTGAAAAGGACATAAGCTCTAGAATAGATCGAGAAACCAGATTGAAGAAGAGAACATATCAAAAGATGAGTGTGAACATGAGACAGAGCGAGAGATGAAGAGCGAGGAAACTTCAATACCTACAACCTGCACACTGAGCAAACAGATTACGTACTTGTCCTCAAGATAAAATGCATGAGAGTTAAAAGACATATATTTTTAGATTTTTGATATTTTTTTATTTTCAATAATATTTAATTTTTTTATAATATCTAATTTTTTTTATATTTTTGACAATATCTCATTTTTTTACAATATTTCATTTTTTTTAGATTTTGACATATCTCATTTTTTTGGAATTTTTGAAATAGCAATCTGCAGTACCCAAGATGGGCTCAAACTACTGGCTAGGGATCGTTGCTCCTACCCCTCTCATTAAAGGCTTCCCTTCAGCAGGGCGTGCATATGAGGGTGGCTTACCACAACCAACCGCCTCTAAAGAACGGTGCCCCTACTAAGGCCATACCCGGGATACAACCAAGCCTAAGAGGGAGAAGCAGAAGAAAAATTAGAGACAAGCTTTATGCAGGATGGGAGACATCATGATTCGAATTCCTTCCAAGGCACTACCCCTCAAAGATACAGTCTGTTGCGCCGGGACTTTATGTCTTTGATTTTGAGACCCATATTATTAGGCATGCATGCGACCGGGCTCATGACGTCCCGCGGGGAACTATACTGCCACTCTTGCCATGTCTTTGATTCATAATTTTGCATTGATTCATTTTGATTTTGAGAGCCATTACTGGCTAGATTTTTCATGAAAGCTCACTTTTGAGGGTCAAGACTGCCCCTATTTGAGACCTCTCTCGTATTAGGGAGCGCCTAGGTTGGTCATCTCATCCACCAATCTCTTGCCCATGCACTCGGTCGAAATATGGAAGAGAAAAGACTTTCATGTATACCCGTGGTATGGCCAAAGTTGCAACGGTGTGCCTCAGAGGAATCAGTTATGGCTCGCCGTGAAGTGTGTGAAAAACCCATACTGAAAGGTCACCCTTAACGATCGGGGGGAAGAAACTAGACTCCCAACGCGGAGCTATCATCAGCCTAAGATGCTGCAGTAGCGAACTCTTTTATTTGACACAAAGTTAAGATCCAATTAAGAAAAAACTCCTAAAGTCACTCAATCATGTAAAGAAATAAGCATTATAAGTATGCGTAAAAATAATAGAAGTAATGGAAATGAAAGAATGTTTCCTGCACAAAATAAAGATACCTTGCAAATCCATGACGTGAACTAAGCGTCCTGAAGTAACCTTGATCATCAAGCTTCGCGTAGCACAAGCTTTTGTAGGCCTTGCTTGACAGGAAAGGGAGAGGGTCACAAGGATCGAGATTCTTCAACACTGAGGAGCGGCGGACACCAAACTGGATGAAGAAGAATAAAAAGGAAAGGAGACGAGGGCTAGAACTCCC
The DNA here is from genome assembly GCA_022559845.1 of Amorphophallus konjac. Classification (NCBI taxonomy): domain Eukaryota; kingdom Viridiplantae; phylum Streptophyta; class Magnoliopsida; order Alismatales; family Araceae; genus Amorphophallus; species Amorphophallus konjac. The sequence goes on along the minus strand of CM040128.1, from coordinate 137,766,795 downwards.
TCGTTAAGGCACTGAGGCCCTGATAACAAGGAACCCGATATAGAAGAAACCAGATCAGCTGAGATCAAGGCCGGCTAAAGCCTCGAAAATAGCAAGAAAAAGTGTAAGAACCCCGAAAGGGTGAGGAGGAGTAAGAAGAAAAAAGAGAATAAGAATCACCCGACATGGTCGACGAAGGAGAGTAGTGATCACCCGCCAGAGGCGGGGAAGGAGATGCATGAACACCTGACAAGGTCAGGGAAGGGAAATGATAGACACCCGACAAGGTCGGGGAAAAAGAATCATAAACACCCGACAGGGTCGGGGAAAGGGCACGAAAAACACCCGACAGGGTCAGGGAAAGAGTACGAGAAGTAAGCCCCGGAGATACCCAGGGAGGAGAATCAGAAGAAGTCCCGAGATCGAGAAGATAAGATAACATAGGCCGTAGCCTAGAATAATGAAAACGTAGAAGATCAAGCGGCTCCAAACTAGGAAAAGGGTAGCGGGGGTTCACGGACCCGGGAAGAGAGGAGAAGATGATCGAAGTAGGATTGGAAGAAGGAAGATACACCACCACTACCAGAAAACTGGCCTATAGCCACGAATTTTACCTACGCTTATGAAACACGTAGGTATAAGTGACATATTCCGACGTTTTTAAACTAACGTTGGTAAATTTCCTACGTTTTATTATAGCGTAGCTATAACTTCATTTTATTCCGATGACTTTAAAATAAATGTAGGAAAAGATAATATATAACGACGTTTATTTTATAAACGTGAGAATAGATCTTATCAATGGTTTCACATTTTTTCAAACGTAACAATAAGTCGATTGAAAAAAAATAAAAAAACAATAGAAGAGCGTCACAATAGGCTTGAGCTCGATGGCCGCAAAAATGCCACCCGAGGTCACCCGAGCTTTTATGTCGATGCCGCCCGAGGCCTCCTCTTCCTCTGCCACCCCGTCCCCCGATTCCTTCTTCATTCTCTTCCCCAGTAAAACCCTAAGCGCGCTCTCCGTCGGCCTCACCCGCCACCGCTGCCTGCTCACCGTTGGACAACCTCTCCTGCCCTCCTTCCCCACTACAGTAGCTCCCTCTACTTCAGAGCGTGAAGAGGACCACGGCCGCCGCTACTCCCCAGAGCTGCCATCGCCTCCCGCCTACCCTCTACCCCAAACGATGACAACAGCAGCCCTATCGACACCACTGCGGGCTACATCTGCACCGCCTCCAACTTGCTCGCTCTATTCCCCCTTTCTTTTTCCTGCAAACGTGCGCCACCCGCCAGCCCCATCGCCGACCGCCGGGATCCCTGCCAGACCTTCATCTTTTTTTTCCACCTCTTAATACCCCGTTCCTCTTCTTCTTTTGCACATATTTGCTCCCAGACCCTGCAACCAGCTACCGTCAACCCCAACCCCCCTCACCCTCAGCCATTCTCCTTCAGCCTGATGCCCCCTTCCTGCAGCGTCGACCCCATCAACCTCCTGCCACCACGACCCCATCCACCGCTCATGTGCTTCCCACGCAGCTCTATTATGATTGTGCAGTCCACACTGCCTGCTCATACACAGCCACAGCTCCCCATCCAGTGTGGTCGTCTTCGAGCTACTCCGGAAAGGTATTTAGATTTTTTTTGACATGATTTTTTCAGAAAATATCCTTGCTATGTTGCTCGTGTGGTATAAATGTGGTATTTGCTTTATTATTTTTCAATTTAGCCACGATTTTTTTTTTGTAAAGGACTATTTTTCTGTTTCGTAGGGGAAAGGAGATTACTCTGTCAGTCATATTAAGCTAAAGCTTTGGTAATCTTCTATCCCATTTCTATTGTGATTGTGTAGTCCACACTGCTTGCTCATACCCAGCCACAGCTCCCCATCTAGTGTGGTTGTCTTCAAGCTACTCCGAAAAGTAATTTAGAATTTTGTTGACATGATTTTTGAAGCAAATATCATTACTATGTTGCTCGTGTGGTATAAATGTCGTATTTGCTTTATTATTTTTCTATTTAGCCATGATTTTTTTTGTAAAAGACTATTTTTCTATTTAGCAGGGGATAGGAGATTGCTCTCTCGGTCATATTAAGCTAAAGCTTTGGTAATCTTCTATCCCATTTTTATTTTTCAGTGGCGGATGTTGTTATTTGTTGTTTAGTGAGCTAGAGAGAAAAAGTATTCTTTAAGAACTTTACTTTTCTTTCTAAGCAATTCCCTTATCTTTTGTTTTGTCGAGTCCTGATCCTCATATGGAGTCTGGTCTATCGACTGGAAACTAGTAATCTTCCCCTCAGGGAAAACTTCTGGTGTAACAATGCCACATACCATGACTCTGATATGGCGTTTTACTCTATTCATCATCATTTATATTTTATATACATACATGCACACAATGGTTGAAAAAGAGCTTGAATTGAATATGGATCATGTGCACTGATGTTTATCTGTGTTTATTAAATAATTTTTGTCTTTAATTACAAGTGAGAGGACAATGAATTGGGGGTGGATGGACGCTTCAAGGTATCTGTTGTAGATAAATAAACTTATGTTATGTTTACTTTGGAATGGATAATTAGCTGACATCCTTTTTACATGTTTACTTCTTTAAGGGATGCAAAAGAATACTATGACGGTGTTGATGAGTTTATTAGTTTGCATTTGGGATTGTACCGGGTACTCAGACAATCAAATGCCCATGTATACGTTGTGCATGTGTTGATAGATGGGATAAGGAGACTGTAAGACAACACTTATACTTGAATGGAGTTATCAAGGATAAAGAGTTTTGGAGATTTCATGGTGAGACTAAGGCTTGGCAGTTAAAGAATGATGTTCATGATAGGGGCATGCATGACATGCTACATGATGCATTTGGGCCAACCTTTGAAAATAAGAGTGGTGTAAGGGAAAACGAAGGTGTAATGAATGTGGATGATAATGCTAGAATGTTCTATAAGTTAATTAGAGATGCTGAAACACCTTTATTCCCTGGTTGTACAAAACACACCAAGCTTTCTTTTATTATTCGAATGTTCAACATTAAGTGCATGGGTGGATGGAGTGACACTTTTGAATTAATGTTGAAGTTGTTGAAAGAGATTCTTCCGGATGGTGAAGTGTTGCCAAATTCATTGTATGAGACGAAAAAAATTATCAGTGACTTGGGCTATGGGTATGAGAAGATAGACTCATGCCCCAATGATTGTGTATTGTATTGGAAAGAAAATAAAGATTAGCATAAATGTCCTAAGTGTGGTGAAAGCAGATGGAAATGTGATGTAAAAATTAATAATGATGAAGAAATGAAACAAAAAGTACCAAGAAAGCTCCTCCGTCACTTTCCCCTCATTCCAAGATTGCAAAGGATGTACATGTGTTCAAAATCTGCTCTTAACATGAGATGGCATGGCGAAGAACGTCGTGAAGATGGCATTTTGCGTCATCCTGCTGATTCAGCTTGTTGGAAGACATTGGATGCTATAGATGACTTTAGATTGGAGATCAGAAATGTACGATTGGGTCTAGGCAGTGATGGTTTTAATCCTTATAGTACAATGTCGATCAATCATAGCACTTGGCCCGTTCTTCTAATGCCATATAATTTGCCACCTTGGGAATGCATGAAAAGTCCAAACATATTCCTATCTTTACTCATCCTCATCTCTGGTCTGAAGGCACCTGTTAATGATATAGATGTACATTTGCAGCCACTAATATAGGAATTGCAGGTATTGTGGCATGGAGTTGATACATTTGATGCTTCGATTGGTCAAATGTTCCGGATGTGTGCTGCAATATTGTGGACTATCAATGATTTCCCAGCATATGCATGCCTGTCTGGATGGAGTACCAAAGGTCGATTGGCTTGACATGTATGTAATAAGCACACTTTCTTATCGTGGCTTCCAGCAAGTGGGAAGCATTTTTATCATAGCCATCGTAGATGGTTACAACAAGATCATAAGTTTCAATCAATGTATCTCATGTTTGAGGGAAAACAAGAATGGGGCAAAAGTCCTAAGCGACTATCGGGGGATGAATTGTTACACCAAATAGAATGGCTCTCTTTTACGTTGGGGAAGGCTTCAAGTGTAGCATTGAAGGGGAAAAGACACCCATTGAAGAAGACAAGGGTGCAGAGAAAGAGAAGCCATTCATGTAAGGAGCACAATGACACTAAGATTGACAAATATTTAAATTGGAAGAAGCATTCTATTTTTTTTTGATTTACCTTATTGGAAGTTTCTATTGCTGCAACATAATCTCGATGTCATGCATGTGGAGAAGAATGTTTGTGATAGTATTATTGGTACACTATTAGGACTTGATGGTAAGAACAAAGATGGACTCAAGGCACGACAAGACCTAGAACTTATGGGCATTAGGTCATCACTTCACCCACGTTCTGCTAGTCCAACAAAGACATTTCTCCCACCAGCACGTTTCACATTAAGCAAAGCTGAGAAGGTGACCATTTGTAATGTTCTCAAGAGTGTGAAAGTTCCTAATGGCTATGCCTCTAATATTTCAAGGCATGTGGATGAGAAGAATGCAAAGATCTGGGGTTTAAAGAGCCATGATTGTCATGTGCTCTTGCAACAACTACTTCCAGTGGCTATTCGAGGAATGACACAAAGGGAAGTGAGTTCTGCACTAACTAAAGTGTGTAATTTCTTTGTGGAGTTGTGCTCAAAGACTTCATCAGCAGATGATTTTTATCACCTTGGAGAACGGATTGTAGTCACACTATGTCATCTTGAGATGATCTTCCTTCCCAGTTTCTTTGATATCATGACACATTTACTTATTCATTTACTAGAAGAAGCTAGACTTGGTGGGCCAGTGTATTATCGATAGATGTATCCCATTGAGAGGTATGAACAATACTCTTGACTCTTCTAAGTCTTTCACTCCTTTTGATGATAATAATTTGATTTGTTATTTGCTAGATATTTAGCGCGGCTAAAGTCATATGTGCGCAATAGGGCAGACCATAGGGTTGCATTGCTGAGGGATATTTTGCTGAAGAGACGCTTACTTTTGCATCTAGATATTTGTCTAATGATGTGGAGACGTGGTTTAATAGGCCCAGACGGAATGAGGATGCCTATGTCAATGACAATGATGATGATGGATGGGCCATCTTCTTAGATGTAGGCCGTCCATTAGGTGCAGGGATTCATTTTAACCTTCACAAGGAAGACATATGTCAGGCACACCGGTATGTTTTATTCAATTGTGATGCGCTAGCTCCTTATAGAGAGTAAGTATAATTCTATTTTCTTGTTACTTTCTATGAACAACTACACACACTTGAATGTACATTGGTTACTTGACATGTAGAGAACATCTTTCACAAATTTGGAGTAAATACCCTCAAGCAACTAAGATGGAAATAGAAAGCGAGTGGAACAAAAAAATTTCCCAATTGGTTTAAGGAAAAGGTAAAACCACGCATGTGTAATAGATGTTGGTGGCTGTGTATTATTTCTAATGCTTGTGCTTTCACTTAATGCATAGGTACAAAGATTGCAAGTGGAAATGGGTAACCTTTTGTCTCCAAAACTCCGCTGGTTAAAAGACGGACCACTTTCTGTAGCAAATGTATTTCATACCTATTTAATTAATGGGTTTCGCTTCCACACTCAACAAGTTGAGCAACGTAGAAGAACTTGCAATAGTGGTGTTGTGCTGTCTGCTATAACCTCAAGCTTTGCAAGCTCCAGCGACAAAAAACCTATTCAGGGAGACGTCACTTACTATGGGTTTTTGAATGAAATTGTGCAGTTGGATTATTACGGTGAAATGAAAATTGTACTATTTAAGTGCGACTGGATTGATGTTAGGAGGGGGGTGAAAGAAGATAGGGGATTCACTTTGATTAATCCAACACAATTGTTGAGAACAGTAGAACCTTTTGTGTTAGTATCCCAAGCAGAGCAATTTTGGTATGTTGAAGATCCTAAAGACAATGGTTGGTTTGTTGTTCGGAAAGCACAGCCGAGAGATTTGTTTGATGTCCATGGTGGGCAATGCACTGAGGCAGGGGTGATTTTTGATATTCAAGTCACACAGCCTTACCTTGAGGATGACAATGTTGATGATAAGAACGTATGTTGGGAGAGAAATGATGTAGAATTTCTGGAAATCACCTTAAAAATAGTGGAAAAATGACAGGGACCTTCTGCATGACTTTTTTTTGTTTGAGTGTTTCGAAAAAATTTGTTTTAAGTGCTACATATGTATTATTCATCAATTGCCTTTGTTAACCGTTAATAACAGTGCAATGGTGTTAGTTGTGGAAGCTAGGTAACAACCAATTTTTTACAAATTTTATATATGTTGATATTACATATTTACATTGTCAAAATTTTCAGATTTAGACTCGGCTTCAAAAGCATTGGACAGGGCCATGTAAGTTCTTAATTTGAATGTTTTTAATTTGCTTTCATTGGAATTAAATTTATTGAATTTTTGTTTACATTTCTATGTAATGTTACAAGGGAAAGAAGATTGTCTCGAAACTTGAGTTCTCAAAGACCATTATGGAAAGACCTGCACAGGGTCCTCGGACCCGTAGTATGGTTGCAATAGACCATGTCCATAAGCTCCCCTCTCGACCGTGCTCTGCAGAGGCGAAAATGGTGAAAGATATCTCCACAATTTACACTTCGAGTTGAAGGGCACGGATGTTGGATTCAAATGGATTTCAACAATATATAGAGTTTGAACGCCACCTATTTATCTTGTTATTGTACATAAACTTTCATGTTGTTTGTGTTACAACATTGTGAGCATGTTTAAACTTTGTAGGCACATATTTACTAAAATCCCTAATGATGTGAAGGCCGGCTTTGGGTGTTTTGATTGCCTGTGGTATAATGCATGGTTAAACGGTAATTGTGAGAAAGTGTTGTCATGGATTAAGGGCCAGAGTATACTCTCAAAGGCATACACATTTGTGCCAATTGTTTGTTGGTATGTACTCTTCAAGTGTTGACCCTAATAATTGGTTTTAATAGCTATATAATGAATTTGGCTGTATCATACCACTTCGATGCAGGGGTCATTGGAACCTGGTCATCTTATGCAACCTTGGACAGGGGTTTACATCGAAGGCAAAGCCATGCATTCTGTACCTCGACTCTCTCCGGTCGGCTGGACCAAACCGACATGAGAAAGACATTAGGAGGTAATGTAAAGCAATGAACTTTAGATATATGGTTTACTTTTTATAGTCATATGTTATATTTTTCACTGCTATTTAAGTTGATTACATGGTCGTTATTGTTGCTTGATTTACTCAATATTGTTGGGCTTCTATGTAGGTTCGTCATGGACATTTACAAGAGTGAAGGGAACCCAGCAACAATAGATGACATTGCCACCATTCCACTTTATGCACAACAGGTAAGTATCCTACACTTACATATGTCAATGAGTGGAACATGAGACTTGGAATTTTACATATTCTCATATGCAAGTAGATATGATTTTTGACTTTGATTACTTTTAATCTGTCTATAGGTTGCTCAACAAAGGAATGGTGAACAATGTGGTCATTTTGTGCTATATTTCATTCACCTATTTATTGAAGTTGCCCCAGAAAACTTTTCTGGTGAAGGATATCCAGACTTTGTATGTTATCTTATGTATCATTTTCTGCAATGTTGAACTCTTCTTCAATGATATAGTAATGTTTGTTCTGCTTCATTTTTTTTAACTTTACAGTTGCATGAGGGTTGGTTTGTTCCAGTACATGTAGATTTGTTTGAGAACTTGGTCTGCTCTTTCATTAGTGGAAATGATCAATCTAGATTACATGACAAGGAGGTCGAGCCTGGTCAAGTAAAAGACACTGAGGGAACGCTTCAGATGAAGATTGAAGAAATAGACACGAAGGGAAAGCTTGAGTCTAAAAATGAAGTAAAAGACAAGGTCAGAAATCTTGCGAGCGAAGAGGAGGAAGAAACGAAGGTAGAAAGTGTTGTTGCAAAAACTTGTACAGTAGGGGAAGGAAGCCAAAAGTCCGAAAGATGATGTTCTTACACTGCTTGTCGCGATGTACATGCCATAGACGGCCCACAACGTATTTGTGTGAAGTGGAATATGTTGGGCCAGCCAGTTGGGTCAGGTGGCTGTTCATTAAGAACATTTTTAGGCACGCTTGCAAGGAATGGTGAAAAATTGCCAATCAATTACTCTAATTGGAGGAAAGTGACTGACATTCATAAAGAAGATGTATGGGACTACATACAGGTAACACTGTGTTGATAATACATTTTTATGTTCCTTCAACTAATTCTTTTATCCTCATTAATCCTATTTGGATATTTGTAATCAATTACGTACTTTTAATTTTTGAATAGAGGAAGTATGATATACCAAAAGAGGCAAGGAGGTGGGTCCTGAAGGACCTTGCAAATAAATGGCGCTATTGGAAGTATAGAGTGCACAAACTGTATTACAAAAGGAGTGAAAAGGCAACCGATCAAGTTTTCCCAAATGCACCACGCATTAATGAGGAACAATGGAAACGGGCAGTTTCTTTGTGGTCAACTACACAGTGGCAGGTTTGATTAGAATGCATTGTCCATATGCTTTGAGGTCAGCTAACTCTATTATTCAATTGATTGCAGAAAATGAGTGTAATGAACACAAAATGCAAGGTTTCTCAAAAGTGGGTCCATTATGCTGGGACACGCTCCCTTGCAGACATTTCTGAGGAGGTGGTTTGTGGTTTATTTGTTAGGTGATTTTGTAGGGATCTTTTCCTTACATTATGTATGTGATACTATTGACACCTCATTTTTGTTTGTTATAGCATGAGAGACATGGGCTGCACTTAGATCGTGCTGATTTGTTCATCAAAACACACAAGCGTAAGGATGGGGCCCCAACAAATGAGGCGGCTGGTCATGTCATTGTAAGTTTATCTTGACATATTGTGCTTAGAACATATTTCCATATGATTTTTGATGTATGCCGTATTTCAAATTCTCTTCGCCCATTTTCATTAGAAAAAAATGGGGATGTTAAAGACTTCTCAACCTTCGAGTTCAATGACAAGTGATGCCCATCAAGTTTCTACACAATATAATGTTTACTCCCAAGTTCTCGGTAAGGAGAGGTCAGGCCGTGTGCGTGGTGTGGGTACAGGTCCCACACCATCTTCATTATGGGGGAAAGATACAAAGGAATCTCTTAGGGCAAAGAACAAAATGTTGGTGGATAGAATGAGGGATTTGGAGTCGTCAGTAGAAGTAAAGCTAGCAAGGATGGAAGAATTGATAAGAACATCGCAGGTACATTATATCGCTTAAAATACTTGAGAATACTTTTATTACTTACTAATTTTGGTCCTCATCTCCTTTTAGAGTCATGGAAACAAGTATGAATCATCTCCACATGTGCCTGCATCATCTGCTGCCAGTGCCTGTGATGAATTTGGTGCAACATCTGACATGCAAAATGCTAACACCCTTGACGATCCAACAAAGGTAAAGACATTATATTACTACCATAGAATATGTTTGATGTACTATGCATAAAGTGTCAAGTACGTATTTCATATTAGTTTTTGGGTGTTTAGAATGCAGGGAGCATATGTCCCGACATCACATGAATCATTTTTAATTTCTGGGAGCACATGTGTCCCTCATGTGGTGTGTCAATGGGTGATGCACTCATAATTTTTATATAATAACTATGTGAGCGTCATATTTTTTATGAATTATGTATGATAATACTCACCCAAGTGGATATATTTTGTGTTATGTTTAGTTGCCAAGTCGCAAAGTGATCTTGCTAGACCTCGAGGGACAACATGTGGCAGTTGGCATGGTCATGTGCATCAACAAAGAAAAGGTTGTCATGGGAAGGAAAATTGGATCTGTGTATTGTGAAGTCTCTGTGCAGTATGCTCGCCATCTAGACACACCACTGTTTGTGAAGGATCAGAATAGAAAAAGAATGAAAGATGATGTTGGGAGTCACATCTTGTGGCTCAAGGACTATGTAAGATCATTTCTAATTATACACTACCATATCTTTTGATCTTATTTTGAATTACTGCAAACTTGACTATCATCTTCTCTCTTTTTCTGGTGTTGGTCCAGATGTGATGCTTGTCAGCTATCTATTTTTTTAACATCCTTAGTTATTTCTGATGTAACCTTGTGTATGCTCTAGGTGGATTTAAAAGGAATGACTTTTGGGCTACTCTATGTCATTCTTATACAAGACAGTTAAATACTTTTTTTGGGTTAATGTTGCATTGTATGTTATATTTTATTCTTGCACACATCACTTGCATGGATGGATGGCTCTCTACTTTAGATATTTATGATTGACGAATATGTGTGAATGGTCTCTTACTATTTTTCTCTTTTCCCTTTTGGTTATTTAGATAATGCATGCATTGGCTACTTTTTAGCTTCTACTACTCACGAATCTGCACTCTTTTGTGCCTGACAAAAAGTGAGAAGTTTTGTGATTGCATTACTTGATGAAATGAATGTGCTTCATGTATATAGTTCATGGGTTGACATGGCCTTCGTTGTTTTCCATATATATACTTGCATTAGGTTGGCATGATCTTATTGCTTCAACTAAGTGCCAACACTAGTAGGCTGAGTGTCGACACTTCCAATGCTGCATTCCTTAACATGATGTGCCTCAAGCACTTTGGGTGAGGATTTCAAGTTGCTTGATAAAGCAATCTCACTATATGAATTCTCTTGCTGCATTTTCCATTGGATAACTTCATTGATGGATGGCTTATTGTATATGCACCTTATATGAAAATGCATGGTTTACTGGAATCTAGCTTGCTCTTTACTGAATTTACAATTCATGTGTGGTTGCTTGATCTGAATTGGAAATGATCCTTCCATGGATAAACTAATTTGATATGTGAGCGTGTGTAGAAAATGGCTTGGACTGAACATTGAATGATTGCATTGTATTTGGAACCTTTGGAATGATCTTGGAATTCATATATGGCTGATTGATTCATTATTTGATATGTGAGCTTATGAAGTATTTGGATTAGTGATGTATAAATTACCTGTACCTGTGACTGCAAAGTTAATATACCAACTGCAGGTTGACTGAGATTGTCATGTGTGCAAATATGCCTTGAAGTTGGCTCACCTTAATGCATTGAATTAATTCTTGATAAGAGAGCTTGAGCTGTAGATGAATTGAATAATTGGTGGGAAAGTGTTGTGTATCTCATTTGCATTAACAGAAAATTGACATGAATTTGAGCTTTTTAATGTGCAGGTTTAATTATGTCCACCAATCCTTGAAACTATGGTAAGATCTTATTTTTACTGAATTCTTATGTGGCTAGATAGGCCTGATTGGAGTTAATGCATTGGTATAGTTTTTGGGCTTTATTTCACTTCATAAATGCATTTTTGTTCATGCATATATTGTTAGGTCGGTGCAATGTTGTTTGAGTCTGTACACTTTTTGTTTTATAAGTCGGTGTGCATAGTCGGTGCATGTGCATAGTCGGTGCATTTTTTGTTTTACTCAATACAGGTCGGTGCAACATGTGCATATAGGTAGGTCGGTGCAGGTTGTTCACAAGTGCAGGTCGGTGCAATATATATATATATATCTCGGTGCAATGTTTTGCTGCTGCACGCATGGGTCGGTGCATGTGCTTGATAAAGTCAGTGCAAGCACATTGTTTCACAAGGTCGGTGCAGTTCATAGGTCACATTTCAAGGGATGCCTTTTAATGTTTTACATGTGTCAGTTCTAAGATGGACATGTCCAAACTTGATGGTCCTGTCTTGGCCTCACTCAATTTGGCTTGTCGGCCCAGCCTGCCTCAGAAACATAGTAAAGGGAAAAATTCATCTAAATGGGCTCCTTGTTTTGTAAGCCAGTAGCACTTAGTAAATGGGCAAATTATATGCATGTTATGTAAGCTATGTTTGTTCAAAGATTGCTCATGTCATCAAATTTCAGTTCAATTCCTCATACATAAAAACTGTGCCAACATCAATATCTGATACTCATTTAATCAATACTCAATGTAGCACCCTGATGGAATGAATGTCATTTTCTTAAAGCATACATGCCTGAATGTGTTTTGATTTTGAACTCTACTGTCATGTGGCATATCCTACAAAGCAGAGTACGAGTGATCAGATTCATGGACTTGTTTGAGGTGTGGGCAGAATGTTGACTATTCTATTTTTGATGGATGAATGTTGACTAATTTACCTTAACATTGAAAAGCATTTCTATTGTTGCTGTCATTATCTTTTTTAATTATCTGATTAATTTTTCTCTATCGATTCCATGTTTAGCTAGATTTCTTCATTCATGATCTTTCTTTTGAGCTTATTTCACTTTGGCTTGTAACTATGAAAATATGCATTTGCTTAATGTTTTCAGGGAGACAGGTATTGTATGACAAGCCAGCAGCTTGTGGATTTCATTCATGAATACATAAATGTGGTATGTGTTGCATTTTATGTAACTCTAATACCAATCTATGTCCACTTGAGGTTGCAAATAATAAGGAAATAATCATACCATGTTAATTATCCAAATTCTACCAAATTTTGCACTGGTGCACCTTGAGATTTGTTTCTGAGTAGAAGCCAAAATTGTCTAATGATTTTCCCATCGGATGATTTTGACCATCAAATATCTGGAAATGGCTCTTGATAGGTGTTTAGCACCATCAACAGCCAGTGGTGAAGGTTGTGACAACATGACCATGATCTTGGTGCACTTTAAGAAATCGATTAACATGAGCTCTGGTGAAACTAACCAGCAATCAGAGACCATACCTCTATAATGCAGGTAGTGCTTCCCCCCCCCCCTTTCTCTCTCTCACATATCTTTTCTAGTTTATTGGTGAATTATGGAGGTTGAGGACAAAACAAAAGGATTGTGCTATACTCTCTCTTCTTTGAATAAACAATGGCTTTATGATCACCTTTCAAAGGCAAGGATTATGTCCATTACAGCGAATTTTGGAGCATCTTCATTTATCCACGTCCAACTGCCCTATGTTGTATGCAAGTTATGCATACACCATAGCTTTGAACTGCCCTTTTTACACTTCTTAGATGGACATGTGTTGCTTTTCTCTCTAGGTGGATGGAATGGTTACAGAGTTCCCAGATATAAACCATGGCATGGAGAAGACTGGTACATTTACAATGAAGAGAAAAAAGCTTTTTCAATTGGCCGGAAAGGCAAATTTACATTTGGCTGATGTATTCTTAAACTTGGGCTATTTGAGAGGTTCCTTTCATGTTTTTGAACAGCCATTTCCTCTTGAAGGTGATGTATTCAATGGTTAACACATGTTCTAGTGGCTAATCGTAACTAATTGGAAAGTAAATTTGTGTGTAGGTAATGTATTAATCTCTTGGAGTTGTTAGTGGTGTTTCAAAGCCGGAGTATGATCTATATTGATGTGTTGAATGCGATTTTATATTGATGTGATTGTGAGTTTTTAAGTTAGTGATGTGTTCAATGTGAGATTCATGCAGGGATCATTTATATGAATGTACACAGGTATGATTGCATAATGAGTATTTTTTAAAAAAGGAACTATATACCTACGTTTTTTTAAAATGAGACTACATCACTTCCTACGTTTTTAAGAGACCGAGGCTAATACTTTTTCGTACGTTTTTTATAGAACGTGTTAATATATAATATACCTACATTTTAAGAATACCTACATTTTAAGAATCGTAGGTATATTCAATCACATGCGTGTGTATATATCTTTAACCTACACTGTTTCTAAAAGCGTAGGTATAGGTCGATATCTACCTACACTTTTATATGGGATATTCCTACGCCTTTAGAAACGTAGGTATATGTCTGTATCTACCTACGTTTTTTGTTAGACTATTCCTACGCTTTAGAAGTGTAGGAATAGGTTGGGCTATGGCTACGTTTCACAGAAACGTAACTATAACCTATAGTCACTCGAGCAAGCGCCACACTTTGCAAGCGTGGCAAGCAAACGTGACTAAAAGCTTTACCTACATTTTTTGGACCTACAACTATGTTTTTTAAACGTAGGTAAACGTCAATTTTCTTGTAGTGACCCAAGGGTGGGAGCTGAGCAATAGAAATGAGGATGAGGAAGAGGAAGAAGTGGACCCCTGAGTGCGCGATACGTGGCCCTTAAACTTGCGCCGCCGCCTCTTCTTAGTGGAAATCTCTTTGAAACAAACCCGCCTAGCATGGACCCGGGCTTTCACACTTCTTGATTTGCCGTGTCTTCTCAGATAACGGGCCCACTTCGCGGATGACCTGGCCTGGTTATGAACACGCGGCTTTATCATGGCGGTTGCCCCTAGGCACGGGGTGCTAACTATGGGCGGACATTCCTGAACAAGTAACTCCTTAGGATGAACATAAGAAAACAGTGGAGTTTTGTTGCTTGGCGCCAGAAGCATGAGATTTAGCATCTCCACTTGGCAGTTGGGCATGAAGCATAACTCCCTTACCAAAAATGTAGGACGATATTGAGGGAGATTAATGAGTGGCGTTGAAGTGGCCGTCTCACCAACAAACCAAGGGAGATTACATAACAAGTGCAGAATGCCCCTAGCCAACATTGAAAATACGGCCAATTGCGCCTTGAACATGGAACTTAGCAGGCTCTTGGCGGCCGTATGGGTTAATCTCGCTTGGCCAGTGAACTAAATAGCAATCGAGCGCGATGTGATAACATCATCGATAGTGAATCCTCTGGCGAGCAAAGAGATTGCCACCGGCCTCGCTCGAGAAGAAACTGGCACTAGTGTAAGAGAGCTCTTCTTGGCAACCGTTGTGGGAAGTGCAAGCTGATCATCCCTAAAATAGCCAGGGATCAGGATGCGGATCAGCATCCGGCAGATAAAATCTTGAAGCTTGAAATGCACAACCGGCACTAAATCATCCCAACTTGACTCATTGTCTCCCTGGGGATCAGACCCGAGGGGCACCAAAGGTAGCGCACACCCGCTCCGTGGGGTGGAAATAGGTGGAGAAGGCTTGGAAGGCGTGAGTGAAGGTTTAGAAGGCGTTGGGAGCGGTAATGCGGGTGACAGAGGGGTAGCGGTGATGACAGGCTCTGGTGGAGGTAAAGGCAATGGTAGAGGTATAGATTTGGGCTTAGCCTGCTCAGGCTCGTACAATGATAGCGAAATGGGTAGCAAAGGTGGTGGAGGTGATGGAGGTGGAATAGGGACCTTTGGGAGAGAAGGTGATGAAGTCGATGGTGATGGTAATGGGGGTAATGGAGATGGCGTGAGGGTGATATGGTTAATGGAGGTAATGAAGATGGAGGTGGAAGAAGTGGTGAGGCGGAAGAAGTGGCAGGTCGTGGCGCCCACCGTTGACGTATCGACACGATACGTCGAGCGGCGCTAGTGGTAGGAGCGGTGGTGGAAACGGGAGTAGAAGAAGTAGAGACATTTGCCTGAGCAGGGGCTTGGGTAGATGGAGGAGATGGGGTAGGAGAGGGTGAAGGAGAAGGTAATGGGGTAGGTGAAGTAGAAGATGGAGCGGATGCTTCATTGATTAAAGAACCACAAGGGTGCCCCTAGCCTTGTAGTGGAGATGGCTGTCTAGGCGGCACTTGCTGCTGCTGCTGCTTGCTGCGGAGATCTAAAATAGCTTCATGCATGATAGTCCAATCAATCATCTTCTCATCTTCCAAACCATAAACAAATTCTCAGAATTCGGGACAATCCTCGACCGAATGCCCCCTGTTGATGATGAAAATCGCAGAAATGGAACAAATCTCCGATCGGGGGTCTGCAAGGCATAACAGGAGGGAGGTGCAACGCATGAGTGGCCATCAAAGCCCTGAAAATTTCGGTAAACGATTCTGGCAACGGAGAGCGAGGAGCCTGCTTCGGGCACGGTGGATGCCAAGGGGTATGAGAAGGTAATGGAGATGGTTGTGGGGGTTGAGTCGATAATGGTGATTGTGTAGGTAAAGGCACAGGGCTAGTGGATAGACTTAGTGAAGGCACATGTAGGGTGGGAATGTAGTGGACGGCATCTACACGCTCGGGATGTAGAATTCCCTTGGCCGAAGGTGGTGGTTCATGTAGGTATGAAGAAGCGGAGGGTTGACTCATGGAGGAATATGTGGAAGTATAAGGGTATAAGGGAGCGGAGGGCTGACTCATGCAAAAATATGCGGTGGATGGGTGATGCGTGGAGGAGGGTTGACTCATGGAGGATGATGGAGAGGAGGCGTACGTGGGTGTGGAAGGTGAAGGAGACTCGGGGTCAAGGGAACTTAGAAATTGTTGGCGGATGAAGCGGGCTCGATTATAGAGCTGTTGCCAGGATGCGATATCGTTCAAAGCTAAGATGCACCAATACTCGGGCGTCGCATTGGAAATGAGCATTTTGATCTGCTCTCCCTCCAGAATATGCCCTGGGACTTGAGCGGCCAAGCGACGCCAGCGGTCGGTGAAGGTCGAGAACTCCTCGCTGGGCTTCATCCTCTCATGGGCCAGATCAACCATGGAATACTTGGGCCCAACCTGGTCTCGAAACTACTGAAGAAATTTCTCTTGCACAACTTGAAAATTCACCACTTGGTCTTGCGGCAATGTAAAGAATCAATCCCCAGCCGGGCCTTCTAAAGATAGACCAAACAGATAAGCCATCAAAAGTTGGTCATGTTGGAATTGGGCCGACTCATACATAAACTCCTTTAAGTGCACGTAGGGGTCACCGACTCCACCATAGCGGCGGTAAGCAGGGATTTGTGAATGCGGTGGAAGCTTAAGACCTTGGAATGCAAATGGGATGCTCAAAGAAGATTCGGGATCGATCCGGCGTTGAAGCTCATCAAGTTGGCGTTGGACTTGAACAATCATCTCCTCAATGGGGAGAGATCGAGAGGAATGCGAGCCAACCTGTGCAAGAGAGTGTGAATTTAGACCAAGACTATGGTATTGGGCCGGATAATGGGATCCAGCTGGAGATGAAGAAAAGCCCATCCCAGGAGTGGAAGGGTACAAGGGCCTGGAAGAATCATAAGAATGAGGAGAAGGACCCACTAGGCCAGCAGCATAAGCGAAAGAGGGAGTGTGCCTATTAAGAGAAGCGGGCCCATTAAGGGAATAAGAAGACCCATTATAAGAGTGAGGCCCATTTAGATGGTTGGCAACGAGCTTCTGGGCCTGGACAGGGTCAAGAAGTGATAAATGGGCCAAGAGACTCGCTTGTGTCTCGAAAGGGCCGCGAGAAGATGGGCCTGTGTGGGAAGAGGAGTCCACGCGAGAATAGGAAGGTGAATAGGAACGGTACAGAGGGTTGATGCGATGCTCCATGGGAGAAATGGAGACTAAATACAAGGAAAATCTAGGTAATATACGGGGGGAGTAAAGGTTCAATGACCCAGTTGGGAGTTGACCCAATGGTGTGAGGGAAGAGAAGAGGAAAATAGAAACCTAGGACAACGAGACTAGACAAATAGCAACACAGAATGAGCTAGCCAAAATGGACGTAATGACAAAAATTATATGAATGATGGGGGATGCAACACAAACACCACAAATGGACCTGGATAGGCCTTAAACAATACGAACAATATGAAGAGGTCACCCAAGTCAAACAAGTTTGATGTGATGGGAAGTATTATATTGTCAAAGTTCTGGGCCTTTTAGTGATTTGAATTATGATTAACTCCCTCAAGATAGGAAACCTATAAGGAATAAGGTCCGAACTTTGGGTTTGACTAAGGTTAATTCCTCCCAACGTATGCAAAATGCGAGCCTAAGGGGTGCAAAGGTACAACCGGCCCGGCGTCCGTGTGGGAATCCACGGCTCACGGAGACTTATAGAGGTCCCGGATAAGGTCACCTAGTCGGCTCCAAGGAATATGGAGATGCGAGGATCCCCTACCAAGCTAGGAATGCAACTACAAATGATAAAGATGCATGAACCTATGTGCACCGGAGTGCATGTAAAGTCTAGCCTAAAACTAACAAACAATGATCAAATCAATATGGCAAGTATAGTACAATGATACATGGAAACCAGGGAGAGATAAGAGGCACCCAAAATGAATATGAAATGATATGAAATAACACACAACTATTAGTTTCGGGGTGCACTCTAGCACAGATAAACGGTCTTATGAGAGACCGCTCAGGGAGGTAAACGACCAGGGCAAGGCCGTGTAATGACAAGGAGTAGTAAAAAGAACTAAAACACAGAGGCTGAAACGAACTGAGACTGCAGGGACAGAAGCGTACCTAACTTGACGGTCTATCGAACGACCGTGCAAAGTGTGGAACGGCCCTGGATAGACCGCAAAGAGTCAGTGAAGCCACAAGCGTATGAAGACCAGTAATGTACCTGAGCCAATAGACGTGAACGGCCTTTTGATAAGCCGTGGAAATCAGTGCACGGTCCGAGGGAGACCGTTGAAGCTATCAGGCTCACAGAAAGATAGACACTCGTGAGAAGGTAATGGACGGTCTGTCATGTGACTGTGGAAACACAAGAGCGGCCAGAATCAGACCGCGCAGTCACAAGCAACGTGACAGAAATTAAAACAAGAACGCACCTGAGACTGGGATGGCACGGTCTATCGTCCAACCGTGGAAAGGCTTGAGCGGCCCTAGTGAGACCGTGCACCACTCATAAAATAGAAACGCACCGTGGACGAGATGATAGCCTTAAACAACTTAGAAAACCCTTACCAAGCACAAGAACACAGGTCAGTAAAATAACAGCACTATGGGCACTAGGCGTCCCACCGTGATCGCCAAAAAATGGGATGTTGACATGTTTTTCCCGCCTCCCTTTCCCTTACCTTTCTATATCAGGATATAAAGACAAGCAAAAATGAGGCTCAAAGGGTGGAGAGGTATGTGTGTGATTGCGATCGCCACCAAGACACGGGCTACCAAAGAGTACTACGTATCTTGGAAAGGGAGAAGACACTCGCCCAAAGTGCAGCGCTGGCAGTTGTACACGGTCCAGGAAGAACCGCTCAATGGATGGCACGGCCGCTCGATAGGGCGCTCACAGCGCTAGAAAGAGGAACATGACGAAGATTGGTCTGGCTCCAAAACGGTACGTAGACGGCCGTGCACAGGATCTGAACGGTTTGTGGAGGACCGCTCTTCTCTGCAGATGAACGGAAGAAGAGCGTTCAAAGCCGCCAGACCCCAAGTTGTAGGACTTGATCCTCCACCCCTTCCGGTTGGCCAGAGGGGATGGGCCTCGTGCTGTGCTGATGCTGACCTGCAAAACAACGTGGAGAACAAGAGAACAAAACCCAAATTAGTCCTGGAACATGTAGCAACTATACAACAAAAGGGAAAACCAACATGATAGCATGGAATGGGCGATACCTGGGGTGAATTTTAAACCCCTATAGGGTGTGAAAATGATAGGAGGGTATGAAAATGATGTGAAACAGTGAAAAACGTGGATGAAAAGGTGATGAAAAGAAGCATGCAAAGAATGAAAAGACAACTAAAAGCCTAAACCAAACACAAAGAAAGTGACTACTCCCTTGACCAGAGGCTCAGAGGGAAGTAGAGAGCCTCCCTCCCTGGCTATAGCTCGCTCAAGAATTCGCCAGAGCTTCGACGTCGACGTTGGATCTCCCCCCTTTTCAAGCTTGGACTAGGGGTGCTATTTATAGACCCCTGAAAGTCCAGCCCCGAAATTGGATTTTCCACTAAAAATTAGGGCATGATAATAAAACAAAATCTGTAGATAATACTTCTATCTCCCACCAGGATCAAACGGCACCCCATTTGGTGGAGAAACCACAGAGAAAATGGCGGAGGAAGGTGGAGGTTTAACCACGGATGAAGAGAGAACAACCAAATATTCCACAGATCTCGGGCCAGTACTCGGTCGTTCTATAGGTCGCCTAGACTAATACGCGGTCCATTGCTAGACTGCTTACCTCTGTCGGTGATAAATAAATAAAATAACAAATTATCCAATTATCCATCGAACTGACCGACTGACTCGGCGCTGGACTCTTTAGGATAAGACGGTCTAATGATAGACCACTCAATGAATGGCACGGTCCAATGCTAGGCCATGTAAACCATGTCGGTGATAAATCTAATAAAATAGGATAAATAGATAATTATCTGAAAAATTCATCGGCTTAGGACTCTGGGAGCTAGATGGTCTAAAGACATGCCGTTCAATGGGAGTAAATGGCTGAACTCAGACCATGTAAAGGCTTGTCGGTGGAAATTCAGAAAATCAAATATATATCCAATAAATCGCTCTGAGCCGGTAAACGGTTCTAAATAGACCGCCCAATCACTGAACGGCCCATCGCTACACTGCGGTCAGCCTGGACGTTTGAAATTAATAAAATGGGATAAACGAGCCCATTTACCCCTAAAACCAAGCGAAATCAAGGCCCATGAAGCCCGATTCCAAGAGTAGACCTAGCCAGGGAGGGAGATACCCATAGAATAAGCCCAAAGACATGCCTAGAAATAGCCCAATGAGTAATGGATAACTTGAGACATCAATAAATGATGGTAAGAGGAATGACCCAACTCATAGGCAAAAAACGGGTGTCAACAATAAGGTCTTTCACCTTTTTCTCATATTCTGCAAATAACAATTTAGATTTTGAATGCTTGAGTTTGAACATAAAATTCTTCACACTTTCAATCATGCTACTGTAAATAACAATATTCATGTGCATATATAGTTCACATATGCATTTTTATGCTCATACCATGCATGCCCATGCATGTTTATAGATAGAAATGATTTTCAATCATCCTTCAGTTTACATGCATACACTTGAATATACTTGACATATTTGTGTGCTTGAATGCCATGATTATCCGATATATCAAATGGCGATCGTAGAAGATTGGATTTTGTCTAACTGGAAGCCTTCCCCATGCTTGATGGTGGTCTTCGGACCTACGTTCTCAGCCATGTACCGGTAGTCACCTTGTGTGAAGACTTTACCTTGAGGATGTTTGAGTGTATATATATTATATCACCCTTTTCTTGAAAACATCCTATGACTTTTTTCCTTGCTAGATAAAATTGCATTGATTAGCATATATTAAGGGGAAGATTTTTTATAACCGTGCATACACTTAGGGGGAGACATAACTGTGATTAGACTAATTCATGTCTTACATTCAATACAACCACCCACACACTTTGCACCTTTTTGAGATAAATGATTCAACTTAATAAGGATTACAGTTATTCTACTTTACACTTTTGAGGGCTCTTGAATCTCTACATGGAAATCACATGTCTCGTGAGGAAAGAGTTGTTTGCCCCATCATAAATTTGTATAAGTGGAACGTGGATCCGAGTAGCCGGGAATCCCCCTGGAATAAAGGAGGAAACTTGCGTCGAAAAGAGAAACTAATCCATATTAAAATAAGTGTGATTTGTCACTGAGTAGCAGGGAAGTGTCCCTGAGACAAAGGATACAACTCGCGTCGAAAAGTGACAAAATCCGTAATTAAGATAAGTGACGAAACTGAGTAACCGGGAAGTGTCCCTGAGACAAAGGATACAACTCGTGTCAAAAGGTTAGTCACACCATCTATAGTAATTTAAAAAAATTGGGGTTATACGTAGCTACCAATATTCGAGCATTGTGTATGAAAGTGTATAGATGATAAGTTCTTTTTAGTGTTCTTTAGAAAATCTGGTTATCCATATTGTTTGGAATTCATTGCTCAATCTTCACATATACACATTGGGTTTGATTGTGTGAATGTTCTTTATGAATTAGTCGTCTTTCATGGTTAATGCGGAACTTCATTTATGTAAGCATGACCTTCTTAGTATTGTTCATGTTCATCATGTTCAACAGTCAATTGCATTATCCTTACACCTATCCCGAAGGGACTTGCATGAGTCTATATTTAACTATGCATGCTTGAATGTTTGACTGCTTGATCCGTCTTATTAATATCATACTTCATTCCATCTAAATGCATCTTTAGCTTATACTTGTAAATAACTGGTTAAATAACCCATTGTCAGTCAGTTTTTTGTTCATGACAATAGGGGGAGAATAATGTGCTGTTCAGCACAACTTCTGCACATAGTTTAGTTTGTTCTTTACTTCTTGTGCATAGCTGGGTCATACACTCTTCATACTGTTCTCAAACTAAGCATTTGCATATAATGTTGTCATCTTGCATATTGCACGACAAATGTCACTTGTTGCTTGCTGTTACTGGTTTATACACCTTCCCTTCATGGGAGGTTAATTGCTGGGTTCGTGCACCACTGGTTGTTAATTATATTTCATACGTGTTCCCCTTGTCCCCCACTTTTTGATAATGTCAAAGGGGGAGAGTGAGTTTTGGTGGCCACAGTATTTTGTCATCATCAAACAGGGGGAGATTGTTGGGTTCGATGTCCTCCCCTCCTTGTCTTTGATAATGGTTTTGATGATTACAATATATTGTGTGTTTTGCATATGAATAGAAGTGAAAATATTGTGTGTAAATACTGTGAAAAATGCTCATTGATTATTTTGGAGCTTACTGTTGATATCTTGTTTTGTAGGATTGAATGTTTGGACTTGTGCAGTCGGAAGAGTCGACCTCACCCATTCAGGGAATCGACCTCACCCATTCAGGGAGTCGACATATTCCTCATGGCACTGATCTGTATTTCATATTCTCAGACTTGAGCATTATATGCACCGACCGCATTTGGCACTTGCACCGACCTTATCTCAGTGTTCTCTAGATGTGCACCGACCTTGTTTATACCTGCACCGACCTTATCTTAGTGTTTCTATGGAAGTGCAGTGACCTTTCAATATATGCACCAACCATGTTTACTTGTGCACCGACCTGTTCTTTGGGTCTTTCACAATGTGCACCGACCTTGGGCTTTATATGCATAGAATATCAATGTATTGATCTTAACATTTCTAGACTAAATTGGAACTCTTGAGTTACTTGCTAGAATTCAAATGCATTGATTTAAGATTTACATAAATCTGAATTTCCAGAATGTCCAGGATTGACATTTCTGTTAGACATCTAGTATGTCAATGTATGCTGGAAATTTCCTTCTCATCTTGAGTTCGGAAATATTGGTTTTCAAGTGCCTTCATGCATATCTTAAATGTGGTTTTTGATGTGGCCTTTTGCCTGGCATGCTTTCTATAATACTTGGTTATCCAAGTTTGCTTGGTGTTCTTAAGACCCTCCAACCATGATATCAAACTTGGCTAAATCATGTTTTCAAAAGGGGTTAATGAGGCTTTCAATGAGCTGAACATAAATGCTTGATATTTTAATTTTGCTGTCCATGCTTGTGAAGGTTCAGTTTGCTCTGAACTATATTTAAAATTCATTTGTGAATTGGCATGATATCCAGAATAGCTGGCCAAGGTTTAATTGAATCATATTTGATGTAAAAGGCATGTGCAGAAAATGGATTGCTTGAATCTACTTGATATGTGAACTTCATTCACATGTATTGAATTTAGACTGACATGAATTTGAGATTTCAATGTTGAATGTTCTTATTTGTCTACAAATCCTTTGAAGTTATGGTAAGATCCTAATCTTACTGAATTTTATTCTGCCTAGATTGGGCTTAATCCATTTATCATGTATTTGGGGTTAATTTCAGTGCATTGGGCATTTTTCTCATTTCCCACTACAGGAGTCGACCCCTGGGGTCGACACCATGCTTCCGGGGGCTTTGTTTTTCATGTGGGCAGAACACTGCCCAGGAGGTGTCGACACCTAGTCCCTGGGAGTGTTTTTCTTCAAAGGGGTAGAACACCTGAAATCAGGTGTCGACACCAGGTGTCGACACCTCTTCAGGACGTCCGGAAATGGGTTTCTGGTTTGGGTTTCGAAGGACCCATTTGGGGATCCATTGGCCATGGGTTTTTACCCCATTACCCTTAGGGTTTCCATACATGATTGGGTGTGGTTTTGAGAAGGTTTTGCAATGGGTTTTATTATCTTTTATTCATCTATTTGTTGCCCTATATATCCTTGCATTTTTACAGATCGGAGCATCCCTTTGGGCTAATGGTATTTGTTCTTCTTGTAGAGAAAAAGGAGGGCGTCGCACATCCATTGGAAGAGGAAGAAGAAGCCCCATAGATCGCCATCCATGAGCCTGAGCCTCGATCTGGAAGCCGTTGTTGCTGCTTTCCACGATCTACGTGTTTGGGCGTTTCAATCTCAACGACGGCTGCTTCCCCTCTTGATTCATCATTTCCAGTGCACCCCACCTTCTGATCGAAGGGATTAATGGGACATTCAAAGGGAGATATTATATATCTTCTATTTTTTTATTTATGATGCCCCTCTTAACAAATACAAGGTTATGAGCATATTGATTCATTTGTTCTTGGTGGTTGTAGATATGTTCGGAGCTTGGATTTGAAGGAACTTCATTGAAACTTCAAGAAGGAAGACCGTCGACTCTGACATCCTGTGGATTCAATTCTCTCTAACCTAAGATTTAAGAAAGATCCTCTTATAGCTATTGGAGAACCAAAGGGAAAACTTTCTATATCTCTTACCCATTTCTTTGAGATGGTTTTCTTGATATATATTATGCAGTGGGCACATATTGTATATCCTTTTCATTTTTCTAAACATACAAACATCTGTGTGTGGTGTACGGAGCTGCATCTCCGTGTGAGGATTTAGTGCGGGGTGAGTTCCCCAAGTGTGTGTGTGAGTGCTACGGTGGCAGCGACTTGGGGCCAGGCCCCATGTGTGCATTGCTGCGGAAGCAGTGTGTGTGGTGTTAGGATTCGTCCCCGTGTTGCTACGAAAGTAGCGTGTAGTGAAGCCTCACCGGGTTTCGGTGAGGGGTGGACGTAGGGAGCCCGCCGTGGTCCTGAACCACCTAAAAATCCTCGTGTTCCGTGTGAATGCCTGTGCGTTTGTCCATTTCTTCTATCTTCCTTCACAGGTCAATTTAGTAGGTTTTTATTCACTACATCATTGCACATTGCTACCTCTGCTATTTGTGCTTGGCTTAGACTAAATCGTTCTGTGCTTAGATCATTCGAGTAAGATCGAAAAGATTGAGTGAACCTAAATCTCACTTCAGTTTAGTTTAAGCTAATTAACGTAGTTAATTTTGTTTCCACTGTGATTTGTTTTAGAAAGTTTTTAAAATCGACCATCTCGACAAGGGGACAATTCAACCCCCCCTTCTTGTCCGCCATCTACTCTGGGCCAACAATATACATTAGATTTAATTTCTTACACTGATGCAGACTATGCTGGCTGTAAGTTGGATAGGAAAAGCACAAGTGATTTTTGTCAATTCTTAGGTGGTTGTTTAGTTTCTTGGGCTTCCACGAAAAATCATTATGTTGCCCTCTCCACTGCAGAGGCTGAATACGTAGCTACATGGAGTTGTGGTACTCAAGCATTTGGATAAAACATCAACTCCAAGACTACAAAGTAGACCTTGGTTGCACACCTATTTACTGTGATAACACTAGTGTAATAAACTTGTTTAAGAACCATGTTCTGCATTCACGTACCAAGCATATAGAAATCAGGCATCACTTCATAAGAGATGAAGTCTTTATGAAAAACTTTGTATTAATCCATGTAGGCACAACACATCAAATAGCAGATATATTCACTAAGCCTTTGGATAATGAAAAGTTCTCTACCTTGAGGAGAGAGTTGGGCATCTTCAGATCATCTTGATTTCTAAACTCTATCACTTCTCAGTCTGGGTATTCTGTGAGTCGGTTGCCTGCCTCGACGCACTAAAGCCTCTGCTCTGACCTGTTAGTTCAAATTCTTCACATCTGCAATCCTGTGAATAGTCTCTGCGTCGATGCACCCTGATCCCAGGTCGACGCATCTGTACATTTCAATGTTCTCCATTTTCTACTACTCATGATCAACCAACCTTGGTATATAAAATGGTGTTAAGAGAAGGGCAGATTATGTCTGTCTGAAAACCTGCAGTATGCTTGAGGTGGTCTTTGACCTACGTTCTCAGCCAAGTACCAAATTGATTAATGAAGTTAGGGGGAGATACCTTCTTAGTTTTGGTTTAAAAAATTTTGGTCCATGAAGTCAAGTTCATAGGGGGAGTTTGTCTGCTTCTAGAGTCTCTCAGCTCACATTGTGATTATTGAGGATCTTATACAGTTCTTTCACAGATCTTGAAACTCAGAACTCTCTTAAAGATTTTAAGTCTGTTAACTGAAATTTCAGCTAAGAAGTTTAAGTCTCATGATCTTATATAGACAACGATAAAGGCTACTAAAGAATACCTTCCTACACGTCTTAAGGAGTAAAGAACAATGTTGGAATATCATGCCTTGAAATCTTCTAAAAGCTTGAACATTAAACATAAGGAGGCAATTCGAGCTGAAAATCTGTACATTTAGTATTGTTCTCAAACATTCAACTTCAATAAAATCAAAGGGGTAAAATCTACTCAGAGCAATGATTTGGTTTACTGAGAAACCAACTCCTTCACCATGAAGTGAAGTAAAGTTGAGTCATGAAGTGCTAGATTATCTCTGGTTAAAAGGAATTGCATGTGAAACCATGGCAGAGCAATGGCATAGAATGTTGAGTAACTTGGTCACTTCACCTAAGAAGTGCTGTGCCTCACGTAAAAAGACATCTCTACTGCTAACTCTGTTCTCAAAGGAGAGGCATTAAGGTTACCACACTGAGTAACTGGGAATTCTTGCATCTAACCAATGTATTTCCTCACGCAAAAAGGTGTAGGTCAAACCACATTGCTCAATGGGAAAAAGAAACTCATTCAGAAAATATGTTGAAAGTATTCAAGCCCCAAATGCAAAGTTTGGTATGTTTGTTTGTCCCCAATACTGTTGGAAAATTTTCACTTGACAAGTCTCTGAAAGTTTAACTAATACAACATTTAGACAGCATATTCATGGCATCTATATGACATTTTTGCTCACTCTCCTTATTTCTGTATGGAGATATTTTTTTCAACAACTTATATTATTTTTCTCCCTGGATTATCAGTCCAAAACATCTATGCTAATTTTAGCTACATCACTTAATCCCTTAAGAGATGGGTCTGATACTTCCTAAATCTGTGAACTTACTATATCTGGTCTCTCTTGCACTTGCAAATTGTTCTTCTCTACCCATTTTTTTTGATGATGTCAAAGGGGGAGAGATTGTCTTCAAGAATGATTGGAAAGGAAGCTGGCGTGGGGGTGAGAAAGTTGGAGTGTTGGAGTCTTATCATAAAGGTCTTATCTATCTGATTGGTTTTTCTGATCAGTATCATGTTTTTGTTCTGATTGGTATCATGTTAGTGGTCTTGGTATCTCAACTAAAAATTCTTTATGTGCTTCTGTCTCTTCCTTCATATCTCTGATTGTTCAACTATTCCTCAAGGAAGATGGATTTTGTTCTTTGTGCACTAACAAGGATCAATAACTCATGTTGTTGACATCATCAAAAAGAGGGAAAATGTTACATTTTGTGTGTTTTGATGATGTCAATACAATATGGCTCATTACCTAATAAGATAAGTATTAATTGCCGGTGTTCTAGCTGCTAGAGCTGTATCAAAAAGAGTGAGGAAGATCTGAGAAATCGCAGAGTAAATTCATTGAAACAAGGTGAAACTTCCAGAAGAAAAGATCAAGAGTACAAGTATCGTGATTACCATAAAAGGTCGAAGCAGGATCACCACTACCTTGATGCAGTCACAACCACAGAAGTGATCTTCAGAGTTTTGCATCGACGCAACAGAGAGCTGCACCGACGCATAAAGAACCAAACCAGCCTTTGAATCACACCACGTCGAAGCGACAGGGAACTGCCTCGACGCACCAAGTCAAGGCCAGCATTCGAAGCCTATTGTCCAAAAGGTTCTATCTACACACTACACCGACGCATATGAGGAGTGCATCGATGCACTTAGCTCGGAACTAGCAATTGGAAGTCAACAACGTCGAAGCATCAATGAGCTGCATCGACGCACCAAAGGCCATGCATTCGAAGCTAAACTGTCTAAGAGCTCCCTAGCTACGCTGCGTCGACGCAGCAAGAAGGCACGTCGATGCAACCCTTTCCAATATTCAATATAGAAGAACATGGGATGGACTTAAGAGGATAAAGGCATAATGGATGATTAAAGATGAAAAGTTAGACTGCCTTGCCTAACAAATGGATCTGAAAGTCTGAAGTATGTCTGGGCTGGTGAGACCTTAATAAGGTCACGTGAGAGCGACCTCAAGCCTTGGCGCGAAAATTTTCCGCCCACGTGGCTAATATACTAAAGGATTCAGATTGAAAGAATATTCTTCTTGCCACCAGGACCAATGATTTATTTTAGCTGTGGATTAGTTTTTCTTTTCTGAAAAGGGCGATTTCTCTACAATATATATGAGACGATCAAAACCAGAGTCGTGCCTGCTACATATCCTGCGAACTCAAGAGAGAAAAGCTCCTCCAGAAGAAAAAGAAGAACGCCACCTCTGAAAGAGAAGAGCGACCCTGAGAGCAGCCTGTTCCGTCTCCCATGGAGAATGCTTCAATTTGAAGCTACAGATCGATTAGTTTTTCTCGAGTTTCTCTGATAGTCTTTTGTATTTTCATTCTCGTCTTTCTCATTTCAATTCGAAGTCACTTGAAATTGTTCCTTCTGAAATTTCAGAAGAAGGGAGATATACTCTCCGGGTGTTTCCCTCTGTGCAGACAGAGGAAGGGAGAATTGTCTCCGGGGTTCCTTCTAAGAAATCAGAAGAAGGGAGGATTGGTCCTCCGGGTACTGCATTGTGCAGTGGGTTCGATCTCTGCTGGACGCAGGATCGAAGTTCAAGTGATTTATCTCCCTTGGGTGTTAAGCTATGGATTCAGCCATTGTTTACAGACTGAGTCTGCGTGTGGTTTGCTTTGTGCAGGGAATCCTCACTATGTAGAGTGAGGGGTGGATGTAGATTGCGGGTAGCAATCGAACCACCTAAAAAATCCTCTTATTTGTTTTGTGGTTTGCCTTGCTTGATTTCATTCACGTCTTGCAACAACTAGACAGTATATCAAAAGTTGTAGCTGGAAAGATAGGTCATGCTTATCTGGAAAGCTTCCCCTTGCGTGAGGAGATCCTTGGATCAACCCTCCGTCTAGTACCGATCTCAGTTGTTGGTTGAATACTGGCTTGCTACGTTGTTAGCTTTCATTGTTGATGTTTGTGGTTGCGCGTATTAATCTCACTTCACTAACCTCTGCACATCAACTATTTGTTCGTTAATCTAATCTAGCATTTGTGGTTGAATTGCTTAAGTTTTTAGGGCTATATCATAGCTTAGCTCTTGGGTTTTCAAATTGGTTTCATTTGGGGGACAAATCAATTCATCCCCCCTTCTAGATCTATCTCTCTATTTCTATCACACAGCTCTATAAGCTACTCCTAACGGTGCTAAAAGTAAACCCCGATCTCACAGTCGGGGGACCACCAAATTAATGGGAAAACCCCTGGCTACGCTGCTAGAAGAAATGTCAAGATAGCTCTATCGTGAAGGCCCTCCCTCATAGGCGATGACCCGCCCAATACCACGCAGTCCGAGGAAAATAGTCACGACCACACAATCATGAACCCTACATCGTCTATGGGTGAAACCTCGGTAACTCTACCGAAAACCCTAGACCTTTACGTCGGGAAAGCACCCGGAACTACACACAAAACCCACGTCTCGCAGATGGGAAACAGAAACTCGAGTCACAAGAATCTCACGTCACGTGACGGGAGTGCTGTCCACCATAAGCAAGGCTGGATGCGTCCACTGACGACTTAGTCCATGCCCCAGGTGTCTCCCTACTCGCCCCAGGTAGAAACTGAGACACCGCATAGTAACCAAGAACACTGAATAAGGACTATCTGGGGTCGCGCTCGTCAGCACGGGTCTGACGCCCCTAACCATGTGTGCACACATAGACCATGCACTCTAGGTCAGATCCTCTAGCTAGTTTCCCCCCAGCCCGGACTCAAGCTATAAGGCGAGGGGCCCTACGGTAACCAGCCTAAAAATCATCTCTCTCGGGTAACCCCGCCACCACTCCCAGGTGGGCCAACACAACACGTGTCGTCGGGCTACGACTAGTAGGACAAGTCATTAAACGTGACCACTCTCCGCAGATAGGAAACTCGGAAGGACACACATGCACACCTTGTGAGTAACACGGACTAACCGGTGGTTGGAGGCCACCAGACTATGGATGGTCCACTAGACCTATTAAATCTAACCATCCTTGAGTCACGAGACTCGGGTCAAGACCGTCGTACAGGAACGACTCCATGCCGTCAATCTGCCCTACCCCTAGGGTCAGAAACCACGATCCACGGTGACCATAATGGGGAAGAACACTTTCCATAGACATAATTTCCATAGGGATGGCCAAGAAAGGACATGCACAGAAGTCCTGGATCACGAAGAATCATGCAGACACCTCTTCCACGAATCCATATCGCACACGGACACCTCGAGGCAAGAAAACGTGGAATACAGCACCCGGAGGCTAAATGGACTGGGCAGACAAACTCTTGGCCGCCGAGAGGCCTGGGCGGCCACACCTGTGGCCGCCCAGTAACTGGGCTTCCTGTGACATGGGCGGCCACACCTTTGGCCACCCAAAGGGCTGGGCGGCCATCGCTTTAGCCTCCCAGACCAGGGCAGAAGGGGAGAGGGCGGCCAGAGTCTTGGCCGCCCTGCATCCTGGGCAGCCAGACCCTTGGCCGCCCAGTGACCTGGGTCACCAGAGTCATGGCCCCCCAGACCAGGGCGCAGACGGCCACTTATGTGGCCATCTTCTGCTATTCTACGGCAACAGACCGAGCTCTGCCCGGAGCTCGATTCCACACCTCATTCGCCTCCCAGCGAAAGGGAAAACAAGGGGAATTCTTCCCCAGACATTCCTACTATTGGAAAACCAAATTAAAACCACAATCGGTGCTCGAATCGATCGAAAACCGCAGCTCACCCTAAAATCATGCTTTTGAACCCTCGGCAAGAAATAAACACTCTCGGCTCACCTCGGATGACCAAATCACGGGGAAATGAACTACAGGGGTTAAGGAACCATCCCCCTACCTCCACCGAAGATTTCTCACGCCCCAAACTCACGATCGGCGAACACCGCGCCACCATCCCTCGATCCTCGAAAACACGTCAGTTCACCCTACACAGGGTTCCGCAGGCTAATCAGCCAAAAACATGAGTAAGTCACAAAATATGATCCAAAAAAAATCCGAGGCGTGACATGCTGCAAGAGCTCTCCTGCAACATGGTAGCGATCCCGCCTCCCGACAACATCAATTCTCCTTCGGGACAAGGCACTATGGCCGATAGCGCTCGGGGAAAGGTTCCCATGGCGACATATCAACGTCGCCCGGTGAAAAATAGCCAAGGTCGTGGCTGGGGACGAGGTCACGGCCATGAAGATCCCCTAACTCTCGACCGGGTCATATTGTTCAGAGGGCAGGAACTGGGTCCTGTCCCGGAAACCCAAGTTCGGGGAATCCCTTTTGTCCTCAACTCGTCAAAGGGTTCAAGTCCCATCTCAGAAGCTAAATCGGGTGGCGTCCCTTTTATAATCGCCTCTTCTGATGAAGAAGGAGAGCCAGCCAAGCCGCCAATGCAAAATGAGGCGTCAAAGCAAGCTGGTCCCTCCGGCAGGGTCGAACCCACAAGCCAGGCAGGTCCTTCTAATGAAGATGAACAGGATGAACCCTTGCCACTCCGGAGGAGTCTCTGGCACCACTGTTTCAAGAAAATGTGGAGGGCCAGAATGGGGAGGAATGTCCTTCTAAGTGGGAGAAGCCTTGCGGGGCCCCAAAGACTTTGGCAGAGATCATCCCGCCATTTGACAAGACACGTACTCGAGCGGACCATAAAATTATTTATCATATGAAGTGGTTTCCAACAAATGTCATCATTTTGGAAGCCATCGCTTGGAGCAAAGATCTCAGGGAGGCTCTTGTCAAGATACTCCAAGATCCAAAGGCCTATGAAGCCCATGTTGTAGAGTTGCAGGCCCAAGCATATGAGGCATTTTTAGGCAACATATCCTTCACGGAAAAAGACATGTTGTTGTCTCTACGTGTCACAATCGCCCCTTATATATGTGAGGGACGATCAATGGGCATTATGTGAATCAAATTTTGGTCGACGTTGGAGTGTCCATTAACATCATGCCTTTGAAGACTTTCAAGTCTTTATACTTGACGCCTTACTTGTAAAAGGTGAGCGCGGTCAAGATTTCAAGATTCCACCAGGATTCTGAGGAAGTGCTTGGTCAAGTTGAGGTCAAGCTACCCTTGGGCGATTATCTCACCCAAGTGATGTTTTATATTATCAATGTTGACACATCTTATAAGGTGCTGCTTGGGAGGCCCTAGCTCCACGAAAATTGGGTTGTTCCTTTGTCACGCCCCGAACCGATAGCAGCGGAACGCATTGCTCAGAACATGGCAACGATGCAGTCGTGTCAATCAGAGCAATAACTTAAGACACAAAAGACCAAAAATTGATGAAAATAATTTTTATTGATATAAACTTGTTATTGCAACTTATTGACTCAATTAAAATTTCTAAAAAAAATAAAAACACACTAGCCAAACTTAATACAAAACTCTAATCTAGACTCAAGAAAAGTAAAAGACACGGGTCATCTATCTTTAGGAGCTCTCTTGCACACTTTCCCGTCCCATTAGAGTCACGGCCTCGCTAGCCACATGATTACCTGAAAAATAGGGGGAAACATTAGGTGACTATTTTACGCCCACAGGGAGTCACTTATGTTTTATCCTCGCGGCGGGGGCGTGATAGTCACAAACCCGTCGTTGAAAAAGCCATGCCACAATTTAAAATTAACCGAACTCACTCACTTAAAAAATATTGAAATTCAAGCAAAGTGGTGAATACGAGTCGATCCCACGGAGAAGAAATGT
This sequence comes from Amorphophallus konjac, assembly GCA_022559845.1. Classification (NCBI taxonomy): domain Eukaryota; kingdom Viridiplantae; phylum Streptophyta; class Magnoliopsida; order Alismatales; family Araceae; genus Amorphophallus; species Amorphophallus konjac. The sequence continues at coordinate 137,733,860 of CM040128.1, read as the reverse complement.
TTTCAAAATAGCATGGATGAGAATTCTTATATTTGAAAAGATCCAAAATTTGAGTGAGATTAAACTAAGGAAAATGAAACTTGCATGAAAACTAAGTAAAGAATATGAGAGGGTAAAAGAAGAGAATTTAGAAGAAGATAGAAAGAGAATAACATAATTTCTCAAAATCTAAATTTTATTGCTATGAAAGGTGACAAGTACAACTCTATAAAAATAAAATTACAACTTGACTGAAAATAGAAGAGTAAAAAAAGAAATTGGAGCCAAGATATTGGATGAAGAGTCCCGTCGTCTCCTTGCTGTGCCGAGCCTTAGAATTTCACCCCGCCGTGGAAGTAGACGCCGCCGAGAGGATCGAAGGAAGATGATCTGCCTTGGGATGTGTGAAGAAATATGGGAGAGGGAGATATAGATGGATGGAAGAAGAAATAAAAATAAAACAAAAGGGTGTATGCATGAGTGTATTATGAAGAAAGAATAGAGAGGAAAGAGGGGGCTACGGGTGAAAAATAGTAAAAACATAGTGAAAACGTAGTGAAAATAAAATGAAAATAGAGGGAGATTAGAATAGAGATAGCTTTAAAACTAGAAGGAATTAGAGAAGGTGGAAGAAGAGAAAGTTGTAGAGGACGAAAAGATGAAGAAGATTGATGAAGAACATAGAAGTAGAAGATGAGAGGAAGAGGGTAAAAAATATGGAAGAACAGGGTAATGGCGCGGATGAACAGTGAAAAAGCCCAAAAAACTGAACTTTTGAAAATTGATTATAACTTTAAAACGAGGAGGATTTGGAAGAAGAGGTAGAATAAGAAGTTGATGAACAATTAAACACAAGAAACTTTCGTGAAGACAGCAAAAGGGAAGGATGATCAAAAGAGGAAGAAAACTAAGAGAGAAGAATTGTGAAAAATTAAAGATGAACAGTAAAATGGAAGAACAGTGCTTTCAAAAAGGAAGAATTACTTAAAAATGAGGAAGATGAAGAGGAAGATGAAGAAGAAGAAATTGTAGAAGACATAAAAATGCACAACTTTGAATAAGAAAGTAATTTAAAACGAAGAACAGAAGAGCATGAAAATAAGCTTTGAAAAAGGCTAAAAAACTAATTCGCGAACTCCTCCCCTCGGTCGCCCATGGCTCTTTATATAGTGTGCAGCAGAGAACCTATCGTGGCCTTCGAGATAAGCTCTAAATCTGACTTTTCAGCATCTAGGATCGATCAAACGAGGTAGCTTGCCATAGATAGAGCCTTCCTTTCCTCAAATAAGCGAAGATATGCTCAAATCTTAGAAGATAACCATGATCGGGATGAGCCTCTTTCCGTTTCAAACTCTTCTGAAAATGGCGACTAGGGTACTGGGCGCAAATTAAAATAGCATCTGCTTCAAGAGTCACTCATTCTTTATTTCCTCTTTTTGACATTTTTCTCTTTTCATAAATTCAGGAAATGGCGACTTTTCAGGAAGTCGCTAATTCATTTTTTTCATTTTTATTTTTCATAAATCCAGGAAATAGCGACTGTTCAAACGGTGGCTTATTCGTTTCCATTTTTTCTCGATTTTCTTTCTGATTTTCCGTACAGAGGAAATAGCACCCACATGAACGGTCACTCATTCTTTTCCCCAAGAAATGGCGCCTCCGTGAGTGGTCGCACATTCTTTTCTATTTTCCAGATTTTTTTCTTTTTTTTTCTATTTCCATAAATGAATTTGTGCCTCTTCAGTCAGTCGCGAATTCTTCATTTCTTTATTTTCTTTTTCTAACAAAATAAATTGGCGCCCATTCGGTCAGTCGCTATTTCATATTTTTCAAAAATATTTTCCAAATTGGCGTCTGACTATCCGATCGTTATTTCCTGAAAATTCAAAAAATCAATATTTTTTAAGTAAAAAATGAATTTCAAATGATTGTGCAATTTTTTGAATATTTCTCACATGGTCATTTTGGCTCAAAAATATGATAAAATGCGTGCGGTCTCAAATAACGGTGAGAATGAAATTAACTGCTATTATAGCATAATTTTATTTATTTAATGCTCAAAGATGATATATATGATGTAAGTTATGATATAAAATATAGCATTTATCACACATCCCAACTTACTCATTGTTAGTCCCTTAGCAATGCAAATAAATTAAAATTTAGGACTAACAAGAGTTTGCAAAGTCCACACTCTCATATCTAGCTCTCCCTTCATAGAGTTAACCAAAGATTAGGAATCCGGAATCATTAATGCACACTAGCCTTATGTAGGAAATTAAGGTGCATGATCAAGAATTCAAATCAAAGCTCAATAGCACTTGTGCATGTGTAACTACCAAATCCACAGCTTAGACAATTATGTCCCCCATTTGCTATTCCAAATAAGTGTCTTTCAACCCTACACCTCTTAGATCAGAGCATTAAGTATACTAGCTTTTTATCTGCCTTATTAATTTGTCCCTTTGGGATCTTTTTACACACATGATGCTGCACTACCTTTCACTGCTTAACATGAACCTCGACTCTTGTCTTAGGAGAAGCAGGCCTAGTTTTGCAGATCAAGGTTCCCTTTTCCTTTTGACGCGAGCCTCAACACGTCTTAGGTGAAGTAGGCCCAGTTACTAAGACTATGAGCATTTTTCATGGTATTTTTTTTTCTCTCTCTCTTTTCAATGTGTTATTTGCACTAATTTAATAACTAACTTGGCAGAAAGTTTTGTAAAAAGATCTCTTTCTTGAGAAGTGCAGAATATCAGATAACATACCCAAAATAATAGAAGGCTTGTCTCTCTTACTTCATTAGCGTGCAAAGTGATTTTATTTTTCTACAGTGCACATGAACTTTTAAAAAGATTATTATATCAATTTTCCATGGCTAGATTTGAAATAAGTTTTCTTTCATCCTTCTCTCCAGTCTTTCCCATTCCAGAATTACTTTCAATTTCAAGCATGAATTAATAAAACTCATTTTGAATATTTCATCTTTTCATTTTATGCAAAAATGCAAGACAATATGATCATGTAAGACATAACTCCTATCAGGTTGTATGCATCATAAAATAAAATTTTCTCTCCCCCCCCCAACTTAATGACATTGTCCTTAATGACATATGCAATAAAAGTAACAGAACAATGTAACAATAAATAATGCTGAGATGGAAGGATACAACCTGGTGTGCGGGATGAAAACTTCATAAATAGATGGCGACAACATCTTTACCTTGGCCTTGTGCTAACTTCTGAAACACACTTAAACAAAAAATATCAAATAACAAAAACCTTGGGTTGCCTCCCAGAAGCGTTAAGTTTTCCGTCTTCAGCCAGACGCATGAAAGTTCTTGAAAATTTCATTCTAGATCACTCAAAGCAATAGACTCTTTTAACAGCTGCTCACTTTCCAAGTCAGGTTTCAATCTTTGACTGTTGATAGTGAAAATATGACCATTTTTAGGGTTCAAAATTTTAACAGCACCATGGTCAAAAACTTTAACAACAACAAACGGTCCATCCCATCTGGATTTAAGCTTACCAGGGAATAAGTGTAGCCTAGAATTAAAAAGTCAAACCTTTTGATTAACAAAAAAAGTTTTCCTGTGAATATGCTTATCGTGGAATGCCTTGGTTTTAGCTTTGTAAACCTTCGAATTTTCATAGGCTTCATTTCTTAATTCCTCCAGTTTATTGAGTTGTAGAGCTCTTTGGGCACCAGCTTGATTAAGATCAAAGTTAACTTGATTAATGGCCCAATATGCTCTATGATCAAGTTCTACGGGCAAGTGGTAGGCTTTTCCAAAAATGAGGCGGTAATGTGACATGCCAATGGGAGTTTTATATGCAGTTCTGTAGGCCCATAATGCATCATCTAGTCTCTCGGCCCAGTCTTTCCTATCCGACCTAACTGTTTTATGCAAAATAGTTTTAATTTTCCTATTGGACACTTCAACCTGGCCACTGATTTGGGGATGATAGGGGGTAGCGAGCTTGTGAGTGATGCCAAATTTACGAAGTAAAGCTCGGAATTGAAAATTCATGAAATGAGACCCCCCATCACTAATCATGGCTCGAGGACAACCAAATCTAGAAAAGATATTCTTCTTCACAAATTTCATTACCACCTTATGGTCATTGGTCCTAGTAGCTACAACTTCAATCTATTTCGAAACATAGTCCACCACCACCAAAATATATTCATTGCCAAACGAAGGTGAAAATGGTCTCATAAAATATATTCCCCAAACATCAAAGATTTCATCTATCAGAATGGGATTAAGCGGCATCATATCTCTCTTAGAATTGTTATCCACTGCTTGACATCTCAAACATGTCTTGGAGAATTCATAAGCATCTTTAAACAGTGTGGGCAAATAGAATCCACTTTGTAGCACTTTCGTCGCAGTCTTTTTTCCAGAAAAATGTCCCCCACAAGCAAGATTACGACAGAAGTTCAAAACAGAGTGTTGCTCCTCCTCGGGGACACATCTTCTTATTATCTGATCTGGACCCATGTGAAATAGCTCCGGGTCCACCCAAAAATAGTGTTTTACCTTTGCAAAGAATTGATCCCTCTCTTGCTTAGTCCACCCTCCCCGAATTTGTCCTACCGCTAGGTAATTGACAATGTGAGCGTACCAAGGAGTTGTGTAAGAGATATAAAGAATTTGTTCATCAAGAGAGGAATCTGACATAGGAGCACTTTCATGTTTCACTACCCTGGATAGATGATCAGCTACCACATTTTCTAACCCCTTCTTATCTCGTATCTCCAAATCAAATTCTTGTAATAATAAAATCCACCGAATGAGACGGTGTTTAGCATCTTTCTTGGAAAGTAAGTACTTCAAAGTTGAATGATCCAAATAAACAATAACCTTAGCCCCTAGTAGATATGAGCAAAATTTTTCAAGGGCAAAAATGACAGCCAGTAATTCCTTCTCAGTGGTGGTGTAATTCAATTGCGCATCAGCGAGGGTGCGACTCGCATAATAAATCACCATGGATTTCTTTTCAATCCTTTGACCTAGGACAGCTCCAATAGCATAGTCTGAGGCATCACACATGATTTCAAAAGGGAGCGACCAATCAGGTGATTGAAGAATCAGAGCTTGAGTGAGGGCCGCTTTCAAAGAATTAAATGCCTTAAGACAAGAATCATCAAATTGAAAGGGAGTGTCCTGTTAGGGTGCTAGGCCCGGATACAGAGGGGGGGTGAATGTATCCCTCTAAGAATTATGGCCTAATAAAAACTTGGATGCTAGAGATAGACACAGAATAGAACCAATTTGATTCAATTCAGATACAAACACTTGAAGCGTGGCTATCCAAGCATCTAGCGGAAGCAAATCAAGCAATCTGATGAACCAGTTGAAAAACCTTTTAGACAAAAGAGCAACTATGTAACTGGCCCCCAAATAACCAATTAGTGGAAGCAGCACAAATGAGAATAAGAAATCTCAAGACAATCTGTGAAGGGTGGTAGGAGATATGGAAGAACACACTACAAGCAAACCACTGCTCAAAGATTTTAAGGTGATTCGGTCCTCCAGACCTACATCCACCCCTCACTGCCAACCGGAGTGAGGCTTCACTAGCAAACACTAGAACCAAGCAGACTCAGTCTGCAAACAGGTGCTGCCACACAGCTTGACCAGGGGAACAGACTCCCCTCTTCCTCCCAACCGGAGGGACACCCAAGTGACTCCCAGCCACTTGGAAACTAGAGGTCGAAGACCTCTCTTCCTCCAGACCAGGAGGGACACCTGGACCTGCAACCACAAGCCCAGAACTGGAGGACTAGCCTCCCTTCCTCTAACTAGAGGGAAACCCACAAGTGACAACCTGTCACTTGCAACCCGGAGATCAGATCTCCCTTCTCCTGAACCAACAGGAGGAACCCGATCCCCAACAGGGCAATCGGAAGAACAAAGATGATCAGAAAACAAAGGAAAACAATAAACGAAAAATAACACAGCAATCCGAAAGCTGTAATAGATGAAAGCACAGATATGGCTCTCAACGGAGCTGACTGGCCTGGATCTGATCCACGGTCCAGTGAAGACAGATCTTCAAGCAGCTTCTTCTTTCTTCTTCACGAGCTCTCTCTCTCACTCTCTATCTCTCTTTCTTTCTCTTCTGCTCTCTTCCTCTTTCTCTTCTGCTCTCTTCCTCTTTCTCTCTCTCTCTGCTGTCTCTTCACGGGATCACTATCTCTCTCTCTTCTTCTTCTGCTCTCCTTTCCTTCTTTTTCTCTTTTTCTGGATCGAAGGGCTTTCTGCTCTTCAGGCTTCTGCTTCGATCAACCTTCATCTGAAGACGAAGGCTCCTTTATATACCTGGAGCAGTAGCAGGGCACTGGCGCGTGTGGCTTCCACGTTTCCAGCCCTAGAAATTCGGACCACGTGGCAGCTTCCTGGTTCACGAGCCAGGCATCTCGGATCACGTGCCCTACAATTTCAAGGACATTCGTTCAGTAAAACTCAAGACTGCTGCGTTGACTCTATCAGCCCATGGCGTTGACGCATCGATTAACCAGTGATCAAGTCTTTAGCAGATGGGCGTGCTGCGTCGACGCTGCTAGCCCATAGCGTTGACGCAGTGGTGTTCCAGCAACTAAGTGTTCAGTTGGTTTGCATGCTGCGTAGACGATATGATCATCCTACGTTAACCCTTCTGAGCTGTCTCCGAGCTAGATGCCTATCAGGCTCAATGGCTGCGTTGACACAGTCTAGCAATGGCGTTAACGCATGGATACGTCCCAGTGAGCAAACAACCTAGCCTTCTTCACTGTTGCGTCGACGCTGCTTGATGAGTGCGTTGACGCAGTGAAAGATATCGTGAAGGCTTCGTTGCTTGTAAGAGTCTCTACTTCTTTAACTGCTGCGTCGACGCTGCTTGCTTGTGGCGTTAACGCAATAGAAGACATCGTGAAAGCTTCGTCTACTGATGCGTGGACGCTTTAAGCTTCAGGCGTCGACCCTGTTCCTTTAAGAAGACATGCCAATGTAAAGACTAAATGGATCCAGCTGGTGTATAGACTTTGTGCCCAAGCTATCAATGTTCTGATGCCTCTACTCCACTTGAACGTTGCGTTGACGCACCAATTAACCCAGGGGCTTCTTTCTTGAGTTTGCAATGTGTCCACGTGTCAGCCTTTCAGCCAGCTTCAGCACACGTGTCACAATCCTATCTTTCCAACCTCGAATCACGTGCCCTCTATAAGCTTCACGATCAGAACACCTGTCAGACAGAGTATCGGATAAGTCATCAGTTTAAGTGAAGAACTCTGTGTAGACTTGTAAAGACGATCATGCTGTATAGACTAGGTGTGTACAGTGTGAGGGAGTGTATAGACTTAGTTAGAAGGAGCCCGATGTACAGACTTGCCTATGCGAAGCCACTGTACAGACATTGAAAACGTGAAGCTAAAGTGTAGACTTCACGCTGTACAGACTTGAGGCTTAACATGTGCAAAGACTGAGAATGTATAGGCTTCATGAAGTGCATGCTACAGTGATGTATAGACTTAGACGCAACATGCTATGCAATGTACACACTTGATGTAATGCATGCCGATGTACAGACTTCAGTTGAAGTCAACCGAAGAGTGTATATACTTTATGAATGCATATGCCAAGACCAATGTACAAACTTGATCGAATGTCTAGACATTGCATGAACAGTCGATGTGTAGGCTTGAAGAACTGAAGCCCACGTTGTATAGACATGACCTAACAGTCCAGTGTATAGACTTGAATAGCTGAAAGCTACAGTGAGAGAGTGTATACACTTGACCAGATCAAGGACAGATCGAGTGTACAGACCTCATGCCATGAGACGCTGCTAGAGACAGTCCAAAGTATAGACTTATGAAGACTGATGCATGAACAGTAATGCATAGACTTAGGAGCATAGAGGCCAATGTGTAGACATCAACAATCAAGACGCTAAGGAAGACGGACAATGTAAGACTTCCTGTAACAGTCTGATGTACAGACTTCATGAAGCTAGACCAGCGGCTGTACAGACTTTGAAGGAGGACAAATGTATGGACTTGGTAAATCGAAGCCTCTGTACAAACTTTATGAGATGCAAACGGCTGAACAGACTCGAATGAGTTGACGCTGCAGCCCAATGAGTTGACACTGCAACGTATATACTTGATGATCAACTGATGATGTATAGACTTCATCAAATGAAGAAACTGAACTGAAGCGTCGACGCATCAGTTCAAGGAGTTGACGCACTACTGTATGGACAGATACAGAAATGACCAAGGGGTCGACACATCAGCACACAGAGTTGACGCAGTGCACGCACTGCAGTGACAACTGTGCAGACAAAGAGAAGCAATGAATGCTTTATGCAACAGTTAACATGACTGAATACCAAAATATATTAAACTAAGCTGAGCAGCTAGTTGACTGAACATTTGATTAACTCACATCAACAGCCAATCATCAAAACCATCATCAAAACCACAGGCATCAAAAGCAAGATGACTGAACATTTGATTAACTCACATCAACAGCCAATCATCAAAACCACAGGAGCACAACAATCTCTCCCTTTTTGATGATGGCAACACAGTCAATACATTGAGTCATTCTGATGATGTGAGGCTCATTCTGATGATGTGAGGCTTTCTGAAGACTCAAATTATTCTCCCCCTTTGACTTCATCAAAAAGAAAAGAATTTGAGAAATTAAGGCATGTATAAAAGTTCAGTCAAGTTCTCCCTCTTTGGCAAACAATCTCCCCCTTTGGTATAATCAACATAAACCATGGTAGATGCAGATGCAGCAAGAAATGCAATACTTCCCTTTAAGTATATGAATGTAGGGTCACAAATGATATGAACATGATTCAGTATGACAAGGATTGCTCCCCCTGAATAGATGCCAATTGTTATGTAAGTGATGCATGACATGGAAGCTCCCCCTCAATAAGTGGAATCTTATGAGATAGATGAGAGGGTGCAAGAGAGGGTGACCACAGGGGCAAACAAGGAGAAGTTCAGGTCAATGAACCAAGGACATGAGCAGAAGAAATTCAGTTAACAGATTTTTCAAGGATGCTCCAAACACAAGAAATTCAGCCAGATTTGCAAAGAGATATCAATCTCATAAATCTAAAACATAAGTTTTCAAAGTCTTCCATCATAAGGGCTTATGAATGACATTTATTGAACAGCATGGTTTAAACATGATGTATGCAGAGTTTATCAATAAAATTCTGTATTGATATCTAAAACTATGGTTTAATAAAAATGAACCAAGCCCTCATATTTATCTTGATAAATCTCCCTTTCTCTTGCACAATCAAATCTATTGACTTCTTTCAGAATTACATGCACTAGTATTGAAGTCAAGCAATTATGAAGTCATATGATTTTGTCTAGGGTTGTAGCAATTTGATTTTAGCATCAATATTCAGATATTGAGATATGTTCAACAATTTTTTTTTCATGCTACAAATTTTACGATCAGTCTAGTTCAGTTCACACCTTGTAACTAGAGGACATACCTTGATCAGAGGCCAATATCCCTAAGCACTTAGTGTGGCTAACTGTCATGCTATATATATGAACAGAGATAGCATTTACACATCATGACACACTCCAAATCATTTCTTGATGAGTGAGTTGTATTTCTCAGTGTGCATGCCATTGCTCTGCCTGAATTTCAATGAATTCTTAATCAGAGTTAACTAAGGCACCTCATGACACAGTCCTTTGGACATGTGTTTCTCAGTGACCAATGTCATTGCTCTGACAGATATTACCCTTTAGACATTTCAGAAAAATTCATTTGCTTCAAATAAATAATAGTTTCATGTACTTAATCAGTTGAAGTCATGTATTCAAAAGTGCAGATTTCAGAAGATTTCACAAGACACAACATGCTTCAGATATTTTAAAGAGATTTTAAAGTCAAACTCATTGAGTACATTAAACTTAAACCACATGAGTTATTTCAGTCATTCATAAAAATGTATAATAGAAGATTTCTAGTTCAAAAATTTTCAGTTTTATGACCGAGATAGCCCATTGAAATCTTCATGAGGGATTGATAGATTTCTGAAGCCAAACGATACCAATTGATAGAAGAAATACCAATTGTTAAGAGAGATTGTGAAGTTCAAAGTTTTCAGAATATGATCAAGGTTTGTCAGCAACATCAATAAGAAAGGATATGCAATGAATTCTGACAAATGTATGCATTTGACAACCTATATGCAATGCAATGACTCCCCCTCACAATATGCATTCAAACTCTCTTTTTGGCATTTTCAATATAGGGAGATGCAATGCATTATATGTATGCAGGGACATGCAGAGTCTTAACATTGAATGCTATGCAAGGAAATGTAACTAACTCCCCCTGAAAACATGCAATGCTTGCACTGAAAACTGAACATATGATTCCAAATGATATTGTGACTTGTGCACAATCAGACTGTCCTATCAGCAAAGTGACCCATGGTACTAGGCGGAGCACTTGGTCTAAAAGACCACCTCACACATAGTAAGAACCTCCAGACAGATCTCCCTGCCCTTTGGTACCTTACCATTTATATACCATTGAGGTCATGCATGACTACTCAACATGTAGTCCTATATGCAATTCAGAATTTCAGTGAGCTATTGCAACACACATGATTGAAGTCACTCTCATAAGCAGTTCAGATTTTTCAGACAATTCGAAAGGCAATTTATTTTCAGAGTCTATGCATAACACAATTATCAAGCAATTGCAATTAGCCTATGTATGCTCAGAAAATAATGCAGTAAGTCTAAAAGCAAGGACAGCAGGAAGTTTACCTGAAAGAAAAATCAGTATGGGGTTTTTCTTCTTGAGTGCCTTGGATCATTACCCCTTTTTATTCCAGTCCCAAGGTACACCTGCATAGCAATGTTATTTTGCACAAACAGGTACCCAAGAGGTCTTGGGTCCTGATAAGACAGTATTACTCCTAGCAGGTTTTCTTGGCACATTTCTAGGAGCAGTTTTCAGATCTGATTTATGCACATTCTTGTTAGCATGACTCCTATGTGCATACACATGAGATTTTCTGTTAACAGAATAAAAATTCTATTTACCAAAACCAGTTTGGTTTTGATATCCTGCCAGCCAACAGGTTGCAGCCCTGTGACCTGGCTTCCCACAATGATGACATGTAGATTTCGCAACATGGAGTTTAGCAGGGTTATTTTGAACATGCCAACAATTTCCAGCTCTGTGGCCTGGCTTTCCACAGTTATAACATAAAGGTTTTTCAAATTGTCTTACAGTGAGTTTAAACTTTCCAGAAATGAAATTTTTCCCTTGAGCATGCCAACAGTTTTTGACTATGTGGCCATGCTTCCCACAGTGAGAGCAATTTAGAGAATTTCTTCTAAAAGAACCTGACCAGCATTCAGAGGCCTTGTGACCAATTTTGTTGCAATTAAGACATATAATGTGCTGGTTCTTGTTAAAGACATGCTGATTTGCACAGTGTTTTGTATGATATGAACATGATTTTTCCTTACTACTTGCTAACCAGCAATGAGCAGTAGTGTGTCCTACTTTATCATAATTAGAACATGTGACATTCTTTTTCTGACCAGACACAGATTTTCTAGCATGCTTGTTGTCATCTTTTTCCATCACAAAACAGTTACTCATAAGATGTCCATACTTACCACAATAATGACATGAGCCATTTGATTTCTTTAAAACATGGCATTTATCTGATGAGTTTTTAGCATGCGGATTGTTCCTTTGAATTTTTGATGTTTTATGATTTTTATTTTGTTTTTCTATTTTCTTAGCCTTGTACTGAGGTGGAGATGAGATAGAAGGCTTTTCCTGTTCAGAAGATTTGACAAAGACAGTTTTCAGGTTGGCTCCATCACTCTTCCTCATGACTGGATTGTAACCCAGTCCTCCCTTGTTAAAGTTAATCTTTGTTCCCAGTATTTTCTGAACAGTGGGCTGTTTGTCTTTTGATGTAGTGGCTACATTTGAAGTATTTACAAAGGATGCCATTACTTTGTTCTGCAAAGCTTTCTTATTTAGATTATTGTAGCCCAAACCTTCCTTTTTGACATTGACTTTTACACCTAACAGCTTGTCTAGGTTTTTCTGCCCATCAACAAATTTAGACAAGGAAACTTTCAAATCCTGAATTTCATTTTCAAGAGATGCAATGTGTATTTCATAACTAGCGATCTCTTGTTCACTACAATTGACAGCTTCATTCAAAGCCTTGTTAGCTGTTTTGTATTCTTCAATTTCCTTTCTCAGCTCATCTACCTCTTCAGTCTCATTTGTACAGATAGCTTTTCCTTTTTCCAATGTGAGAAGTCTTTCAGACATGGCACTGTTTAACAGTTTTAACTTTTCAACTTCTTCTTTAAGCTTATCATTTTGAATTAACTCATTTATTAGAAGCTGATCTTCTGAGTTAACCATGCTTTCTCTCCTAGCTTCAAACTCCCTCAATTCCTTTTGTTGTTTTTCAAAATCTTTCTGTAATTCTATGTTTACAGATCTTATGGCATTAAATTTTTCAAACAGCAACTCATTCTCTCGTTTAAGTTTCTCTAATTGTTCTTCATTTTCTTTAGAAAACTTTCTGAGAGAGCCATCTTCAGATTTTAGAATGTTCAGTTCAGAGTAAACACATTCAAGTTCCTTCTTCAGTTTTGCATTCTGGTTTTTATACATATGATTATCAGACAGACATGCATCATGAGATTGCTTAGTACTTGAACAATTTTTACATGGAGAGTTAGAACTATCTACCCGAGTACTCTTCTTCAACTTTTTATACTGTTTTCTTAACAGTTCATGAGATTCAAATAACTCAGCATATGCATTCTCCCAATCTTCTAGAGAGAAATTCTCGAAGAGATTTACCTCATCATCATCATCTCCTTCAGTTTGATTGCTGCCTTGATCGCTGGCATTTTGATTTCTTCTGTTGGCCATCATGCAGCTGTCCACATCTATCTCCTGAGTTCGCTTCAGTGTATCTAGAATATCTTTAGCAGAACTGCAGTCAAAGAAACATGAATGAAAAGCTCTATCAGTAGCTACCTTCATTAGATTTATTGCTATCTGATTTTCTTCATGCATGGATTTGTGACTGTCAGTCCATTTGGACTTTTTCCTTGGTAGTTCATGAGGACCATGTGAAATTACTTTCCAGAGGTCTGGATTCACAGATTTAACACAATTCTTCAAACTAGCGAACCATGCATCAAAATGCGTACCACTGAAGATTGGTGGATGGGCCATGAGAACACACAGATTAATGCAACAAGAATATTGATGCACTAAAAACAAATAAGCACCTAAGATTGCAAGGTCGATCTGCAGGTCGCTGGACCTTGTAAGCAGATACCCTCTCTGATACCAACTGTTAGGGTGCTAGGCCCGGATACAGAGGGGGGGTGAATGTATCCCTCTAAGAATTATGGCCTAATAAAAACTTGGATGCTAGAGATAGACACAGAATAGAACCAATTTGATTCAATTCAGATACAAACACTTGAAGCGTGGCTATCCAAGCATCTAGCGGAAGCAAATCAAGCAATCTGATGAACCAGTTGAAAAACCTTTTAGACAAAAGAGCAACTATGTAACTGGCCCCCAAATAACCAATTAGTGGAAGCAGCACAAATGAGAATAAGAAATCTCAAGACAATCTGTGAAGGGTGGTAGGAGATATGGAAGAACACACTACAAGCAAACCACTGCTCAAAGATTTTAAGGTGGTTCGGTCCTCCAGACCTACATCCACCCCTCACTCCCAACCGGAGTGAGGCTTCACTAGCAAACGCTAGAACCAAGCAGACTCAGTCTGCAAACAGGTGCTGCCACACAGCTTGACCAGGGGAACAGACTCCCCTCTTCCTCCCAACCGGAGGGACACCCAAGTGACTCCCAGCCACTTGGAAACTAGAGGTCGAAGACCTCTCTTCCTCCAGACCAGGAGGGACACCTGGACCTGCAACCACAAGCCCAGAACTGGAGGACTAGCCTCCCTTCCTCTAACTAGAGGGAAACCCACAAGTGACAACCTGTCACTTGCAACCCGGAGATCAGATCTCCCTTCTCCTGAACCAACAGGAGGAACCCGATCCCCAACAGGGCAATCGGAAGAACAAAGATGATCAGAAAATAAAGGAAAACAATAAACGAAAAATAACACAGCAATCCGAAAGCTGTAATAGATGAAAGCACAGATGTGGCTCTCAACGGAGCTGACTGGCTTGGATCTGATCCACGGTCCAGTGAAGACAGATCTTCAAGCAGCTTCTTCTTTCTTCTTCACGAGCTCTCTCTCTCACTCTCTATCTCTCTTTCTTTCTCTTCTGCTCTCTTCCTCTTTCTCTTCTGCTCTCTTCCTCTTTCTCTCTCTCTGCTGTCTCTTCACGGGATCACTATCTCTCTCTCTTCTTCTTCTGCTCTCCTTTCCTTCTTTTTCTCTTTTTCTGGATCGAAGGGCTTTCTGCTCTTCAGGCTTCTACTTCGATCAACCTTCATCTGAAGATGAAGGCTCCTTTATATACCTGGAGCAGTAGCAGGGCACTGGCGCGTGTGGCTTCCACGTTTCCAGCCCTAGAAATTTGGACCACGTGGCAGCTTCCTGGTTCACGAGCCAGGCATCTCGGATCACGTGCCCTACAATTTCAAGGACATTCATTCAGTAAAACTCAAGACTGCTACGTTGACTCTATCAGCCCATGGCGTTGACGCATCGATTAACCAGTGATCAAGTCTTTAGCAGATGGGCATGCTGCGTCGACGCTGCTAGCCCATAGCGTTGACGCAGTGGTGTTCCAGCAACTAAGTGTTCAGTTGGTTTGCATGCTGCGTAGATGATATGATCATCCTGCGTTAACCCTTCTGAGCTGTCTCCGAGCTAGATGCCTATCAGGCTCAATGGCTGCGTTGACACAGTCTAGCAATGGCATTAACGCATGGATACGTCCCAGTGAGCAAACAACCTAGCCTTCTTCACTGTTGCGTCGACGCTGCTTGATGAGTGCGTTGATGCAGTGAAAGATATCGTGAAGGCTTCGTTGCTTGTAAGAGTCTCTGCTTCTTTAACTGCTGCGTCGACGCTGCTTGCTTGTGGCGTTAACGCAATAGAAGACATCGTGAAAGCTTCATCTACTGATGCGTGGACGCTTTAAGCTTCAGGCGTCGACCCTGTTCCTTTAAGAAGATATGCCAATGTACAGACTAAATGGATCCAGCTGGTGTATAGACTTTGTGCCCAAGCTATCAATGTTCTGATGCGTATGAAAGTTCACTGCAAATAGGCTTCTTTGTTTATGAATTGATTGGCTTGTATTGTCCTTAAACAAGTTACCTAATCTGAAGTCAATTAGAGAATATGCCTCTTAAAAACCATACTGCAATTTTCAGAGCAATGACCTCATCTTCAGAGAAATTAGATCCTCCATCAATGAAATGAAGGTTAATCTAGTCATGATGAAGGCTGTCAACTCTGTTCAGAAAAATTCAGAAAGATAAGCTCACTAAGTAACCAGAGACTCTGGCGTCTAATCAACGTGTTTCCTTGAGTCAAAAAGTGAATGCCATATCAGACTGTTTTATTAATTTAAAAAAAATTTGGTTTGGGGTTGACTCTACACCTTGCTTCCAAATAAAAAGGTTCTTGTTTATCTTCAATACTTGCTTATCTTCCTTTTCCAATCATGCCAATTGAACGTGATAAGTCAAATGGGCCTTGTTCTATCTTTACCTATCTTAAATATTTTAATCTTCTTCTTTGTTGCAAAAATGGTTTTTTCTCAAACATTCATTCTAAAAAATGAGCTTATAAGCTTTAAACCATTCTGAACTTAACATAGGGGTATATACGTCATTTCTTATCTCAGGGTTGCTATTTTAAAAAATCAAAAATCTCAATTTTCCTTATTTACTCAACGGTGAAACTCATTCTTCTTTACCATTCCTCATTTCTAACCCTATTCCCTCTTACACCCGTTCTCCAGCGACCCTGCACACTCTCACCATAGAGGTCGACACCCTCGTTCCATCTTCTTCCTCTGTGAAACCATCTCCCCAGCTAGCTCCAGCTGTCCTCCATCTTCTCTCCTCCCTTTCTTCTAACCTCTCCATGGCTCCTCCAGTCACCCGCGGTAAGAAGAGAGAAGCAGCTTCATCCAAGAAGACCGCAGCCTCGAAAGCACACATAGAGGGGAGATCCAAGAGCATTGAGGACCGCCCAGTTGTAGAACCAGCTAAGAGACGAGCTTCCGAGGCCCAGGGCTCGAACAGTGAAAGGGTTTCGCCACCGCAACCAAAGGCCAAGCGGCCAAGGCAGTTTGCCAAAGAAAAAGGGAAGGCCAAGGCTTAGTCCGTCCCTCTGCAGGCCAGTACTACTCCCTCAGTTAGGGAAGAAGACAGTGATCCCATCAGGATTCTCTTCCCTCGGTATGTGGATTTTGGCGACCACGAGATGCTTGAGTAGTTTCCTGAACTACTGCTGTTATTTGAGTTCCAAGGATGGCGATGATTTCTGTCTGATTAGAGGGTATACTACCCATTTTTAGTTCAACAGTTCTATAAGAACTTATTTTTTGATGAGAACAAGAAAGTTCTTCGGACTGAAGTAAAGGGGGTCTCCATTATGCTTACAACAAAGCTTCTTCACAAAGCCTTACACATACCCCGGGGTGGGGAAATAGAATCTGAGGTTCAGATTGACCTGTCTGTAGCATACACAATCCTGACAGGAAAGCCTCGAGACCCTCAAGATGCAACCCAACTTCTTGTCAAATCCTTTGACACCAATCGGTTTCCCCCCTTACAACGTCTACTGCATCACATTTTCACTACCATGATTACCCCACAAGGGGGTGGCAGAAGTAGAGTTACTGAGACACAAACGTTCATGTTTTACTGCTTGTTCAACAACTACCACGTTTGTCTTCCAGAGATCATGCTCCAGATCATGGACAGCTTCACTTACAACCGGCGTAGCCTGCCTTATGCCGCACAACTAACAGCTCTTTTTCAAAAGGTTGGCATCCCTCTTGATAATGAGAAGTCCATACCTATCCCCAGGAGTAATGTCTATAGCATGAGGTTCATAGAAAATTACATGCACTTCAAAAAGGAAGGTGACAAACTTGTAAGGAATCTGCCTAGACATTTACCTTACCCTCCAGTACAGCCAGCTCCACAGGAACAGCCTGCACCGGAACAGCCTGCACAGGACCAGCCAGCTTCAGATGCACAGTTAGAGCAGCATGAGGAAATGTTCCATGTAGACATTCACTTTGAGCAGGCCCATCAGCAGCAGTAGTCTGAAGATCCCATGGACCAGCCTTGGGTAATGACAGCTTTTGGCATTCAACCTCCACTGTCTCCAGACAATGAACCTCGAGTGTTTAGTGCAAGGGATGCCCCTCCTGAATTTCATATAGAGGCCTCCACCTCTCGAGGTCCTACTTTTGGTGCCACAGGTAGTCTCATGAACATTCACCCTGCACTTATCCAATTTCTCACTGCTCAGTTTGGGAGCATGAACTCCTCTTTAGACAACTCAGCTTGCAAGTGGACAGAATAGAAGCCAGACAACTCCACAATGAGCAAGTTCAAACCAGTAGATGGGCAAAATTTGTGCACGACAAACACAGGTCAGATGCAAGGTTGTACAGCTTCATGAACTCAATCGTTAGTGTGTGCGAAAGAGCTGGGACAATAATGAAGAGCCTCAGGAAAATTCACCTTGAAACCCAGGAGAAAACTGCAGTCATGGTGAGGCATGCATATGACATACGAGAAGAGCAAGGTAATATCAACATTAAGTGTGCCAAACTGATGGACTCCTCCAATCAGCTAGCTGAACAAGTGGCTGGCGTAACTATATCCATCCGAGCACACGTGGCTGGCGCAACTACATCCATGAAAGCACATGTGACCACAGAGACCAACAGATCCATTGATGCCACCTCCAATCTGGAGAGAACAGTTAATGCTACTACTTCTCGACTACTGGATGCCTTCCAACTACTGAAAGGGAAGATGTACTCTGACTCCAACAAGCTACTAGATGCCCCCTCCAAGCTTGCAGAAACTGTCCACACAGACACAGCTTGAGCAGTCAACATCACCACCAAAGCTGAGGCCAAAATGGATGTAGTGTACAGAAAATTGGATATGGTCGGTACTGAAATCTTGGAACTCATTCATTTGCATAAAGCTCAACTCCAACCAGCCTTGCAGACGAAGGTGATGAATGATGCCCTCCTCCTCAAACAGAAGCCACCTCTTCTCGTTTTCCACCATAAGGCTCCCAACAGAGGGTTGAAACAGAATGCATCTGTGAAATGATTCATGGCTGGGTCAAGGACATCAAGGAAAATATCAAGTCTTTACACTAGTTTGTCAGACAAAGGGATGAGCAGCTAACTCAGAGGGTTGACTCTCTAGCAATAGCAATCTCTCACATGCAACACGACTTCCAAGAGGCAAAGATCCTTCACTTTGCCAGTTCTAGCCCCATGCCTCCACCACAGCAGCCTCCTCCTTCACCCCCTCCTTGCTGATGACAAAGTGGGAGAAGTACTAAAGATCTTCTGAGAAGACAAGCATCATCTAGCATCTAGCATGTAGTTAGATTTTGCATCTAGATTTTAGTTTTTGCATTTAGTTAGTACAATGTAAATACTTGAATACATGTCTCGCTTGATCTGTATGAAACCTTGGTTGATCAATGAAACAAGCTTTTTGTTGAAAAATGCTAAAGTTCAGTCGTTGTGTTAAATGAATGAATTTCACTTGTTTGATGGTTCCTCAACCAAATTGTGTAATGCTATATGAATGCTTGGTTATAATGATTCATGGTTGTCATCATCATAAATGGGGAGAATATTATGTCCCCTGGTTTTGATGATAACAAATCATAAATCATTAGTAGATAATTGAGGAATATCTAACATGTTCTGGTTTAATGAATAGACTAAACAAGTGCAAGAGAATTTCTCTAAGTGATGTCTCGACACCGTCTGATGATGTCTCGACACATCTAGAAGAGATCATGCTAACATATGAATGGTTGAGCTCCAGCAGAAAAGAATGTGTCGACACATCTAACCAATGTCTCGACACCCCCAGAAGAAATCAAGTTGAATCCGTTGTCTGTCTGGTCTATGGATTAATTGATGTCTCGACACACTGAGTGAAAAGTGTCGACACACCTCAAGCCTCACTTCTTTATGGCGGACGTGTCTCGACACCTTCGTGTGATGACTTGGATCCTGGCGCGTAAAGACTCGACACCTTCGTGTGGGAACTCTGCACATGGCGAACATGTCTCGAAACTGTTTGACGATGTCTTGACACAGTTATGATGTTATCTCAAAATCAAGCACATATGTCCCGACACAATATGAGTAAAGTGTCGACACATCAGTGTTCGACCAGAATCATTTTGAAATCGGCAGAAGCTGTCTTCAAGTTATTCAATGGGATGTCTCAACACACTGTGTGGAAAGTGTCGACACACTCGTGTTTGACCAGAACGGGTCTGAAACCGATAGAAGCCGTTTTCAAGATCCGGAACTTGTCCTGGAGGATCCGTCCAGTCTAGAAAAAGCTGTCAAAGAGGGTACTCTGTCGAAGGATGATGGTCTGGCAGAGAAATCCCCTGAAAGGACTATACTTTTGTTGATATGGTCTCCTACCTACCCACATATCTGCAGACTTGACAGAAAAAGGGTCAACTTGGCAAATAGAAGTAAATCAAATAATGTGGATGTGACATTCTAGGTTTAGCTTGAAAAGAGGACAACGTTGGTGTCGCCGGTGGTGACAAATATATCAGGAGATGAGCTCCAGTTCGAGTATAGGCAAGCAAGTAGAGAAAAGAACAGCTAGAAGCTTGCTGACGAAGTTATCTTCTTCCTGGTGATGCTGCCTGCGTGAGTGCAACAAAAAGAAGATGATCCTCTTCCTCACGATGAGAGGACTCCTTGCAAGTAGGAAGGTCTTGTGAAGCTCCGTCCAGAACCCTTGAAAGCTGAAAGCTAGACCATCATCCTATCACAAGGGTTAGGGTGAAGAACCAGGAAGAACAAGAAGAGAGCCAAGGAGCCCTCAAGCTCTTTCCCAGATAGGAGACTTCTTTCTCATTGTGCTTCATTACGATACTCTGTCTGGTTGTTTCATTTTCAATTTGCTTTTCTTCAAAACACACTTCATATCATTCGTTCCCTACCTGTGAGTAGGAAGATAGACAGTGTGGTAACCGGTCTGTGTGTTTTGGGTTGTTATCCCTCAAGCTGTTTGGCAGTGGAGTGTTTTGGGTTGTGATCCCTCTAGCTGTGTGATAGCGGAGTTGTGAGAGTGTATCTCTCTGATTGAAGCTGTGAATCAGCGGATGTGCTTTTGCACTAGTGAAGCCCCACCGTATTGTGTGAGGGGGGGACGTAGGTCTCTAGATTGAGACCGAACCACCTTAAAGATTGTGTCTTGTGGTTTGGTTTCCTTTTCTTTTTAGCGGTAGAAGCTTGGTAGGACCGTTCATGGATATCATTTGTGTGTCCAGCTTCTTAGCTATTAATTAAATATCTATCTTATCATCATTTATGTTAGATCCTTTTTTATTTCACAAAGAAGGGCAAAAGGGGTCTGATCTATTCACCCCTCCCCTCTACATCTGCCTATCACCACTCAACACTTGGTATCAGAGCTAGTCTCTCTATATGTGGTCTAACGACCTTGAGAGAACTGGTGATATGGCAACTAAAGGTCCTATCGCCAAAGGACATTCCGTAAATAGACCTCCCTTTTTCACCGGGACAAATTATCCTTACTGGAAAAATCACATGCAGGTCTTCATTAGAGCCCAGCATCATGAAGTCTAGCGAGTGATCAGCAAGGGACCATTTGAGCTGCCTCCGAACGAAGATGCATGGACAAAAGAACAGATCAGGCAATCAACACTAAACTGGGGTGCCAAGCACATCATGCAGTGCTCCCTTCATTCAACAGAGTACTCAAGGGTGTCAACTTGTGCTATTGCAAAGGAAATGTGGGACCGCCTTGAAGTAATATATGAAGGGACACAGCAGGTACGTGCAACTAAAGCAAACATGTTAGTGTCTGAATATGAAAAGTTTAGAATGAAATCTGATGAGTCTATTTCGGACATGTATGCTAGGCTAACCGTGCTCACTAATGGCTTGATTGAGCTAGGTAAGACCTATTCTGAGCAGGAGATAGTAAGGAAGATTCTGAGATCACTAACTCCTATTTGGCATACAAAGGCCACAGTGGTTGAAGAATCAAAAGACTTAACTACCATCAAGGTAGAACAACCATTGGGTCCCTGTTGATCTATGAGATGAATCTAAAGAACAAAGAGGCTGAGGTAAGTAAAAAGAAGCCTCTGGCTCTTAAAGTTGGACCAAGCACTAAGGACTTATCTGAAGATGAAGAGCCCTCTAGTAGCAACACTGAAGAGGATGAAGTTGCTCTATTGACAAGGAAGTTCAAAAGATTTTTAAGAAAGGAAGGTACAGGCTTCACTAAGAAGAAGCCCCAGGTAAAAAGAGGTTTTAGGCCAAGACCTGAAAATGTTAAAAAGTCTAAAAAGCTTGTCTGCTACTCTTACAGGAAACCAGGACACATCAAGTCTGAGTGTCCAGAAGAAGCTAAGAAAGCTATGTCCAGGTGGAAGAGCAAGAAGAAGTAGGCCATGGTGTGCACTTGGAGTGATGAAGAAGAGGAAGAGACTGAAGACAACTCCTCTGGGGAAGAAAAAGATGATCTCTGTCTAATGTCCAAAGGAGAAAAAGACAGCGAGGTGAGCTCTCCCTTTGAACATTTCTCTACTGATGATTGGGAAGAAGCTTACTTCGAATTGATGGATAAGTATGAAGTGTACAGAAAAGAAAAAAAATCTTAAAGAAGAAGGTTGACTCCTCTGGCCAAGATAAAACTCTAAATGAAAAGATAATCTCTCTGGAAATTGAAATTGAGGATCTAAGAAAAATGATTAAAATCTTGAAGAAGGAAGAAAAGAGATGAAAGATTTGGAGGATGAAAATGAAAGACTGAGAGATGAAATTGATGAACTGAAGCTAAAGATGCAAAGCTATGTGAAGGACAACAATCTGTGCAATGAAAAATCAGAAGCCTTCAAACAAGTCAATTCACAACTGCTGAAAGAAAATGAAAAACTTCAGAAGGACCTAGCAAATAAACAAACTGCTCTTCAAAAATTTGTTGATAGAAGTGAAAACTTGAATGCCCTGCTAGGAACTAAAATAAACTTCAACAGAGAAGGGCTACGGTATGAGCCAACCAAGAAGAAAACTTTTGGGTTAAAAACTACCACCTTTGTTTCATCTTCCAAAGCATCAACCTCCAAAACAATACATCATGAAAATGCTGAAAACAAAGGAAAAGAAAAGGTAGGAGAATCAATCAACAAAATTTCTCAACAATAGAAAAAGGTTAACCAACAATTCCAAATAGGTCGACACCCATCTAAGCATCATCCTGCACATTCCAATAGAAGAAACAGTTACAATGTTGGAACAGGTGGGACAATCCACAGAGCAGGTCGACACCCACATGGTCAAATGCCCAACATTACCCCACATTTGCACCAACATGTCGACACTTTCAGTATAGGAGGTTGACACATCCTTCATCCAGAAACAACCATAGTTGGATAAAACGTGAGACAAGTTGAGACTTTACCTTCTATAGGTCGACACCTCCATGGGTTAGAAGAAGTTATGTTCCCTATGATCATAGGTTCACTCAACCTCAACAACCTAGGCACTATAACACCTCCTATTCCTCTAGACCAACCAACTGGAATAGATGGTCTAACAAACAATCCTTTTCCACCATTCCCAAAAATCATAAAGTCCAAAAGACTAAGGAGAAGAAAAATCAGAACTCCCAGTAAAGCAACAATCCTAAGAAAGTCTGGATTTTAAAAATCTGTGCTATCTTGCTTTATCGAAATAAAGAAATTATTGGGACCCAATTGTCCTTGGGTTCCAAACATTGTCACTTAATTCCTTGTGCAGGAGTGTCTTGCAACCATGCACAATCGCTGGTATCTTGATAGTGGCTGCTCAAGACACATGACTGGAGATAGAACCAAATTCTTTCTCCTGGTTGAAAGGGAAGCTGGACATGTCACATTTGGAGGAAACAACAAAGGAAAAATCATCGGTACAGCTAAAGTTGGTAAGAACCCCTCCAACTCAATTGATAATGTATTACTTGTTGGTGGTCTGGAGTACAATTTGCTGAGCATAAGTCAACTATGTTATAAAGGTCATACTATAGTCTTTGACTCAAATGAATGTAGCATCTTGCACCCTAATTCAAAAGAAACCAAGTTTTCTGGTAAAAGAGTCAATAACGTGTACATGATTGACTTATATGACCCTGCTCACATAAATCTTTATCTTGCAGCACCCAAATCTGAATTAGCTTATTTGTGACATCGCAGACTAGGTCATGTTAGTTACAATACTCTTCATAAATTGGTAAAGCATTCCATTGTCAAAGGTCTGCCTGAAATTAAATTAAAACTGAACACTAAGCTTTGTGATGCATGTGCTCAAGGAAAACAGACTAGAAAGTCATTTAAAAGCATAACTGAAAACTCATCATCTAAACCACTTGAACTAATCCATATGGACTTGTTTGGTCCAATCAAGACAGCTAGCTTAAGTGGTAAAAGATATGGTTACGTCTTAGTAGATGACTTTAATAGATTCACTTGGGTATTTTATCTTGCACATAAAAATAATGCCTTTGATGAGTTTCAGACACTATATATGCAAGTGAAGCAAGATGGTAAGTTTAAGATCTCCAACATTATTTCAGATCATGGTGGTGAATTCGACAATGCTGACTTTGAAAATTTGTGTATGATTGAAGGAATCATTCACAAGTTTTCAACACCACGGACTCCTGAACAAAATGGGGTTGTTGAGAGGAAGAACAGAACTCTCATAGAGATGGCACACACAGTGCTTGCTGAAAGGCATCTCCCAAGGAGATTTTGGGCAGAAGCGGTAAACACTACATGTTATATCATCAACCATTCAATGGTAAGGCCCCTCACCAAAATGACTCCATATGAGCTGTTGAAAGGTAAAAAGTCATCTCTCTTTCACATGAAAGTGTTTAGGTCAAAGTGTTTTGTTCATAATAATGATAAAAGAGTTCTGGACAAGTTTGAGCCCAAGAGTGAAGAAGGGATATTCCTTGGGTACTCCGACAAGTCTAGGGCTTATAGAGTCTATAATCGTAAGACCCTTTGTTTGGAAGAATCCCCTCACATCACTTTTCATGAGATTGATCATGATAACATTTGTAGGGAAGATGATGATGGGGAATTTCTGAACATAAAAGGAAAAGAAGAACTTCCACATGAGGAGACACAAACAAATGAAGACCAGGAAGAGCCAAGCAATGATCCGTTCATTGAAGCAGATGAAGGTAACACTCAGCCTGATTTAAGAGTGTTAAAAGACCATCCTGGTGCAGACACCGGGGCACACGAGCGGCACGGGTCGGCGAGCCACCGATACCGCACGCGGAGCATGACTCGAGCCACTTCAGCGTCCATCTAGCTCGGAGACAGCCTGGAGACTCCCCCCTGAGTCTCGACATTTATCATATTTGTTTAGACGTTATTTGTGTGTAATGTGTGTGTATTTCATTTTATTCGGTTTGTAATTTTGATTGTAAAAGGGGTTTATTTGTAAAATGGGACCCCCGGGCCCCACGGGCCCCCCAGACCTCTTCCCATTGATCCACCTCAGCCTAGGGCCCCATGTGGGGTCAGTCAACATTTCAAATGGAGACATCTAGAAGGTTGAATGGTAAATGCCACATGGGTAGACAATTGGACTTCAAAGTCCAAGGTAGGCTACCTACCATTCTACCATGTCCCCCCCTTGGTCAATAGGCTGCCCCCCCCCCTTATATTTTATTTAATTTTTGTGTGTGTGTCACATTCAATCTAGGCCATCCATTCCCCCATCCCTAGATCCAAGGGTGGCTATTGGATTTGATATGTAACCTATAAGTACCTTGTATTTTCTCATTTAGGAGAATTAATGCCATTTGAACTTGAGAAATTGCTTGAGCAAAGGCCTAGGCCGCCCCTCTCTCCCTCTTGAAGCTGTGAAGGCTTCTTCTGGAGGTGTGACTCCTCCCCTTATCATTCCGGTCGCCGCCGCCGCCGCCACGAGCCGCCATCGCATCACCGCCGAGATCGCCGGAGTTTTGCCTTCATCCGACCACAGCAGCTTCCACGAATTCCCTGTGTCAGCCACGAGCTCAGATCGACCTGGGGATTTTAGGGGATGCTCCAGAGGTGTCAAGCATGTTCCAAAAAATTTTGGTTGGTCATAAAGATCCCATTTGATATTTTTTTTATTTTCGTCCAACCTTAATTTCTAGATTGTCTGCTTGCTGTTTCAACTTCCACCCGCCCTATGTTTCAAGTGTTTGGACCTACTTCTGATTTTTGTTAGATCTCCCACTTTTACTGGGCTTTCTTTCCATCAACCCCACCGTCCCCAAATTTTATTGAATTTTTGTGAGGCCATCCCATATTTTTCAAAAATCGATCTCAGAGATAGCTACAGTGCTGCCCATCTGTTCCCAGATCCGACCACCCTCCAGTAAACAACTCATAACAAATCACAGCCACCTCCAATCAGTCCACAAAAAATATCCCCGTCTTCCTTGTCCCAAATCCCATAACTTTGATGAAGAGCTCAAGAGCTGAATCGGAGGTTTACTAGGCGGTCAACGGTGGTTCTCAGATAAATTCCTTACAGATCTGAGATTTCGGTTATTGTATAACAGGGACTTGTAAATTCAATAAAGTTCTGATCCGACCAGATCCAGCAGATCTCTCTGGGTCTAGATTGAAGCATTTGAAGAGAGATTTCCAACGATAGCTCATGCGTCCCGATCCGACGTCGGGATTGATCGCAGCGGCCGTCTTCGCCGGAGCACGCGTCGGAAGACAGCAACAAAAATCCGTGGGAAGTTAGTTCCAGAATTGGGAATCGGGGCCGATCGACCCCCGATCGGTGTTCCCGGCCGACCGCCGTCCGTGGAGGGGTGCCACCAGGGGTCCCCATCACAGTGGGTCCCACCCCCACAGATCCTGAGGACAGCGCCGTTCGCGGGCCCCACGGGTCCGTAAAATTTGCCACTCGGAAAGCACGAAAACGCGGAGTTCGGCATCGCCGGGCGACATCAAGATGCTGCCCGCCAACCCGATTTGCGCGATTCCCGGACCCCACATGTGACCTTTTACCTCCCTGCCTGGAGTGGGTCGTCTTAGTGTATTGTTGTAATCATTGTTAACCGGGAGTCCGTAATTCGGCCGGGGTTGTCTTCGCCACGCCGGGTGCGTGGAGGTAATGGTCCGAACCCCTTGGCGTTCATTTGCTTAGCTAGTATATGGTCTTTGCCGCTGCCGAGAGCGATAGGTACTAGCCCGTGTGTCCATGTCACCGCTGTGAGTGTGAGAGTGACCCGTTCCGCGACTCGATCCGAGTCCGGAAGTGAGTCGACTACCCTTGAACTCTGTCGGTTCTTCAACCACGCACGATCCACATTTCCCTCGCTTGGGACGACGAGTGAGCTTGCATTTCTGTTAGTGACGTATAGCCCATAGGAGCTCTCCGTGTCGGGCTTAGTGTCTCTTCTATCATGTGTTGCTGGTCGTGTCCGCATCTAGAGTCCGAGGTCCATACCACGTAGAGTCAGTCCCCGTGTCCGTCCCGCATCAGTTGGTATCAGAGCGAGTCGAGTCTAGGGTAGTCGTTGCATAAGTCTTGCATAGTCTAAGTCGAGTCTAGGATCATCATTAGTTTTCAAAACAAAAAAAAGGTGTTTTAAAATTGTATTTCATCACGATAATTCGGTATCTTAAAAGGTGTTGTCCGAACGTTAGGCTACGCCTATCGGGAGGTCGCACACTTGCGGGAGTGATCTTCGGATCGATTAACTCCGCCACGTGCCGGATATTGGTTTCGGTCTAGGTGCATTTGTCGGTGTTTGCATTAGTTAGTGCATTCCAACCTTGCATTGTCTAGTGTCTGTCTCCACGTGTCGGCATGTCTAGCATGTAGTTCCGCCAAATTCACATGGAATCCCCATCACCTGGGCAATATGGCCGTTGGTCCACCCATGGGCTTGGCAACAACCCACTCCACTTCCGTAGGCCCGAAGCCTCGGATTTTTATGGCTCCAATGGCCCGGGCGACTACCTCAAGTGGGAGGCCGCCATGGACACATACTTTGATTGTTATACCATGTCCGAAGCCGGGCAATTCTATTTTGCCAAGGAGAGGCTTCTACACGAGGCCACCGAAAAGTGGGACCACATTGAGCACTTGAGAGAGGTTAGGAGGCAATGGCCCATAGAATCATGGTGGGACATGAAGAGAGAGCTTAGGAAGGTCTATGTGCCCCAACCGGTCACCTCCAACCGGCCCCACCCAATCACTTCCAACCAAGTGGGTCCTAGTCGGAGGCAAAGAGCCCCACACGTAGATGAGCCAAGACCCAATCCTAGGACGGTTGACTACGGGCGAGTCCACCATGATATCCCTATTCCAACCCACTCTGTTGCCGAACTTATGCAAATGATCTTGGACCGGTTGGATGGGGTGGATAGGACACGTACTCCTAGTGATGTACTCCTACCCGAGCCTAAAGAGGTAGCAACTAGTAGCCCCAACCCAATGCCATCTATAGTGCCATCCCGAGGTCCTCTCCACATCTTGGTGGATCCTCTTTCCCCACCCACGAGAGCTCCATTGCCTACACCCCCTGTCCTTCAAGAGGATAAGGGTAAGGACACACTTATCAAGAAGCGTAGTGGATCACGACAGCAGTGTTATCACTGCCAGGGGATTGGCCACTTTGTCGGGCAGTGTCCCACTCAGACCTCTCTAGCCCTAGGGGACAAAAGGGTTGGAGAAGCCTCACTCTCCGATCTTTATTCGGAGCCACCTTAGCCACAGCTACCCGTGTTTCTAACGGGAAAGCTACTTATAGCCGAGCCACTCCTTAGCTGGCTTAAGAGTGGCCTGGCCCCATCTCCCCTCCCATCTATGGACCCTATCCTACCTTTGGTTCCAATCAATTCATTTCACACCACTTTCCGATCTAGTCACTATGTGGATACATTGGATGACCTTCTTAAAGGGTTGGACCGGCAATGGACATTTACGCACTTGTTGGCTCCAGGCTTCGACCGACCCACAGGTCGTAGTTTCATTCATCCCGCTTTAGGGTCCATCACCTCTGTGTACACTGTGGGTCATGTTACCACGGAGGTTTATCTACTCCTCCCTATGCCGGCCGAGTCCGACTTCATTCCCTTTGCCCAAGTGAGGAATCTTACTTTCTACCTATGACTGCCGTCCCACCTCTCACAGTGAATGAAGGTGATCATTTACACCTCCAAGATTTCCAAATGTGGGACAGTGATTTGTGGAAGCCGAGTCCGAGGGGTCATACCTTCTTTGATCCCTTCGACCCATTCTCTTGTGGACCCCGTGACCCACCATATTTACTCCACCTTTTTGAGAGGGTCCACCATCATACCCCCACCGTCTCATCTCCCTTCATGAATGAAGGAGATCAACAACACCTTCTAGACTTCCACACATGGGATCTTGAGATGAGGGAATCCATATCGAGGGGTCACACATTCTTTGATCCCTTCGATCCCTTTCTTCGTGGGCCCCTTGGCCCACAACCTCCATTCCACCTCTTTAAGGAAGTCCACTATCACACTCCTCCTACTCGGGCCTGGCAACCTTCATATGGCAATAGGTCCGAACCGTCATTTGGGGGTAATAAAGACTTTGGTTCCCCCGGTCCACCTAAACCACCCAAACCTCCCGGACTTCCCATATCCAAACCCAATGTCCTTCATTGGTGCATCGTAGGATGTCTAGGAGTCCACCATGACATTAACCTCCGGTTATGTCAAATGCATGCATGGCACACATTCGGATGTCCTGGACCACCTTACATATGATTGGGTTTGACTAACATTAGGTTTGTGTAGGGTCGTGTGTGCATCTGTGTGTTTTTATTTTTGTTAGGCATGTTAGGAGTCTGCATGACGACGTCCATCGTCACATTGAGGTCAGCAATGCACATTACAAAGAGCTAGCCGATGCTCACCGACACCACCGAGAGTTCCAAGAGGGCGAATATGTCATGATCAGGGTAAGACCTGAACGGTTTCCCTCTGGAACCGTTAAGAAGTTGCAAGCTCACGGAGCCGGTCCATTTAGAGTGTTGAAATGCGTGGATCCAATGCGTATGTTGTGGACATGCCCGAGGAATACGGTATAAGCTCTACTTTTAATGTTTCAGATCTAGTTGCATATAGGGACCCAGCGGTGATCCCTAGTGAGCCTTTCGAGCCATCTCCTCCCATTGAGAGTGAGCCCACACCTGAGTGTCCACCTCCACCCCCTTTGTCACGGCAGCGTGAGCATATAGATCATATACTGGATGAGTAGGTGACAGTTACCAGGAGTGGATCCTACCCGCGCTACCTAGTGCGATGGAGAGGACGGCCCACTACCGAGGACACGTGGATCACGCATGGAGAGTTGCAGCAGATTGATCAGGACCTTCTGGAGCGATACCGGAGCGATGCAGACCCTTACTCGACAGGATCAAGTTTCTCCCACCCGGGGAGAATTGGTGCGGACACCGGAACACACGAGCGGCACGGGTCGGCGAGCCACCGGTACCGCACGCGGAGCATGACTCGAGCCACTTCAGCATCCATCTGGCTCGGAGACAGCCTGGAGACTCCCCCCTGAGTCTCGACATTTATCATATTTGTTTAGACGTTATTTGTGTGTAATGTGTGTGTATTTCATTTTATTCGGTTTGTAATTTTGATTGTAAGAGGGGTTTATTTGTAAAATGGGACCCCCGGGCCCCACGGGCCCCCCAGACCTCTTCCCATTGATCCACCTCAGCCTAGGGCCCCATGTGGGGTCAGTCAACATTTCAAATGGAGACATCTAGAAGGTTGAATGGTAAATGCCACATGGGTAGACAATTGGACTTCAAAGTCCAAGGTAGGCTACCTACCATTCTACCATGTCCCCCCCTTGGTCAATAGGCTGCCCCCCCCCTTATATTTTATTTAATTTTTGTGTGTGTGTCACATTCAATCTAGGCCATCCATTCCCCCATCCCTAGATCCAAGGGTGGCTATTGGATTTGATATGTAACCTATAAGTACCTTGTATTTTCTCATTTAGGAGAATTAATGCCATTTGAACTTGAAAAATTGCTTGAGCAAAGGCCTAGGCCGGCCCTCTCTCCCCCTTGAAGCTGTGAAGGCTTCCTCTGGAGGTGTGACTCCTCCCCTTATCATTCCGGTCGCCGCCGCCGCCGCCACGAGCCGCCATCGCATCACCGCCGAGATCACCGGAGTTTTACCTTCATCCGACCACAGCAGCTTCCACGAATTCCCTGTGTCAGCCACGAGCTCAGATCGACCTGGGGATTTTAGGGGATGCTCCAGAGGTGTCAAGCACGTTCCAAAAAATTTTGGTTGGTCATAAAGATCCCATTTGATATTTTTTTATTTTCGTCCAACCTTAATTTCTAGATCTATCTGCTTGCTGTTTCAACTTCCACCCGCCCTGTGTTTCAAGTGTTCGGACCTACTTCTGATTTTTGTTAGATCTCCCAATTTTACTGGGAGTTCTGTCCATCAACCCCACCGTCCCCAAATTTTCTTGAATTTTTGTGAGCCCATCCCATATTTTTCAAAAATCAATCTCACAGATAGCTATAGTGCTGCCCATCTGTTCCCAGATCTGACCACCCTCCAATAAACAACTCATAACAAATCACAGCCACCTCCAATCAGTCCACAAAAAATATCCCCATTATCCTTGTCCCAAATCCCATAACGTTGATGAAGAGCTCAAGAGCTGAATCGGAGGTTTACTAGGCGGTCAACGGTGGTTCTCATACAAATTCCTTACAGATCTGAGATTTCGGTTACTGTACAACAGGGACTTGTAAATTCAATAAAGTTCTGATCCAACCAGATCCAGCAGATCTCTCTAGGTCTAGATTAAAGCATTTGAAGAGAGCTTTCCAACGATAGCTCATGCGTCCCGATCCGACGTCGGGATAGATCGCAGCGGCCGTCTTCGCCAGAGCGCGCGCCGGAAGACAGCAACCAAAATCCGTGGGAAGTTAGTTCCAGAATTGGGAATCGGGGCCGATCGACCCCCGATCGGTGTTCCCGGCCGACCGCCGTCCGTGGAGGCGCGCCACCAGGGGTCCCCATCACAGTGGGTCCCACCCCCACAGATCCGGAGGACAGCGCCGTCCGCGGGCCCCACGGGTCCGTAAAATCCGCCACTCGGAAAGCACGAAAATGCGGAGTTCGGCATCACCGGGCGACATCAAGATGCTGCCCGCCAACCCGATTTGCGCAATTCTCGGACCCCACATGTGACCTTTTACCTCCCTGCGTGGAGTGGGTCGACTTAGTGTATTGCTGTAATCATTGTTAACCGGGAGTCCGTAATTCGGCCGGGGTTGTCTTCGCCACGCCGGGTGCGTGGAGGTAATGGTCCGAACCCCTTGGCATTCATTTGCTTAGCTAGTATATGGTCTTTGCCGCTGTCGAGAGCGATAGGTACTAGCCCGTGTGTCCATGTCACCGCTGTGAGTGTGAGAGTGACCCGTCTCGCGACTCGATCCGAGTCCGGAAGTGAGTCGACTACCCTTGAACTCTGCCGGTTCTTCAACCGCGCACGATCCACATTTCCCTCGCTTGGGATGACGAGTGAGCTTGCGTTTCTGTTAGTGACGTATAGCCCATAGGAGCTCTCCGTGTCGGGCTTAGTGTCTCTCCTATCATGTGTTGCTGGTCGTGTCCGCATCTAGAGTCCGAGGTCCATACCACGTAGAGTCGGCCCCCGTGTCTGTCCCACATCACATCCCTTAGAAAATATCTTAGGAAATCTGCATGACCGAACCAAAACTAGGTCTCAGTTCAAAATTATGAATGAAATTGAACAACTTGCTCTTGTATCTCAAACTGAACCCAAAAATATTGTAGAGGCCTTAAAAGATGAAAATTGGATCAATTCCATGCATGATGAACTAAACCAGTTTGAAAGAAATAAGGTTTGGCATCTTGTTCCTAGACCTCAAGAGAAATCAGTCATAGGAACCAAATGGGTTTTCAGAAATAAACTAAGTGAAGATGGAAAGATAGTAAGAAACAAATCCAGATTGGTGGCTCAGGGGTATAATCAAGAATTTGGCATAGATTATGAAGAATCTTTTGCTCATGTTGCTAGACTAGAGGCCATTAGAATTTTGCTAGCATTTGCATATTCTCATAAAATCAAACTGCAGCAAATGGATGTAAAGAGTGCTTTTCTAAATGGTCTTATTAAAGAAGAAGTCTATGTAGAGCAACCCCCCGATTTTGAATGCACATATTGCAAAGATCATGTTTATAAGTTAGGCAGGGCTTTATATGGCTTGAAGCAGGCACCTAGAGCTTGGTATGACAGACTAAGCTCATACCTCACCGAACAAGGGTATTCAAGAGGTAATGTAGACCAGACACTATTCACCAAGAAATAAGGTAAGGATATCTTGATAGTTCATATTTATGTGGATGACATAGTGTTTGGCTCCACTAAACCTCAAATGTGTGAGGAGTTTGCAAAACTCATGACCAATGAATTTAAAACGAGTCTAATGGGTGAGCTTCAATTCTTTCTTGGCTTGCAGATTAGTCAAAGCAATGAATGTTGTTTTATCAATCAAGCTAAATATGTGAAAGAGTTGCTGAAAAAGTTTGATCTGACAAATTGCAAACCATTAGGAACTCCAATGGGGACTGCCACTTCACTGGATGCAGATGAACAAGGTACACTAGTAGCTGAAAAGAGGTATGTTGAGTAGTGGACAGCGGATATAGAGGAGAGGGGTGAATAGATCTGCCCCTCTTTTCACAATGCAACCCTCTTTAAAGCTAGATGATGATAATAGCATCGGAATATAACTAGCTTGATGAAGGACACAAATGATTTTCTTAGCAAGATGATTACGCAATATAGATATTGAACCTAAGCATGCATCTAACATAAAGCAATCGCACAAGTAAACCACAACACACGAGATTTTAAGGTGGTTCGGACTGAATCCCCAGTCCTACGTCCACTCCTCACCAAATTCGGTGAGGCTCCACTAGTGCCACGCACTGAACCGCAAATCGGAAAGATCTCTGATTACCTTCCTACTAACCACAGGTAGGGACGTCAACACCGCAGATCGGACAACTTCCGATTGCCTTCCTACTAACCACCGGTAGGGACGATCTTCAGTTTTGATTGTTTGAAAGAAATGGAAAGAGAACAAATAGAAATCACTCAAACAAGATATAGAATATGCTCAAAGTAAAAAGATCTTGTCTGAGTTGCAGGAGCTTGAATCTGATGCTTCGATGGTGTCTTCTTCCTTGAGAGATGATCTTCCTTGAATCTCTTCTAGTTGATGAGGAAGACTATGGATGTAGCTTGGATCTTCCTTTTGATCTTCTTGAGTTGATGAAGAGGTTTAAGGGTGCAGTTTAGATCACCCTTGAGATGATGAAGAGGATGAAGTATGAAGCTTTATCTTCTCTTGGCTTGGGCTTGATCTCCTCTTGAAGTAGCTTCAATCACTTGAGGATTTGATGAAGAACTTCTTCCCGGAGTACTGTTCACGGCTACAGTACTCGAACTCCTCTCCCTTGAACACACCCTTGCAGCCTCCCTTGAATCCCCTTGAAGCATTAGGGTTTCTAACCCTCCTTGTGTTGGTTTTATAGACTTTGAATGGTCCATAGACATCCCCCAGACCAGATCCACAAATCATGGGAGATTAGGTGAGTTTTGATTAAACAAATCCAAGGAAAGGGGCTAGCCTCGAGGTGAAAATCGAAGTCAAACATGGTTGCATCGGGGCTGGCGGTCGACCTACAGCTTCGGGCGGTCGACCGCTACTGAGAAACGCTGTAGACGGATGTTCCCTGGGATTTCGGTCGACCGCTATTGGTTGGCGATCGACCGCCACTGAAAGACCTGGAGACGGTGGGCTACTGGCTGGGGCGTTCGACCGCCCCTGTGCTGGCGGTCGACCGCCAGCTGGGCAGACCCCGGGCTTTCCCGGGTCGGTCTGTTTAACTACTTTAGCTCCATGGCTTGACTCCTTTAGCAGCCAGTTCATGTCTGTGGCATCACCCTTAACAGTCTTGAAGATCCCCGCGACCTGACCGCGCAGGTCGATCCGCGTGCGAGGGTGCAACGTTGAGCTTTCACATTTGCCATCTCCACTTCATTCCTTGGCAATTCAATGGCATATCTGTCATGAACAAAACATCACGTATGTCAGTCATATGAGAGTTAAAACAATAATGACTTATAGTGTTTAGCTATTATCAAAACCAAGAATATCCAATAACCTAAATGACCACAAGTCGATGTCGAATGACCCAAACCACAGGAAGACTCAAATGATCACAGGGGCACAACATTCTCCACCTTTTTGATGATGGCAACACTGTGAGTCATTATGTGGCAGTAAGAACCAAGATGGCCAAGTTGAGTCATTATGATATATGTGACATGTGCAGCTCAAGATCCATGATAGTGAAAGCATGTGAATGCAATAATGCGGATATATGCATGGATGATGTGAATGCGGATATATGCATGGAATGCAAATTTTCAATCCCCCAAAGCTCACAGATGAAGACTCAAATGCTCACAAAGTTCTCTCCCCCATGGACTCTCTCCCGTCCACAATTCACTCTCCCCCTTTGACAACTCACAAAGGCCACATAAAGGACGGACAAAGGTATTAAAGGACTCACAACAAGACATTTTCTCTCCCTTTGACAGCAGCAAAAAGGAGGGATAAGATAGAGAAGGTGACTAATGTCTGAGAGACCAGAGGTGAATGAGAGTGGAGAGCAAGCCATTATATACAAACCTGAAACATACCGCGAGCAACATATATGGATCAAAGCTAATGTAATCCGAGATCATCAACAGAGTTCGAAAAGCAGCTACATCCAAGATTTAATAGAAATGAACCAAAGGTGCATATCATGGCAGTGTTTAACCTTCCCTTGTCTTATATATCCATATTCAAGAACTACAAAGGGAATTACACAAAAACTAGTATTGAGGCTAAACAATCATGACTAAAGCATGGAATTTTATGAGTTCAACAAATTTGATTTTCAATATCTTTTGAATTTGAAGGCACATGACTCATATTTTACGAACAATCAAGTCTAGTACATACCTCCTAGCCATAAGAATACACGTTGTTTAGACGCCAGTATCCCTAGGTATTTGGCAAGACTGACGGTTATGCTTCAGAATGAACAGAGATAGCAAAGTCACGTCATGACATATCCAAACTCATTTCTTTGATGAGAAGATATATTTCTCAGTAATTATGCCATTGCTCTGCCTAGAGTCCAAATGAATAAAGACAAAGATAACTGGGGCACATCATGACATATCATTCGTCACTTGATTTGATGACGTGACATATTTCTCCATGCAATAATATTATTGCTCTGTCAAATTTATTTCCAAGAATTCCAGCTCATCAAGATGTTGAACAACAATACTAAGCCTAAGTGTATCACCAAGATGGTCATGAATTTTGAATTTTTAGATTTCAGGACAGTCATGCAAAGCACAATATGCAATCTCTAGTTAAGGTCTATTAAAACCACAGAACATAGATGATTTCATAATAAATATTTTTAAACTTCAAGGAAATCATTAAATCTGAACCAGTTTCATTGGGTGGACAATCATCATGGCATATAATAGAAAGCTCTTACGCCGTAGTTCTGTCGGTCTCATGATCTCATATGCAGACTATAAGCCATGAAGTTCAGATTGCAAGAGAGTAAGAATAGCAGTAGGACTCCCCCTAAGGATATGCAAGGAATGCACTCAAGGAGTTATGTGTGCAAGCAAGTGTAATGACAAACGTCAATGAGAGAGAGACTAGAACCATGTAGGGATTGACCTGATCAAACATGAATTTGGCAGACATGAAATACATGACCCAACACATGGTTGTACACTTATTAAATGTAACATAATGAAGATGAAACATATGCATGAATGCTGCAAAGAGACAACTCCCCCTTACTATATGGCCTATATGCGACAGTGACGCATGGTACTTGGCGGAGGTGAAACCTCACGCATATTGAGTACTTCTAGGCAAGCATAACCTACCTTTCCATACATCAACATTTAATATACCATGACCATGCAAGAAAGATGCTACACAAACCATGCAATACATTATGAACATTAATTCAATTTTATTATGCATCATGACTACATGCAATGTTACACCATATGTAAAATGACATATTTACATATAAACAATGCATGGACACCAATCAAAAACACACAACTAAATTGAACAAACTCATCATTTCAATTTTTATTGGACTGAGGTCGGCAAAGACCAAGCTCCCTTCTGAGTGTTGAAAACATGTCATTACACAAGGGCTTGGTGAAAATATCAGCAATTTGATTTAGAGTATCAACAAAATGCAGTTCAAAATTTTTGTTAACGAGCTCATCTCTAATGAAGTGATGCCTAATCTTAATATGCTTAGTCCTAGAGTGTTGGACTGGATTTTTTACAAGGTTGATAGCACTAATGTTATCACACAGAATCGGGACACAACCAAGATCCACTAGGTAGTCTTGGAGTTGGTGTTTAATCCACAACACTTGGGTACCACAGCTCCCCGCAGCAACATATTCTGCCTCTGCGGTTGAGAGGGCAACCGAGTGTTATTTCTTGGAGGCCCAAGAAACTAAACACCCGCCTAGAAACTGGCAATAGCCACTAGTAATCTTACGATCCAGTTTACATCCAGCGTAGTCCGTATCAGAATAAGATATAAGAGATAAGTCACATGATGACGGACACCATAATCCCAAATCTTGAGTGCCGGCAAGATATCTAAGGATACGTTTGACGGCAGTCAAGTGGGATTCTCTAGGACTAGCTTGAAATCTAGCACAAAGGCATACACTAAACTGGATATCTGGTCGGGATGCAGTCAAGTAAAGCAAAGAGCCGATCATACCTCTATAGATCTTTGCATCCACTAATTTACCATTTTCATCCGAATCCAGTGATGTTGTGGTGCTCATAGGAGTTGCAATGATTCTGCTGTTCGTCATGTCAAATCTTTTCAGCAGCTCCTTGATGTATTTGGCTTGACTTATGAAGCAACCATCTTATCCTTGGTTGACCTGCAAACCGAGAAAGAATTGGAGTTCTCCCATTAGGCTCATCTCAAATTCGCTAGTCATGAGGTTAGCAAATTCCTCACACATTTTAGATTTACTAGAACCAAACATAATATCATCAACATAAATTTGAACAATCAAGATGTTCTTACTTTGCTTCTTGGTGAAAAGTGTTTGATCTACCTTATCTCGTGTGTACCCTTTTTCAATGAGGAACGAGCTTAGTCTCTCATACCAAGCTCTTGGTGCTTGCTTAAGTCCATAAAGCGCCCTGTCTAGCTTGTATACAAAATCTGCATGGTTAGAATTCTCAAAGCCAGGGTGCTGCTCAACATAGACTTCTTCTTTGATCAAGCCATTCAAGAAAGCATTTTTTACATCCATTTGATACAGCTTTATTCTAAGGGAGCATGTAAAGGTAAGTAAAATTCTGATGACTTCGACTCTAGCAACTGGGGCATAAGATTCATCAAAGTCTACCCCAAACTCTTGATTATACCCTTGAGCCGCCAATCTAGCCTTATTTTTTATTATCTTGTCATCCTCACTTAGTTTGTTCCTAAAAACCCATTTAGTGCCTATGACAGATTGTGATGAAGGTCTAGGAACAAGATGCCAAACTTTGTTTCTCTCAAACTGGTTTAACTCGTCTTGCATTGAATTTATCCAGTTTTCATCTTTTAATGCTTCATCAATGCTTTTGGGTTCAAACTGAGAGACAAGAGCAAGTTGATCTAATTCTTCCACAATTTTAAAATGTGACCTTGTTCTAGGTGGGTCATTCAAGCTACCAATGACATTTTCTAAAGGATGATCCTTAAGAATTCTAATGTTTGTAGAATCATTACCTTCTCCTAGAGCTTGATTCCTTGCATTACTTGATTCAGATCGGTCACCATCTTCTTTTATTTCTTCTTGTGGAGGATTATTCTTTTCCTTCATGCTTAGGAATTCCACATCTTCATCATTTTTCCTGCAAGAGTTATCATTGTTAGAATCATCGTGATATTCATCAAAGGAAACATGGGGTGATTCTTCCACATTTTGACTCTTGACATTATAAATTCTATAAGCCCTAGATCTATCAGAATATCCAAGGAATATACCTTCATCACTCTTGGGCTCGAATTTATCTAAATCTCTTTTATTATTATTGTGGATGAAGCATTTTGACCCAAACACTTTCATATATGTGAGAGAAGGCTTTTTACCTTTCAGCAACTCATAAGGAGTCTTTTTTGTGTGTGGCCTTACCATAGAGCGGTTGATAATGTAACATGTTGAGTTTATCGCTTCAGCCCAAAACCTCCTTGGAAGTTGCCATTCAGCAAGCATGGTTCTTGCCATCTCTACAAGTGTTTGGTTTCTCCTTTCAACTACACCATTTTGCTCCGGCGTTCTTGGTGAAGAAAATCGGTGTGAAATTCCCTCAGCCCTGTAAAGATTATAGAAGTCAACATTTTCAAATTCACCACCATGATCAGATTGAATCTTGAAAATTTTAAACTCACCGTCCTGCTTTATCTTCATGTAAAGTGCCTGAAACTCATCAAAAGCATCATTTTTATGAGTGAAAAAGAAAACCCATGTGAACCTAGAAAAGTCATCCACCAAGACGTATCCATATTTTCTACCACTTAAGCTAGCAGTTCTGGTTGGACCAAACAAGTCCATATGAATTAGTTTGAGTGGTTTGGATGATGTATTTTCAGATCTTCCCTTGAAGTATTTTCTTGTTTGTTTGCCCAGGGCACATGCATCACATAATTTGTTTTCTTCTTTAAAAGATAGTTCAGGCAAACCTTTTACCATTGAATGCTTCAAGAGTTTATGCAAGACATTGTAGCTAGCATGTCCTAGTCTACGATGGCATATCCATGCAAGCTCAGATTTTGGTGCAGCAAGACAAGGGTTTAAATGAGCAGGATCATCTAAGTCAATCATGTAAACATTGTTGACTCTCTTACCAGAAAATTTTACCTTGTCAGATTTTGGTTCAAGGATTCTATATTCATGAGAGTCAAACAACACTTTGTGACCCTTATCACACAATTGACTTATACTAAGCAGGTTGTATTTCAAACCTTCAACTAGCAGCACGTTACAAACGGAGTTGGAGAGATTCTTACCTACATTACCTGTTCCAATGATTTTTCCCTTGTTGTTCCCTCCAAATGTGACGTATCCTCCTTCCTTTTCCTCCAAGAGATAAAATTTTGATTTGTCTCCAATCATGTGTCTTGAATAGCCGCTATCAAGGTACCACCTGTTATGCATGACTGCAAGACACTCCTGTACAAGCAATTAAGCAATTGTGTTTGGAACCCAACCAAATTTGGGTCCCATCAAACTCTTCATATTTTCAAAACATGAAATCATTTCTTTTGGAATCCAAACCTTCCTAGCATTCATGTTTTGTTTGCTTAGAACAGGGATTTGGTTTTTCTTTTCAACCTTGACATTCACTTTTTGTTTAGAGGCTCTTTGTTGGATTTTGTGAAAGTTTGAGGAACTTTGTTTCTTAACCTATTGTGGCCACTGGTTGGTTTTAGGTTGAAAGTGATTGTTTTGCCACCTAGGAGATTGAAACTTATAAGATTGATGAACACATGAATCATAATTTTCCCAAAAGTAGGGTGGTGTTGGCCTATATGAATGTGCAATCCAGTTATGGTGATATCTGGAAGAATGAGCATGCAATGGCCAAGGAAGTGTTGACCTATGCTGCGAGGAAGGTCGACCTTTCTTAGATTTTTGGAAAAACTTTTTGGGAATTTCAGTTATTACCTCTTCAATCTTTTCTTTTCCTTTGGATGTTATTTTTGAGGTTGAAGCATCAGAAGAGGAAACAAATGTGAATGTTTTTATCCCAATTGGCCTTTTGTTTGTAGGTTCAAAACCCAACCCTTCCTTGTTGAAGTTCATTCTGGTTCCTAGCAATGCATCTAGGTTTTTTCTTCCATCCATAAATTTTTTCAAAGATTATTGTTTATCCTTCAATTCTTTTTGTAAGTTTTCAATGTTTTGCAGGAGT
The DNA here is from genome assembly GCA_022559845.1 of Amorphophallus konjac. Taxonomy (NCBI): domain Eukaryota; kingdom Viridiplantae; phylum Streptophyta; class Magnoliopsida; order Alismatales; family Araceae; genus Amorphophallus; species Amorphophallus konjac. Next base: position 137,693,436 of record CM040128.1, on the reverse strand, counting down.
TGAGTGTTGACATGTTTGACAGCTTCATATTTCTCATTGCTTAATTTCCTATCCTTTTCATAGGTTTGCATTTTGAGTTTCATGCTGTCAATTTCATTCCTTAAGTCCTCATTTTCAATTTCCAAATTAGCCATTTCTTTTCTTCCCTCTTCCAAATCCTCAATCATTTTCTTTAGATCTTCAATTTCAGTTTCAAGTAGAGCATTCTTATCATTCATATCATGATCATGCACAAACAAGTTAATTTTCTTTTTCAATGATTTATTCTCCTTTTTGTACATGTCATTTTTTTCCATGAGTTGTATATATGCTTCCTCCCAATCATCAGTTGTATAATCTTCAAATGGAGAATTTACCTCAGTTTCTTCGTCACCTTTTGCCATGAGACAGAGATCTTCTTTTTCTTTGTCCGAGGAGCTAGTTCCGTCATCACTTTCCTCTTCATCGCTCCATGTGGACACCATGGCCTAGTTCTTCTTCTTGCCCTTCCATTTGTCGGCTTTTCTAAATCTGTCGGGACAATCATTCTTGAAATGTCCTGGTTTATTGTAAGAATAGCAAATGATTTTATCAGATTTCTTAGAGTTTTCAGAATTAGATTTGAAACCATTTTTTACCTTTGACCTTCCTCTAATGAAGCTCTTACCTTCCTTTCTCATGAATTTTCTGAACTTACGTGTGAGCATGACTACGTCATCCTCATCTCGCTCACTTGTCGAATCCTCACCTTCATCAGAAGAGCCTTGACCGCTTGGTCCTGCTTTAAGAGCTAGGGGCTTTTTATTAGGCACCTTAGCCTCTTTATTCTTAAGGTTGATCTCATAGGTCATTAATGACCCAATGAGTTCATCTACCTTGGTAGTTGAGAGATCTCTCGATTCTTCAACCACGGTAGCCTTTGTGTGCCATGCGGGAGTCAATGATCTGAGAATTTTTCTCACAATTTCTTGTTCTGAGTATTTCTATCCCAAATCAGTTAGACTATTAGTAAGCACAGTTAACCGAGCATACATATTCTGAATTGACTCATCAGGCTTCATGCGGAACATTTCATATTCAGAAACTAAAATGTTGGCTTTTGTTTCTCGTACCTGAGAGGTTCCTTCATAGATTACCTCTAACTTATCCCACATTAGTTTTGCAGATGCGCAGGTAGCCGCTCTTGAGAATTCAACTGGATGGAGTGAGCATTGCATGATGTGTTTAGCACTCCAGTTGACAGTGGATTGTTTTATTTGTTCTTTGGTCCACAAGTCCTCATTATCTGTAAGCTCATACGGACCTTTGCTGATCACTCGCCAAAGTTCATAGTCTTGAGAGCGAATGAACACCTGCATGCGATGTTTCCAATAAGGATAATTAGTTCCAGTAAAGTAAGGAGGTCTATTAACAGAATGTCCTTCAGGTAAGAAACTTTTGGACGCTAATCCACCATTTCCCTCAAGGTCGTTGGACCCCATAATGAGAGATTAGGCTCTGATACCACTTGTTGAGTAGTGGACAGCGGATCTAAAGGGGAGGGGTGAATAGATCTGCCCCTCTTTTTGCAATGCAACCCTCTTTAAAGCTAGATGATGATAATAGCAGTGAAATATAACTAGCTTGACGAAGGGCACAAATGATTTTCTTAGCAAGATGATTATGCAATATAGATATTGAACCTAAGCATGCATCTAACATAAAGCAATCGCACAAGCAAACCACAACACACGAGATTTTAAGGTGGTTCGGACTGAATCCCCAGTCCTACGTCCAGCCCTCACCAAATTCGGTGAGGCTCCACTAGTGCCACGCACTGAACCGCAAATCGGAAAGACCTCCGATTGCCTTCCTACTAACCACAGGTAGGGACGTCAACACCGCAGATCGGACAACTTTCGATTGCCTTCCTACTAACCACCGGTAGGGACGATCTTCAGTTTTGATTATTTGAAAGAAATGGAAAGATAACAAATAGAAATCACTCAAATAAGATATAGAATATGCTCAAAGTAAAAAGATCTTGTCTGAGTTGCAGGAGCGTGAATCTGATGCTTTGATGGTGTCTTCTTCCTTGAGAGATGATCTTTCGTGAATCTCTTCTAGTTGATGAGGAAGACTATGAATGTAGCTTAGATCTTCCTTTTGATCTTCGTGAGTTGATGAAGAGGTTTGAGGATGCAGTTTAGATCACCCTTGAGATGATGAAGAGGATGAAGTATGCAGCTTTATCTTCTCTTGGCTTGGGCTTGATCTTCTCTTGAAGTAGCTTCAATCACTTGAGGATTTGATGAAGAACTTCTTCCCAGAGTACTGTTCACGGCTACAGTACTCGAACTCCTCTCCCTTGAACACACCCTTGCAGCCTCCCTTGAATCCCCTTGAAGCATTAGGGTTTCTAACCCTCCTTGTGTTGGTTTTATAGACTTTGAATGGTCCATAGACATCCCCCAGACCAGATCCACAAATCATGGGAGATTAGGTGAGTTTTGATTAAATAAATCCAAGGAAAGGGGCTGGCCTCAAGGTGGAAATCGAAGTCAAACATGGCTGCATCGGGGCTGGCGGTCGACAGCTTCGGGCGGTCGACCGCTACTGATAAATGCTGTAGACGGATGTTCCCTAGGATTTCTGGTCGACCGCTACTGGCTGGCAGTCGACCGCCACTGAAAGACCTGCAGACGGTGGGCTGCTGGCTGGGGCGGTCGACCGCCCATGTGCTAGCGGTCGACCGCCAGCTGGGCAGACCCCGGGCTTTCTCGAGTCGGTCCGTTTAACTGCTTTAGCTCCATCGCTTGACTCCTTTAGCAGCCCGTTCATGTCTGTGGCATCACCCTTGACAGTCTTGAAGATCCCCGCGACCTGACCGCACAGGTCGATCCGCGTGCGAGGGCGCAACGTTGAGCTTTCACATCTGCCATCTCCACTTCATTCCTTGGCAATTCAATGGCATATCTGTCATAAACAAAACATCACGTATGTGAGTCATATGAGAGTTAAAACAATAATGACTTATAGTGTTTAGCTATTATCAAAACCAAGAATATCCAATAACTCAAATGACCACAAGACGATGTCGAATGACCCAAACCACAGGAAGACTCAAATGATCACAGGGGCACAACAAGGTACAGAGGTATGATCGGGTCATTACTCTATCTCACTGCATCTAGACCAGACATTCAGTTTAGTATTTTCCTTTGTGCTAGATTTTAGTCTAGTCCTAGAGAGTCCCACGTGACTGCTGTCAAGCGTATTTTTAGATACCTTGCTGGCACTCAAGAATTGGGATTATGGTATCCTGCATCCTATGAACTTTCACTTATCTCTTATTCAGATGCAGATTATGCTGGATGCAAACTGGACAGCAAGAGTACTAGTGGCTATTTCCAATTTCTAAGTGGGTGTTTGGTTTCTTGGGCCTCCAAGAAACAGCACTCGGCTGCCCTCTCAACTGCAGAGGCAAAATATGTTGCTGCAGGGAGTTGTGGCACCTAAGTACTGTGGATCAAACACCAACTCCAAGACTATCAAATAGATCTTTACTGTGTTCCCATTCTGTGTGATAACATAAGTGCTATAAATCTTCAAAAAATCCAATCATGCACTCTAGGAGTAAACACATTGAAATTAGGCATCATTTTATAAGGGATGAGGTCCTCAAAAATCACTTTAAGCTCCACTTTGTTGACTTGGAAAATCAGATTACATATATCTTCACAAAACCCTTAAGCAATGATAGGTTTTCAACATTAAGGAGAGTGATCGGTCTATGCAGACCTCAATCCAATCAGGTTTAAGCTATCTATTCCCCCTTGGATGCTCAACTTACTTGTCTTTACTATGATTGGAACAAGCATGTCTGTTTTGATTTAGAACTGGTCCATTGGCTATATGAACCTTGCTATGAATGATGGTCACATTCAGGGGGAGCATGTTTGCATTTCTGGTTGTTTTTCGTAGAACATCATCTGATGACTATTTGGTATATTAAATGTCGAGAAGTGGAAAGACAGGTCACGATTGTCAGGAAACTCTCCTCATGCGTGAGGACAGGCCTCCGCCAAGTACCATAAGTCAGAAATGCATAGTGTTAACTGCATAAGTGATTTCTTGTGCATAAGCATGTTTAAAGATTTAGCATCTCATAAAGCATTTCTCAATGAGAGCAAAAAGGTAAAGCCATTCTTGAATGATTGTCTGAAAGAAGAATGTCAGAGGTATTGCAGTCGAAGCTGGCAGGTATATTTCAGAAATGAAGATTCATAGAAGTTGGCGGAGCACAGTTTGCTGAACAGTCATGTGTCGAGTCATGCAGTACAAAGTCTGCTGAATAGGTTTACACCCTTCAGCTATGTGTCGAGACATGAAGGATAAGTCTGTTGAACAAGTCGACACCCTCCAGTCATGTGTCGAGACTATCTCTCAGCTGCCCTTGGGTTTGAAGATCCAATGGAGAGCCTTCTACTTCTTTCTACACACTGCTTCTTTCATTTCCACCTCAAATCTTGAGCCTATGAACCTTCATTTTTCACCGAGCATTAAGTGAGGGGGAGTTGAGAATGCTTTCATTCAAATATACAACCCTAGGTAAGTTCATCTATTTTACTCCTGGTTAAAGAAATGGTTTCTTGTTTATAATCCTCATTTTCGTTAATCATTGCGTTGAGTTCTACCAATCTTGCACTCATAATAGGATTAAAACATTCATCAAGTCATTGAAAATGACCATTGCCTAAGCGTCTGAAAGTTCACTGCAAATAGGCTTCTTGGTTTTTGAATTGATTGGCTTGTATTGTCCTTAAACAAGTTACCTAATCTGAAGTCAATTAGAGAATACGCCTATTAAAAACCATACTATAATTTTCAGAGCAATGACCTCATCTTTAGAGAAATTAGATCCTCCATCAATGAAATTAAGGTTAATCTAGTCATGATGAAGGCTGTCAACTCTGTTCAGAAAAATTCAGAAAGATAAGCTCACTGAGTAACTAGGGACTCTGGCGTCTAATCAACGTGTTTTCTAGAGTCAAAAAGTGAATGCTATATCAGACTGTTTTATTAATTTAAAAAAATAAAAAAAAATTGGTTTGGGGTTGACTCTACACCTTGCTTCCAAATAAAAAGGTTCTTGTTTATCTTCAATACTTGCTTATCTTCCTTTTCCAATCATGCCAATTGAACGTGATAAGTCAAATGGGCTTGGTTCTATCTTTAACTATCTTAAATATTTTAATCTTCTTCTTTGTTGCAAAAATGGTTTTTTCTCAAACATTCATTCTAAAAAATGAGCTTATAAGCTTTAAACCATTTTGAACTTAACATAGGGGTATATACGTCATTTCTTATCTCAGGGTTGCTATTTTAAAAAATCAAAAATCTCAATTTTCCTTATTTACTCAACGGTGAAACTCATTCTTCTTTACCATTCCTCATTTCTAACCCTATTCCCTCTTACACCCGTTCTCTGGTGACCCTGCACACTCTCACCGTAGAGGTCGACACCCTCGTTCCATCTTCTTCCTCTGTGAAACCATCTCCCCAGCTAGCTCCAGCCATCCTCCATCTTCTCTCCTCCCTTTCTTCTAACCTCTCCATGGCTCCTCTAGTCACCCGCGGCAAGAAGAGAGAAGTGACTTCATCCAAGAAGGCCGCAGCCTCTAAAGCACACACAGAGGGGCGATCCAAGAGCATTGAGGATCGCCCAGCTGCAGAACCAGCTAAGAGACGAGCTGTAGAGGCCCAGGGCTCGAACAGTGAAAGGGTTTCACCGCCGCAACCAAAGGCCAAGCGGCCAGGGCTGTCGGTCAAAGAAAAAGGGAAGGCCAAGGCTCAGTCCGTCCCTCTATAGGCCAGTACTACTCCCTCAGTTAGGGAAGAAGACAGTGATCCCATCAGGATTCTCTTCCCTCGGTATGTGGATTTTGGCGACAATGAGATGCTTGAGTATTTTCCTGAACTACTGCTGTTATTTGAGTTCTAAGGATGGCGAGGATTTCTGTCTGATTACAGGGTATACTACCAATTTTTAGTTCAACAGTTCTATAAGAACTTAGTTTTTGATGAGAACAAGAAAGTTCTTCGGACTGAAGTAAAGGGGGTCTCCATTATGCTTACAACAAAGCTTCTTCACAAAGCCTTACACATACCCCGGGGTGGGGAAATAGAATCTGAGGTTCAGATTGACCTGTCTGTAGCATACACAATCCTAACAGGAAAGCCTCGAGACCCTCAAGATGCAACCCAACTTCTTGTCAAATCCTTTGACACCAATCGGTTTCTCCCCTTACAACATCTATTGCATCACATTTTCACTACCATGATTACCCCACAAGGGGGTGGCAGAAGTAGAGTTACTGAGACACAAACATTCATGTTTTACTGCTTGTTCAACAACTACCACGTTTTTCTTCCAGAGATCATGCTCCAGATCATGGACATTTTCACTTACAACCGGCGTAGCCTGCCTTATGCCGCACAACTAACTACTCTTTTTCAAAAGGTTGGCATCCCTCTTGATAATGAGAAGTCCATACCTATCCCTAGGAGCAATGTCTACAGCATAAGGTTCATAGAAAATTACATGCACTTCAAAAAAGAACGTGATAAACTTGTAAGGAATCTGCCTAAACATTTACCTGACCCTCCAGTACAGCCAGCTCCATAGGAACAGCCTGCACAGGACCAGCCAGCTTCATATGCACAGTTAGATCAGCATGAGGAAATGTTCCATGCAGACATTCACTTTGAGTAGGCCCATCAGCAACAGCAGTCTGAAGATCCCATGGACCAGCCAGGGGTAATGACAGCTTTTGGCATTCAACCTCCACTGTCTCCAGACAATGAACCTCGAGTGTTCAGCGCAAGGGATGCCCCTCCTGAATTTCATACATAGGCCTCCACCTCCCGAGGTCTTGCTTTTGGTGCCACAGGTAGTCTCATGGTCATTCACCCTGCACTTATCCAATTTCTCACTACTCAGTTTGGGAGCATAAACTCCTCCTTTAGACAACTCAGCATGCAAGTGGACAGAATAGAAGCCAGACAACTCCACATTGAGCAAGTTCAAACTAGCAGATGGGCAAAATTTGTGCACCACAAACACAGGTCAGATGCAAGGTTGTACAACTTCATGAACTCAATCGTCAGTGTGTGCGAAAGAGCTGGGACAATAATGAAGAGGCTCAGGCAAATTCACCTTGAAACCCAGAAGAAAACTGCAGACATGGTAAGGCATGCATATGACATACGAGAAGAGCAAGGTAATATCAACATTAAGTGTGCCAAACTGATGGACTCCTCCAATCAGCTAGCTGAACAAGTGGCTGGCGCAACTACATCCATCCGAGAAAAAGTGGCTGGCGCAACTACATCCATGAAAGCACATGTGACCACAGAGACCAACAGATCCATTGATGCCACCTCCAATCTGGAGAGAACAGTTAATGCTACTACTTCTCGACTACTAGATGCCTCCCAACGGCTGAAAGGGAAGATGTACTCTGACTCCAACAAGCTACTGGATGCCTCCTCCAAGCTTGCAGAAACTGTCCACACAGACACCGCTTGAGCGGTCAACAGCACCACCAAAGCTGAGGCCAAAATGGATGTAGTGTACAGAAAATTGGATATGGTCGGTACTGAAATCTTGGAACTCATTCGTCTGCATAAAGCTCAACTCCAACCAGCCCTGCAGGATGCAGGTGATGAATGGTGCCCTCCTCTTCAAACAAAAGCCACCTCTTCTCATTTTCCACCACAAGGCTCCCAGCATAGGGTTGAAACAGAATACATCAGTGAAATAATTCATGACTGGCTCAAGTGCATCAAGGAAAATATCAAGTCTTTACACCAGTTTGTCAGACAAAGGGATGAGCAGCTAACTCAGAGGGTTGACTCTCTAGCAACAGCAATCTCTCACATGCAACATGACTTCCAAGAGGCAAAGATCCTTCACTTCGCCAGTTCTAGCTCCATGCCTCCACCACAGCAGCCTCCTCCTTCACCCCCTCCTTGCTGATGACAAAGGGGGAGAAGTATTGAAGATCTTCTGAGAAGACAAGCATCATCTAGCATCTAGCATGTAGTTAGATTTTTCATCTAGATTTTAGTTTTTGCATTTAGTCAGTACAATGTAAATGCTTGAATACATGTCTTGCTTGATCTGTATGAAACCTTGGTTGATCAATGAAACAAACTTTTTGTTGAAAAATGCTAAAGTTCAGTCGTTGTGTTGAATGAATGAATTTCACTTGTTTGATGGTTCCTCAACCAAATTGTGTAATGCTATATGAATGCTTGGTTATAATGATTCATGGTTGTCATCATCAAAAAGGGGGAGAATATTATGTCCCCTGGTTTTGATGATAACAAATCACAAATCATTAGTAGATAATTAAGGAATATCTAACATGTTCTGGTTTAATGAATGGACTAAACAAGTGCAGAAGAATTTCTCTAAGTGATGTCTCGACAACGTCTGATGATGTCTCAACACATCTAGATGAGATCGTGCTGATATACGAATGGTTGAGCTCCAGCAGAAAAGAATGTGTCGACACATCTAACCAATGTCTCGACACCCCCAGAAGAAATCAAGCTGGAGTCGTTGTCTGTCTGGCCTATGGATTAATTGATGTCTCGACACACTGAGTGAAAAGTGTCGACACACCTCAAGCCTCACTTCTTTATGGCGAACGTATCTCGACACCTTCGTGTGATGACTCGGATCCTGGCACGTAAAGACTCGACACCTTCGTGTGGGAACTCTGCACATGACGCACATGTCTCGACACCGTTTGACGATGTCTCAACACAATTATGATGTTATCTCGGAACCAAGCACATATGTCCCGACACACTGTGAGTAAAGTGTCGACACATCAGTGTTCGACCAGAATGATTTTGAAATCGGCAGAAGCTGTCTTCAAGTTATTCAATGGGATGTCTCAACACACTGTGTGGAAAGTGTCGACACACTCGTGTTCGACCAAAATAGGTCTAAAATCGATAGAAGCCATTTTGAAGATCTGGAACTTGTCCTGGAGGATCCGTCCAGTCTGGAAAAAGCCGTCAAAGAGGGTACTCTGTCGAAGGATGATGGTCTGGCAGAGAAATCCCCTAAAAGGACTGTACTCTTGTTGATATGGTCTCCTACCTACCCACATATCTGCAGACTTGATAGAAAAAGGGTCAACTTGGCAAATAGAAGCAAATCAAATAATATGGATGTGACATTCTGGGTTTAGCTTGAAAAGGGGACAACGTTGGTGTCGCTGGCGGTGACCAATATATCAGGAGATGAGCTCCAGTTCGAGTATAGGCAAGCAAGTAGAGAAAAGAATAGCTAGAAGCTTGCTGACGAAGTTATCTTCTTCCTGGTGATGCTGCCTGTGTGAGTGCAACAAAAAGAAGATGATCCTCTTCCTCACCATGAGAGGACTCCTTGCAAGCAGGAAGGTCTTGTGAAGCTCCATCTAGAACCCTTGAAAGCTGAAAGCTAGATCATCATCCTATCACAAGGGTTGTGGTGAAGAACCATGAAGAACAAGAAGAGAGCCAAGGAGCCCTCAAGCTTTTTCCCAGGCAGGAGACTTCTATCTCATAGTGCTTCATTACGATACTCTGTCTGGTTGTTTCATTTTCAATTTGATTTTCTTCAAAACACACTTCATATCATTCGTGCCCTACCTGTGAGTAGGAAGATAGACGGTGTGGTAACCGATCTGTGTGTTTTAGGTTGTTATCCCTTAAGCTATTTGGCAGCGGAGTGTTTTGGGTTATGATCCCTCAAGCTGTGTGGCAGCGGAGTTGTTAGAGTGTATCTCTCTGATTGAAGCTGTGAATCAGCGGATGTGCTTTTGCACTAGTGAAGCCTCACCGTGTTGTGTGAGGGGTGGATGTAGGTCTCTAGATTGAGACCGAACCACCTTAAAGATTGTGTCTTGTGGTTTGGTTTCCTTTTTGTTCTAGCGGTAGAAGCTTGGTAGGACCATTCATGGATATCATTTGTGTGTCCAGCTTCTTAGCTATTAACTAAATATCTATCTTATCATCATTTGTGTTAGATCTTTTTTTATTTCTCTAAAGAAGGGCAAAAGGGGGCTGATCTATTCACCCCTCCCCTCTAGATCTGCCTATCACCACTCAACAGTTGGTTCTTTGGATTAGCCACTAGTTGGCTAGGAAGCTGGCCTATCTCTCTCCTCATGTTATTCCTTGCTAACTACCCTATTTGGTTCTCCAACTTGGAAATAGACTGATACTGAGTAAGGATGAGTTGTTGGAGTTGTTCGAATTTCTCGTCGAAATTGGGCAGAGTAGGAGGTGGTTGATATTGGGGTTGATGAAAATGATTAGAAGGATATTGATTATATGGGCCCTGAGAAAATTGATTTTGATGATATAGGGCCTGAGCTTGATGGAATGGAGGTTGAGGGTATTGATGTTGAGCTTGTTGAAAAGGAGGTTGAAAATGTTGGTGCAACTAACATGGCACTTGAAAAGCTTGTTTTGGAATGGCTTGATTTGAGGGATTAGCTTGCATAGGTGGACCTTGTTGAGGTTTCCAAGAAAAGTTGGGGTGGTTCCTCTAACCTGGATTATAGGTGTTAGAATAAGGATCATAAGCAGGTTTGGACACACCCTGAGTAGCAAAGATCTGTTCTTGGATGAACGGGGGAAGCTGAGCTGTCGTAGGGCAATCAATGACAGCATGGTTAGGGCTAGAACATAAAGCACAGATTTCTTTATGATCGGGAGCTGAGAATGGTTGAGATTGAGGAGCAGAAGAAAAAGAAGGTTCCTACCTAGATAGCAGCTGATCTAACATCTAGGCAACTAAATCAACCTTTTCTATCTTCTGAGTCAACAAATCCATTTCACTCAATTTTTGAGTTATGGCATTGATATCCATCTTGTTCTCAAATTCCACTTGGTTCTTAACTTCATATAGCCCTGACCTCTTAGATGGCCCAATCATTCTTTCATAAGATGAGAGCGAGGCATGACTAATGGAATTTTCACTAAGCATCTTGTTGGGTTCGTTGTGCTCCCTCTTTGTCTTTGATAATGGTTTTGATGATGACAATATATTGTGTGTAGGTCTTGTGGAAAATGCTCATTGATGCTTTAGGTGCTCACTATTGACTATCTTACCTTGCATGATACTTATACTTCATCTAAGTAAATGTGGCTCTTGTATAAAGTTCATGGGACATTTGAGTTAACATGTTGCTTCATCATGTTTTACATATTGCTCCTAAGATGGCTATTAATTCACTGTGGATTTAATTGATTTCATGATGAAACTAAATGATTGCATAGATGTTTCACTTCATGTTCTTAGTTGAGAAAATTTTGGGTTTCAAGAGGTTTTAAAGCTCCCTTTTGGACTTCTACTAGTTTCGTTTAAAGCTATTGGTTTGGATGAAGGTAAATCCGACTTTTGATGGACTCAAAGTCGACTTCTGCTGGCTATGGTTTTAGATGTAGTTTTCACTGCACTCTATTGCTTAAGCCTTGATTGTGTACATGCATATTATTCTTGAGCTCTTAATGCAATGGATATGCTTCATGCATTCTCTTAGAGGTTTCATGAATGGTTTTCATGAGTGAAGCATGATATTTAATTTTACTGTAATGGGTCCTCAATTGGCCTTCCATGTTTGTGTGTAGAGAATGAGTTCAGGCTCCTTTGGATTGAACTTGACACTTCTGAACTGAACCTTAAATTCATGCAGGTTTGATAGAATCTAATTTGATATGTGAGCTTGTGTACAAATTGGCTTGGACTGCATTTATAATTCATGTGTGAATTGGCATGATATCTAGGATAGGTGGCCAAGGTATAATTGAGTCATATTTGATGTAAAAGGCATGTGCAGAAAATGGATTGCTTGAATCTAATTGATATGTGAACTTATGAAGATTTTGGTTTAAAAAGCCCTGAGTCACTCACATGGGTTATTACATTTCAATACATGAACTTGCAGGTTGAACAACTATACTAATGCACTTGAGTACTCACTTACATTTCTTTAACATTGTCTTGAGTGTTTTGCTAACTCCAAGTGCAGGTTCTTTAAAGCCCATAAATCCCTTGGTTTCATGGTAAGTATTCATGGTTGAATACATTTCATGTTACCTAGATTGGGGTTAATTCATTTTTTTTATTTTTGGGATTTATTTCAATGCTTTAGGCCATTTTCCGTTTTGCTCTGCAGGTGTCGACCCTCAGAGGTGACACTTGTTGGACAGCTCGCTGCCTTGAAGCAGCTGGCTGCAAGTGTCGACTCCAAGAGTCGACACTTACAGGTCAAGGGGTTGTTCTGCGCATTGGCAGAACGCTTGGCAAAAAGTGTCGACACTTTCTACTGTGTGTTGTTTTTTGTTCTTTGGCAGAACACCCGCGAACAAGAGTCTACTCTAAGAGTCGACACTTGTCCTGGGCGTCTAGAACGGGTCTGTCATTTTGGTTTTGAAACCCATGGTTTGTGATCCATTTGCCATGGTATTTTACCACATTACCCCTAGGGTTTATACATATATTTAGGTAGTGTTTTGAGAGGGTTTTGGCATGGGGTTCTTAGTCTTTTCATCTTCTGTAGGTACTGCTATTTATATAATGCGAATTTGGGTTTTTAGACAATCAAGGAGGGCTAATCTTTTCTATTCTTGCAGGGAAAGGAGTGGGGCGCCGTATCCAGTTGGAAGAGGAAGAAGAAGGACGCTGGAGGATGCTTCAACAAGCTGCAACTCCTAATTTGATTCACGTTCGTGCTGATCATTGTGTGTCTTCTCCAGGCATTGGATTTCGTGCAAGAACTAGTCATCTTCCCACTCCGTGGATAAATCTCCCAGCACACCCTACCTTCCTATCTAAGTATTTCGTTGAAGATCCGAGGGATATATCTTGATATTTTATTTCCACACTTTTATTTGAAGCATTGCTTATAGTTTGAAATGGTTGTGTAATAGGTGCATTATATATTGTTGTGATTTTAGGTTTCTAAGAAAGCACAACGACAAGGGAAATATAGTGAGTCCGGCCACAAGGTGGAGAGGAGAAGGCTTTGGAAGATTTATTATATTCTGATGTTTGCAGGTGAGACTGGAGCTTGGATCTAAAGGATATATCCTGTACGAGTTGGTGAAGTTGCAGACATGCCCGAATCTTCAAGAAGGAGGACCGACTGCTCCATCCTGCTATAGTTTTAACTCCCTCCAAGCTGAATTTCAAGGAAGATCTTCATACGGCCATTGGAAAATGAAGGGGAAACATTCTATATCTTTTACTTATTTATTTGTGATGGTTTCTTGATCTAAATCCTGCTTGAGCATATATTGTATATCTTTCTTGTTTTTCTAAACATCAGAATATTCATGTGTAGTGTACGGAGCTACATCTCCGTGTGGGATTTTAGTGCGGGGTGAGTTCCCCGATTGTGTGTGAGTGTGTGCTGCGGTGGTAGCGTCTTGGGGCTAGGCCCCGTGTATGCTGATTGCTGCGAAAGCAGCGTGTGTGGTGTTGGGGCTCGTCCCTGTGATTGCTACTTTATAGCGTGGTAGTGAAGCCTCACCCGGTTCGGTGAGTGGTGGATGTAGGGAGCCCGTCGTGGTCCCGAATGACCTAAAAATCTTTGTGTTCCTTGTGGCATGCCTGTGTGATTGTCCATTTCTCCTATCTCCATTCACATGTGTTTTTATAGATTATTATTCACTGCACCACTACACTCTGCTACATCTGCTATCCGAGTTTGGCGTAGGTTCAATCATTCAGTGCATAGATTACTCAAGTGATATCGGAAAGATTGAGAGAACATTTATATCTCACCTCAATTTAGATTAATTAACGCAGTTAATTTTAATTTTGATGTGTTTAGTTTAGATTATTTTTAAAATCCGCCATCTCGACTGGGGGACAATTCAATCCCCTTCTTGTCTGCCATCTAATCTGAGCCAACAATTGGTATCAGAGCCCAGTCTCTGATCTTCTTTAGCGGACCTCATGGTCTAGGATAAAAGATCTATTCATGATGGCTAATGTGAATATGGTTCCTATCTTTGATGGTTTTGATTATGCTTTATGGCTTGGAAAATTCTGTGTTTGGATTACTAATTTTGATCCAAAGCTTATGAATCTAATCACTCATGGTCCTTACATTCTTCCAAAAAATGAGTCAAGGTGGACCGATGAGCATAAGAAAAAGAATTCTAATAATCTTTTTGTTTTGAATACTCTTAAGGCTGCAGTGAACACTGATGTATTTCCTTTTGTTTCATCTGGTAGGTCAGCCAAAGAGATCTGGGATGTGCTAAGCGAAGCCCAAGAAGAAAGCTAGAATAGTGAGTGCCTCGTGGCAAACAATGAGATTTTGCGTCAAAGCGAGGAGAGTTTAAATGTAAACTCTGACTCTGATGAAGAAGATGAGCTTAGCTATGATGAATTGGTGAATGTCTATGATGAATTGTTTGACAGATATAAAACAATGAAATCTAAAAATCAAAAACTAAAAAAGGTAATTCAAAATAATACACATGTTGCCTCCTCATGCGAGAAATGTTCTGAACTTAGGAATTTGAATGAAAACTTATTGCATGATGTTGATATGCACAAAGAAATAATTTCATGCTTGAGAAATGAAAATGAAACCTTAATGGCTAAAATTTCAGAACATGAAGATATTGTAAAAGAACTAAAAGATAAATTGAGTTCTCTGGATACTGATCAGATTTTGCTTAATGAACTTGTTCAGAATGAAAAAATTGTGGAAGAAATTGAAAAACTCAAAGATCAAAATAAATTGTTATGTGATGAGTTGAAAGTCCTTGAAAAAGGAAAACATGTGGTTGATGACGATCCTGAAAATGTTCATGTTTTGGAACAAGAAGTTAGAAATTATAAGACTATCAATTCTCTTTTAAATGATAAACTTGCACTGTGTGAAGAAGAGATTACTAATTGTGAATTGCATATTTCGGCATTGAAGAATGAAATCAAGAGCTTGAATGAGTTTTTGTTCATGTGTGATAAAGAAACTAAAAAATAAAAAAATGTCATTGATTACTCGTGTGTGCATGCAAAACCCCCAACTGTTGAATTTGTTCATGCTTCAAGAAAAAGAGCTAATGTCTCCTATTTTTATTGTGGCAAATTTGGCCATGAAATGTATGACTGCCTTTTGATGAAATTTGATGATGATGAAGCATCTAAATCTAGAGTAAAAACTATTGATGGTTTCAAAAATCGTGAGAAACCCACAAAGAAAAATATCAACATTCATTGTTTCTATTGTGGGTTACATAGTCATGTTTTTGAAGATTGTTTTACAAAGAAAAGTGATGATGAGTGATCTATCAAAAGAAACTTTTCTTGTCATTACTGTGGTAGATTTGGACATGTGATGAATAATTGCTGTGTGATGAAAAATGATCAAAAATGGTCTATGAAAAGAAAATCTTCTCATTACTTTTATTGTGGCCAGGATGGTCATTCAATGGATGACTATGTCACAATGAGATCTGATGATGATTGGTGTGCCAGGAGATATAAGAACACATTTGCTCATGCTAGAACTAACCCCTTGGGACCCAAGATGGCTTGGGTACCCAAATCATCAAAATGAGAATTTATTTTGTAGGGGCGCCTTGAGGCCAAGGAAAGTCAATAAATAAAGGACTCTCAAGATGAGAAACAAAAAAGGTTTTTTTTAAAATTTATCTTGCTTAAGTTCACTTTGAAAGATCTGCAAAGGTAAAAATTGAGTTTGGAGTTGTTTCACATTTTGTGAATAGATTTGGTTTTTGAATGCTTTACACTACACATAAAGTCTTTCATACTCTTACTCACTTTTTAAAAATAACAATTCAATCTTGCATGCATAGAACACACACTTAATTACATTACACATATTGCACATATCATGCATATATTTGCATACTTGCAAATAAAGAGAAAGTCTTTGATCATCTTTCCATTTACATGCATATACTTGCATATACTTTTCATATTTGTGTGCTTGAATGTCATGATTATCTGGTATATCAAATGGCGATTGTGAAAGGTTAGATTTTATCCAACTGGAAGCCTTCCCCATGCTTGATGGTGGTCTTTGGACCTACGTTCTCAACCAAGTACCAGTAATCAACTTGTGTGAAAATTTTACCTCAATGCATGTTTGAGTGTATATATCATATCACCCTTCCTTGAATACATCCTATGACCTTTTTCCCTTGATAGATAAAATTGCTTTGATTTAGACATGTTTGTTACATGACACATATTAAGGGGGAGGTTCATTTCATAACTGTGCATACACTTAGGGGGAGACATAACTATGATTCGACTAATTCATCTCTTACATTCAATACAACCACCCACACACTTTGCACCTTTTTGAGATAAATGATACAATCTAATAAAGATTACGGCCATTCTACTCAACTCTTCAAAGAAATCTTGAATCTCTACATGGAAATCACATGTCTCGTGAGGAAAAAGCTGTTTACCCTATCAAAAATCCGTATAAGTGGAACGTGGATCCGAGTAGCCGGGAATCTTCCCTGAAACAAAGGAGCAAACTCACGTCGAAAAGTGAAGCAATTCACTATTAAAATAAGTGGGAATTGGCACCGAGTAGTCGGGAAGTGCCCCTGAGACAAAGGGTACAACTCGCGCCGAAAAGTGACAAAGTCCGCATTTAAGATAAGTGACGAAACTGAGTAACCGGGAAATGCCCATGAGACAAAGGATATAACTCACGTCAAAAGGTTAGTCACCTTCTTGTGTTTAATTAAAAAAAAATATTTGGGGTTATACGTAGCTGCCAAGACTCGAGCATTGTGTATGGAAGTGTATGGAGGATAGATTCTTTATAGTGTTCCTTAGAAAATCCGATGATCCATATCGTTTTTGAAATTCATTGCTCAATACTCACATATACACTTCGGGTTTGATTGTGTGAATGTACTTCATGAATCTGTCATCCTTCATGGTTTATGCAGTACCATCTTTTTGTAAGCATGACTCTCTTAGTATTGTTCATGCACATCATGCTCCATAATCAATTGCACTCTTCTTAAATCTGTCCCTAAGGGACTTGCTTGCTCTTATCCGTGCTTGAGTGCTTGATTGCTTGATCCTTTTTATACATATCATACTTCATTTCATCTTGATGCATCTTTAGATTATACATGTAAATAACAAGTTATATAATCTCATTGACAGTTGGTTTTTGTTCATGACAATATGGGGAGAATAATGTGATGTTTAGCATAACATTTGCATTATACTCCGTGTGCATAGATTGGTCATACATTCTGCATACATCAGAAAATGGTTAACTTAGAAGGCAGGCATACAAATTTTACAACTTCTAAGTCATGCTTACACTAGGCAGAACTTAGGACATGCCTAATTTTGCACTTTCAGATTTAAACTTGCACATTAATTTGGGTTCTTGAAAGTCTTGTGCCTCATCTTTTGGTTAAACTGTATACTGCTCATACATTGCTAGGTTCTTGCACCATTGCTTTCCAAATTCTATCCTATTTCTGATAAAACTTCATATCTATTCACCTCGTCCCCCACTTTTTGATAATGCCAAAGGGGGAGAGAGAGAGTTTTGGTAGCCACAATATTTTGTCATCATCAAAAAGGGGGAGATTGTTAGGTTCATTGTGATCCCTCTTTGTCTTTGATAATGGTTTTGATGATAACAATATATTGTGTGTAGGTCTTATGGAAAATGCTCATTGATGCTTTAGGTGCTCACTATTGACTATCTTACCTTACATGATACTTATACTTCATCTAAGTAAATGTGGCTCTTGTATAAAGTTCATGGGACAATTGAGTTAATAGGTTGCTTCATCATGTTATACATATTGCACCTAAGATGGCTATGAAATTACTGTGGATTTAATTAATTTCATGATGAAACTAAATGATTGCATAGATGTTTCACTTCATGTTCTTAGTTGAGGAAAATCTGGGTTTCAAGAGGTTTTACAGCTCCCTTTTGGACTTCTACTATTTTCATTTAAAGCTACTAGTTTGGATGAAGGTAAAGCTGACTTTTGATGGACTCAAAGTCGACTTCTACTGGCTATGGTTTTGGATGTAGTTTTCACTGCACTCTATTGCTTAAGCCTTGATTGTGTACATGCATATTTTTCTTAAGCTCTTAATGCAATGGATATGCTTCATGCATTCTCTTAGAGGTTTCATGAATGGTTTTCAAGAGTGAAGCATGATATTTAATTTTGCTGTAATGGGTCCTCAATTGGCCTTCCATGTTTGTGTGTAGAGAATGAGTTCAGGCTCCTTTGGACTAAACTTGACACTTCTGAACTGAACCTTAAATTCATGCAGGTTTGATAGAATCTAATTTGATATGTGAGCTTGTATACAAATTGGCTTAGACTGCATTTATAATTCATGTGTGAATTGGCATGATATCTAGGATAGGTGACCAAGGTATAATTGAATCATATTTGATGTAAAAGGCATGTGCAGAAAATGGATTGCTTGAATCTAATTGATATGTGAACTTATGAAGGTTTTGGTTTGAAAAGCCCTAAGTCACTCACATGGGTTATTACATTTCAATACATGAACTTGCAGGTTGAACAACTATACTAATGCACTTGAGTACTCACTTGCATTTCTTCAACATTGTCTTGAGTGTTTTGCTAACTCCAAGTGCATGTCCTTTAAAGCCCATAAATCCCTTGGTTTCATGGTAAGTATTCATGGTTGAATACATTTCATGTTGCCTAGATTGGGGTTAATTCATTTATAATATTTTTGGGATTTATTTCAATGCTTTAGGCCATTTTCTATTTTGGCTCTACAAGTGTCGACTCTCAGAGTCGACACTTGTTGGACAGCTCGCTGCCTTGAAGCAGTTGGCTGCAAGTGTCGACTCCAAGAGTCGACACTTATAGGCCAAGGGGCTGTTCTATGCATTGGCAGAACACTTGGCAAAAAGTGTCGACTCTAAGAGTCGACACTTTCTGTTGAACCCCCTCCATGTGTGAAGATTTTAATGTGATAGCTTTTGATGATGACCAAACACTATATGTGCATAAATTGTCTTTGAACTATTCTTGCATAACTAGTCTTGGTAAATGCTCAACATCTTTCGAGAAGTCATGGAACTTTGAAGGTTCAAGAACAACCTCATCAGGTAAGAGTTTTGGGTTCAAATTGCAAGGCTAAATCTGACTCTGAATTTGTGTTTTGACAGGACAAGCAATGTGCCTCATTGTCTAAGAGTTTCGAGGACGTTTGGTGAGATCAATCCTATATTATAAGCTCTTGATGTTTTGATTTCAAGTTGACATTCATGCCTTAGAATCAAGTATTTTATTGGAGTAAACCCAACTTGAATCCCCCTAGCATGATCCTTGGACTTAGTGTGGTTTTTATTCATATCTTGGAAGTTCAGGGACAAGGGTCGACCCCAAGGGTCGACCCCTGATGGTAAATTCTAAGGGTCGACCCCTGAGTGTTTATTTTTCAACCCACACGGGGGGTCAAGAGGGTCGACCCCAGGGGTCGACCCATTGTTCTTGGCCTATTAAACCTCTTACGAGGGTCGACCCTTTCCGGTCCGGGGCGGCGCCGTCAAAAATGACCTTCGTGTAGGCGCGCCAAAAGTCTTCTAACTCCGGTCCAACTGCCCCAAATCACTCCAGAAAATATGGATCTGGCCCCTAGGCTGTCTCTTGACCTTCCTAAACATATAAAACATTTTATTGGGTTGTAAACCCTAAGGGATTTTTGAGAGAGATCTGAAGTGCATTTTTGTTCTAACATTTGTGTGTGCAAGGACGTAGCAGCAGCTCCAACTCTTCTTCCACCTTGATCTGAGAGTGAATGTGAAGGGAATAAGCTAGATACAAGTCTCTAATCAATCCTCTACTGGAAGCTGCGTGGGAAATCAAGCTACAAGCATTAATCGTGCAAGAATCATTCTTCATCCATCAAGAACCGTCCTCAAGCTGCAAAAGCATTCAACTACCATCAAAGGAGAGAAAGGGGGAGCTCTAAACAATACAAAATCGTTCTTCATTCTTCACTCTTAGAGTTCTTTTGTTTGAGCTTGAATATCTATTGTAATTCTTTAACCGGATTTTTATGTGGTTGCTTGTGTTCGGAGACACGAGTGTGTGTGTGTGTGTATGTGGCAGCCCAGATCGGGTGACGTGTGTGTGGTTGCTTCTCTACACAGCGTGTGTGTGGCTCACTTGATAGTGAAGCGTTAATCCTCACGTGTGAGGGGTGGACGTAGGGGACACAGTTGTGTACCCGAACCACCTAAAAACTCCATGCTTCATTTGTGGTTTGTTTCTTCGTATATTTCTACGAGTGGGCTTCACGTTGAACTGAGTGTTTATCACTTCCGTCTTCAATCACCCACCTTCATCCACGCACATTCACGAGTGTGTTCCTGTTCGAGTGAGGCTGAGTGCTTGTGTGCTTATTAATCAAGTTGTTCATTCGAAAAGAAATTTTATTTGGCCAATCAATTCACCCCTCCCCTCTTGATTGCCACCATTCGGGACTCAACAATTGGTATCAGAGCTTTGGTCTCTGTTTGACTCGACCACACGGTCGAAGAGCTAGATCTCACTAGATGGTGAACAAGAGGATGATGCCCGAAGGGCATTCAATTCAAAGGCCTCCATTCTTTGATGGATCTAACTACCCATATTGGAAAATTAGGATATATGTTTTCCTGTGAGCCCAGAATTATGATGTGTGGCGTGTCATTAGTAAGGGTCCATATGTTCTACCTAATACTGAGGATGCGTGGGAAGAACAGGAGATAAAGAACTGTTCTGCAAATTTTAAAGTTATGAATATAATTCAGTGTGCCATTCATCCTAACGAATACTCACAAGTTTCTATGTGTTCCTCTGCGCAGGAGATGTGGAACATGCTGCGGTTGATCTATGAAGGAACAACGGAAGTAAAGGAAACCAAGGTAAATTTGTTAGTCTGGGATTATGAATTGTTCATGATGAAACTAGAGGAGTCCATTTCTGATATGTTTGCAAGATTGACAGAAATCACGAATGGACTAAAGGGCCTTGGTAAAGAGTATTCCAACAAGGAACTCGTCAGAAAAGTAATAAGATCCCTATCACCACAGTGGCATACAAAGGCCACTGTAATCGAGGATTCAAAGGATCTTAGCACTTTGACTCTGGACGAGTTGATAGGCTCCTTGATGACTTACGAAATAAACATCAAAAGGAGCGAGGACGATCACAAGAAGAAGAAGGTAGTCACACCATTGGCCCTGAAGGTGAATCCACAAGATTTAGAGGGTAGTGACGATGATTCCATGGGCAACACCGAGGATGAGGAGCTAGTTGCCATGATCACTAGAAGAGCAAGAAGATTTGTCAAAAGAACAAGGAACTTCGGTGGTCAATTCAGAAAAGGACCAAGAAAGCAAGGTCCTAACAGAGGTGAGAGTAGCAAGAAAGAAGAAGTCATTTGCTACGAGTGCAAGAAACCCGGTCATATGCGGGGTGAGTGCCCCGATCTGATGAAGAAGTTCAAGAAAGGAAAGTTCAAGAAGCCAAAGGCCATGGTGGCCACATGGAGTGATGAAGATGAGGAAGAGTCCGGGAATGAAGATGAACTGGATGAGTTAGTTCAGAATCTGTGCTTCATGGCAAATGAAGACGACGCCAATGAGGTAAATTCTGAAACCGAATCTCTAACATGTGAACAATGGCAGATTGCTTATGAATCTTTGTATGAAAAATGCAAAAAATTCAAATCTGAAAACAGAAATCTGAAAAAGAAAATTGATCATTTTCTGCATGCTGCAAAATATTGTGAAAACTGCCATGCTTTAAAATCTAAAATTGAAAAGTTGAAACATGAAAATGAAATTCTTGTGTCTAAGATTGAGTTGTGTGAAAATGAGAGTTCATGCATACGTGAGGACCAAGCCACTTTTACCAAAATGCATGAAGACTTAAAAATAGATTTAGAACAAGAAAAGTTGGAAAGAAGTGCATGCATTCAAGCCAAAGAAATGGCTGAAAACAAGATTCATTCATTAAAGCATGAAATCAATGAGTTGAAGGATGCAATTGCTATCCTTGAAAAAGGGAAAACATCACAATCAGGAACACATTCAACTCATTGGGATCCCAGAAGTTCATCTCCATCCTCATCAAAAACACATGTGCATAATTCATTCTTGAATGTAGGTAGGAGGAGAAACAGGGATAGAGCCATTACATGTTTTTATTGTGGAAGGTTGGGCCATGACATGTATGATTGTAGAATTCTGAAATTTGATGATGAAAGTTTTGCTAGAATGAGAAATAAATCATACATATCTCATGTCTCTAACCATCGTGGACCCAAGCTTGTTTGGGTACCAAAATCTGCATAAGTACTCTTGTTGTGTTTGCAGGTTTGCTTGAGAGCTCAAAGGAATAAATGGTACTTGGACAGGGAATGCTCTCTGCACATGATGGGAAACAAGGAGATGTTCGCAGACCTGTATGAAAAGGATGGTGGGACAGTAGCATTCGGTGGAAAAGACAAAGGAAAAATTATCGGAGAAGGTAAGATAGGTAAGAATCAAACTCAAACGATTAAAAATGTTTTGCTTGTGAAAGGGTTGCATCACAATCTCTTAAGCATAAGTCAATTGTGTGATAAGGGATGCAACGCGATTTTTGATTCTAACCATTGGACTGTTGTAGATAGAAAAACTCATGAAATAAAGTTCATAGGTTTCAGGCATAACAATGTATACAAGATAGATTTGGATGATGCTTCTCATGATAATTTGTATTTGGTTGCAAGGAATAATGATGATGCTTGGCTTTGGCATCGTCGTCTTGGGCATGCCAGTTTTAATGTTTTGCTAAAATTGTCTAGAAGTGATTTAGTGGTTGGTTTGCCTAAGTTGAAGGCCGTTGATGTAGGAGTTTGTGGAGCATGCAGCAGGGGTAAGCAAACAAGAACATCATTCAAGTGTAAGAATGATGTAACCACATCGAGGCCCCTTGAATTAATCCACATTGATCTTTTTAGACCAAGCAAAAAACATAGCTTGGGTGGTAAACTCTATGGTTTTATAATTGTGGATGATTTCTCAAGATTCTGTCGGGTATATTTCCTTTCTCATAAAAGTGATGCCCTAATGGAATTTGAAAGATTTTGCATGCAAGTTCAGAATGAAAAGGGGTGCTGCATCAAGACCGTGCGGAGCGATCATGGTAGGGAATTTGATAATCATGAATTCAGTAATTTTTGCAGGGCTCAAGGTTATATGCACGACTTCTCCACACCAAGAACCCCTGAACAGAACGGAGTTGTTGAAAGGAAGAATTGGACATTGATTGAAATGGCCAGAACCATACTGAATGAGAATAACTTACCGAGGTACTTCCGGGCTGAAGCAGTGAACACTGCTTGCTATATAATCAACCGTGCCATGGTAAGACCATTGTTGAAGAAAACACCCTATGAGTTGTATCAAGGTAAGAAGCCAAACATTTCTTATTTCAGACCTTTTGGCTCCATTTGCTACATTCACAACAATGGTAAGGTGGACTTGGCAAAATTTGATCCCAAAAGTGACAAAGGAATACTTCTTAGGTACTCTCTTAGCTCAAGAGCCTATCGAGTTTATAATTTGAGAACTCTTATAGTTGAGGAAAGCCCCCATGTCATTATTGATGAATCATCTTCCCAAAGAAATAATGAAAAATCTATTTTGCAGGATGAAGAGTTATGATGGTGATACCGAGAAGATGGGAGGAAAAACTGAGAAACAAGAAGTAGAAGAACCCCAAGAAGATGATGCAAATCAGAAAGATCAAGTTGAACAGCAGTTACCAAGGCAATGGACATTTGCAAAGGATGATCCGCCGGAGAAAGTGATGGGCAATGTAGATGAAGGAATAAGAACACGAGCCTCTTTCAGGGAAGTTGAAAATATGGATTACATAGCCTTACTTTCCCAGTTTGAACCTCACTCCATAGAAGAGGCCTTGAAAGATGAGTCATGGATCATGGCTATGCAAGAAGAACTACACCAGTTCCAAAGGAACAAAGTGTGGTTCCTCGTGCCATGTCCTAGAAACCACTCAGTGATCGGAACAACGTGGGTTTTTCGCAACAAAATAAATGATCAAGGAGTGGTAACTAGCAACAAGGCCAGGCTAGTAGCTAAAGGCTATATCCAGGAGTTTGGAATTGATTTTGATGAGTCTTTTGCTCCTATAGCAAGACTCAAGGCAGTGAGAGTTTTATTAGCATTTGCATGTTACAACAATATTAAATTATTTCAAATGGATGTTAAGAGTGCATTTTTGAATGGCTATATCTAGGAGGATGTGTATGTGGAGCAACCACCAGGGTTTGAAGACACTAAGCATCCAGACCACGTGTACAAGCTAGACAAAGCACTCTACGGTCTGAAACAAGCACCTCGAGCGTGGTATGAACGGTTAAGTGATTTCCTTATTCAAAATAGATTCAAACGAGGTAATATTGATCAAACTCTTTTTACAAAACTGAATGGTAAGGAAATCCTAATTGTTCAAGTCTATGTAGATGATATCATTTTTGGCTCCACTAAAGATGCTTCAAGCAAAGACTTTGCTAAATTGATGCAAAGTGAATTTGAAATGAGTCTTATGGGAGAGCTAACATTCTTCTTGGGATTGCAGGTCACACAGACGGTTGACGGTTTGTTCATACACCAGAAGAAGTACGCTATGGAGTTGCTGAAGAAATTCAATTTGACATCAACCAAACCACAACCAACTCTCATGTCCACCTCAATAAAAATTGATCAAGATGAAATAGGTAAATCCGTAGACCAAAAACTTTTTAGAAGCATGATAGGTTCATTGTTGTATTTAACTGCTAGTCGGCCCGACATATAATTTACTGTATGCCTATGTGCGAGATTTCAGTCCAATCCGAAAGAATCACACATGTCGGCCATGAAACGGATTTTTAGATATATTGCTGGTTCAGTTAATTTGGGATTCTGGCTTCCGCGTAATTCGAGCTTTGATCTAGTTGCTTATTCTGATGCCGATTATGCGAGATGTAAAGTGGATCGAAAAAGCACCAGCAGGTATTTCCAGTTTCTTGGGGGATGCGTGGTCTCATGGGTCTCCAAGAAACCAAACTCAGTGGCATTATCAACGGCCGAAGCCGAGTATGTGGCTTTAGGTAGTTGTGTTGCCCAGGTGTTATGGATCTAACAACAAATGATTGACTATGGCATTTCTTTTAAAAACACCTCAATCCTTTGTGATAACACATCAGCCATAAATCTATCTAAGAACCATGTTCATCACTCTCGCACGAAGCATATTGAAATCAGACATCATTTTCTTAGGGATCATGTGAGCAAGGGTGATGTAGAAATTAGTTTCATTGAAACAGACCAACAAATTGCCGACATCTTCACCAAACCTCTAAATGAAGAGAAATTCACCACATTCAGGAGAGAACTAGGGGTTTGTAGGGTAGACGAGTCTGGATCATGATCATTTGCATCGTGTAGCTGCATTGTGTGTATAAGTTACTGCATTACATGCATTTGCATTAGTGAGATGCATTATTGAATTTTCCTTCATCATGCATAAGCATTTTGTTGCTTGGTAAACAAACAAACAGAAAAATTGAACTTGTGTGAACAATCATCTTAGCGTGTATTGCATTACTTCTATTTATAATGTACACACACATTTATTGTTATTTCTATGGCCGATACTACCTTGAATACATTCAAATGCCAACAAAGGAGCAAAAACCGTTCAAAATCTGAAATCCGGAGCATTGGATAAGAAACGTCAAGTATGATCTTCAATTTCCTTAAACATCTCCCCAATTAATTTCAACCATTAAAAACAATCAATTACCTTTGACTCCAACATGTTTTTATCATTGGGGACTCGAGCCGTACCCTTTTTGGCCTTCCATCTGAATTTTAATCACTTTTTGTTGAAAACCAGGGGAAGGGTCGACCCTCGGGTCACCCGGTTCTGTCCGGGGCTAAGAGGAACAGGGGTCGACCCAACCATTCCGGTCGGGCGGCTTAGCCGCATCCGAACCGTCCAAGAACGGGGCTAAAACCCTAGGTTCGCCCCTCCCATCCTTATAAAACCTCTCAAGCCCTCTTCTAAGCCTAGCCACCACATCCTGCAAGCCCTAAAAATCTATTCTTGGCACCAGAAACGCTCCAGCCCTAGCCGCGGGTTCCTCCGATGGCCTCTTGCGGATACCCCCTTTGTTGCGGTTCCAAGCATCATTCTTGCTTCCCAATCCATCTGAGGTATGCTCTTGGTGTGTGGAGGATCATTTATACACTGTCTTAGCCTTCCATTCTTGTTGAACAATCTAGATCTACAACCTCATCAAGCGGTTCCTTCGGTTTGTGTTCTAGATGGCCCCAAGGAGACGTCCTTCTCGCAAAGGAGTAGAATCGAGCTTGGAAAGAGAGCGTCGATCTAAACAGGCCACGCAAAGCGCTGCTCTTAGAGGAAACCCATCGTCAAGCAAGGTTTTGGATAGAAAAGTGCTCCGTCCACGGGCGGTCTATTTTGGTAACCTTAACCGCCATATCCTAAGTCTTGTGGATCTTCTTTGCAACCAACAAAATCTAGAAATCTTCATGTCTGCACATCGCCGCAGTTATCTAAACTTGGTGCATCAGTTTTACAGTAATTTGCCCATGTCGGGTGACACACCGATTACTGTGGTAAATGGGGTACATATTATCCTCTCGCCGCAACTTTTAGGCGCAGCTCTTAATTTATCACTTGAAGGTTATGCATTTGGTGATATTGTGGTTCCGGACGGAACAGTGTATCTATTCATGACATCTGAAGAAAAAGGTGATAGATCGCTCGCTGGATTGAATGCCAACCATTTTCCTCCCATACAACATATATTGCATAGAATGATCACTACTATTTTGCTACCGAGAGGGGGAGGCCATGATAAGGTCACTAAAATTCACATGTTTTTATTCTATTGCTTCTTGGGTGGCATTCTTATCAGTTTTCCCACACTTATTTTGGATCACATTTGTTTAAGCATGAAGCACAAAAATAGGACTTTACCATATGCCGCAGTCTTATCTGCGGTTTTTGAGTACATGGAGATTGATCTTTCAAAAGAGCCCTCCCAAACAATACGAGCTACTGACATTTATTCAATTCACACCATATGTCACAACATGGGTTATGAAATGAGAGATGGGGAATTGGTTCGCCAATTGAAACGTCCTGCCCAAGTGGTCAGTTCTGAAGAGGATGACGATGATGATGATGGAGAGCCGGCCGGAGAGCAACACCCACATGTTCCTGCTGAAGGGATGCCTTTCGAGGAGGTTCAACTGATCATGGATCGATTGGATACCATTGATGATCGTTTAGACAGATATGGGGAGACAATGGAAGCTATGGAAAAAGAATTGTCTGATCTGAAACTATCTCACCAAGAGTCCACTCAGTCCTTCACTAACGCTTTGGCCCATCAAGCCCACATGTTTGAGGAGATTTTGGATTATGTTCGGCGTCCACAAAATCCACCCACTCCAGATGATGACTAGATGGTTGCACTCCCACGAAATGGCACACTTCTTATCCCATATTCACCCCCTCCTTTTTGATGATGCCAAAGGGGGAGAAATTCTGTACTATGTGTGTGCCCGACAATCGGCTACTTATACTTTATGTGTGGTGTGTGCTTGCATGCATGTATGTTTTTCATTCATCATCCTAGTTAGCAAAGCTGCATATCATGGCATTGCATAAGTATTGTAGTCCTTCTTATGCATTCAGACTTTGTTGTCCTTCCTTTGACTATGTTGTCGGCAAGAACTTTGGAATATGCCTTTGTTGGTCAATCTTACAAGTTTGGAATGGTTTGTTACATGTTATGATGCTTCTTGACTAGTTCATGGTGGCGTATGAAAGTTTTATTCTTGATATGAAGCTTGAATTCAATGAGCATGCTAAATCATTTTGAAGTCATATATTTATGCAAGGCAAATAGTATTTTGTCATCATCAAAAAGGGGAGATTGTTGAACCCCATCCATGTGTGAAGATTTTAATGTGATAGCTTTTGATGATGACCAAACACTATATGTGCATAGATTGTCTTTGAACTGTTCTAGCATAACTAGTCTTGGCAAATGCTCAACATCTTTCGAGAAGTCATGGAACTTTGAAGGTTCAAGAACAACCTCATCGGGTAAGAGTTTTGGGTTCAAATTCCAAGGCTAAATCTGACTCTGAATTTGTGTTTTGACAGGACAAGGAATGTACCTCATTGTCTAAGAGTTTCGAGGACGTTTGGTGAGATCAATTCTATATTATAAGCTCTTGATATTTTGATTTCAAGTTGACATCCATGCCTTAGAATCAAGTATTTTGTTGGAGTAAACCCAACTTGAATCCCCCTAGCTTGATCCTTGGACTTAGTATGGTTTTTATTCATATCTTGGAAGTTCAGGGACAAGGGTCGACCCCTGATGGTAAATTCTTCAACCCGCACGTGTTCTTTAATGTCACCTGCAAGGGTCGACCCCAAGGGTCGACCCACTCCACGCGAGGGTCGACCTCAAGGGTCGACCCCTGAGCGTTTATTTTAGAACCTGCACAGGGGGTAAGGAGGGTCGACCCCAAGGGTCGACCCATTGTTCTTGGCCCATTAAACCTCTCACGAGGGTCGACCCCAAGGGTCGACCCTTTCCGGTCCGGGGTGGCGCCGTCAAAAATGACCTTCGTGTAGGCGTGCCAAAAGTCTTCTAACTCCGGTCCAACTGCCCCAAATCACTCCAGAAAATGTGGATCTGGTCCCTAGGCTGTCTCTTGACCATCCTAAACATATAAAACATTTTATTGGGTTGTAAACCCTAAGGGATTTTCGAGAAAGATCTGAAGTGCATTTTTGTTCTAACATTTGTGTGTGCAGGGACGTAGCAATAGCTCTAGCTCTTCTTCCACCTTGATCTGAGAGTGAATGTGAAGGGAAGAAGCTAGATACAAGTCTCCAATCGATCCTCTACTGGAAGTTGCGTGGGAAATCAAGCTACAAGCATTGATCGTGCAAGAATCATTCTTCATCCATCAAGAACCATCCTCAAGCTGCAAAAGCATTCAACTACCATCAAAGGAGAGAAAGGGGGAGCTCTAAACAATACAAAATCGTTCTTCATTCTTCACTCTTAGAGTTCTTTTGTTTGAGCTTGAATATCTGTTGAAATTCTTTAACCGGATTTCTATGTGGTTGCTTGTGTTCGGAGACACGAGTGTGTGTGTGTGTGTGGCAGCCCAGATCGGGTGCCGTGTGTGTGGTTGCTGTTCTACACAGCGTGTGTGTGGCTCACATCATAGTGAAGTGTTAATCCTCACGTGTGAGGGGTGGACGTAGGGGACACGGTTGTGTACCCGAACCACCTAAAAAGTCTGTGCTTCATTTATGGTTTGTTTCTTCGTATATTTCTACGAGTGGGCTTCACGTTGAGCTGAGTGTCTATCACTTCCATCTTCAATCACCCACCTTCATCCACGCACATTCACGAGTGTGTTCCTGTTCGAGTGAGGCTGAGTGCTTGTGTGCTTATTAATCAAGCTGTTCATTTGAATTGAAATTTTATTTGGCCAATCAATTCACCCTTACCCTCTTGATTGCCACCATTCGGGACTCAACACTTTCTGTTGTGTGTTGTTTTTTGTTCTTTAGCAGAACACCCGCGAACAAGAGTCGACTCTGAGAGTCGACACTTGTCCCGGGCGTCCAGAACGGGTCTGCCGTTTTAGTTTCAAAACCCATGGTTTGTGATCCATTTGCCATGGTATTTTATCACATTACCCCCAGGGTTTCTACATATATTTAGGTAGTGTTTTGAGAGGGTTTTGGCATGGGGTTCTTGGTCTTTTCATCTCCTTTATGTGCTACTATTTATATAATGCGAATTTGGGTTTTTATACAATCAAGGAGGGCTAATCTTTTCTATTCTTGCAGGGAAAGGAGTGGGGCATCGTATCCAGTTGGAAGAGGAAGAAGAAGGACGCTGGAGGATGCTTCAACGAGCTGCAACTCCTAATCTGATTCACGTTCATGCTGATCATTGTGTGTCTTCTCCTGGTGTTGGATTTCTTGCAAGAACCAGTCATCTTCCCACTCCGTGGATAAATCTCCCAGCACACCCTACCTTCCTCTCTAAGTATTTCGTTGAAGATCCAAGGGAGATATCTTGATCTTTTATTTCCACGCTTTTATTTGAAGCATTGCTTAAAGTTTAGAATGGTTGTGTAATAGGTGCATTATATATTTCTGTGATTTCGGGTTTCTAAGAAAGCACAACAACAAAGGAAATATAGTGAGTCCGGCCACAAGGTGGAGAGGAGAAGGCTTTGGAAGATTTATTATTTTTTGATGTTTGCAGGTGAGACTGGACCTTGGATCTAAAGGATATATCCTGTACGAGTTGGTGAAGTTGCAGACAAGCCCAGATCTTCAAGAAGGAGGACCAGCTACTCCATCCTACTATAGTTTTAACTCCCTCCAAGCTGAACTTCAAGGAAGATCTTCATACGGCCATTGGAAAAAGAAGGGGAAACATTCTATATCTTTTACTCATTTATTTGTGATGGTTTTCTTGATCTAAATCTTGCTTGAGCATATATTGTATATCTTTCTTATTTTTTTAATCATCAGAATATTCATGTGTGGTGTACGGAGCTGCGTCTCCGTGTGTGATTTTAGTGCGGCGTGAGTTCCCCGATTGTGTGTGAGTGTGTGTTGCAGTGGCAGCGTCTTGGGGCTAGGCCCCGTGTGTGCTCATTGTTGTGGAAGCAGCGTGTGTGGTGTTGGGGCTCATCCCCATGATTGATACTTTTGTAGTGTGGCAGTGAAGTGTTGTGCCTCTGTGATTTTGATGATAGCAACACTATGAGTCACCATATGTTTGTGTTTGCATGAAAGATTGAATGATATGATTGCATGCTCAGTTGAATGATATGATTGCATGCTCAGTCCTTTATCTAGCACGTTTCATTGCATATCAAGATGTGTTTAAATGGATGTACAGACTTTGAGCGCGTGCATGCTATGCGATGTACAGACTTTGAACATGATGCATGAGTTGATCTAAAGATAGAAACAGATTGATTTATAGTGTGAGACATCATCAAAACGTAGGAATGTAACAATCTCCCCCTTTTTGATTTGCTTCCCTGCTTCGATCTGTTCTTATTCAGAGGAAGAAGCTTCATATATATAGCAGCAGCAGGAAGGTGGGCGTGTGTCCTCCACAGTTCTCGCCCTAACACCTTGGCTGCGTGGCAGCATTTCAGCCTACAGGATGACACGTGTCACGATCCTGAGCCTTGGATCACGTGCCCTTCTCAATTTCCTCTCGAAGGATATACTTGCCACCTGAAGTGTGTACAGACTTCACCGAAGAGTGTTCAGACTTTTGGGATGTAATGTAGACTGCATTTAACAAAGTGTGTACATTAAAACTTGATGCACGAACATGCCATTGAGGAATGTATACACTTGAGTGCGTGTATGCTATAAGGCAATGTATAGACTTGAGATGAATGCATGGACTATGCCCTTGAAGAATGTACAGACATGAAATGAATGCATGGACTATGCACATGAAGAATGTACAGACATGAAATGAATGCATGGACTTGAATGCATGATAACGAGTGTATAGACTTCATTTGTGAGGTTGCACAAATGTAAATAGGGAAGTCTACACATTGAATCATGGATGCTCGGACATGCAGTCAACCACTGTACATACTTGTGTTCATGCAGCAATGTATAGACTTGATGAGATGATGCATGAACAAGCCACACAGAATGTATAGACTTACTAAGTCATCAAGGCAACCGTGTACAGACTTTAAAATAAAGAATGTACAGACTTTAGTTGATGCCATCCGAAGAATGTATAGACTTGCTAAGTCATCAAGGCAACCGTGTACAGACTTTAAAATAAAGAATGTACAGACTTTAGTTGATGCCATCCAAAGAATGTATAGACTTGCTAAGTCGTGTGACGTGCAACTAGACAATGTACAGACTTGTGAAATGATGCACAAACATATCAGCAGAGAATGTGCAGACTTTGAATATGAATGAATTGAGTGGGGACGAAGATAAGTGAAAAGGATTCAATGTATTGAATTGAACTCTCAGCTCCCCCTGACACCAAGATGCAACAATTATGCTATGCAATGAATCATTTCTTTTCAGATTTTTCAAATTTGATGATATGCAGTATAAAGCAGTCCTATATGCATTGAACGACTTCCTTGATAATCATGCAAATGATATATGCAGACATTAGAAATATGCATCGACTATATGCACTAAATGAACCATTCAAACTCAGTGCAACACATGAATAAGCTCGGTGCAAAGTGCATACATGCACAAACATGTGAGAAGCATACTCGATGCAATGTATAAACAACCATGAACATGGGTTTAAGTAAACTTGGTGAAGGGTATGCATCGACTACAAAAATGGTTGTGCAGTGCATCTAGCATCTTATGTACACAGTGCAATAAGTGGCAAGAGAAGAGCATCAGATATGTGCAGAATTAAATTCAGTAGCTGAGTCTGAAATGCAGACTGATTAGCTAGACAAGAAGAGAACATCAGAAATCAAACAAACAAATCAACATGAAATTCACCCTTTTTGACTCACAATTTCAGATGATGAGATTTAAACACAGAGTTTTAGAACTGACCTGATGTGTAGGATCTTGGGGGTTACATTCTTGAGTGCCTTGGATTATTACCCCTTTTATTCATCACCTTCCAAGGCACACCTACAATAAGGTTTATTTTGCACAAATAGGTACCCAAGATGTCTTGGGTCCTGAGCTAGCAGTTACACCTTTGGATGGTGATCTCCTCATGTTCAACACTTGAGAGTCGTTAGCCTCTTCAAATAGCAGTTAGCCTTGGAATGTCCTAACTGTCCACAGTAATAACTAGAGATAACATATTTCATGTTCTCCTTGTATACATTAGCATTGGCATGAACTTGGTGTGAGTGAACATGATTAATTCTGTTATTGACATGAAAATTTTTCTTTTCATAACCAGCCAGCCAACAGTTAGCAGCTCTGTGGCCTGGCTTTCCACAGCTAAAGCATGCAATATGCTGAACTTTTGAAACAAGAATATTTCCATGAGAAGCATTGTTTACAAGAAATCTATTGTAACCAAAATCATTTCCGTTTACAGGGAATTTAACAAATTCAGAGTTAGATTTCTTTCCCTGAGCGTGCCAGCAGTCCTTGACTGTATGGCCATGTTTTCCACATTCAAAACAGGAAGAATTCATTCTGTCAAAATTCTCATAAAATGCATGTCCTTTTGCAGGGATTTTAGCAGGTTTGGAGTTAAGTGTTCTTCCCTTAGCATGCCAACAATTTGCAACAATATGGCCCAATTTGCCACAATAAAAACATTGAAGCTTCTTTTTATGAGATGCATGATTTTTAGCATGGAACAGTTTATCATGCATTCCAACAGCAGACAGGTCATCTATTTTCCTTAGCCTACATTCACGCATTAAATGACCTACTTTATGATAATAAAAGCATTGAGGCCTTTTGGTTTGAACAGAAGAGGGTTTTTTTATACTAGAATTCCTAGCATGAATTCTATCAGATTTCAATTCATCCTTCTTCATGATAAAACAATCAACCATCTCATGATCAAATTTACCACAGTAGAAACATTTCACATTCTTTCTTTTAACAAAAGGCAGTTTGACCTTAGAAGTTTCAACATACAGATTCTTATTCTGTTTTGTTTTCTGACTTTCTTGAATGGCAACTTATTTTGTGAATGAGGAGATAGAAGTACTCACTATATTTGAGCTGTCATCAACAGACTTAGACAAAGAAACTTTCAAATCATCAATCTCAATTTGCAGAGAAACTATGTCACTTTCACAAGAAATAACTTGGTTATGCAAGCCATCATTCAGTCTTTTCAAATTTTCATTTTCCTGCATTAACTCCAGATTATCATTAGCTTTTCCTTTATTCAAACTTGATTTACCCTTTTCGAGTGCCATTAGTCTTTCAGATAACACAATGTTCACAGCCATCAGCTTCTTATTTTGGTCTTTCAAATAAGCATTTTCTTCAAGCAGTGTTTCTTCACTTTCCTCTTCTCTAATGAGCTTATTTCTGAGGTTCTCATTTTTAGATTTTAAGTTGTTCAACTCAGCTTTTAGGCAAGTGATATCATGAATCATTTCTTTTCTCATTTTTCTCTTTTCAGATTTTAATTTCTTACATCTTTCAGTAAGTTCTTCATTGATATTCCATAAATCATCAATTGAAATCTCTTCGGATCCAGAGCTTACCTTGGATGAGGCTTCCTCATCATCATTTCCCCGGTTTGCCATCAAGCAATGATCCTCTCGCTGTTGATCAGAGTTATGAACATTCTGGTTGGCCATCATGCAGCTGTCCTCATGTTTGTTATGAGCAGAAATGACTCTGTCATATATCTCTTTTATAGAAGTGCACCTGAGAGCAAAAGGATGTATATCAGTATTAATCGCAGCTCTCAAGATATTGAGAACTATGACATTATCACATTTCTTTATTCTGTCCTCTCTAGACCACTTGGTCTCATCATGAGGTAATTGGTGTGGGCCTTTAGATAGTAGACTCCATAGTTTGGGATCAATGGAATCTACGTACACAAATAGGCCTCCTAGCCAACTATTGAAGTTAGAACCATCATAAACCAGAGGACGAGCCATTTGGACAGACGGCAAACAGATTCAGCGCATAGAACAATCGACAAGAATGCACCACAACCAGATAAGCAAAGCAAGGCACTAAGTCAGTGAAACTAAACACCGAGCACAAGAAACTCACTCTGAAATGCACCACAGAAGATGCAGGATCTGCGGCGGATTATTAGATCCTATGCACAGCAACCCGCTCTGATACCAAGTGTTGGGTTCGGTGCGATGGATTCAGAGGGGGGTGAATGAATCTCCCCTTAAAAAATTCGCTCACTTAAAAATTCTTCCTGATACTAACAGAAGGCCAATGAGCAATTGTGGAATATACAGATTCACTAAGTCAACTGATGTGCTTATAGATGAACTGATTAGTGGCTTAGGAGCAATGTCAAAGAACTCTCAATACCACAATCAAACACATAGTGTGCAATCAAACCATATCGTCCCTATGCATTCATCTAGCGGAAGCATATACTGAAATCAAACCACTGCACAGAGGATTTTTAAGGTGGTTCGGTCCTCCAGACCTACGTCCACCCCACACTCAAACCCGAGTGTGGATTCCGCTGATACACAGCTTAAACCGCAGGGCCTCACAGCTTGCCTACAACCGCTGAGGAATTATAGCTTAACCTCCGCTGGGGACTACAGCTTAACCCGACCAGTGGAATCTTCCACTGCAAACACTGAGCCTCACAGCTTGCTCCACTGGGTAATACAGCTTAGCCGTCCGAGGTATCCACCTCGCCCGCTGGCATCACAGCTTGCTCTTCTGACACACAGCTTGAAGAAAGGTTTAAAAAAAAAGAAATGGGAAACAAAATAGCAACAGAAAGCTGTATACGATAAAGCATAAAATAGCTCTCAAGGAGCAAGTTGGTCTGGATCTGATCCAAGAGCCAACAGATAGCACCACTTCGAATAATCCTTCTCTTCTTCTTCTTCACGAGCTCTCTGTCTCTCTTTCTTTCTCTTTCTCTTCTGCTTCTTCTCTCTTTCTCTTCTTCACTCTTTTTCTTCTTCTGGATCGTGCAGGCTAACTCTCTGCTTCTGCTCTTCTTCTCTATTCATCTCATCCTCCTTCATCACACATTTTCCTTTCTCAATGGTCAGCCATCTTTCTGACATAACCGTATTCAGGACCATGAGTTTCTTGTTTTGTTCCTTCAACTCTTTATTTTCAAGTTTCAGTTTATTCAATTCAGAATTAACCTTACTAGACTCTTGCAAGCTCATTAAATGTTCATCATCCTTCTCATTCAGCTTGTTCTCTAGTTCATATATCTTGTTTAAACATGTTTAATTCTCATTTTTCAAAGACACAATCAGTTCCTTACAGTTATGAATATCTAGCATACATGCATCATAAGATTGTTTCAGATTTGGATAGTTTTCACAAGAGAGTTCAGATTTATATTGTTCAATCATTTTATTTAGCCTTTTATTCTCTGATTTTTATCTGAATTTTCGGCTTTCTTTGCAGTGAATTGAAAGATAGAAGAACTAGATTGATTAGCCTGTTCAGAACTTTTCACGAATACAGTTGACTTCTTCTTTTCATTAGTTCGTTTATTAACAGGCGCATAGCTGAGTCCTTCCTTCTGAAAATTCACCTTAGAGCCAAGCAGATTATTCAAATTATCCTTTCTTTTCACAAATTTAGACATAGAAGCTTTGGTTATTACAATTTTTCATTTATAAGAATCACACTTGCAAATTGAAAGGAACTAAAGGTTTAACCTTTATAAATTGAAGAGTTAAGTGTCTGCACTTCAGAACTTGAGATAAAAGAAAACTTTTATAGCTCTTAATCTCTGTCTCATGGTTAGAATAGAAAAAAAAAAATTTAATGCCTGAACGTGTTAAACTGGAAATGTCTAGAAAAGGTGAATACGAGTGTGTATTGTTTTTAAACAATCACTCTAAAAGAAATCAGGGCAGCAGTAAATAAGATCATTAAGGTAAAGAACTGAACACAGTGACAGAGCAATGGTTGAATTGCACTGAGAAACTGTGATCTCCTTCAAAGAAGCAGGAGAATTCATAAGTCATGAAGTGCTTTAGGCTATCTCTGTTCATAGGGTCAAATCTATAGGGGGAGTCTTCACCAAGTAACTGGGGGTACTGGCCTCTGATCAAGATGTACCCTTAATGTCAAAGGTGAAAATTATTCCTTGTATGTCTTGATCTGAAATAGATCTAGTAGTTTATGCCTAGTAACTGGGGGTACCTGCCTCTAATCAAAGTGTACATCTAATGTCAATAGCATAAATGCCACTGGTCTATTCACTTAGCTCAGTTTCTGAAAATTAAAAGGTGAAAAACAAACTGCTGTAACCCTTTGAAATCAAAAGTCATTGAGTGTAAATTATTTTTCTCAATACATATTCAAGTTGCCTTTCTTGAACTTCCATGTTTAATTACAAAGGGTATTGTTTCTAACTTATCTATTAAAACCATGTGCCCTAGATTCATTGCTATAAATGGAGTCTATAACTCTTTTTCAGTGGTCAGCTGCTTTACTCTATCTTTATCACTGTTAAACCTGAATTCTTTCAAAACTGTATATTGCTGACTCTTATGCTTTAACAGTTGTTTATAATCATGCTCACTTTCTGAACCAATGATTCAGCTGTTGTCTAGTGACCCTAGAGGTTATGCAATGCAATATCTAAAAGTAGGTCATCTGGTTCATGGCAATTTCTGAGAGTGAGTTGTGGGGGAGTGGTTTCTGGTGAGAGAAGAGGTTCAGAAGTTGTGCTTAGCTTGTCTGCATGATGCGCTTAATATTACATGTTTTTAATGCTCTAATATTGATTGATTCATAGTGTTGCCATCATCAAAAAGGGGGAGATTGTTACATTCCTACGTTTTGATGATGTCTCACACTATAAATCAATATGTTTCTATCTCTAGATCAACTCATGCATCATGTTCAAAGTCTGTACATCGCATAGCATGCACGCGCTCAAAATCTGTACATCCATTTAAACACATCTTGATATGCAATGCAACGTGCTAGATAAAGGACTGAGCATGCAATCATATCATTCAACTGAGCATGCAATCATATCATTCAATCTTTCATGCAAACACAAACATATGGTGACTCATAGTGTTGCTATCATCAAAATCATAGAGGCACAACAATCTCTCCCTTTTTGATGATGGCAACACTGACTCATGTCAAACTATTCTCCCCTTTGACTTCATCAAAAAGAAAATAGTTTGAGAGAGCAAAAGAAACCTACATGCAATGATTGAATGAAAGTCTCCCCCTTTGGTAATAATCTCCCCCTTTGACTTCAAAAAAAAAAATTAGTACAACCATATGTATGACTCAAACCAATTTCTCCCCCTTGATATTATCAAGATGAACCATGGGGAGGGATGAATGCAGAGATGCAGATGCAACAAGAAATGAGAGATCTCTCCCTAAATATGTGAATGCAAGCATGATTCATATGACAAGGAAACTCCCCCTGAATAAATGGAGTCCTATGAGATGGATGAGAAGGAGACCACAGTGGCAAACAAGGATAAGTTCTGGTCAAGATGAATCAAGGACAGTGAGGAAAAGAATTTCAAATAAGCTCCAAACACAAGGAATTCAACAAGGTTTTCAAGGAGATACCAATCTCATAAATCCAAAACATAATTTTTCAAAGTCTTCCATTATAAGGGCTTATGAATGAACTTTATTGATCAGCATGGTTTAAACATGATGTATGCAAAGTTTGTCAATAAAATCCTGTATTTATATCTAAAATCACGGTTTAATAAAAATGAACCAAGCCCTCATATTTATATCTTTATTAACCTCCCTTTCTCTTACACAATCAAATTTATTGACTTCTTTCGGAATTACATTCACTAGTATTGAGATCAAGCAATTATGAAGTCATGTGATTTTATCTAGGGTTATAGCAATTTAATTTTTGCATCAATATTCAAATATTGTAATTTGTTCAACAAATTTTCATACTACAAATTTTACGAGCACTCTAGTTCAGTGCACACCTTATAACTAGAGGATATACGTTGATCAGACGCCAATATCCCTAAGCACTTAGTGTGACTAACAGTCATGCTTTATATTAACAGAGTTAACACTTACACCTCATGACATACCTCAACTCATTTCTTTGATGAGTGAGATGTATTTCTCAGTGTGCATGCCATTGCTCTGCCAGATTATCAATCATTCTTAAGCAGAGTTAACTATGGCACCTCATGACACAATCCTTTGGACATGGTTTCTCAGTGACCAAAGTCATTGCTCTGACAACTATTTACCCTTTAGACATTTCAGAAGGCTCATTTGCTTCAAATTAATACTAATTTCATGTACTTAACCAAATAAAGCCATGTATTCAATAGTGTAGATTTCAGAAGTTTTTACAAGACACAGCATGAAACAGTTGGTTAAAGATTATTAAAACATGATTTAGATATTTTTAAGAGATTTAAAGTCAAACTCAATGAATACATTAAACTTAAACCAGCTGAGTTATTTCAGACATTCATAAAATCGAATAATAGAAGATTCCTAGTTCAAGTGTTTTCAGATTTATGATCGAGACATGCCCCATTGAAATCTTCATGAATGACTGATAGAAGAGATCCAGCAAGAATAAGTGATTTTGAAGCCCAGTGTTTTCAGATATGATCAAGGTTTGTCAATTAAAATCAATGAAGAAAAGGATATGCACACCAAGCAAGATATCAGGAGGTTAGGCATGATTCAGGATCTTCAAGGTTAACATGCAATGAATTCTGACAAAAGTGTATGCATTTGACAACCTGCATGCAATGCATTGACTCCCCCTAACAATATGCATTCAATCAATCTTTTTGGCATTTTCAATGTAATGAAATGCAATGCAATTAACTACATGTATGCAAAGACATGCAAAGACTCAACAAACTCCCCCTGAATACATGCAATGATTGCAATGAAGGCTGAACATATGACTTTGTGACTCATGCTCATTCAGACAGCCCTACTAAGCAATATGACCCATGGTACTATGCAGAGAACTTGGTCTAAAGGACCATCTCACACATAGTAAGAACCTCCAGACAGATTTCACATGCCTTTTAATAGCTTACCATTTAATATACCATAGTGGTCATAAATGACAATGCAATACCAACAGTCCTACTTGCATCAGATTTTCAGTGAGTGTGAAATGCAAATTCAAGCATTAGATCAATAGCATGAAGTTCACACTTTTCAGAAATAGAAAGAACCTGATGTTTTCAGCAATTCTGTATAGATGAATATTTATTTTAACAAGATATGCATACACAGCTCAAAGTACAACCAAGTAAGCCCATGAAGCTCAATGCAAGTGTCAAAACAAATAAAGGAGCATGTATGCATGAATCATGATATGCAGTTAAAAAAAGATTACTAAGGAATTCAATTAACCACATATGAAGAGTGCAAGTATTACCTGAAGAGTGCTTGAATGGGGTTTTATCAACTTGGGTGCCTTGGTTTATTTACCCCTCTTTATTCCTTTGCCCAAGGCACACCTGCAATAAATACATCATTTTGATGCAACAGGTACCCAAGAGGTCTTGGGTCATGAATTAACAGTGACACCTTTGACAGGTGTTCTAAGCAAATTTTTAGCTTGATGATCATCAAATTTTATCAGAGAATAACCTTCCATTAAATGTCCAGATTTACCATAATGATAGCAAGATGCAGCAGATTTCAGATTTGATTTATGCACATTCTTATTAGCATGAATTCTATGTGCATATGCATGAAAATTTTTGTTAATAGAATTAAAATTATGTTTACCAAAACCAGTCTTGCTTTGGTATCCTGCCAGCCAACAGGTTGCAGCCATGTGACCTAGCTTTCCACATTCAAAACATAGAGAAGAATTCATTCTGTTAAAATTCTCATAAAATGCATGTCTTTTTGCAGGGATTTTAGCAGGTTTGGCGTTAAGTGTTCTCCTCTTAGCATGCCAACAATTTGCAACAATGTGGCCCAATTTGCCACAATGAAAGCAATGGAATTTTCTTTTAGGAGTTGCATGATATTTAGCATGGAGTTGTTTGTCATGCATTCCTACAGTAGCTAGATCATCTAATTTCATTTGTCTACACTCATGCATGAGATGACCTCTCTCATGACAATAGAAGCAATGAATTCTTTAAAATGATGTCTGCTGAATTTGAGATGAGTTTGGTAGGTGAACTAAAGTATTTTCTTGGCTTACAGATACAACAATTAGAGGATGGATGCTTCATCAACCAGACCAAATACACAATGGAACTATTCAAGAGGTTTGGTATGAACAACCTGAAGCACATTACAACACCTCACTGGATGCAGATGAGATAGGTAAAGAAGTAAATGCCAAGCTCTATCGAGGTATGATTGGATCTCTACTTTACTTGATAGCCTCTAGACCTGATATACAGTTCAGTGTAGGAATGTGTGCAAGGTATTAGTCTAGACCCACTAAATCACATTTAGCTGCAGTGAAAAGAATTTTCAGATATTTGTCAGTTACACATTCTCTTGGTTTATGGTTTTCTGCATCACACACACTTGATTTAGTTGCATACACAGATGCAGATTATGTAGGGTGTAAACTAGACAGAAAAAGTACTAGTGGTCACTGTGAATTTTTGGGTGGGTGTTTAGTGTCTTGGGGCTCCAAGAAATAACATTCTGTGGCCCTCTCCACTATAGAGGTTGAGTATGTAGCTGCAGGGAGTTGTGGTACACAAGTCATTTGGATTAAACACCAGCTTCAGGACTACCAAGTAGACCTGGGGTGCACACCTATCTATTATGATAATACCAGTGCCATCAATCTAGCCAGGAATCCTATTTTGCATTCCCGTACCAAACACATAGAGATAAGGCATCATTTCATAAGAGATGAGGTCTCTAAGAACAACTTTGAACTGATTCATGTAGGCACTACAAATCAGATTGCTGACATCTTCACCAAACCTCTGGACAATGAAAAATTCACTACATTGAGAAGAGAATTAGGCTTATTCAAGTTGTCTTAATTGTGAAGTCTGTTCCGTTTGTGAGGGGGAGTTCTGTGTGTCAAATGGTTAGCCTTCAGTAATGCTATGATTAAGGGGGAGCTGGTTGAGCTGTGAGAGGGGGAGTTCTTTGACTGATTCAACAAGACTGACCAGATGTGTGTCATTGCTGGTTCTCATGACTAAACTAGTGCGGTTCTCTCAGACAGTAGAATCTCACTCATCTCTTAAGTCTATAAGTCTGTGTTACTAAAGTCCAGCTAGAATCTTTCCTCTGGTAGTCTATCAGAGATCTGGATTAATTGTATAAAGTATATCTTCCAACATTGTCAGTGATTCCGGTTCAGGCCAAAACCTGTATGTCTTGATATCTGACCAAAACAACTTGAAATCTATACTTCAAGATTCACTTCAAGAAATAGTTCTTCTGGTATTGTTTTCAATCATTCCATCTCCTTAACACAAGGGATCAACTGAATGAACAAAGGTCTTGATTTGGTCACTGAGAAACTGGGAGCGTCATCAATGAAATGAAGTTTTTCCTATGTCATGAGGTGTCAAATACTTAACAAAAAAATGAAAAGAAATGACATTAATATTCTGACCATCACAGAGCAATGGTGGCTAGCTGGTGAGTAACTGGGGACTCTGGCCTCTAATCAAGGTGTTTCCTCATGTCAAAAGCCACAGTTACTAACTTTGTTCCTTTAAGAAAAAAAAGGGGAGGTAATGAGGTACTCACATTGAGTAACTGGGGATTCAGACCTCTAATCAAGGTGTCTCCCTAATGTCAAAAGTGTGAATTACCAACTTACTCATTAGTCTTCTTGAACATCACCTCAAAATCCCTTGTCCTTAACAATTTAATGGATTGCTTGTCCTCAATACCTTGAGAACACCTTCTCTGACTTTGTCTCTTGTTATCTTCTGGGATAGTTGCCTATTCAGCTATGTCATGCCATACTTATTCACCCCTGTTCTAAATCATACACTATGTATGTTGATAAACTTTTCTCTCATTCTAGCTCTCTATTGTTTACTAGAGTTCAAGAATCTTCACTTGAGTTTAGCACCTCACTTATTCTCTTAAGGGTGTCTTTCTACACTAAGAAGTTACTATACTTCTCCCTCATGTCTCCAGCACTTTCATATATCCTTCTTTTTCTTTTGATGATGTCAAAGGGGGAGAGAGGTTATGCAATGCAATATCTGAAAGTAGGTCATCTGGTTCATGGCAATTTCTGAGAGTGAGTTGTGGGGGAGTGGTTTCTGGTGAGAGAAGAGGTTCAGAAGTTGTGCTTAGCTTGTCTGCATGATGCGCTTAATATTGCATGTTTTTAATGCTCTAATATTGATTGATTCATAGTGTTGCCATCATCAAAAAGGGGGAGATTGTTGTATTCCTACGTTTTGATGATGTCTCACACTATAAATCAATCTGTTTCTATCTCTAGATCAACTCATGCATCATGTTCAAAGTCTGTACATCGCATAGCATGCACGCGCTCAAAGTATGTACATTGCATAGCATGCACGCGCTCAAAGTCTGTACATCGCATATCATGCACGCATTCAAGTCTATACATTGCTGCATGAACGCAAGTCTATACATTCCTATCATTACCTACGTTCACTACTTTAGCACACGCACAAAGTCTGTACAGCCAGTGTATCCCTTGATCTCAAGTCTGTACATTGCATCATTTGTACATGCATCATCTCTTGATTTAAAGTCTATACATCGTCTGCCTGCAACGATCAAGTCTGCACATTGTCTTACCGTCTCGCTTAGCGTCTCACTTAGCGTCTTGTGCATGCATCGTCTCTCAAAGTCTGTACAACATCATCAACTCACTTAGCGTCTCATGTTAAGTCTGTACATTCCTTGTGCATGCATCGTCATTCCTTTTGCATGCATCGTCTCAAACAAAGTCTGTACAGCCCGTGTTCAGAGCATATCTGTGCATCGTTTGCACAGTACATCCAGAGTCTGTACACTCATTGAAGGCATGACCAAGCATTCATATTCAAAGTCCATACATTCCTTTATGCATATGCATCCTTCAAGACAAAGTCTGTTAATGGCTCTGCGCATTATATACAAAGTCTGTACATTCGTAAAAACATGCCTGAGCACTCATCGTCGATGTACATACTTGCCTATATGCTGCATCATGTCTGTACACGCTTAGTTCAAATCCTGAACTAACTCGATGCATCCCTTTCTTCTCTTCCTGCAGATTGATTCAAGCTGATGATTGGGCACGTGACCCGAAGGTTGGCACCTGGCACGTGACTCGAGGTGCTCTCTGGGCAGGAATCTGGAAGCCACACGCCCTACCTGCTGCTGCTATAAATATGGAGCTTCTTCCTTCAGAAGAAGATCGATCGTGGAAAAAGCAGAAAGCATTTTGAGAGGTTGCACGATCCAGACATAAAAAAAAGAGAAGCGAGAGAGCAGTGTGAGAGCAGAGAATTTCAGAAGGATCCCACTCCATCCAGATCTGAGAGAAAAGTATTTGAGAGAGAGAGAGCAGTGTCTGTGACTGTGAAGATCTGCTTCTACGGAAGCTAAATTGTTCTTTGTCTTTAAAAAAGATTTCGTTCTTCGATTTTCTAGTTTTCCATTTTCATTTCATCTTTACTTATCTCATATTGTTACCCTCCAGTGATCGGAGGAAGGGAGGATTGG
Source organism: Amorphophallus konjac (assembly GCA_022559845.1). Classification (NCBI taxonomy): domain Eukaryota; kingdom Viridiplantae; phylum Streptophyta; class Magnoliopsida; order Alismatales; family Araceae; genus Amorphophallus; species Amorphophallus konjac. The sequence goes on along the minus strand of CM040128.1, from coordinate 137,648,910 downwards.
TCCTCCGGTTTGCAAGTGACAGGGTGTCGCTTGTGGGTTCCCTCCTGGGTGGAGGAAGAGAGACTTCGGTCCCTGGTTTGCTAGTGACTGTGTGTCACTAGTGGTTTCCCTCCGGTCTGGAGGAAGAGGGGAGGTTGTTCCCCTGGTCAAGATGTTAGGCAGCACCTGTTTGCAGACTAAGTCTGTGTTCTAGCCTTTGCTAGTGGAAGCCTCACTCTGGTTTGGAGTGAGGGGTGGATGTAGATTGCGGACTGCAATCGAACCACCTTAAAAACTCCCTGCCTCTTCTGTGGTTTGCTTGTTACTACTGTGTTGCGCTTCCTCTGTTCGTCATTTTGCTTCACTGTGAACAGCCCTCTCGATCTCACTTACTTACTCTGTCATAGTTATTGACCGCTTTAGCAATCCGTTTCGCAGTATCTGAGGGATTGAGAAACCTAAGTATTGATTTACCGCTGAATTATTAATTTTCGGGAGTGATCTATTCATCCCCCCCTTCTATATCACTCTACGCTGCGCATATCATGAAGCCTCACCAGGTTTGGTGAGGGGTGGACGTAGGGAGCCCGTCGTGGTCCCGAACCACCTAAAAATTTCCTTATGTCATGATTGTGTGATTGTCCATTTCTCCTATCTTCGTTCATAGGTGTTTTTATAGATTGTTATTCACTGCACCACTACACTCTGCTACGTCTGCTATCCGTGTTTGGCATTGGTTCAATCATTCAGTGCATAGATTACTCGAGTGAGATCGAAAAGATTGAGAGAACATTTATATCTCACCTCAATTTAGATTAATTAACGCAGTTAATTTTAATTTCACTGCGTTTAGTTTAGATTATTTTTAAAATCTGCCATCTCGACTGGGGAATAATTCAACCCCCCTTCTTGTCTGCCATCTAATTTGGGCCAACACAACTCGAATAAATCATAAGCGTCGTCTTTACTTTTACTCATAAATGCTCCCCCACACGAAGCATCCACCATATGTCTATAATTTTCTGTCAAACCCTCATAAAATACCTGGACAATTTACCATCTTGATAATCCATGGTGGGGGCATTTCCTTAGCAAATCCTTCAACCTATCCGACGCTTCATGGATTTGTTCTGCAGGGTTTTGTGTGAATCCAGTTATGACTCTCCTCATGGTATTGGTTCATCCTATGGGATAGAATTTCTTCAAAAAAAAATTTTACATTTCAGCCCATGTATCAATGGATCTACCCAAGGCACCCAACCAATATTTAGCCTTATCTTTGAGTGAGAAAGGAAAGAGAGTCAATTTAAGAGATTCATCTGAAAAATTCTAGATTTTGACAGTTGAGCATATCTGGAGAAATTCATCAAGATGTTAATATGGATCTTCATTGGTATTGACATAGAAAGATGGCAACATTTGGATGGTACTAGACTTGATTTCATATTGAACCGCTTAGTTTTGAAGTGCTTGGACATAGAAGGACGGTTGATATTGATTAGGCATGAAGTAGTCATTCATCTGTTTGGGAGCGACTTGTTACACTTGATTTTGGTTCTCCATGAGGTTAGGTTGTGGATGATTTTTAGAATACACTAACCTCTCAATCTCACTAATGGGCCCTAACAAATGTGGATGTAGGGATCTCTTATCTTGCATGCAAATGCAAAAGGGCCCACAGAGAAATTATTATTTTTGGATTTTTAAATTTTAAATTTTTTATTTTTAAAAAAAATAAATGTAAGTGCAACTCTAACTATATGAATTATGTATGTGAAAATGATGTGTTTTTTTTCAAAAATTTTTATGCAAATGAGTTTGGAAAATAATGCAATGAATTAACCATTATATAAATGCAAAGTGATGATATTTTATTTTATTTTATTTTATTTTTGAAAAGAAGAATTGGTACTCACTACTAAATTGGTTAACTGGCCACGTAAGAGGTGGAGTTGTGGGAGACTCCCCCTACTTTCATAGGGTCCTAATTAAATAACCACAATCTCACTTGGGCGTTTGCCATAAAACCTCTAGCCTTAGACACCAATTTTCTAAAATAGCAATAAATTCTAAAACTCTCTTTTTTTATGTGAAACCTTCTAAGGGTAATCTACCTTTAAGGTACTTCTTGATACAACCAGTTCGGCGTCCGTGAGGGAATCCACGGGTGCAAGGACTTATAGAGGTCTTGAAAAAAGAATTTCCAATCTAAAGAGACAGAATGCTCAATAGAGTGTCTTTCCAATTCCAATAAGGGTGTAAGGGGTCCTAACTTGCCCTTGAAAAGGAGAAACAGAAGAGAAAAGAAAGAATTTTTTTTTCAAATAATGATGCAAGTAGATAAGAAATCAACTAGAATGCAAAATTCATGAAAGAGATGCAACTAAGATGAAAACATGATGACATGATAAGATTTTTTTTTCTGTTTTCTGATTTCTATTTTTTTTCACAGAGTTATTTTTTTAATTTTTTTTTCTTTCAAAGAGAGATATGAAGAAAATATAACTATCAACTAAAAATAGCAAACAATATGCAAAACTACTGCAAATTAAGACCTAAGATCAAATTTTTGGTGTATTCTAGTTTTCTTATTTTTTTAGATTTTTAAGAATTTTTCAATATTTTATAAATTTTTCAAAAATAGGATATTTTCCTACGTTTACTGACCTTTAGCGACGCTTGAATTTCTTGGAATTTTTTAATTTCTACTTTCTGCTACAGTTTCAGGCTTCAATGACGCTTTCTGTGACAGATTATTTCCTAAGAATTTGTAGGTCCGAATTTCTGAGAATTTCCTGATTTTTTTTATTTTTTCTGTAAAATAAAAAATAAAAAAATAAGTAAAACTATATACAAATCAAACACAAGAATTTCCAACCATTAAAAATTATTTCCTCCCCGGCAACGGCGCCAAAAATTAATAGCCACAAACCCATCGTTGAAAAAGTCATGCCACAATTTAAAATTAACTGAACTCACTCACTTAAAAATATTGAAATTCAAGCAAAGTGGTGAATACAAGTCAATCCCACGGAGAAGAAATGTTTTCAAAATAGCATGGAGGAGAATTCTTATATTTGAAAAGATCCAAAATTTGAGTGAGATTAAACTAAGGAAAATGAAACTTACATGAAAACTAAGTAAAGAATATGAGAGGGTAAAAGAAGAGAATTTAGAAGAAGATACAAAGAGAAGAACGTAATTTTCCAAAATCTGAATTTTATTACTATGAAAGATGACAAGTACAACTCTATAAAAATAAAAATTACAACTTGACTGAGAATAAAAGAGTGAAAGAAGAAATTGGAGCCAAGATATTGGATGAAGAGTGTCGTCATCTCATTGTCGTGCCGAGCCTTGAAATTTTATCCTGCCGTGGAAGTAGACGCCGCCGAGAGGACCGAAGGAAGATGATCCGAATTGGGATGTGTGAAGAAATATGGGAGAGGGAGATATAGATGGATGGAAGAAGAAATAAAAATAAAACAAAAGGGTGTATGCGTGAGTGTATTGTGAAGAAAGAATAGAGAGGCAACAGGGAGCTACGGGTGAGAAATAGTAGAAACACAGTGAAAACGCAGTGAAAATAAAATGAAAATAGAGGAAGATTAGAATAGAGATAGATTTAAAACTAGAAGGAATTAGAGAAGGTGGAAGAAGACAAAGTTGTATAGGACGAAAAGATGAAGAAGATTGATGAAGAACACAGAAGCAAAATATGAGAGGAAGAGGATGAAAAATATGGAAGAATAGGGTAATGTCGTGGATGAACAGTGAAAAAGCTCAAAAAATTAAACTTTTGAAAATTTATTATAACATTAAAAAGATGAGGATTTGGAAGAAGAGGTAGAAGAAGAAGTTGAAGAACAATTAAAAACGAGCAACTTTCATGAAAACATCAAAAGGGATGGATGATCATAAGAGGGAGAAAACTAAGAGAGAAGAACTGTGAAAATTTGAAGATGAACAGTAAAACGGAAGAACAGTGCTTTGAAAAAGGAAGAATTACTTAAAAATGAGAAAGAATCATAGGAAGATGAAGGAGAATAAATTATAGAAGACTTAAAAATGCACAACATCGAAGAAGAAAGCAATTTAAAACAAAGAACAGAAGAGCATGAAAATAAGCTTTGAAAAATGCTAAAAAATTAATTCGCGAACTCCTCCCCTCGGTCGCCCATGGCTCTTTATATAGTGTGCAGCAGAGAACCGATCATGGCCTTCGAGATAAGCTCTAAATCTGACTTCCCAACATCTAGGATCGATCAAAGGAGGTAGCTTGCCATAGATAGAGCCCTCCTTTCCTCAAACAAGCGAAGATATGCTCAAATCTTATAAGATAACCATGATCGGGATGAGCCTCTTTCCGTTTCAAACTCTTTTGAAAATGGCGACTAGGGTACTAGGGGCAAATTAAAATAGTGTCTGCTTCAAGAGTCACTCATTCTTTATTTCCTCTTTTTGTCATTTTTCACTTTTCATAAATTCAGGAAATGGCGACTTTCCAGGGAGTCGCTAATTCTTTTTTTCATTTTTATTTTCCATAAATCTGGGAAATAGCGACTGTTCAAACGGTCGCTTATGCATTTCCATTTTTTCTCGATTTTCTTTCTGATTTTCCGTATAGAGGAAATAGCGCCCACATGAACAGTCGCTCATTCTTTTCCCCAAGAAATGGCGCCTCCGTGAGTGGTCGCACATTCTTTTCTATTTTCTAGTTTTTTTCTTTTTTTTCTATTTCCATACATGAATATGCGCCTCTTCAGTCAGTCGTGAATTCTTCATTTCTTTATTTTGTTTTTCCAGTAAAATAAATTGGCACCCATTCGGTCAGTTGCTATTTCTTATTTTTTAAAAATATTTTCCAAATTGGCGTCTGACTATCTGGTCGCTATTTTCTAAACATTTAAAAAAATTAAAATATCAATATTTTTCAACCAAAAAATGAATTTCAAATGATTGTGCAATTTCTTGAATATTTCTTACTTGGTCATTTTGGCTCAAAAATATGATAAAATACGTGCAGTCTCAAATAATGGTGAGAATGAAATTAACTGCACTTGTAGCACAACTTTATTTATTTAATGCTCAAAGATGATATATATGATGCAAGTTATGATGTAAAATATAACATTTATTAGGACGCACACTCGTCTTTTACGGAGGGCCGAGATAGGTCGACTAGGCACGCGGGGATTCCGGGGGTATTGAGAAGAAGGCAGAGAGAATGATATGAACGCGCTGGAAGGGATGGCGTATGGTTAATCGTTCTGGGAGACTGGGACAGGGATGGCTGGGTGGAATGCGGGCGTGCCAGTAGATTTCTCGACGATTACGGACGGAACCAAGTATTTGACTAGGGATGTGCCACCAGGGCACGGCACGTAAGCACCAAATGTCATGCAACACGTGGAGAGGAGGAGGTTTCGCTGGTACAAGTGTACACGCGATTATGGGGATCCGTGTACTAGACGTCTTTTCCCACCGGCCGCAAGCATCCGGTGTTTATTTTACATCGGATTGAATCCGAACACCTTTGTTTCTATTGTCGAAGAGAGAGTCATGGACCTTGGGAGCCGCAACGTCGGGAGGGTTTAGTCCGTGCAACATCGATAGGGCAACAACAACATGACAGGGATAACTGGGGGCAAAGAGACTAGTTCCAGAGAGAAAGGGGATCTGTCCCCTGACTGGACTACATGACTATATGCCATGAAAGGCATTTATATGGGGGCGTGAGAGCCCGATTACATATGCTTGCAAGCCACGGGACAATTCCGTCATTTATGATGGTCCCCGGGTCGTTGCATTATTGTGTGGGTATTTTCGCATTTGTACGTGGCATTCGTCAAAGGACTTGTGACTCAGCAGGATGGCGCCCGGGGGGGGGGGGGGGGTCACAATGTATTCCCGCCATGAGACAGTGTCGAGGTCGGAACAGTAGGGGTGCCGTGGGCATCGTTGTGCTGGGGAAGTTGAGTGGTCGGGTGCCGCGGGCCTCGATGTGACTGGAGTAGCAGGCAGTCAAGTGCCGGGGGAACCGTTGTGACTGAGGTTGTTGGGTGATCGGGTGTCGCTGGCACCGATGTGATTGGAGTAGCTGGCATTCAGGTGTTGGGGGCACTGTTGTGACTAGAGTTGTTGAGTGATCGGGTGCCGCAGGCCCCGATGTGACTGGAGTGGCTGGCAGTCGGGTGCCGGGGGCACCGTTGTGACCGGAGTTGTTGAGTGATCGGCTGTCGTGGGCCCCGATGTGACAGGGGTAGCTGGCAGTCGGGTGCTGGGGGCACTGTTGTGACTGTAGTTGTTGAGTGATCAGGTGCCGCGGGCGGCGATGTGACTGGAGTGGCTGGCAGTCGGGTGCCGGGGGCACCGTTGTGACTGGAGTTGTTGAGTGATCGGGTGTCGCGGGCCCCGATGTGACTGGAGTAGCTGACAGTCGGGTGCCAGGGGCACCGTTGTGACTGGAGTTGTTGAGTGATCGGGTGCCGTGGGCCCCGATGTGACTAGAGTAGCTGGCAATCGGGTGCCGGGGGCACCGTTGTGACTGGAGTTGTAGAGCGATCGGGTGTCGCGGGCCCCGATGTGACTGGAGTTGTTATGACCACCAATTTGGGCACAGGCTGAAATGAAAACAACTCGGGCCCATGAACTCAATAAGCTAGAAATTTGGACAGATTATTGAAGGATTTTTAGGAAATTCATAACTAATATAGGGAGGTTTGAATTAGGTGAAACCAAAACCCATGCAACGATTATTGGGTAAGAAAGAACTTTGATGACGAGTATAACTTCTGAAAAATGGGTCTAATAGTGGTTAAGAGGGAGTTGGCGATAATGGGTTGAAACAGTTGCAAAAAATGCTGCCACCTATTGAAATAAGGATATATTGACCCATGATTTTTCAAATGGGCTAAAACTTGGCCCATTAGAAAGATTGGGCCCTTGACCCAAACTCTTCTGATGAGGTAGAAACCCAATTCGCACCAGAACTTAAGGTTCTGAGCCCTTTGCTGCCAGCTATCACGAAGAGGTGTGACTGATGAATAAATTCACGTGAAATTAATGAGTAATTTATAACATCGTCTGTGGTTGATTAAATGACCTGAAACTAATACCATAATTTTGCATTGGATCTTATCCACATCTTTTATGTTGAGGTTGAGGCCAAATTCTACCTGGATACTAGAGTTATACTCAAATTACCTCGGGCTACCGAAAGGTCGCGACTAGAACGGGGGAAAATAAATATTAATCTTGTAAAAATCATAACTATTTCTAGGGATACTTAAATTCAATGAAATTATGATATAAAGTTATATAAGCAAGCCCTCTTAATTTCATCTGAAGACATCTGAATCCAAATCGCAACAGAAGAGCGCACCCACTCGCATTTATTACCAGGTAGATGAACAGTCACGACTGAAATAGAGGAGGAATAATGATTAATATTGCAAAAATCATAATTCACTCTAGAGTTGATGAAATTCAATGAAACTATGACTGGGAGTTAGATCTAGAAGTCCTCTTCATTTCATATGAAGACATCCCAACATAATTCCCAACAAAAATGTGCGCCCACTAGCATTTATGATTAGTAGTCGAAGGGTCACACCTATTCAAACCCGAAGGGATGCTTAGCATTAACCCCTCTTTAAGCCAGTGACCTTGGGGCTGGGCTGAACCTTGCTGGACGTGGGACAGGCCTTGGGAGGCTTGAAACCTATAGAAAGAAATGGGTTCCAAGGGTGATCAGCCTTTAGCAACACCTATCCTCAACACCCACCATCTACGATTTCTCTCGGGTAAGGAAGATAAGTGGGGAACCTTGGCATTTTGTAAAGGGTGAACCTGCAGCGAAGTCTTGGGTGGATCTGGGGTGTGGAACTCATCCCCAGATCGGAAGGAAAAGCTTTAGGAGGATCTGAGGTGTGGATTTCATCCCCAGATCGTCGGTTTACCATCTCCAAGGTAGGCACCTAATCTCAAACTTTAGGGGGTCAATGATGCATTAGAATGGTTTTAAATATATTTTATACACTTTAAAGAGGGATTAAGGGCACGTGGGGACCACTTCCATGTTCATTTTGGTTTTTGGTTTCATTAAGTTTTGGGCTTCCACGAGTTACCTCTTTGTCTCTAAGGATTTGCACAACCCCTAGGAAGGTTAGCCTTTGAGGCAAGGTATGTGCATGTTTGTGTTAGCCATAGCAAGGTCTGTGCATGCCTGTGTTAGCTATAGTAAGGTATGTGCATGTTTGTGTTAGCCATAGCAAGGTCTATGCATGTTTTGTATTATCCATAGTAAGGTATGTGCATAATAAGGTCTGTGCATGTTGTGTTAGCCATAGAAAGGTCTGTGCATGTTTGTGTTAGCCATAGTAAGGTTTGTGCATGTCTGTGTTAGCTATAGCAAGGTCTGTGCATGTTTTGTATTAGCCATGTAAGGTCTGTGCATAATAAGGTCTGTGCATGTTTGTGTTAGCCATAGTAAGGTCTTTGCATGTTTGTGTTAGCCATAGCAAGGTCTGTGCATGTCTGTGTTAGCCATAGCAAGGTCTGTGCATGTTTTGTATTAGCCATAGTAAGGTCTGTGCATAATAAGGTCTGTGCATGTTTGTGTTAGCCATAGTAATGTATGTGCATGTTTATGTTAGCCATAGCAAGATCTGTGCATGTTTTGTGTTATCCATAGTAAGGTCTGTGCATGTCTGTGTTAGCCATAGTAAGGTCTGTGCATGTTTGTGTTTGCCATAGCAAGGTCTGTGCATGTTTTATGTTAGCCATAGTATGGTCTGTGCATAGTAAGGTATGTGCATGTGGTGTTAGCCATAGTAAGGTCGGTGCATGTTTTGCCCAGGCCAAAATAAGGTCAATGCATGTTTTGCCCAGGCCAAAGTAAGGTCAGTGCATGTTTTGCCCAGGCCAAAGTAAGGACGGTGCATATTTTTGCCCAAGTCAAAGTGAGGTTGGTGCATGTTTTTGTCCAAGCCATAGTAAGGTCGGTGCAAGTTTTTGCCCAAGCCATAGTAAGGTCGATGCATATTTTGCCCGGGCCAAAATAAGGTCAGTGCATGTTTTGCCCAGGCCAAAGTAAGGTCGATGCATGTCTTTGCCCAAGCCACAGTAAGGTCAGTGCATGTTTTTGCCCAAGCCATAGCAAGGTCCGTGCATGTTTTGCCCAGAACAAAGTAAGGTGAGTGCATGTTTTGCCCAGGCCAAAGTAAGGTCGGTGCATGTTTTTGCCCAAGCCATAGGTAAGGTCGGTGCACGTGCTGCACAGACTTAGGTAAGGTCGGTGCACCTGTGGGTCTGTCCAGATTTCCAGAAACACAGAAAAGGAGAGTTTTGAAAGGGCATTTTATTTCGTAAAAATCTGAAAAATTAGAAAATGGTAGAAGGATACGTTAGTAACCCACTGTAAAGGTTTCATGTACCCAGAAATTTTGTACTTTCAGATATAAGTCATTTTCTATGCATTTGTAGCCTAGAAGGATGAACCTATACTTTCATATAGTAACCTGAACATGACTACGGGTGTGTGTAGCCATCTTAAACTATTTGCAGCATATCTATGAGCATGAGTAACTCATTAGAAGAATGACTATGAGTATGTTTAGCCCACTTAAACTATTGGAAGCATGCATGTTATGATAAAGTATCATACTAATATTTGTAAAATGAGTATGAATGCGAATACGGTGTGAATGTTATGAGTGGGAACAACAGCATTCTGTGAGACAGGACTTCGATCCCTTTGTGGGGCGGCCCTTTCTGCGGGACGGCGATACGTAATGCCGCGGAAGTAAAAGATCTCACGGGACGGCGATACGTAACGCCCTGGTCAAAAATCCTATTGATTCGGCTGGTTCATTCTGAGGGACGGTGAATTGGAGCACCACGGAACCCGGGGGACAGCGGTACATAACGCCCCGTGCAGCAAGAGTCTAGGTGAAAAACCTATGATTCGGCCGATTGTTCTGTGGAACGGCAGAACTGTGTGGGCCACATGAGTTTAGGTGGGAGTTCGCTCTCGGGTCTGTGCAGTATTCTTTCGTTCGTTCCTTCGTTCCTTTGTGTGTGTGGGGCCACCTGTGTTGTGGTAGCTATTTGTTTCCAAGAATAACAGAATTGTAAAAAAGTGAAAATGTGAAAATGTGAAAAGGCGATGATATGTAAACTGCTCATTCACCATGGTTTTAACGCATGCATGGGTACCTTATATGATTAGTTGAAGAATATGTATTGTCCTCATACGAGTTATTTTAAGTAGATGATAATGAATGGATTATGCTATTAGTAACATCTAAATTATGTATATAAATTGGCTATATAGATGCGCGTTAACCCCGGTTTGTTTAGGCTGCCTACTGAGCGTCACACTCACCCCTTTGTGACACACGTTTTCAGGAGACATAGAGAATGAGGTTGAGGGGGAGGCTGCAGCTGAGGTGTAGTGCTAGTTCATGGTTCGTCTGGGGATGCTATGGATGAATGTCTCTATTATATATATATGGGGTGGTGGGCCTATGTGAACTCATGTTCAATCTGGAATAATGTAAATGTACCCACTTTGGAAAGTATGAATGGTTGAGATGTTACCTGCATTTCTTGTAATCTGTGGTCTCTCTCTCTCTCTCTCTCTCTCTCATGCGAGTGTATGCATGTTTATATAATTGTGCTTCCGCGATACGTGCGATGTAATGTCTCGAGGTCCGATGGAAGAAAGAAAAAAAATAATACCCATAATTTGGGGATCGGATCTCGGGGTGTTACAGAGTGGTATCAGAGCACGAGAGACAAACCATGGTTACAACCATTCCAATTGTTCAAGTAGTAGAAGAAGAGATAGGCTAGAGTGAAAAGAAAAAGAGAAAAAGTAGGTTTAGAACCATTATATATAGAACAAGGCCTCCATAAAAGCTTTTTGGGTAGAGTGATTTGATCCTACTATTTTTCCATTTGTCCACCTGGGAAGTAGGGAACAATCTTCTGCCATGAGTGGGCCTCAAATACCCTTCTCGGTCCCGTGCCAAATGATTGGCATCAAAGGCATGAACTCTCCTCACATGCTGCTTACATGTTCGACCATATGACTGTACACCCTGTCCATTTCGAAGCCTTACTGGCCCTTTTACAGCCTGGAAGGACTATCTATGTACCTTGTAAGCCATTTATCACTCTCACCTAGACCCATTTATCACCAAGGGGGACCTATTTGTCACCTTAACTGATATTATACACCCTTAGCTAACCATTCTTCAGCGATGACATGCATTGAGTCTGCTTTAAGATTTTGACTTTTTCTGACCATTTCTTTGACCAAATACAAAGATGTCTTCACAAAACTCATTAATTCATAAATTAACATTTAAAAAAAATGAAGAGACATATTAAGTTAGGTTCTAATGAATATCTATGTATAGGTTCTCCAAGGAGTGGAAGACGATGGGCAAAAGACCTAGGCGGGCAGAGGGAAGGCAGGAAAAGGAAAAGGTGGCACGTCAGGAGCTGGTACCAAGGAACAGGCCGGGGGTTCCATTATGTGCCCATTGTAAACGCACCCATCCGGGGCAGGAGTGCTGGAGGACAGAGGGCAAGTGCTATGGATGGGGCGAGGCTGGTCATATTGCGAGGAAATGCCCTAAGAAGACTCAACAAAAGCCAGTACCACCACGGGAGAGGATTCGGTACAGAGGGCGAGTTTATACACTAATGTAAAAGGAGGCAGACAATACCCCTACTGTGACTGAAGGTACGGAGCAATGACCCATTTTAGTTTGTAAGTCGCATAACAAGCTGAACCTTCGAATGTAACTGATAAAAATCCTAAAAACATATACTGTGTGACATAAGTTGTAGGTTACAATTATTTTAAGTAAGATGATATTTAATGAGCCCTTGAAACATAGCTTGTGCATTACACGTGTAAGCTTCTTCTCCATGACAGAAGAAGGTCAACTGATCATTGATGACTGGATTAGGAAGTAAGCCAAGCAAGCTTAAACCATCTGGTTGGTAAAGGTTTTATGGAGAAATTTCTCAAGTCAATTTCGAGGATGAAATTATTTTTTAGGGGGAGAGGATGTTATGACCACCAATTTGGGCACAGGCCCAAATGAAAAGAACTCGGGCCCATGAACTCAATAAGCTAGAAATTTGGATAGATTATTGAAGGATCCTTAGGAAATTCATAACTTAATATAGAGAGGTCAGAATTAGTTGAAACCAAAACCCATGTAACGAGCATTGGGTAATAAACAACTTTGATGATAACTTCTGAAAAATGGGTCTAATAGTGGTTAAGAGGGAGTTGGCGATAATGGGTTGAAACAGTTGCAAAAAATGCTGCCACCTGTTGAAATAAGGATATCTTGACCCATGGTTATCCAAATGGGCTGAAACTTGGCCCATTAGAAAGATTGGGCCCTTGACCCAAACTCTTCTGATGAGGTGGAAACCCAATTCGCACCAGAACCCAAGGTTCTGAGCCCTTTGCTGCCAACTATCACGAAGAGGTGTGACTGATGGATAAATTTGCATGAAATTAATTGGAAATTTATAACTTTATCTGTGGTTAATGAAATGATCTGAAACCAAAACCATAATTTTGCATTCGATCTTATCCACATCTTTTATGTTGATGTTGAGGCCAAATTCCACCTAGATACTAGAGTTATATTCAAATTATCTCGGGCTACCGAAAGGTCATGACTGGAACGGGGGAAAATAAATATTAATCTTGCGAAAATCATAACTATTGTTAGGGATATTTAAATTCGATGAAACTATGACCCAAAGTTAGATATGGAAGCCCTCTTGATTTCATCGGAAGACATCCGAATCCAAATTGTTGCATCCCTACGGTTTTGATGATGTCTCACACTATAAATCAATTTGTTTTAATTTCAAATCAATTTATTTTTACATGGTGCATCTCTTTAACTCTAAGCATGAAGGAGGTCTGTGCTTATAGCATGATTTAGGTCCGTGCATTACAGGTTACTCGTTCTCTATTTAAGGCATACTAAGTCAGTGCAAGTTCTGCATCTCTTACATAAAGTGCTTGCCTCGGTGCAAGTCCTTGATCATGTTCATATGTTGTCTCTATGCATTACTCTAGGTCGTGTCCACTAAGGTCCATGCATATCATGTCTCTGCATCTCACCTTTTGAGGTCGGTGCAACTCTTGGGTCGGTGCAATTCTTGACCAGAATGCTTTGGTCAGGCTGGTCGTTCCTACATCTCAGTGCAAATCCATCTCGGTGCAAGCTTTGACTTGTATCTATCTTTGTCATTTCAGAGTAAATGCATCTCAGTGCGAGCTTTGCCTTGTATCTCTCTTTGCCATCTCGGTGCAGCTCCTGCTTGGGTTGCATATCCCGACTCGGTGCATATTTTTAGCTTCTGAATAACATGAAGTCGGTGCATCTTCTATTGCATTACCATTCTCGGTGCAAGGTTTGATCTGCACCTAGTCGGTGCATCTCTTGGTTAGTCAAAGGCATTGGAACTCTACTCGATGCAAGTCTTGTAGACAGCTAAAGTAGATTGGTGCAATGTTTGCTTCATTTCACATCGGTGCCTTTCTTGCCCGTCTTAGTCGATGCTTATTCCTTTGATTCGGTGCAAATTTTTCTCTCTGGCAAAATCAAGTCAGTACATCTTTGCATTTTGTTGCTTTCTGTCTGTGCATATCTGTTGCACTATCAGAAACTATGGTCTGTGCTAATGACGTCATGCGTCTTCTCAAGTCGGTGCATCTCTCGCTTTGGCTCACTTCAACTCGGTGTAACCTCTTGTTCACCTTGTTGCAAGTCAGTGCAACTATTGATTTGGGAACTTCTACTCAGTGCAGTTTCTGGCTTCTTACTCATTACACTGATACGAATTGTACTAAGTATGTGATAAAATGACTATCTCTTTTCTGACAATTTGTCTGTGTATTCACCAGGAAGATGGCACGTGATCCGAGGTAGATAGAAGTCCAGAACATTCCCACATGTACCCCAACCTTTCAGGCGGGAAACATGGTATCCACACGCCTAAGGTTCTGGATCAGACGTATATATATATATGATGAGGAAAAGGGTTCGAGAGAGGATGGAACAGTTGAAAAGAAGAGTAGCGTGAGAGCAGTGAATCAAGAGAGAAAACCAGAGACTACCCACTCCATCCAAAGCTGAGAGAAAAATTTCTGAGAGAGAGAAGAGATTGTGAATGTGAACTTCTACTTCTACGGAAGCTATATTGCTTTTGTTTTCTGAGAAAATTATCGTTCAACGATTGTTTTGTTTTCGAGTTTCCTTTACTTTCATTCTGTTCTGTTACCCTCCACTGTTAGGAAAAAGGGAGAGGTTCTCCAGTTTCCCTCCATTATCTTGGAGGAAGAGAGGTTGATCCTATGGTTGTGTGAGTTACTTGGGAGTAACCACACAGGGTTCCCATTGCTGCGTAAAAAGGAAGGGAGACTGGTTCTCCAGTGTTTTCTTCTGGTCGATCAAAAGACCGAGGAGGGTGTTCCTCAGGGCAAGCTGTTAGGCAGCGGTTGTTGCAGACTGAGTCTGCTGTGTGCGATATAATATTGCAAGGAAACCTTACTCTCTTGAGTAAGGGGTGGACGTAGATTGCGGATAGAAATCGAACCACCTAAAAAATTCCCTATCTCTTCTGTGGTTTGCTTGTTTACGTTGTGCTGCTCTCCATCTACTTGACATATTGCTTCATTGTGGATTGCTTTCTTGGTCTCATTCCTTTTACTAGTCTTCATAGTTGCCTATCTCCGAGGTCTTCATCACTGTAATTTAAGGGGTTGATAAATCGTGTCTGAGTTTATCGAATTTGGGAGTGAGCTATTCATCCCCCCCCTTCTATCACACTTTCCGCTGCACGTATCATTTGGTATCAGAGAAGGTTTTCATCATGTGGGCCAATGGTCAAGGTAATCCTAATGGTCCTCGAAGCTTCATGGCTGAGGGACAATCTATCAGCTGCCCTCCATTCTTTGATGGTAACAATTATCTTTTCTAGAAAAATAGGATGGAAGTATTCATCAGGGTGCAGAGCCACAAGCTGTGGAGGGTGATCACTACATGGCCATACGATCTGCCACCGAACGAGGACGCGTGGACAGATGATCAAGTCAAGCTCTCGTCACTCAACTAGACGGCCCTGAACATCATCCAATGTGCGGTACACCCAGACGAATACGCTCGCATCTCAGCTTGCAAGACGGCCAAGAAAATGTGGGATGAGTTGGGTCTAATCTACGAAGGTACACCTCAAGTGAAAGCAACGAAGGTAAATCTCCTCACCTCTGAATATGAGATGTTTAAGATGAAATCAGAGGAGACCATAACTTAGATGTATGCCAGACTGTCTCTGATCACGAATAGTCTTAAGGGGTTTGGGAAAGAGATAGCTGAGGGAGATATAGTCAGGAAGATACTTAGATCTCTAACCCCTACATGGCACACTAAGGCCATTGTGATAGAAGAGTCTAGGGATCTGTCAACAATGACAGTCACCGAACTTATAGGATCTCTAATGACGTATGAAATGAATTTCAAAAGGAATGGTGAAGGAAGCGACAGGAAGGGCAAGAACATAGCCCTCAAGGTGTCCTGCAGCAAGGGAAGTAGCAGCAGCGGGAGTAGTAGTTACGAGTCTGACGGACCGTCAGACCTCGACCGGGAGGAGCAAGCAATGCTCACTCGACAATTTAGGAAATTCTTAAGGACTAAGGGAAAGACCTTCAGAAGGAAGAGGTCATACCCCTCTGGTAAGAATTTTGATTCCAGCAATGATAAGAATAGGAGCACCAAGAAAATCACATGTTTTCATTGCAGGAAACCTGGACATATGAAAGGGGACTGCCCTGATCTTCAGAAGAAGGGTCCCGACTTTCAGAAGAAGAGCTCGAAGGTGCAGAAGAAGAAACCACAAGCAATGGTCTGCACGTGGAGCGATGAGGAAGAAGATCCGGAAGCCAATTCCTCAGAGGAGGACGAAGAAGGAATTTGCCTGATGGCAAATAGCGAAGAGGAGGTAACAAATATCTTCGAGAATTTTTCTATTGATGATTGGGAAGATGCCTATGCTGAACTGTTAGATAAGTTCAATTCTCTAAGTAAAGAGCATAGGGTTCTGAAGAGAAATTTTAATGCTAATATTGAAGAACAAACTCAAATCAGTGAGGAAAATCAGAAATTAAATAATTAGAAGAAATGACTTCTTTGAAAAAAGAAAATGTAAAGCACAAATCAGAGAACTAGGAAGTTCACACACAGCTCAATGAACTCAAGATTAAATTTGAAGAAAGTCTGAATGAAAATAATGTGATCACAGAGAAGTATGAAGCTGTTAAGAAAGTGAACAGTGAACTCTTAAAAAATTGTGAGTCTATGCAAAGAGAGCTGGAAGACAAACAAAAGGTTTTAGAAAAATTTGTTCAAGGGAAAACGAACCTGGATTCTATACTAGGAACAAGGGTTAATTTCAACAAGGAGGGTTTAGGCTATGACCCGACTAACAAGAGACCCTTTCAGTTCAAGACCATTACCTTCTGCCCAGAGAAGGGAAAAGAAAAGCTGGACACACCATCCAGTTCAAACAGCAATCAAAACATTCAACGTCCAAAAGAAAATTCAACAAACAATGCTGGATGACCATCTAAAATAGGAATGAACTTTGTGAAGAACTTCTCTAAGCTCATTTACTAGAACAGAAGTGGTAGCTGGACTGGGCAAATGTATCAAAATAAAAGCTGGAACCACTACAAAAGAACGGGTTTGAATAGAAGCTACTGGAGAAATAACACTCACCCTCAAAAATTTGTTAATCAACAAGCGCACAAAAGATACCCCAGGGATGAGAAGCCTAATAACTAGAATAGATTTCACTTCTCCAGACCAGCTGGACATAATTCTGGTCACAATTTCAATAGACCCGAAGTTAAGATGCAAGAGAAAAACAAGTTCAAACAACTCTGGATTCCAAAACATCTACTTAAAGATTTGAATGATGTCTTTGGACCCAACTTATCTTGGGTTCCAAACCACTTTGCTTAATTTCATTTGTGTAGGTCTACCTGGCAGCTGAGAACAACAAATGGTACCTTGACAGTGGCTGCTCCTGGCACATGATAGGAGACCAATCCAAGTTCAGCAAGTTAGAAATGAAGGTAGGGGTCTGGTCAAGTTTGGAGGAAAGAACAGAGGTAAGATCATTGGGGTTGGCACAGTTGGTAAGTCCTCCACTAACTCTATTGAGAAAGTCTTACTTGTGGAAGGTCTTCAACACAATCTGATTAGCATTAGTCAATTATGTGGCAAGGGTCACAGGGTTGTGTTTGACAACAACTCATGCAAAATCTTTGAAATAAATTCTGATCATGTTAAGTTTGTAGCAAACAGGACCAATAATGTCTACATGGTAGACTTAGATGTTGAGTCTGAACCTAATCTGTGCTTATCTGCTAATTCTGAAAGTGATGCTTTTGATTGGCATAGACGTTTAGGCCATGCCAGCTTTTCTACTTTGAATAAATTAATCAAGCATGATTTAGTTAGAGGCATACCTAAAATCAAGTTTAGTTCAATTTCAAAAATCTGTGATGCCTGTGCTCTAGGCAAACAGACCAAGAAGTCCTTCAAACTAAGATCTGAGCCATTGTCTTCTAGACCAATGGAACTTCTTCATATGGACCTCTTCGGTCCTACTAGAACTCAGAGTCTTAATGGAAGTAGGTATGGTTATGTGATCATTGATGACCACTCTAGATTTTCATAGATCTTTTTCTTAGCCAACAAAAATGATGCTTTTCAAAAATTCAAACAATTCTTCAATAAGGTCAAACAAGAAGGAAAACATAAGATTTGTTCAATTCAATTTGACCATGGAGGTGAATTTGAAAACTCCATGTTTTCTGACCTTTGTGAAAGTGAAGGACTAACACACAAGTTTTCTTCTCCGAGGACACCAGAGCAAAATGGAATTGTCGAGAGAAGAAATCGAACCATTATAAAGATGGCCTGAACCATGCTGATTGAGAGTCAACTACCAAGAAAGTTTTGGGCAGAGGCGGCCAATACAGCAACTTATACAATCAATAGGGCCATGGTAAGACCAATTCACAAGAAAACCCCCTATGAGCTATTGAAAGGTAAGAGACCAAACTTGGCTCATTTCAGGATTTTTGGTGCTAAATGCTTTATTCATAATAATGGCAAGAAAGACTTAGATAAGTTTGATGCTAAAAGCTGTCCTGGAATATTTTTAGGATACTCTGAAGTGTCAAGAGCATATAGGATCTTTAACATAACTGATCAGAAAGTTGAAGAATCTCCACATATCATTTTTGGTGAAGCAAAAGATGCTACTAACATTGAAAATGCTGACAGGGATTCCAACCACGATGGAGAATTCCTAGAAGACAAGGAAGAAGAGGAGGTTCAGCCGAATGAAACATTAAATGCTCCCAACCAGGTAGGGCCAGCTGAAATAGGTAAGTCTTCAATAAATGTTAGATACCTTAAAGATCACCCAATAGATAACAACCTAGGCAATCTTGAAGATCCTCTTAGAACTAGGTCTCACTTTAGGAATGTTCATAATCAAGACCTAATTGCCTTGGTCTCTCAAATTGAACCCAAATTAGTAAAAGAGGCCTTAAGTGATCAATCATGGATTAATGCTATGTGTGAGGAGTTAGGTCAGTTTGAGAGAAATAATGTCTAGGGGCTAGTTCTAAGACCATAAAACTCTAATGTCATAGGAACTAAGTGGGTATTTAAGAATAAAATGAATGAAGATGAAATCATTTCGAGAAATAAAGCCAGACTAGTAGCCAAGGGCTACTGTCAGGAATTTGGAGTTGACTTCGATGAGTCTTGTGCACCTGTTGCTAGGATGGAAGCTATAAGAATATTGTTAGCATTTGCATGCTCCAAGAATATAAAACTCCAACAAATGGATGTCAAGAGTGCATTTTTAAATGGAGTTATCAAGGAAGAAGTTTTTGTTGAACAGCCCCCCAGTTTTCAATTCTCCACTAAACCTGACCAAGTTTTCAGATTGAATAAAGTCATGTACGGTCTAAAGCAGGCTCCTCGAGCATGGTATGAAAGACTGACAGAATTTCTAATCAGCAAGTGCTACCACAGAGGTAAGGTGGATCAAACGTTATTTTCAAAGAGCTCAAATAAATACCTCATCATAGTTCAGGTATATGTAGATGATATTGTCTTTGGGTCAACTAGCTCTAAACTATGTAATGAATTTTCTAAATTGATGTCTGCTGAATTTGAAATGAGTTTGGTAGGTGAATTAAAGTATTTTCTTGGCTTGCAGGTACAACAGTTAGAGGATGGATGCTTCATCAACCAGACCAAGTACACATTGGACATTCTCAACAGGTTTGGCATGACCAACTTGAAGCACATTACAACACCAATGGGTACCAATACCTCATTGGATGCAGATGAGACAAGTAAAGAAGTAGATGCCAAGCTCTATCGAGGTATGGTTGGATCTCTACTTTATTTGACAGCTTCAAGACCTGATATACAGTTCAGTGTATGAATGTGTGCAAGGTATCAATCTAGACCCACTGAATTGCATCTAGCTACAGTGAAAAGAATTTTGAGATATCTGTCTGCTACACACACCCTTGGTTTATGGTTTCCTACATCACACACACTTGATTTAGTTACATACACAGATGCAGATTATGCCGGGTGTAAACTAGATAGAAAAAGCACAAGTGGTCACTATGAATTTCTAGGTGCGTGTTTAGTATCTTGGGGTTTCAAGAAACAACATTCTGTGGCCCTCTCCACTGCAGAGGCTGAATACGTGGCTGCAGGGAGTTGTGGTACACAAGTAATTTGGATTAAACACCAGCTTCAGGACTATTAAGTAGACTTGAGGTGCACACCCATTTACTGTGATAATACCAGTGCCATCAATCTAGCCAAGAACCCTGTCTTGCATTCCCGCACCAAACACATAGAAATAAGGCATCATTTCATAAGAGATGAGGTTTCTAAGAAGACTTTTGAGCTGATTCATATAGGCACTGCTAATCAAATTGCTGATATCTTCACCAAGCCTCTAGACAATGACAAATTCACCTCATTAAGGAGAGAATTAGGCTTATTTAAATTATCTTAATTGCTAATCTCTTGTTATTGAATTGTTTTATCTTGGCAAGAGATTATGTGAGTAGCCTGTCCTAACAGTGAGGGGGAGTCCTGAGAATCTGCTGAGTAATTTCTTTTAGTGCATCGATTGAGGGGGAGCTGGGCAGTTAGTGAATTTTGACCGATTCAAAAGATTGACCAGACGTGTGTCATTGCTGGTTCTCATGATTGAATGAGTGCGGTTCAATCTCAGACTGTAGAATCTCATTTATCTCTTAAGTCTATAAGTCTGTGTAACTAAACTCCAGCTAGAATCTTTTCTCTAGTAGTCCATCAGAGATTTGGATTAAGTGTTTGAAGTATATCTTCCTACATTGTCAATGATTCCGGTTCAGGCTAAAACCTGTATGTCTTGACATCTGTCCAGAACAACTCGAAATCTAGACTTCAAGATTCATTTCAAAGAAACAGTTCTTCTGGTATTGTCTTCAATCATTTCATCTCTACAATATAAGCGATCAACCAAATAAACAAATTGATCACTGAGAAACTGGGAGCTTCATCAATGAAGTGAAGTAATTCCCATGTCATGAGGTGTCAAATTCAAAAAGGGGGAAGAGCAATCTCTGTAAAATAAATTTGTGCTTCTGATCAACACAGAGCAATGGTGACAAGGTGGTGAGTAACTGGGGACTCTGGCCTCTGATCAAGGTGTTTCCTCACGAAAAAAGTCACAGTTACTAACTCTATTCTCTAAAAAGGAGAGGTAATGAGGTACTCACATTGAGTAACTGGGGATTCAGGCCTCTGATCAAGATGTCTCCCTAATGTCAAAAGTGTGATTTACCAACTTACTCATTGGTCTTATTGAAAAACTCTATGATATCCCTTGTCTTTGTGCAACTTACTGGAATGCTTGTCCTCAATACCATGAGAACACCTTCTTTGCTTTTGTTTCTTGTCGTCTACTGAGTATTGTTATTTTGTTCAGCAATGTCTTGCCATACTTGTTCATCCCTGCTCTACATCATATACCCTGTATGTGGATACACTTTCCTCTCATTCTACTTCTCTATTGATTACCAGAGTTCAAGAATCTTCTCTTGAGTTTAGTACCTCACTTATTCTCTTAAGATATGCTCTTGAGTCTTTCTACACTAAGAAGCCATTGTACTTCTCCCTCATGTCTCCAGCAATTTCATATATCTTTCACTTCCTTTTGATGATGTCAAAGGGGGAGAGAGGTCATGCAACATCTGAGAGAGGTCATGCAACTGCTGTACTGCTGTAAGGTCATCTGAGAGGTTCAGGTTCTTGGCATCTAAGACATCTGAGAGTGAGTTGTGGGGGAGCGGATTTGGAGAGAGAAGAGAGTCAGAAGATGGTGTTTCAGGAAGAAGTCTTCTGGTTTATCTGTATGCTCTTTTTGGTCTATCAGTAAGCTCTTTCTGGTCTATCAGTATGTCTCCTTCTTAATGACCTGACATTGCTTGATTCATAGTGTTGCCATCATCAAAAAAGGGGAGATTGTTGCATCCCTATGGTTTTGATGATGTCTCACACTATAAATCAATTTGTTTTAATTTCAAATCAATTTGTTTTTACATGGTGCATCTCTTTAACTCTAAGCATGATAGAGGTATGTGCTTATAGCATGATTTAGGTCTGTGCATTACATGTTACTCGTTCTCTGTTTAAGGCATATTAAGTCAGTGCAAGTTCTGCATCTCTTACATAAAGTGCTTGCCTCGGTGCAAGTCCTTGATCATGTTCATATGTTGTCTCTATGCATTACTCTAGGTCGTGTCCACTAAGGTCCATGCATATCATGTCTCTACATCTCACCTTTTGAGGTCGGTGCAACTCTTGGGTCGGTGCAATTCTTAACCAGAATGCTTTGGTCAGGCTAGTCGTTCCTACATCTCAGTGCAAATCCATCTCGGTGCAAGCTTTGACTTGTATCTATCTTTGTCATTTCATTGCAAATGCATCTCGGTGCGAGCTTTGCCTTGTATCTCTCTTTGCCATCTCGGTGTAGCTCCTTCTTGGGTTGCATATCCCGACTCGGTGCATATTTTTAGCTTCTGAATAACATGAAGTCGGTGCATCTTCTATTGCATTATCATTCTCGGTGCAAGGTTTGATCTGCACCTAGTCGGTGCATCTCTTGGTTAGTCAAAGGCATTGGAACTCTACTCGGTGCAAGTCCTATAGACAGCTAAAGTAGATTGGTGCAACGTTTGCTTCATTTCACATCGGTGCCTTTCTTGCCCATCTTAGTCGATGCTTATTCCTTTGATTCGGTGCAATTTTTTCTCTCTGGCAAAATCAAGTCAGTACATCTTTGCATTTTGTTGCTTCCTATCCACGCATATCTGTTGCACAATCAGAAACTATGGTCTGTGCTAATGACGTCATGCGTCTTCTCAAGTCGGTGCATCTCTAACTTTGGCTCACTTCAACTCGGTGTAACCTCTTGTTCACCTTGTTGCAAGTCAGTGCAACTGTTGATTTGGGAACTTCTAATCAGTGCAGTTTCTGGATTCTTACTCATTACATTGATACGAATTGTACTAAGTATGTGATAAAATGACTATCTCTTTTCTGACAATTTGTCTGTGCATTCACCAGGAAGATGGCACGTGATCCGAGGTAGATAGAAGTCCAGAACATTCCCACACATACCCCAACCTTTCAGGCGGGAAACATGGTATCCACACGCCTAAGGTTCTGAATCAGACGTATATATATATATGATGAGAAAAGGGTTCGAGAGATGATGGAACAGTTGAAAAGAAGAGCAGCGTGAGAGCAGTGAATCAAGAGAGAAAACCAGAGACTACCCACTCCATCCAGAGCTGAGAGAAAAATTTCTGAGAGAGAGAAGAGATTGTGAATGTGAACTTCTGCTTCTACGGAAGCTATATTACTTTTGTTTTCTGAGAAAATTATCGTTCAACGATCGTTTTGTTTTCGAGTTTCCTTTACTTTCATTCCGTTCTGTTACCCTCCACAGTTCAGAGGAAGGGAGAGGTTCTCCAGTTTCCCTCCATTATCTTGGAGGAAGAGAGGTTGATCCTCTGGTTGTGTGAGTTACTTGGGAGTAACCGCACAGGGTTCCCATTGCTGCGTGCAAAGGAAGGGAGATTGGTTCTCTAGTGTTTTCTTCTGGTCGATCAGAAGACTGAGGAGGGTGTTCCTCAGGGCAAGCTGTTAGGCAGCGATTGTTGCAGACTGAGTCTGCTGTGTAAGATATAATATTGCAAGGAAACCTTACTCTCTTGAGTAAGGGGTGGACGTAGATTGCAGATAGCAATCGAACCACCTAAAAAGTTCCCTGTCTCTTCTATGGTTTGCTTATTTACGTTGTGCTGCTCTCCATCTACTTGACATATTGCTTCATTGTGGATTGCTTTCTCGATCTCATTCCTTTTACTAGTCTTCATAGTTGCCTGTCTCCGAGGTCTTCATCACTGCAATTTAAGGGGTTGATAAATCGTGTCTGAGTTTATCGAATTTGGGAGTGAGCTATCCATCCCCCCCTTTTATCTCACTTTCCGCTGCATGTATCACAAATCCCAACAGAAGAGCGCGCCCAGTCGCATTTTTGACCAGGTAGATGAAGGGTCACGATTGAAACAGAGGAGGAATAATGATTAATATTGCGAAAATCATAACTCACTCTAGAGTTGATGAAATTCTATGAAACCATGACTGGGAGTTAGATCTAGAAGTTCTCTTAATTTCATATGAAGACATCCCAACATAATTCCCAACAGAAATGTGCGCCCACTAGCATTTATGATCAGCGGTCGAAGGGTCACACTTGTTCAAACCCGAAGGGATGCTTAGCATTAACCCCACTTTAAGCCAGCAACTTGGGGGTTGGGCTGAACCTTGATAGACGTGGGACAGGCCTTGGGAGGCTTGAAACCTATATAAAGAAGTGGGTTCCAAGGGTGATCAGCCTTTAGCAACACCTATCCTCAACACCCACCATCTATGGTTTCTCTTGGGTAAGGAAGAGAAGTGAGGAACCTTGGCATTTCATAAAGGGTGAACCTGCAGCGAAGTCTTGGGTGGATCTGGGGTGTGGAACTCATCCCCGGATCGGAAGGAAAATCTGGGGTGTGGATTTCATCCCCAGATCGTCGGTTTACCATCTCCAAGGTAGGCACCTAACCTCAAACTTTAAGGGGGTCAATGATGCATTAGAATAGTTTTAAATGTATTTTATACACTTTAAACTGGGATTAAGGGCAAGTGGGGACCACTGTCATGTTCATTTTGGTTTTTGGTTTCATTATGTTTTGGGCTTCCACGAGTTACCTCTGTGTCTCTAAGGATTTGCACAGCCCCTGGGAAGGTCAGCCTTTGAGGAAAGGTCTGTGCAAGTTTGTGTTAGCCATAGCAAGGTCTGTGCATGTTTTATGTTAGCCATAGTAAGGTCTATGCATGTCTGTGTTAGCTATAGTAAGGTCTGTGCATGTTTGTGTTAGCCATAGCAAGGTCTGAGCATGTTTTGTATTAGCCATAGTAAGGTCTGCGCATAATAAGGTCTGTGCATGTTGTGTTAGCCATAGTAAGGTCTATGCATGTTTGTGTTAGCCATAGCAAGGTCTGTGCATGTTTTGTATTAGCCATAGTAAGGTCTGTGTATAATAAGGTATGTGCATGTTTGTGTTAGCCATAGTAAGGTCTGTGCATGTTTGTGTTAGCCATAGTAAGGTCTGTGCATAGTAAGGTATGTGCATGTTTGTGTTAGCCATAGTAAGGCCTGTGCATGTTTGTGTTAGCCATAGCAAGGTCTGTGCATGTTTTGTGTTAGCCATAGTAAGGTCTGTGCATGTGGTGTTAGCCAGAGTAAGGTCGGTGCATATTTTTCCCAGGCCAAAATAAGGTCAGTGCATGCTTTCCCCAGGCCAAAGTAAAGTCAGTGCATGTTTTGCCTAGGCCAAAGTAAGGTCGATGCATGTTTTTGCCCAAGCCAAAGTAAGGTCGGTGCATGTTTTTGCCCAAGCAATAGTAAGGTCGATGCAAGTTTTTGCCCAAGCCATAGTAACGTCGGTGCATGCTTTGCCCAGGCCAAAATAAGGTTAGTGCATATTTTGCCCAGGCCAAAGTAAGGTCGGTGCATGTTTTTGCCCAAGCCACAATAAGGTCAGTGCATGTTTTTGCCCAAGCCATAGCAAGCTCGGTGCATGTTTTGCCCAGGCCAAAGTAAGGTCAGTGCATGTTTTGCCCAGGCCAAAGAAAGGTCAGTGCATGTTTTTGCCCAAGCCATAGGTAAGGTCGGTGCACGTGCTGCACAGACTTAGGTAAGGTCGGTGCACCTGTGGGTCTGTCCAGATTTCCAAAAACACAGAAAAGGAGAGTTTTAAAAGGGCATTTTATTTCGTAAAAATCGGAAATATTAGAAAATTGTAGAAGGATACGTTAGTAACCCATTGTAAAGGTTTCATGTACCCAAAAATTTTGTACTTTTAGATATAAGTCATTTTCTATGCATGTGTAGCCTAGAAGGATGAACCTGTACTTTCATATAGTAACCTGAACATGACTATGGGTGTGTGTAGCCATCTTAAACTATTTGTAGCATATCTATGAGCATGAGTAACTCATTAGAAGAATGACTATGAGTATGTTTAGCCTATTGTGCCCCTATGATTTTGATGATAGCAAACACTATGAGTCAGCATTGCATATCATGAACATCTCTGTCTAAATGAAAGTCCTGCTTGAGCATATAGGAAGTCTGTACATCATCTGCTCTCCATGCATATGCAAAGTTTGTACAGCTAGTGCATCTCTTGATTTAAAGTCCATACATTGTCTACCCGCACACACAAGTCTATACATTGCTTTGCAGCATGCACGCACGCAGAGTCTATACATTCTCAGCTGATATGTTTATGTTGTAGTTCAGCAAGTCTGTACATGTTGGTGCATGTGATAAGCCAATGCATTTCATGTCTCGTGCATATCCGTCTCATGTAGCGTCTCACATAGCGTCTTTGTGCATACCTTAAGGTCGATGCATATGGTGAGCATCTAGTCAGTGCATGTTTAGGTCTCATGCTATATTACAAAGTCTGTACATTCCTTGTGCATGCATCGTTTCTCAAAGTCTGTACAGCCCGTGGTCGCAAGACCAAGTCTGTACATCATCTTGTGCATGCATCCTTTCGCAAAGTTTGTACACCGTCCAGTTGCACGCAACACAGCTGAGCAAGTCTATACATCCGTTAGCTCAGCTCGTGGTTTAGTCAGTGCATCCATGCATACATAAGTCTGTACATTCGTTGTTTCATGCATATACAATGTCTACACAGTCTTTGCTGTGATGTCCGTGCGTCAGTTAAGCAAGTCTATACAGACTTGCTCCATGCGTTAGTTAAGCAACTCTATACATGATGCATTGGTTCTTAAGTGCTAGGTTGCAAGTTTGTACATTGTCCTGCTTCAGGCACGCAAAGTCTGTACATCATCTTGGCACAAATAAAGTCTGTACAGAGTTTGCCTAGTCTGCATCAGTTCAAAGTCTGTACATCGTTTAGTGCATTACATGCATTCATCAAGAGTCTGTACACTCGGTGTCTACATCTCATGAATTCCAAGTCTGTACACTTGTTGTCTACATCACAAGCATTCAAGTCTATACACTCTTTGTGTATGCATCACATGCATTCAAAGTCTGTACACTCGTGAATGAAATGTCCGTGCATTCATTCTCGTTGTACATACTTTCTCATATATGCACACTGCATTTGGTGCATCAAGTCTGTACAGGCTATGCTCATTTATCAAACTTACTCGATGCATTCTTTCTTTCATGTCAGATAAATCCACACTGATAACAAGTCTATTTTATTACAGGTCTGCTGCTCGAGGAGCCTAATGAGGGCACGTGATCCAAGAGTGGAGATGGCTCAGGAACGTAACACGTGGAATGCAGTGTGTAAAATGCTGCCATGTGGTCTAGGCTCTCTGGGCGGGAATCTGGAAACCGGTCGCCCACCTCTCTGCTACTATATATATGAAGCTTCTTCCTCTGAAGAAGTTTTTGATCAAAGCAGGGAAGCATATCTGAAAGAGCAGAAGCAGAGAGAGAGAGAGAGCCTGCACGATCCAGAAGAAGAAAAAGAGTGAAGAAGAGAAAGAGAGAAGATGCAGAAGAGAAAGAGAAAGAAAGAGAGACAGAGAGCTCATGAAGAAGAAGAAGAGAAGAATTCTTCAAAGTGGTGCTATCTGTTGGCTCTTGGATCAGATCCAGACCAACTTGCTCCTTGAGAGCTAGTTTGTGCTTTATCGTATACAGCTTTCTGTTGCTGTCTTGTTTCCCGTTTTGTGTTTTCTTTTCAAACCTTTCTTCAAGCTGTTTGCCAACAGTGCAAGCTGTGATGCACAGCGGTGAGGTGGATACCTCGGACGGCTAAGCTGTATTGCCCAGCGGAGCAAGCTGTGAAGCTCAGCGTTTGCAGTGGAGGATTCCACTGGTCGGGTTAAGCTGTAGTCCCCAGCAGTGGGGTTAAGCTATAATCCCCAGCGGTCAAGCTGTGAGTCAGCGGATTGCTAAGCTGTATTGCCCAGCGGAAGCAAGCTGTGATGCTCAATTGATGTAGGCAAGCTGTGAGGCCCAGCGGTTCAAGCTGTTAGTCAGCGGAATCCACACTCTAGTTGGAGTGTGGGGTGGACGTAGGTCTGGAGGACCGAACCACCTAAAAACTCCTCTGTGCAGTGGTTTGATTTGTTTAATTCTGCTTCCGCTAGATGAATGTTTAGGTGAGCTATACATATTTGCACATTGGTTCAAAAGAGAATTTGATTAGTTCTTCAGATTGTCTAGTTTTGTCAAGTTAGCGTTCTAGATTCTTAATTGAGCGAAATTTTTGAGGGAGGGATTCATTCACACCCCTCTGAATCCATCACACCGGTCCCAACACTTGGTATCAGAGCGGGTGTCTGCATAGAAGGTCCAACGACCTACAGATCCGATCCTACTGTATTCGGTGCTATTTCACTTCTAGTACATTTCTTGTCAATTGTTCTGTGCGCTGAATCTGTTTGCCATCTGTCCAAATGGCTCATCCTCTGGTTTATGATGGTTCTAACTTCAATAGTTGGTTAGGTGGCCTATTTGTCTATGTGAATTCCATTGACCCCAATCTATGGAATTTAGTTTCAAAAGGCCCATACCAATTACCTCATGATGAGACCAAGTGGTCTAGAGAGGACAGAATAAAGAACCGTGATAATGTCATAGTTCTTAATATCTTGAGAGTTGCGATTAATACTGATATATATCCTTTTGTTCTCAGGTGCACTTATGGAAAAGAGATATATGACAGAGTCATTTCTGCTCATAACAAACATGAGGACAGCTGCATGATGGCCAACCAGAATGTTCATGACTCTGATCAACAGCGAGAGGATCAATGCTTGATGGCAAACCGGGGAAATGATGATGAGGAAGCCTCATCCAAGGTAAGCTCTGGATCCGAAGAGATTTCAATTGATGATTTATGGAATATCAATGAAGAACTTACTGAAAGATGTAAGAAATTAAAATCTGAAAAGAGAAAATTGAGAAAAGAAATGCTGCATGAAATCGGAAGTATGAAAGTGAAAAATGAAAACCTAAAGTCAGATATGAACAGAAAAGAAAATAAAATGAAACACTTGAAGTCTGAGAATGAGAGTTTAAGGAATAGACTCATCAAAGAAAATGATTCTTGCAATGAATGTGCTGTTCTCAGAGATTTGGTTAATGATATAGATCATGATGATAATTTGCAAAAGGAATTAATCAAATCTCTGAAAAAGGAAAACAAATTATTGTTGGAAAAGAAAATTGAGGTTGAAGAAAGTAAAGAAAATCTGTTTGAAGAAAATGGTTACTTGAAAGATTAAAACAAGAAACTGATGGTTTTGAACATTGTGCTTTCTGAAAAATTGATGGACATTGAAAAAGGAAAGGCAATTTTGATTGACAAAGAAGCTAATGAGAACTTGAAGATATTGCAGGAAAATAAAAATTTGAAAAGACTCAATGATGGTTTGCATAATCAAATAATCTCATGTGAAGATGACATTGTGTTATTGCAAACTGAAATTGATGATCTAAAAGCTTCTATGTCTAAA
The DNA here is from genome assembly GCA_022559845.1 of Amorphophallus konjac. Lineage (NCBI taxonomy): Eukaryota > Viridiplantae > Streptophyta > Magnoliopsida > Alismatales > Araceae > Amorphophallus > Amorphophallus konjac. The sequence goes on along the minus strand of CM040128.1, from coordinate 137,619,649 downwards.
TTTGTGAAAGGAAAGGATAATTTGAATAAGGTCCTTGGAGCGAATGTGAATTTTCATCAGGAGGCTGAGAAGGTTGATAGAGACAAATTCAAAACTATTTTTGTTAAATGTTCAGAACAAGAAAAGTGTTCCTCATTTGTTTTCAAATCCACTGCTCAGAGAATCGAAAATGAGGACAAACAATTGAAAAAGGGAAGAAATCAGAAAAGGATTGAAAGTAAAAGGAAAGCTAACATCTCATCTGATGATGTAAATGGTTCTTCTGACTCTATTAGATGTCATGATCGAGTGCATGGTGCAAAACATGTTTCCACTCAGTCACATGCACACACAAAGAACAACTCATGTTATTACTGTGGCATATCAGGTCATATGCATGAGTGTAGAATAATGATTCGAGATGAATTGAGCATTAAGTTTATTTATGAAGAATCTCGTGCATCTAATAGAAAGAAGAAAATCAACTATTTCTGTTGTGGAAAGATAGGACACACCTATGCATAATGCTGGCATGCACCGGGAGGCAAATGCACTGCTAAATCTATTAAATTCCCAATCCAACAGAATAATTTTAGGAATAAAACTAATCTCATGAAAAAGACATTTATTTGTTTCAATTGTGGAAAACCTGGCCACAAAGCCTCTGAGTGCTGGGTGGCAGGGTTCAGAAAACAAAATGCTCATGCACATAACAGAAGTTTTAATGTTCATGCACATAAATTTAATGCTCACAATAAGGTGCATAAAAGGAACTTAAATTCTGTTAGTTATCATTACCATGGTAAGTTTGGACATCCCATGTCCAATTGCAAGTTGATGGGCTATGATGACAGCGTTGTCTGCAAAAGGTCAAGAACACATGTTGAGGGTAATACATGACCCAAAATTGCTTGGGTTCCTGTTGGATCAAAATAACCCATTGTTTTGCAGGTGTGCCTTGGAAGTGAATGAACAAAGAGGGGTAAAATAAACCAAGGCACTCAAATGGAAACCCCAGGATCTTACCTTTCAGGTTAGTTCTGAACACTTTGTTTAAATCTCATCATCTGAAATTGTTGATTTGTTTGTCTGATTTCTGATGTCTTCTTCTTGTCTAGCTGATCAGTCTGCATTCCAGACTCAGCTACTGAATTTAATTTTGCACATATCTGATGCTCTTCTCTTGCCATTTATTGTACTGTGTACATAAGATGCTAGATGCACTGCACAACCATTTTTGTAGTTGATGCATACCCTGCATCGAGTTTACTTAAACCCATGTTCATGGTTGTTCATACATTGCATCGAGTATGCTTCTCACATGTTTGCGCATGTACGCACTTTACACCGAGCTTATTCATGTGTTGCACTGAGTTTGAGTGGTTCGTTTAGTGCATATAGTCGATGCATGTGTCTAATGTCTGCATATATCCTTTGCATGACTATCAAGGAAGTCGTTCAATGCATATAGGACTGCTTTATACTGCATATCATCAAATTTGAAAAATCTGAAAAGAAATGTTTCATTGCATAGCATAATTGTTGCATCTTGGTGTCAGGGGGAGCTGAGAGTTCAGTTCAATACATTGAATCCTTTTCACTTCTCTTCATCCCCACTCAATTCATTCATATTCTTTGACATCAAATGCTCTTGGACCTTAATGCCTATTGCTATCATTTCCCTATCACCTTCACTGAACAACAGTATTGCTTCTGGTTTAGTACATTGAGCTGTGGTTATTACAATTTTTCATTTATAAGAATCACACTTGCAAATTGAAAGGAACTAAAGGTTTAACCTTTATAAATTGAAGAGTTAAGTGTCTGCACTTCAGAACTTGAAATAAAAGAAAACTGTTATAGCTCTTAATCTCTGTCTCATGGTTAGAATAGAAAAAGTTTTTCTAATGCCTGAACGTGTTAAACTGGTAATGTCTAGGAAAGGTGAATTAGAGTGCGTATTTTTTTTAAACAATCACCCTAAAAAGAAATCAGGGCAGCAGTAAATAAGAACATCAATGTAAAGAGCTGAACACTGTGACAGAGCAATGGCTGAATTGCACTGAGAAACTGTGATCTCCTCCAGAGAAGCAGGAGAATTCATAAGTCATGAAGTGCTTCAGGCTATCTCTGTTCATAGGGTCAAATCTATAGGGGGAGTCTTCACCAAGTAACTGGGGGTACTAGCCTCTGATCAAGGTGTACCCTTAATGTCAAAGGTGAAAATTGTTCCTTGTAGGTCTTGATCTAAAATAGATCTAGTAGTTTATGTCTAGTAACTGGGGGTACCTGCCTCTAATCAAGGTGTACACCTAATGTCAACAGTATAAATGCCACTGGTCTATTCACTTAGCTCACTTTCTGAAAATTAAAAGGTGAAAAACTAACTGCTGTAACCCTTTGAAATCAAAAGTCATTGAGCATAAATTATTTTTCTCAATACATATTCAAGTTTCCTTTCTTGAACTTCCATGTTTAATCACAAAGGGTATTGTTTCTGACTTATCTATTAAAACCATGTGCCCTAGATTCATTGCTATAAATGGAGTCTATAACTCTTTCTCTATGGTCAGCTGCTTTACTCTATCTTTATCACTGTTAAACCTGAATTCTTTCAAGACTATATATTGCTGACTCTTATGCTTTAACAGTTGTCTATAATCATGCTCACTTTCTGAACCAATGCTTCAACTGTTATGTAGTGACCCCTTACCTTATTCATGTTCTTTCCCTCCTATCTTCTCTACCTTTTGATTATGTCACAAGAGGAGATGTGTTTCATCCGTTCATATTCCTTTCTCAAAGGGGGAGAAACAATTCAGGGGGAGTTATACATTCAGGGGGAGAATGGGTTATTCTAAGTGAAATCTGCATGTATACTGCATTTAGCATTCATGTTGTGCCTGTTGAGTTATGGTTTTGATGATTGTTGTGATTATTAAGCTATGATTTTGATGATAACTAAACTTAATGTGTGATTAAGTGATGATAACTAAACTTGTGGTTGATTGCTCATGCTCCCGTTATCTATGTATGTTTGAGATGGCAAATGGCAACGGTTACATGGTCTTAATGCTTGGTTTGCATATCTTGGTTCTACAAGAGGTTTCAAGCCTTTATATGTTTGAATATATGGACTTGAGCTTTGATGAACACTTTTGTTCAAATCCTGATCAAATAGTTTGAAACTTGTTTGGTTGATTTTTACGCATACCATACATGCATTTGTCAAAGCAACAAGTGTTCCAATCTTATGTGTGAAATTGGGTCTCCATGTAAATCACTTCTTGAACTCTAATACATATTTCACATATCATTTTGAGCTTGCATTATGTTGATACAACTCATGAGAAACTTGCTAGAAAATTGGAATAATGGTACTTATATCTTGCTCAAACGGTTTACAATAAACTCTTGTTAATTGATTGAAATTGCCAAATGGCCAAAGGGGTTTCATACATGTACTTCATGCAATTACCACATGAATTACTGATCAAGGTTCTAATCCTTTTTTTTATGGTTTTTTAGGTCAAAACACTCAACATATATTCCCCAAGATCAAAGGAGTTTGAAGCCTCAGACTTAAATGGGTTGCAATGGAGTTCGGGGGTGAAACCTAAAAGTCTGAAGTTTAATGTAGCTGTAGGTCGACCGCCCCAGGTCGACCGCCAGCAGCGGTCGACCGCCCCAGGTCGACCAAAAATGTCAGGGATCATATTTCTACATGTTTCTCAGTAGCGGTCGACCGCCAGCTTCCACAGGTCGACCGCCAGTCCCGAGCCAACATATGTTGACTTTGTTTTCCACTTCGAGAAGAGCCATTCTCCATGGATTTCTTTAATCCTAAAGTCACCCAATCACCCACAAAATGTGGATCTGATCTGGGAGTTATCCATGGACCATTCAAGGGCTATAAAACATCTCATTGGAGCCATAAACCCTATCAATCCAAGAGATCCAAAGGGGAGGCTGTCCAAGGAGGAAGAAGAGGTACTATAGCTCCGTGAACAGTACCTCGTGCAGCAAGCTCTTCATCTACCTCCAACCCATTCAAGGTATTTCTGAAGCCATCTACCTCCAAGAAGGTGTAGAAGTAATCAAGGTTCAAAGCTACATCCATACACCTCTTCATCAACTCAAGGTGATCCAAGGGAAGAAGAAGAAAGATGCTACAAGGAAGAAGGAGCCATTCAAGCATCATCTGAAGGTACTCTAGCTCCATTTGAAGTCAGTAGTCTCAAAGGAAGAGAACAAGCTCACAAGCATCAAGAAGATACATGGATTTGTCCAAGGAAGAAGGAAGAGGTACTGTAGCTCCGTGAACAGTACCTTGTGCAGCAAGCTCTTCATCTACCTCCAACCCATTCAAGGTATTTCTGAAGCCATCTACCTCCAAGAAGGTGTAGAAGCAATCAAGGTTCAAAGCTACATCCATACACCTCTTCATCAACTCAAGGTGATCCAAGGGAAGAAGAAGAAGGATGCTACAAGGAAGAAGGAGCCATTCAAGCATCATCTGAAGGTACTCTAGCTCCATTTGAAGTCAGTAGTCTCAAAGGAAGAGAACAAGCTCACAAGCATCAAGAAGATACATGGATTTGTCCAAGGAAGAAGGAATGGTACTGTAGCTGTGAATAGTACTCCATGTAAGAAGATCTACATCAAATACAAGGCCATTCAAGCTGAGTCTCAAGCTATTCAAGTGAAGAAGGAATCAACGTGAACATCTAGAGCACACACTCAGGGAGAGCCTAAATATGGAGCTTTCTAAACTATGGTTTATTCATGTTTGTGTTTTATGCTTTATAGTTTCGTATTTGTGTTTCTTATAAACTGCAAACTCGTGTGTATGTGGATCGTTGTTGGATCCGTGGTCATGTGTGTGTGTGTTGTACTTGATTCGTGTGTGCGTAGGTCTTCTTAGATCTGCGTGGGTGTGTGGATTTATCCAGATCTTAGTGTTTGTGTTTGTGGAGTGCTGCACTTGTCGCAGCGTGTGTGTGTCTTGTTGATCCGCTTGTTGGATCGTGTTGGAGACTTCATCTCCGTGTGTGTGTGTGTTTTGGGGCATGTCCCCGTGTGTGTGGGCAGGCGTCGTCCTGCGTGTGTGGTTGGAGCGTCGTCTCCGTTTGGGGATTTATCCCCTAGTGAAGTCTCACCGGGTTTGATGAGGGGGGGACGTAGGATTACCGTCGTTGCATCCGAACCACCTTAAAAATCGCTGTGCAGTGTGGTTTGAATTGTGTGGTTTGATCCATTTCCTCTACCTCCATTCTAAGTGAGTGTTTGTGTTTATTGTTGTTCTGGATTTATCTTCGTATATCTTGCATTATCTATACTATCATCAATTGAGTTTGATAAATCCAATCTGTGTACTAATAGTTTTGAATCCCTAAACTAGCATTCTATCACATATTTTATAAAAGGCCAAAAGTTTCCTTAAAATTTGTAAACACCCAATTCACCCCCTTCTTGGGTGTCATTGATCGCGGGACTTCAATTGGTATCAGAGCCAAGGCTCTAATTTCATAGATCTAACAATCTAGAGTGATCAGATCAATGACTACCATTATGTATACTTTGAATTCTCCACCGGTGTTTGATGGTTGTAATTTCGATTTGTGGTTAGGTAGAATGTGCAGTCTTGTCAACTCATATGACCCTAAGCTATGGATTCATATGGTCCTTATGAGTTGCCTAAGGATAAAAATGTTTGGACTGAAAATCAAAAGCTTAAACATGAATAAAATTGTTTGGTGTTAAAGTGGCTAACTGCTGTTGTTGATTCTAATTATTTCCCCATTATTTCCCATTACAGATCCGCGAAAGATATCTTGGATGGCCTAACCAAAATTCGAGAAGAGGATGGAGACCAATGTCTTGTGGTAGGGACGAGTGAACAAAGGAGTGATCAGCCAAGTGGATCAAGCTCATCAAGTGGATCAAGCTCAAAGGTAAATTATGATTCTGATAATGAAGATGAATTTAGCTATGAAGATTTGCTGAATGCATATGATGAGCTTGCTGAAAAGTACAAGAAAGTTAAGTCTGAAAATAAAAAATTGAAAAATAAATCTGAACATGCTTTTCTTGAGAATGCTTCTTGTGATAAATGCTCGAAACTTGAAAAGGAGATTAGTGTTTTGTTAATTCAGAACTCCTTACTTGAAAGCAATGTGAAAAATCTTGAAAAACTTCAAAAAAAAAATTCTTCATGTAATAAATGCTTGGAATTCAAAATAGAAAATGAATCTCTTATGACTGACATCAAAAACCATGAAGAAGTCATTTCATGCATGAGAAAAGAAAATAAAGGATTGAAACAGTTGAATAATGTCATTTCTGAAAGATTGCTTATTTTTGAAAAAGGGGAAAGTTTGCTTGTTGATGAATGTGAAAAGGTGAATGTGTTGGAACAAGAAGTGGAAAACCACAAAACCATCAATACACATTTGAATGAAAAAATCAATTCTTGTGAAAATGTGATTGTTTCCTATGAATTGCACATTTCATCACTTGAAAAAGAAATCTCTGACTTGAATGTTTCATTGTCTAGATTTGTGGATGGTCAAAATAACCTAGATAAATTGCTAGGAATGAAAGTAAACTTTCAAAGAGAGGGGCTGGGCTATAATCCTGTGAACAAAAAGAAGTTTAAAAATAAAGTTTATACATCCTTTGTGCACAATTCAAACATAGCTAGCACATCAAATGAGAATCTGAAAAAGAAAAATCATGTTGCACACACACATGGATCCACAAAGAAAATTAATTTGCATCAAAAATCTAAAAATGCTGCTAGTACACCCATGCATGTTAAACATATTTCTGTCACACACACACAACCACTTAGAAAGAAACGCTCATGTTTTTACTGTGGTAAATCTGGACATGCCATGCATGATTGTTTCATTGTAAAGAATGATGATTTGAAAGCATGCAAGAAAATAAATGTTTTCAAAAATGCAAAAAAGGTTTCATTTGGGAGAAATGGATTTGAGAATTCTTATGTTCATGCTAAAAGACCACATGAGAAAATGGCTTCTGTGCGATGTTTCTATTGTGGTGAATCTGGGCATACTAAGTATGATTGTGAGTTGATGCATAGTTGTCCTTTGATGAAAAATGATAATTTGAATACTGTCAAAAAGTGGAAACCATGTGCAAATGTTGCTGCTAACCCACAAGGACCCAAAAGGATTTGGGTACCTAAGAATGGCAAATGAGAAATTTATTTTGCAGGTGTGCCTTGGGAATGTAAAGCATGAAATCTGTTTTCATCAATAAGGTAAGGCACACAGGTCAAGTGGCATAAATTAGGTTGGAAGAAAAATCAAAAACTGAATTCGAAGATCAGGTGATATCCCTCCTACCTTTGTAGTGACTCTATCATGTTTTAACTCACTTTGTGTCATATAGTCATGTAATCTTGCATATGTCTGCACATGCATTTCATTCATAGTTGTTTGCATATTTATGCCCATATCACTTGTCATATAGCATCTTGTTGAAGTGGAGTTTTGAAACCGTCAATAAATCTCACTGCATTAATTGAGTTTGCATAAGCTTTCACATACTGTCAAGCATAAATTGAATATTGTGAATTCATGTCATAATGCATAGCAATCCTCCTACCTTCACCACCCTTGACTACATAGTATATCAAATGGTGACATGTGGAAGGGTAGGTTACGCCTGTCTGAAAGCTATCACTACGCGTGAGGTGATCTTCAGATCTAAGTTCTCCGCCCGGTACTATGAGTCAATCAGTCACAGGCTGCACATGGAATTAGATTTTTACTGAGCATATCACACTCATGCACACATTGAAGGGGAGTCATCAGATTCGTCATATGGGCTTTATGTTTAAGTTCACACATGAGTCATGCATTGCATCTAGAGCTGTCTAGGACATGTTGGTTGTTAAAATAATTTATCATGCCATTGTCAATAAATTTGAATCGAAATTGACAACTCAAGTCCTCTTGTCCTTGGATGTAGATTACACTCCCAAAATCCAAATGATGCAGGGCTAGTCATGGCCAAGCTTGAGTCAATGAAAGGAATATCTTGCAAGGATGAAAATGATGAGAACCCTATCAATTTGTTACAAGAAGATGGGATACTTTGTGTAGAACAATCTCCAGGATCGACTTAAGCACAAGCTGGTGAAAGTCCTTGTACGTGCTAAAGCAAGTATCCAGGGCATGGTATGAAAAGCCCACATCTTTTTATTGAGAACAGGTTAAATAGGTAAAGTTGATCAACCATTTTTCATGAGAAAATCAGGTAAAGTCTTTTTAGGGGTTCATACATATGTGATTAATACCATCTCTAGAACTACTAATAATACTTTATATGATTATTTTGCAGAGATTGTGCAAGTATATTTTAAAATAATCTCAATGAGTAAATTGAATTCACTCTTCTTTGGATTGCAGGTGGAAGGCTTGGAAGAAAATAGATTCACAAGGCAAAGGTAAGAAAGTAAAATCTGAAATATCAACCCTCGTGAGGTTTGTGATTTTAGTGATTGAAGGCTTCCAATCTTGTCTCTTGAACTAAGGTAATTCAACCTTGTCAATTCATGCAATGACCATCTTTGTCACTTGGTGACACTCTCAAGTGACAGGTATTGATTCTAAAAATTTGAATTGTCATTTATCAGCATGTTGTGATGAATGTGCCTAATTGATTGAATCAAATTAAAAATCTTGAAGGATGTGTATGAAGTGGTTGCACATTGAATATTCTCAATTTGAATTGCATGATCACACTTGAATTGAATTATATATATGGTATATCAAATGGCGTCTGTGAAAAAGTGGATTATGTCCACTTGGAAGCATTCCCTATGCGTTGAGCTGGGTCTTCGGACTAAAATCTCCGCCTAGTACCAGATCTTAAAAATTGGGATTGGTTGATGTGTAAATGAATTCTTGAGCTGAGCTATGTAAATTGAAACCATGCTTGTGATTAAATGATTCATACATTTGGTTGTTGAATGAATTCTTATTTCAAAACTTGTGAAATGCTCTTGAAAATCTATTTTTAAACAATTCTGAAAATTTGGTTCCATTGCTTAATTTTGAGCATTTATGCACCCTTTTTCATAAAGGCCATGTCATGAAAAATGTTGTTGACACATTAATATAATGTGAATGCCCTAATGTGAAATTTGCCTCTAGGTTTGAAGATCAAGCCCTCCTATACTACATTTGCATCTTGCATCACATGCTCATCTAGGCATAGGTTACACGCATTAGAATGAATTCATGCATTAGCTGAAGTTAGTTCATTCATTTGGTATCAGAAGTTTTGCACCACATTGCATTCTATCTTGGCATGTTCCATTTCATTACTATATGATCAAGTTGCATTGCATCAGTACTCATGCATTAGCTGCATTCACTTCATTCAATTGGTATCGATTTGTTTGGCATCAGTTGCACATGTGCATTGCATGTTGCATACATTCCCTCTGTGTGCTTGTTTGATATTATATGCTATTCACCCATCCCTTGGCATTTCGATGGCCTTATGTCTTCTTGATAAATAATACTGCATTTGAGTCATTATTGGAGTGTTTCATGTCGTACACTCTGGGAGAGTTTATATTTCTTAAGTGCATCTATTTAGGGGGAGTTGCACTGTTATGTATTCATGATATTTTCAGTATACATGCTGAATCAAATTCGCACACTTCATGCACAAAATGTGAAAATGAGTGTTAAAGATAAGGATATATGAATTTCTTTTCAACACTCTCGAGTTGTTAAACTTACTGCATGAATGTTGAAGAGATAGTTGAGGAAAAAGCTGCCTACCCATCCTTGTTGAAAAATCTGAGATGAAAATGAAAGATAGAGCAATGCTTAGTCTCACTGAGTAAATTGGGCACGTGTCACCTGAGACGTGATGTGGTTCATATCTGAAAAGTGTTGACTAGTATCTCTGTTCAAAATGATGTGAAATGGTTCAGTATTCTGAGTAACCGGGGATTCTGGCATGTGCTACATGCGTCTACTCGTGTAAAAAGAAATTATTTGAACCTGATCACTCTTGAAAAATTCTGACTCTCATGTGATATTGGTTGAGTTGAAAAATGATGGTGAAAACTCATTGTGGTAGAGCGTAGCCTCCAATACGTTGTTCTCAAAATAAAAGTACAGTCTGTAAAATGTCTCCTTGTGTTGATCTGAAAATCTGAATATCCATATTGTAACTATCATTTTTCATGTTACTCACTTACACAACTGAAAATTTGATTTAATATGTATTCAGAAAATTGATTGACTGCTTTAGCAATTGCATGAATCTCCTATATGATTGCACAATCTCCCATGTGCTACACATGTGCATTCCGGTTAGCATGACTCTCTTGCATCTTTCTTATACACATTCTCTTCTTATATATGTACAGGGGAGATTACATGTATGTTTATATGTAACTGTTTGGTTGCATTGTGTGCACTTCATGAGTCACCATTTGCATGTGTTTCATTTCATGCATTTCAAACCAAAATATAAAAATTAGAAATTTTGAAAATCAAAGAAAATCCTTTTGATATGTCATCCTGCTCTTGTTTGTTGTGAAAATTTGACATGGGATCTAGCTCTTGTATGCTATCATGTTGAACACCTCATCTTGTGAACATCTTCCTCCACTGGTTCATATCCTTGAGGCCAATCACCACCTTCAATTGGTATCAATACATGCTTGACTGTATTTGCTTTGGATGGTTTCATATTGATTTGTGAGAATAATCACCAATTGATTTCTTCTTATTGGAATCATATTACTTTGTTCATCCATGATTTGCCCTTGCTTCTTCTGATTTGATAAGATAGGCTATTGATGTTTCAAAGGGAGATAAGCTTGTTGATATTGTTGATCATGTCACAGGGGGAGAAAGATTTACATTATCCCACTTTTTGATTATGTCAAAGGGGGAGAAAAATTGATGATTGTGTGTGACAAGGGAAGGGGAGAAGAACATATGTGCTATTCTTTTGTATCCACTCTGGTGTATCATCACTAATAAATTTCTCATCAAGTTTGTCATCATCAATAAGTTTGTCATCATCAAAAAGGGGGAGATTGTTGAGTTATGGTTTTCATGATTGTTGTGATTGTTAAGTTATAGTTTTGATGATAACTAAACTTAATGTGTGATTAAGTGGTGATAACTAAACTTGTTGTTGATTGCTCATGCTCCTGTTATCTATGTATGTTTGAGATGGCAAATGGCAACGGTTACATGGTCTTAATGCTTGGTTTGCATATCTTGGTTCTACAAGAGGTTTCAAGCCTTTATATGTTTGAACATATGGACTTGAGCTTTGATGAACACTTTTGTTCAAATCCTGATCAAATAGTTTGAAACTTGTTTGGTTGATTTTTACGCATACCATACATGCATTTGTCAAAGCAACAAGTGTTCCAATCTTATATGTGAAATTGGGTCTCAATGTAAATCACTTCTTGAACTCTAATACATATTTCACATATCATTTTGAGTTTGCATTATGTTGAAACAACTCATGAGAAACTTGCTTGAAAATTGGAATAATGGTACTTATATCTTGCTCAAATGGTTTACAATAAGCTCTTGTTAATTGATTGAAATTACCAAATGGCCAAAGGGGTTTCATACATGTACTTCATGCAATTACCACATGAATTATTGATCAATGTTCTAATCCTTTTTTCTATGGTTTTGTAGGTCAAAACACTCAACATATATTCCCCAAGATCAAAGGAGTTTGAAGCCTCAGACTTAAATGGGTTGCAATGGAGTTCGAGGGTGAAACCAAAAAGTCTGAAGTTTACTGTAGCTGTAGGTCGACCGCCCCAGGTCGACTGAAAATGCCAGGGATCATATTTCTACAGGTTTCTCAGTAGCGGTCGACTGCCAGCTTCCACAGGTCGACCGCCAGTCCCGAGCCAACATATGTTGACTTTATTTTCCACTTCGAGAAGAGCCATTCTCCATGGATTTCTTTAATCCTAAAGTCACCCAATCACCCACAAAATGTGGATCTGGTCTGGGGGTTGTCCATGGACCATTCAAGGGCTATAAAACATCTCATTGGAGCCATAAACCCTATCAATCCAAGAGATCCAAAGGGGAGGCTATCCAAGGAGGAAGAAGAGGTACTGTAGCTCCGTGAATAGTACCTCGTGCAGCAAGCTCTTCATCTACCTCCAACCCATTCAAGGTATTTCTGAAGCCATCTACCTCCAAGAAGGTGTAGAAGCAATCAAGGTTCAAAGCTACATCCATACACCTCTTCATCAACTCAAGGTGATTCAAGGGAAGAAGAAGAAGGATGCTACAAGGAAGAAGGAGCCATTCAAGCATCATCTGAAGGTACTCTAGCTCCATTTGAAGTCAGTAGTCTCAAAGGAAGAGAACAAGCTCACAAGCATCAAGAAGATACACGGATTTGTCCAAGGAAGAAGGAAGAGGTACTGTAGCTCCGTGAACAGTATCTCGTGCAGCGAGCTCTTCATCTACCACCAACCCATTCAAGGTATTTCTGAAGCCATCTACCTCCATGAAGGTGTAGAAGCAATCAAGGTTCAAAGCTACATCCATACACCTCTTCATCAACTCAAGGTGATCCAAGGGAAGAAGAAGAAGGATGCTACAAGGAAGAAGGAGCCATTCAAGCATCATCTGAAGGTACTCTAGCTCCATTTGAAGTCAGTAGTCTCAAAGGAAGAGAACAAGCTCACAAGCATCAAGAAGATACATGGATTTGTCCAAGGAAGAAGGAAGGGTACTGTAGCCATGAATAGTACTCCATGTAAGAAGATCTACATCAAATACAAGGCCATTCAAGCTGAGTCTCAAGCTATTCAAGTGAAGAAGGAATCAACGCGAACATCCAGAGCACACACTCAGGGAGAGCCTAAATCAGGAGCTTTCTAAACTATGGTTTATTCATGTTTGTGTTTTGTGCTTTATAGTTTCATATTTGTGTTTCTTATAAACTGCAAACTCGTGTGTGTGTGTGGATCGTTGTTGGATCTGTGGTCGTGTGTGTGTGTGTCGTACTTGATTCGTGTGTGCGTAGGTCTTCTTAGATCTGCGTGTGTGTGTGGATTTATCCAGATCTTAGTGTTTGTGTTTGTGGAGTGCTGCACTTGTCGCAACGTGTGTGTGTCTTGTTGATCCGCTTGTTGGATCGTGTTGGAGACTTCGTCTCCGTGTGTGTGTGTGTTTTGGGGCGTGTCCCCGTGTGTGTGGGCAGGCGTCGTCCTGCGTGTGTGGTTGGAGCGTCATCTCCGTTTGGGGATTTATCCTCGAGTGAAGCCTCACCGGGTTTGGTGAGGGGTGGACGTAGGATTGCCGTCGTTGCATTCGAACCACCTTAAAAATCGCTGTACAGTGTGGTTTGAATTGTGTGGTTTGATCCATTTCCTCTACCCCCATTCTAAGTGAGTGTTTGTGTTTATTGTTGTTCTGGATTTATCTTCGTATATCTTGCATTATCTATACTATCATTAATTGAGTTTGATAAATCCAATCTGTGTACTAATAGTTTTGAATCCCTAAACTAGTATTCTATCACATATTTTATAAAAGGCCAAAAGTTTCCTTAAATTTTGTAAACACCCAATTCACCCCCCTCTTTGGTGTCATTGATCGCGGGACTTCAGTGCCATTAAGGGAGAGAGAGAGCCTTTCATGTCTTAGTCAAAGGGGGAGACTTTCATTCAATCGTTGCATGCATATTTGTATTTCTCATCTCAAACTATTTTATTTTTGATGAAGTCAAAGGGGGAGAATAGTTTGACATGAGTCAGTGTGACTCATAGTGTTGCCATCATCAAAAAGGGGGAGATTGTTGTGCCCCTGTGATTTTGATGATAGCAAACACTATGAGTCAGCATTGCATATCATGAACATCTCTATCTAAATGAAAGTCCTGCTTGAGCATATAGGAAGTATGTACATCGTCTGCTCTCCATGCAAATGCAAAGTTTGTACAGCTAGTGCATCTCTTGATTTAAAGTCCATACATTGTCTGCCCGCACACACAAGTCCATACATTGCTTTGCAGCATGCACGCACGCAGAGTCTATACATTCTCAGCTGATATGTTTATGTTGTAGTTCAGCAAGTCTGTACATGTTGGTGCATGTGATAAGCCAATGCATTTCATGTCTCGTGCATATCCGTCTCACTTAGCGTCTCTGTGCATACCTTAAGGTCGATGCATATGGTGAGCATCTAGTCAGTGCATGTTTAGGTCTCATGCTATATTACAAAGTCTGTACATTCCTTGTGCATGCATCGTTTCTCAAAGTCTGTACAGCCCGTGGTCGCAAGACCAAGTCTGTACATCGTCTTGTGGGTGCATCGTTTCGCAAAGTCTGTACATCGTCCAGTTGCACCCCACACAGCTTAGCAAGTCTATACATCCGTTAGCTCAGCTCGTGGTTTAGTCAGTGCATCCATGCATACATAAGTCTGTACATTCGTTGTTTCATGCATATACAATATCTACACAGTCTTTGCTGTGATGTCCGTGCGTCAGTTAAGCAAGTCTATACAGACTTGCTCCATGCGTTAGTTAAGCAACTCTATACATGATGCATTGGTTCTTAAGTGCTAGGTTGTAAGTTTGTACATTCTTCTGCTTCAGGCACGCAAAGTCTGTACATCATCTTGGCACAAATAAAGTCAGTACAGAGTTTGCCTAGTCTGCATCAGTTCAAAGTCTGTACATCGTTTAGTGCATTACATGCATTCATCAAGAGTCTGTACACTCGGTGTCTGCATCTCATGAATTCCAAGTCTGTACACTTTTTGTCTGCATCACAAGCATTCAAGTCTATACACTCTTTGTGTATGCATTACATGCATTCAAAGTCTGTACACTCATGAATGAAATGTCCGTGCATTCATTCTCGTTGTACATACTTTCTCATATATGCACACTGCATTTGGTGCATCAAGTCTGTATAGGGTATGCTCATTTATCAAACTTCTCGATGCATTCTTTCTTTCCTGTAAGATAAATCCACACTGATAACAAGTCTATTTTATTACAGGGCTGCTGCTCAAGGAGCCTAATGAGGGCACGTGATCCAAGAGTGGAGATGGCTCAGGAACGTAACACGTGGAATGCAGTGTGTAAAATGATGCCACGTGGTCTAGGCTCTCTGGGCGGGAATCTGGAAACCGGTCGCCCACCTCTCTGCTGCTATATATATGAAGCTTCTTCCTCTGAAGAAGTTTTTGATCGAAGCAGGGAAGCATATCTGAAAGAGCAGAAGCAGAGAGAGAGAGAGCCTGCATGATCCAGAAGAAGAAAAAGAGTGAAGAAGAGAAAGAGAGAAGAAGCAGAAGTGAAAGAGAAAGAAAGAGAGACAGAGAGCTCGTGAAGAAGAAGAAGAGAAGAATTCTTCGAAGTGGTGCTATCTGTTGGCTCTTGGATCAGATCCAGACCAACTTGCTCCTTAAGAGCTAGTTTGTGCTTTATCGTATACAGCTTTATGTTGTTGACTTGTTTCCCGTTTTGTGTTTTCTTTTCAAACCTTTCTTCAAGCTGTTTGCCAGCAGTGCAAGCTATGATGCACAGCGGCGAGGTGGATACCTCGGACGGCTAAGCTGTATTGCCCAGCGGAGCAAGCTGTGAAGCTCAGCGTTTGCAGTGGAGGATTCCACAGGTCGGGTTAAGCTGTAGTCCCCAGCGGTCGGGTTAAGCTGTAATCCCCAGTGGTCAAGCTGTGAGTCAGTGGATGGCTAAGCTGTATTGTCCAGCGGAAGCAAGTTGTGATGCTCAGCTGATGTAGGCAAGCTGTGAGGCCCAGCAGTTCAAGCTGTTAGTCAGCGGAATCCACACTCTAGTTGGAGTGTGGGGTGGACGTAGGTCTGGAGGACCAAACCACCTAAAAAATCCTCTGTGCAGTGGTTTGATTTGTTTAATTCTGCTTCCGCTAGATGAATGTTTAGGCGCGCTATACATATTTGCACATTGGTTCAAAAGAGAATTTGATTAGTTCTTCAGATTGTCTAGTTTTGTCTAGTTAGCATTCTAGATTCTTAATTGAGTGAAATTTTTAAGGGAGGGATTCATTCACCCCCCTCTGAATCCATCGCACCGGTCCCAACACTTGGTATCAGAGCGGGTGTCTGCATAGAAGGTCCAACGACCTACAGATATCATCCTGTTGTATTCGGTGCTATTTCGCTTCTAGTACATTTCTTGTCAATTGTTCTGTGCACTGAATCTGTTTGCCATCTGTCCAAATGGCTCGTCCTCTGGTTTATGATAGTTCTAACTTCAATAGTTGGTTAGGCGGCCTATTTGTCTTTGTGAATTCCATTGACCCCAATCTATGGAATTTAGTTTCAAAAGGCCCATACCAATTACCTCATGATGAGACCAAGTGGTCTAGAGAGGACAGAATAAAGAACCGTGATAATGTCATAGTTCTTAATATCTTGAGAGCTGCAATTAATACTGATATATATCTTTTGTTCTCAGGTGCACTTCTGGAAAAGAGATATATGACAGAGTCATTTCTGCTCATAACAAACATGAGGACAGCTGCATGATGGCCAACCAGAATGTTCATAACTCTGATCAACAGCGAGAGGATCAATGCTTGATGGCAAACCGGGGAAATGATGATGAGGAAGCCTCATCCAAGGTAAGCTCTAGATCGAAGAGATTTCAATTGATGATTTATGGAATATCAATGAAGAACTTACTGAAAGATGTTAGAAATTAAAATCTGAAAAGAGAAAATTGAGAAAAGAAATGCTGCATGAAATCGGAAGTATGAAAGTGGAAAATGAAAACCTAAAGTCAGATATGAACAGAAAAGAAAATGAAATGAAACACTTGAAGTCTGAGAATGAGAGTTTAAGGAATAGACTCATCAAAGAAAATGATTCTTGCAATGAATGTGCTGTTCTCAGATATTTGGTTAATGATATAGATTATGATGATAATTTGCAAAAGGAATTAATCAAATCCCTGAAAGAGGAAAACAAATTATTATTGGAAAAGAAAATTGAGGTTGAAGAAAGTAAAGAAAAACTGTTTAAAGAAAATGGTTACTTGAAAGATCAAAACAAGAAACTGATGGTTTTGAACATTGTGCTTTCTGAAAAATTGATGGACATTGAAAAAGGTAAGGCAATTTTGATTGACAAAGAAGCTAATGAGAACTTGAAGATATTGCAGGAAAATAAAATTTGAAAAGACTCAATGATGGTTTGCATAATCAAATAATCTCATGTGAAGATGACATTGTGTTATTGCAAACTGAAATTGATGATCTAAAAGCTTCTATGTCTTAATTTGTGAAAGGAATGGACAATTTGAATAAGGTCCTTGGAGCGAATGTGAATTTTCAGAAGGAGGCTGAGAAGGTTGATAGAGACAAATTTAAAACTATTTTTGTTAAATGTTTAGAACAAGAAAAGTGTTCCTCATTTGTTTTCAAATCCACTGCTCAGAGAATCGAAAATGAGGACAAATAATTGCAAAGGGGAAGAAATCAGAAAAGGTTTGGAAGTAAAAGGAAAGCTAACATCTCATCTGATGATGTAAATGGTTCTTCTGACTCTATTAGATGTCATGATTGAGTGCATGGTGCAAAACATGTTTCCACTCAGTCACATGCACACACAAAGAACAACTCATGTTATTACTGTGGCATATCAGGTCATCATATGCATGAGTGTAGAATAATGATTCGAGATGAATTAAGCATTAAGTTTATTTATGAAGAATCTCGTGCATCTAATAGAAAGAAGAAAATCAATTGTTTCTGTTGTGGAAAGATAGGACACACCTATGCACTGTGCTGGCATGCACCGGGAGGCAAACGCACTGCTAAATCTGTTAAATTCCCAGTCCAACAGAATAATTTTAGGAATAAAACTAATCGCATGAAAAAGATATTTATTTGTTTCAATTGTGGAAAACCTGGCCACAAAGCCTCTGAGTGCAGGGTGGCAGGGTTCAGAAAACAAAATGCTCATGCACATAACAGAAGTTTTAATGTTCATGCACATAAATTTAATGCTCACAATAAGGTGCATAAAAGGAACTTAAATTCTATTAGTTATCATTACCATGGTAAGTCTGGACATCCCTTGTCCAATTGCAATTTGATGGGCTATGATGACAGCGTTGTCTGCAAAAGTTGATGGGCTATGATGCCCCGATAATATTACTCCCGGGCTAGTGGTCCGGCTAACTCGAGTCATCAGTCCGAGCGGTCAGCGGCCAGCTCGAGGCGAGCGGTAGGCACGCGGTTCTTGTTGGATATTGTATTTTGATGATGACAAACACTATGACTCATATGTGTATGATGTCATATGTGTCTGGACATAAGAATTCTACGCATTTGTCTCCTGCTTTGTTTTGATGATTGGCAAACATGATTGACAACATGATAGGTAATAATTCCTTTTACTTTTTAGTCCTTTGATTTTGATAAATATTGAGTCTCAGAAATGATAGCATTTCATAAGTCAATGTACATGCATTTCACTTAAAATATGTCTGTGCATAGTTTGTCTCTCGAGTACATACGATGTGCATCCTTCGTTGATCAAGTTAATAACGTATGTGCATTGTTTATGCCTATTGCATATAGAGTCTGTGCATACTACATTGTCTGGTACACAACGTCGGTGCACATTTCAGATTTCTGCACATAATGGTCTGTGCATATGTTTACCTTAATACATAACGTCGGTGCATGTTTTGCATCGCACACATTAAGGTCTGTGCATATCTTTTGTTAGGCAGAACATAGTCGATGCAAGTTCCTGTAGTCAGTTCATATAGGTCTGTGCAAAGGTAGAATTGTTCATGATAAAGTCAATGCATATCACTGTAGCTTGCATATAGGTCAATGCACGTTACAGTAGCAAGTCGGTGCAAGTTTGATGTAAGCATATGGGGTCGGTGCATTATTTTTGTCTCTTCGTTAAACTAGGTTAATGCAATGCCTTCTCTACACAAGCACGGTCGGTGCAATGTTTGGTTTCAAAGGCAAACGGTCGGTGGACACTTCATTTATGGCAGATGAGGTCTGTACACATCTCATCAAACAGGTCTGTGCATACTTTGCATATACCACATTAGGTCTATCCATACTTTCTCATATGTGCATCATGGTCTGTGCATACTTCCTATATGCACATCAAAGTCTGTGCATACATGTTTACAAAGGTTTGTGCACATGTGTCCATGCATGCATAAGTCAGTGCATTATGTTCATCGTGCATATAATGTCTGTGCACGTTTTCTTGTTGAACGTACAAGAAGGTCTGTGCACATCTTGCATTGATTTAATATGTCGGTATAGGTCATGCCATTGGCTTAGAAGGGTCTGTGCATATATGCTGTGTTTGCTTGGAATGTCTGTGCATACCCCATTTCATGCCAAATCAAACTCGGTGCATCTTTTCTCTTAACTAATCCTTATCTGAATTATAGGGTAAAGCACGTGTACCAAGTAAGCTCATGATTGAGCACGTGTTCCAAGGCAAATACGTCCAGAGGATTCTGCCACGCGGATATGCTCACATATCTTCTCCTGACGCGTGTCTTCTCCAAAAAGGTGGGAGCGAGCTCTCCACACGTCCAATGTGTGAGCTCATGGGGGCCTAAAGACAGAAGACACACACATATATATGAGCCCCTTTCTGAAGAAAAAGAGGATCGGAAGATTGATAAAAAGAGTGAGAAGCCCTTAAGAAAAGATAGAGCAACGTGAAGAGAGCCAGAGTGAGAGAGGAGAAGCTAGAAGGAGATAAAAAGATCAAAAGTTTTAGATCGGAGAGAGTTTCAGAGGATTGGTTTATGTTATTGACTCGTGGATCAAGTCCAGAGTCAATCTGCTCATTGAGAGCTACATTGCTATTTTTCGTCTTTCATTTTTATTTTTATGAACTCTGCCAAGTTGTGTGTCAGCATGCGAGGGTGAGTCCTCGGTCAGCCAAGCTGTAAAGCTCAGCGGTAGCAAGCTGTGTGGCTCAGCGGTCTGGGATTTTATCCCCAAAGCTGTGGATCAGCGATTTGTAGGGATCTAATCCCCGAAGCTGTGGATCATCAGATTAAAGTTGTGAATCGGCAGTAATCCACACTCAGTCTGAGTGTGGGGTGGATGTAGGTGAAAGCTGAACCACCTAAAACTCCTGGTGTCTCTATGTGTTTGATTTTGCTCTTGTTGCTCGTGTGCGCATCATGTTTACTTATTTCTCGCTTAGATGAATGCATAAGATTGTTTAGTGAGATCTGCTTTATCGATTGCTTCATAGCAGAACCGTTAATTCCACTGTCTTTTCTTACTTGTATTTTTAAGGGGCAAATCTATTCACCCCCCCTCTAGATCTTAGTGTCCATCCGTGTCCAACAAGTGGTATCAGAGCCTAACTCTCCCTTAGGGCCTCACATCTCGAAGAGAATCGTCATGGATGCTAGAGGTGTTGTCGCTGAGGGCCACTCAACCAGCAAGCCACCATTCTTTAATGGTAGCGATTACGCCTACTGGAAGAATATGATGCAAGTGTTTCTTCGTGCTAAGGATTATGAGATCTGGAAGGTCGTGAGTAAAGGTCCATTTGCTTTACCTCCAGATGAGGAATTCTGGACTAAGGAGCACATCTGAAAGTCCACTCTGAATTGGGGAGCCATAAATGATATACAGTGTGCTCTCCATCCCACAGAATTCTCCAGAGTTTCTTCTTGCATCACCGCTAAGGAGATGTGGGACAAATTGGAGATCATTTATGAAGGGACATCTCAGGTTAGAGAGACGAAGGCGAACATGTTAGTCTTTGAGTATGAGGCTTTCAAAATGAAGCTTGAGGAGTCCACATTTGAAATGTATGCTCGGTTGAATGTGATTATGAACATTTTGAGGAGTCTAGGAAAGGTCTACAGTGACCATGAGCTGGTAAGAAAGATGTTGAGGTCCCTGATACCCGTATGGCACACGAAGGCCACTGTAGTTGAAGAGTCTAGGGACCTAGCTAAAACCACTGTGGATGAGCTCATTGGTTCCCTCATGACATATGAGCTGAACCTAAAGAAAATTGATGAATCTGAGAAGAGAAGGAAACCCCTAGCTCTTAAAGCAAATTCTGGCAAAGGGTCATCAAGTGAATGTAGTTGTACTAGTTTTGAGGATGATAAGGATGAGTTTGCTATGTTTACCAGGAACTTCAAGAATTCCTGAGGAAAGAAGGGAAAGGGCTGAGAAGAAAATATTTCTATGGAAAAAGACAGCCTAAACATAAATTTGAATCTTTGAATAAATCTGATGCCATTGTTTGCTATAATTACAGGAAGGCAGGGCATCTCAAAGCAGACTGTCCTGAGCTCAAGGACAAACAGCCCAGGTTGAAAAACAAAATGGGGAAAGCTATGATCAGCACCTGGAGCGATGAAGAAGAAGAAAGTCAGAGCTGCTCCTCTGACAGTGAAGAAGAAGAAAGAATCTGCCTGATGGCTAACCGCGATGATCAGGTAACTTCCCCTTTCGATAATTTTACACAGAGTGAATGGGAAGATGCCTATGCTGAAATTTTAGAAAAATATGCAGATATGCGTAGGGAGAACAAACATTTAAAAAGAAAAATGAATTCATTAATCAATGATACTTCCTTGTTTGATAAACTTGCATGTCTGCAAACTAAAAATTCAGAACTGAAAAACTCCCTGAATGAAGCTGAAGGTAGCATAAGCATTATAAATGATTTGAAGAATGAAAATGAGAACTTGCTAAAAACCATTGATGAACTTAAAATGAAAATTCTTGAATTTCAGAAAGAAACAAAAATTACTACTGAGAAATATGAAGCTGTCAATGGTGTAAAGAATGAGTTGAGAAAGTCAATAGAAAAATTAGAAAAATAAAACAAAGAAAAATAAAACTCCCTTGAAGGCATGGTACAAGGCACAGAAAATCTGAATGCTATCTTGAGAACTAAAGGCAATTTCAGAAAGAAGGGTTGGGTTGAAACCCAACTAATAAGGTAAGGTTCGATGTGAGAACCACCTCATTTTTGGCAGAAAAGGGGACATTTCAACCCCTAATAAATATGACTTCTAGAGAAAATTAGGATAAGAATAAAACTAAAAACATTGAGAAAACTAAGCCCAATGCCAAGGACAAGGGCAAAGGCAAAGAGAAGGTGGAAGTGTCCGGGGAATCATGCTCATATAGTCCCACACATTAGACCAAAAGCCAGGGTAGGAGTCAGTCTGCCAAAGCTAAGGTCCAAGGAAATCCCAAGGCCAAAACTACCAAACCCACTCAAAAAAGTCCAGGTAGAGGCGCCTTTGGTAAAGGCCACTATCAAAATGCTCCTAATCATTTTACACTCTACAACTCCTATCACTAGCCAACTTGGAAAGGCCAAGGTTACATGAAGCCTATGCAGCACTTCCAAAACTATCATTCCATTCAGACATATCGGTTTCATCCATGGAACTCCTATAGGCAGACTAGGCACACAAATTTCTGGAACCCAAACTCATATGGCTCTATCAATGTCATGCCTAGACAGGCTAGGGTCTATAGTGCACCCACTACTCCCAATGCCTATTGGACTAACTTCTGGCAAAGAAACTTTCAGAACAATTTTAAAAAGCTGAAAAAGGCCACATCTCAGAAACAGTCTTCGAATAATGAAAGTGGGAAGAAAAAGCAGAACAAACAGATTAAAAAGGAATCCACAATTGTCATGAAAAAGTCAAATCAAATGTGGATACCAAAACATCTTGTTTCTAGTCTGTATGAAATTAATATTTTTTTAGGACTCAAGAAACTCTGGGTTCCAAATCATTCTACTTGATCTCCTTGCAGGTATGCCTGGCAGCCAGTCATAACAAGTGGTATCTAGATAGTGGCTGTTCCAGGCACATGACCGGAGATAAAGCATAATTCAACATGTTGGTAAAGAAAGATGCTAGTCTTGTCTCTTTTGGAGGTAATACTAAGGGAAAAATAATTGGCTAAGGAAAAGTTGGTAAGTGTTCCTCCTATTTTATTGAAGAAGTTCTGTTAGTTGAAGGTTTGGCTTATAACCTTCTTAGCATTAGTCAATTATGTGACAAAGGGCATAAAGTTGTTTTTGATTCTCTTGCATGCACCATCTTTGAACCCAATTCTAATTCGGTTAAATTTATTGGTAAGAGAATCAATAACATTTATATGGTAGATTTAGATGATGTAGCACACTCTAATCTTTGTCTTAGTGTCAATAAAGATGACCTAGCCTACCTGTGGCATCGTAGATTAGGTCATGCTAGTTATAGTGTGCTTCATAAATTACATAAGCATTGCATGGTTAAAGGACTCCCTGAAATTTCATTCAAAGATGATAATAAAATTTGTGAGGCATGCACCCAGTGTAAACAGACTAGAAAATCATTTAAATCTAGATCTGAAAACCTATCTTCAAAACCCTATGAGATAATTTATATGGATTTATTTGGACCCACTAGATCGATTAACTTATCAGGGAAAAGTTATGGTTTTGTACTTGTTGATGACTTTTCTAGATACACATGGGTCTTTTACTTGTCTCATAAAAATGAAGCCTTTGAGGAATTTCAGGAGTTCTTTTTCAAAATAAAACAGACAAATGAGCATGCTATTTTAAATATCTTGTCTGGTCATGGTGGTGAGTTTGTCAACTCACATTTTGATAATCTTTGTAGGGAAAATGGAATTACCCACAAGTTCTCCTTACTAAGAACTACAGAGCAGAATGGAGTGGTGGAAAGGAGAAACCGAACCTTAGTTGAAATGGCTCGGACCATGCTAGTGGAAGGGAACCTACCTAGAAAGTTTTGGGCAGAGGCTGTCAACACTTCATGCTATATAATTAATAGAGCCCTGGTAAGACCGAAAACTCAAATGACACCCTATGAAATTCTCAAAGGTAAGAAACCCTCCCTAGCTCATTTCAAGGTCTTTGGCTGCAAATGCTTTATCCATATTAATTCAAAATGAGATCTTGATAAATTTGAACCAAAGAGTGAACCTAGAATATTCCTAGGTTATTCTGACCAGTCTAGAGCCTATAGGGTTTTTAATCTCAACTCGAACCTGGTTGAAGAATCTCCTCATGTTGTGTTTGATGAGTCTGCAACCAAAACTAAAATTGATCTATGCAGGGACAAAACTGATGGAGAGATTTTAAAGACAAATGAAGATTCTGTTGAAGAAGCTGAAGCTGAAGGACCAAATACTCAGGGGGAGGTAAGTGGAAATCAAGGTAATGAGGTGACTAACTTTAAATTTCTTAGAGACCATCCCCTTGAAAACATAATTGGCAATCTGAATGAACCCACTAGAACTAGAGCAAACATAAGGATTGAAAATGAATTGAATTCCTTTGCTTTAGTATCTCGAATAGAACCCAAAAACATAGACAGTGCCCTTCAGGATGAACACTGGATTAATGCCATGCATGATGAACTAAGTCAATTCGATAGGAACAAGGTCTGGCATTTAGTTCCTAAGCCATCTCATGGCAACATAATAGGCACCAAATGGGTTTTTCGGAATAAAACTGATGAGCAGGGTAACATAGTTAGAAATAAAGCTAGGCTAGTTGCTCAGGGGTACAACCAAGAGTTTGCCATTGACTTTGATGAGTCTTTTGCCCCTATAGCAAGGCTAGAAGTTATTAGAATTTTTTTAGCCACTGCATGCATTCTAGGAATAACTTTACAGCAGATGGATGTCAAATTTGCTTTTCTAAATGGTGAAATAAAAGAAGATGTTTTTGTCAAAGAACCCCCTGGATTTGAATGTCTTGAATTTCTTGATCATGTTTATAAACTTGACAAGGCTCTCTATGGGTTAAAGCAAGCTCCCGGAGCTTGGTATGATAGACTGAGTAAGTTCCTCTCCGATAAGAGATTTTCCAGAGGTAAGGTTGACCAGACCCTATTCACAAAGGTATGTGAAAAAGAAATTCTGATTATTCAAATTTACGTATATGATATAGTGTTTGGGTCAACCAACTCATCCATGTCTGAGGAATTCTTAGCCTTAATGACTAGTGGGTTTAAAATGAGCTCAATGGGAGAGCTGAAATTATTTCTTGGACTGCAGATCTGTCAGACCAAAGAAGGAACCTTTATAACCCAGGAGAAATACATCAAGGACTTATTGAAGAAATTCAAGATGGAAAATCTCAAAGCTATAACTGCACCAATGGGGACATCTACCAGTCTTGATTCTGATCCGGCAGGTAAAATGGTAGATCCCAAGCTTTACAGAGGTATGATCGGATCCTTGCTCTACCTTACTGCATCTCGTCCTGATATTCAATTTTCAGTATGTTTGTGCGCCAGATTTCAAGCATGTCCTAAGGAATCTCATTTAATAACTGTGAAACGGATTTTTTGGTATCTGTCTGGCACCCTAGATTTAGGCTTACGGTATCCTGCTAAGTGTGAGCTAGACCTTGTAGCTTACACTGATGCAGACTATGCCGAGTGTAGGATATATAGGAAGAGTACTAGTGAATATTGTCAATTTCTTGGTGGATGTCTAATGTCTTGGGCATCCAAGAAACATCATATTGTAGCCTTATCTACTGTCGAGGCAGAGTATGTGGCTGCAGGAAATTGTGCTGCCCAAGTCCTCTGGATAAAACACCAGTTAATTGACTATCTTATCAACCTCGATTGCATTACAATCTTTTGTGATAACACTAGTGCTATTTCCTTAACCAAAAATCCGGTTCACCACTCTAGGATAAAACATATTGAAATCAAACATCACTTTCTTAGAGATGAAGTCAGTAAAAAGGAAATTGAGCTTGAATTCATAAATTCTGAAAGATAAATTACTGATATTTTCACCAAACCTCTTGGTAATGAAAGATTTAAATTTCTAAGAAGAGAACTTGGTCTTTGCAAATTTTTAGCATGAACAAATTGATCTTATCTACTTCTAAACTTGGAAGTTAGTCGACATTGCATACATTAAGGGGGAGTGTGAGCAGATTCTTGTCATTTCTAAAATTTCATCCCATGTATCTTGTTTTATTTTAAACATTTTGATAGGGGGAGCTCAGGATAATTCTGTAGGAGTCAAACTGATCAGTGCCAAATAATATCAACTTTCTATGTCGATCTTCAGTGTCAACTTCATTGAAAACTCATTCTGTCATATTCACTCTCCGTCTATTTGATCTATCTTATCCTTGGCTTATGTATCTGAACATCTCTTGAAATCATGTGCCTAGTCTGATCAAATGACAAGCTGATAGACATGTTCATTAATCCAAGCTGCTGAAAAATAGATAGCTTCTCTAATAAGAAGCAGTAATGAATCCTGAATGAATTGGTGGTTTAAACTTAATGGTCGTCAGAGACTAAAAACTAAACTCAATGAAGAAGGACTGTGGAATGCCCGTTAATAGTTCTTAACCATTTTGTGCATGTCATGTTTAATTGAGTCTTTTAGAATCTAACCTTATCTAAACTCAGGCTGAATTGGTTGAGATAACCTGAAAACATGTCTTGTTCTTAAACAACACCTTCTTAAAATCAAATGGACAACTGCGTCAAAATGATAAATTAAATACTCTAAAGGCAAAGCAATGATTGAATGCACTGAGAAACTGGGCTCTTCATCAATGAAATGGAGAAAAACTCATGTCATGAAGTGCTTCAAGTTATATTTGTTCAAAACAAAATTAAAAGGATAGTTCTACTGAGTAACTAGGGGTACTGGCGTCTCATAAATGTGTACCCTTACGTAAAAAGGTGGAAACTATACCTGAGATAGAATAGTGGATCCTACTGAGTAACTAGGGGTACTAGCGTCTGATAAACGTGTACTCTTATGTAACAAGACAAGATTCTACTTGACTATTCTCAAGTAATAAAGAGAAGAAATATATGAAACTGTCCCTACAAGATTAATTCATAACTGTAGAGTTTGTTTAATCTCAATACAGTTTCGGGTAATCCTAATGATGCCTTCAATCTTAGATAAACAAGATTCCGTAAGATAAAAATTGTCATGTCTTATGTACTCCTGGTTCATTACTATTAAAAGTCTCCTCAGACTGGTTCTCACATAGTGAAGTAGCTAGTCTCTCACCTTCATTCCTTTTAAACCACATAAGTTCAGGAATGCACTATCTACATTCTTATAGTAGAAGAATCTGTGCTTTACTTGCTTGATTACTGAAAAGCCTAAATAGTTTGTCACATCAGATTTCCTCTTCACTACGACACTTATCTCAGTACTTTCCTTCCCTCTCCTTTTTGCTAATGGCAAAGGGGGAGTGATTTTGGTAGTTGATTTTGATGTTGCTATGGTGAGTGAAAGAGTTCTGCATAAAGGGGGAACATGTGCATTTGTTTTGCATGCATCTTTTGCATTGTGCAGTATTTTGACTTTTAATAAAAACATTGTTGTCATCAGAGTCTAAAATGCATTCTTCAAAATATAAATGTGTTGCCATCATCAAAAGGGGGAGAATGTTGGATGTTGTGTTTTGATGATGACAAACACTATGACTCATATGTGTCTGGACATAAGAATTCTACGCATTTGTCTCCTACTTTATTTTGATGATTGGCAAACATGATTGACAACATGATAGACAATAATTCCTTTTACTTTTTAGTCCTTTGATTTTGATAAATATTGAGTCTCAGAAATGATAGCATTTCATAAGTCAATGTACGTGCATTTCACTTAAAATATGTATATGCATAGTTTGTCTCTTGAGTACAGACTCTGTGCATCCTTCGTTGATCAAGTTAATAACATATGTGCATTGTTTATGCCTATTGCATATAGAGTCTATGCATACTACGTTGTCTGGTACACAACGTCGGTGCACATTTTAGCTTTCTGCACATAATGGTCTATGCATATGTTTACCTCAATACATAACATCGGTGCATGTTTTGCATCGCACACGTTAAGGTCTGTGCATATCTTTCGTTAGGCAGAACATAGTCGATGCAAGTTCCTATAGTCAGTTCATATAGGTCTATGGAAAGGCAGAATTGTTCATGATAAAGTCTGTGCATATCACTGTAGCTTGCATATAGGTCAATGCACGTTACTGTAGCAAGTCGGTGCAAGTTTGCTATAAGCATATGGGGTCGGTGCATTGTTTTTGTCTCTTCGTTAAACAAGGTCAGTGCAATGCCTTCTCTACACAAGCACAGTTGGTGCAATGTTTGGTTTGAAAGGCAAACGGTCGGTGGACACTTCATTTATGGCAGATGAGGTCTGTGCACATCTCATCAAATAGGTCTGTGCATACTTTGCATATACCACATTAGGTCTGTGCATACTTTCTCATATGTGCATCAAGGTCTGTGCATACTTTCTCATATGTGCATCAAGGTCTGTGCATACTTCCTATATGCACATCAAAGTCTATGCATACATGTTTACAAAGGTCTGTGCACATGTGTCCATGCATGCATAAGTCAGTGCATTATGTTCATCGTGCATATAATGTCTTTGCACATTTTCTTGTTGAACGTACAAGAAGGTCTGTGCACATCTTGCATTGATTTAATATGTCGGTATAGGTCATGCCATTGGCTTAGAAGCGTCTGTGCATATATGTTGTGTTTGCTTGGAATGTCTATGCATACCCCATTTCATGCCAAATCAAACTCGGTGCATCTTTTCTCTTAACTAATCCTTGTATGAATTGTAGGGTAAAGCACGTGTACCAAGGAAGCTCATGATTGAGCACGTGTTCCAAGGTAGATACGTCCAGATGATTCTACTACATGGATATGCTCACCTATCTTCTCCTGAGGCGTGTCATCTCAAAAAAGGCAGGAGCGAGCTCTCCACACGTCCAATGCGTGAGCTCGTGGGGGCCTAAAGATAGAAGACATATATATATATATATATATATATATATATATATATATATATATATATATATATATATATATATATATATATATATATATATATGAGCCCCTTTCTGAAGAAAAAGAGGATCGGAAGATTGATAAAAAGAGCGAGACGCCCTTGAGAAAAGATAGGGCAACTGGAAGAGAGCCAGAGTGAGAGAGGAGAAGCTAGAAGGAGAGAAAAGGATCAAAAGTTTTAGATCGGAGAGTGTTTCAGTGGATTGGTTTATGTAATTGACTCGTGGATCAAATCAAGAGTCAATCTGCTCATTGAGATCTACATTGCTATTTTTCATCTTTCATTTTTATTTTTCTGAACTCTGTCAAGCTGTGTGTTAGCGTGCGAGGGTGAGTCCTCGGTCAGCCAAGCTGTAAAGCTCAGCGGTAGCAAGCTGTATGGCTCAACGGTCTGGGATTTTATCTCCAAAGCTGTGGATCAGAGGTTTGTAGGGATCCAATCCCCGAAGCTGTGGATCAGCGGATTGAAGCTATGAATCAGCAATAATCCACATTCAGTCTGAGTGTGGGGTGGATGTAGGTGAAAGCCGAACCACCTAAAACTCCTGGTGTCTCTGTGTGTTTGATTTTGCTCCTGTTGCTCGTGTGCACATCGTGTTTGCTTATTTCTCGCTTAGATGAATGCATAAGATTGTTTAGTGAGATCTGCTTTATCTGATTGCTTCATAGCAGAACCGTTAATTTTGCTGTCTTTTCTTACTTGTGTTTTTATGGGGTAGATCTATTCACCCCCTTTCTAGATCTTAGTGTCCATCTGTGTCCAATTGCTCCGTGACGGAAGTAGGTGCGGCATCATGGCGTATGCGTAGCCACCGTGGGTTGTCATATGTGGGCGAACCCAAAATATGGGTGTGTTTGCCGTTGTCATAACGCCTTATGTGCGACGGGAGTGGACATGTGTGCGATGGCTAGACACCACGTGAGGGGAGTACGTGTGACATATCCTCGGCGTTTACAAGCCGATCAACAAGCCAATCACGCGCGCACTTAGCTCCTCGCGTCCTCGACCCTTGCTGGATATCTGCGGAAGTCCGAGGGTGCAGCAGTTAGGTCATAGGTTCTTGCAATTGCATGCCATGCCCCTTGAGCTTCCAAGGGGTGGAATTTATAGGGAAGTTGAAGGGGCAGAGAAGGGTTTAGGTGGACCAAGTTGAGGGCCAAACTTGGTTCGGGTAAACCCTTAAAAAAATACTTTTTTTGTTTACATAGTGGGGGAGGGAGGGTTTAAGCGGACCAGCCCAAGGGGCTGGTATGGTCCGCCTAAACCCCTCCCCTAGGGTGTTTAGGCGGGTTTGACTGGGGGGTTTATCCAGGTTTGACCGCGGCTTTGACTGGGGGTTCGGTCGCTTCAACACCGGTCCGTAGGGAGGTGGGTCACAGCCTACATGGTGCCATAAGTCAGGGTACCAAAAGATAACAATGCCCCCGTTATAAACAAAAATTTTCTTCCAGGGGCTCCGCCCCCGGTAGCCCCCGCAAGGGGCGCTGCCACCCTTGACCCCTGCGACCTGACCTGGCAGGTCGATCCGTGTGCTAGGGCGCACGATGGTGGCGCAAGACGCGATGGGTTGCTGGGAGTCCCGAGTTGGGCTCCGGCGTGCTGTAGAGTGGCTGGAGCATATACGCCCACCAGGTGCTCGGGGTGAAGTCCTGCGATCAATGACACCCAAAAGGGGGGTGAATTGGGTGATAATAATTTTAACAAAACTTTGGTCGATTTAAACAAATGTGAAGAACAGCAGCAAGGAAGTTCAGATCTATATAGAAACTATTAGATCTAACAAAATCTATCACACACAACGGATCCTTGGTACCGTGGTGGAGGTGTGAATCCAAAGATTCTACTCACATAAGGTGTTATCTTCCTGACAAGGTTTGCCTTGTCGATCTGAACCCACCTTTTAATATACCAAAGATCTACTGTACGAATGATCAATGGAGCTAGATCTAAACCGAGAAATTAGTAGAAACGATATGAGAGATTGCTAGTATAGAATAGGGGTAGAAGATAAGGAGCAAATCACATAAGAGATAGAGATTTTTAGGTGGTTCGGATGCAACAACGGTAACCTACGTCCACCCCTCACAAACTGTGAGGATTCACACACTATCTTGTAAATGATTACAATATCTGAACACACACACACTCGTAGAGAGATGGAAACTCCCATGAAGGTGTAAACACACCTAAACACACACGATTCTGACAGAAATCAAACACACACACACACGGATCTAAGTAGATCCACACACACTTGAGTGTTTAGAGATTACAAGAAACAAACACTTAAAACTCAAGAGTTTTGGAAGAAGAAACATAAAAGAAAAACTTTAGGTTTAAGTTCCCCCTTAGTGGATGAAGAAGAATCTTTGATGAAGCTTGATTCTCAGCTCGATTTCCACTTGAAAGGCTTCAGGATGATCTTCAAAAGCTTGATATTTTATGAAGAAGGCTTGGACGAAATATTGTTTACAGAGCACTTCCTGCAGCACTCTTTCTCCCTTAGCAGCCCCCTTTGATCTCCCTCGAGTGATTAGGGTTTTTGACCCCAATGAGATGTTTTTATACAACTTGGATGGTCAAGAGACAAGCCAGGAACTAGATCCACAAATCATGGCATGTCTGGTGGCTTTGGGATTAAAAAATCTAAGGAGAAGGGCTTCCCACGTTGAAGAAACACAAAGACAACAATGGAGGCTTCGAAGTTGGCGGTTGACCGGGCATAGGTGGGCAGTTGACCGGAATTTTACAGAAATTGAACCTTTTAACGCTGGGAAAATTGGTCGACCGGTCCCTGGCCGACGGTCGACCGCTAGTCTGGAAAACCTATAATTTGACAGTGTTAGCCAATGAATCATAGCCTGAAAGCAAATTGCTTTAAGACAACATTTTGTTCAAAACAATATGAGTTGGATTGACTTATCCTGGGCATTTTTGAGGCACGATAGAATTAGGCATTTGCTTTGATGGAAGATGGCTTGAGAGGGGTTTAAGCAAGTTATCAACCTATTTGTAATGCTGGGGTTTTGTTATCATCAAAATTATCTGGAAAGACTTAACAATCTCCCCCTTTTTGATGATGACAAAACTCTAGAGTACGAATGCATTGGCATGCCTTTAAACAGATTTGAAACTAAGCAAGGCCAATAGAGTACAAGGCGATCAAAGTAATGATTCATTTCTTGAGGCATAAACAACACAAACCATTCAATATACGCAAGCTATTCAATATTTGATTTGCCAAGATAGATGGGAAATGAGAGACAAGAGCCAACCATTTGATATCAAATACCAATTAAATTCATTTCATCATTTCATTACAAGGTACATTGATGCTTGAGAGAATGCAAGACTTCTAGACATCATGACAAAGATAAATGCAAGACAGACTCACAAGATGCAATGACTCAAAAAGAAATCCTCACAAATGATCATCCATGCAAAACACAAGCAAAACACAAGGACATGCATGCATAAACTATATATAAGACCTGCATAACTACCATAACTATTTCTCCCCCTTTGGCATCATCAAAGGAGGGGATAGGATAGACGAACAGTAGACCCAAAAGACATATGACCCAAGTACAACAGTCTAGAGGTAGGAAGCAAAAGATAATCCTCATGGGTCATCTGCAGGAGGCTGATCCTCTGGAGGAGGAGGCTGATATCCAAGGCGGCGGCGGATGTACTCAAGAGAATGGTCTTGAAGCTGAAGACGATCCTAAATATGGCCAATGGAGATCTCATGGGCCGCATCATGGCGCTGCATTCCAAGAAGTGTTAAGTTCATGATGTGGAAGGCCTGGCTAGAATCAGCAACACTGTCTATGAGGGTAGTCATATAGGTGGAGAGTGTAGTCATCTAAGTGGAGAGAGTGTCCAAAATAGTGGAGAAGGAATCTATGCGAGTTGACATGGTGTCAATCACATTCCCCATTGTGTCAACATGATCTCCAAAAGTAGAGAGACGATCCCCAAAAGTGTCCACCTGAGTCTCTAGCCCAGTAAAATGCCTGTCAAAAATCTAATTATCTACCCAAGAATGTTGTCTGGCCCCCTGAGTAGAAGACTCTCCATGAAAGAACTGTGCTGGAGGAGGTATCTCTGGTGCTATATGATGAGGTGAAGGTGGTGGAGGTTGATCCTCCGCCTGGACTGGAGGGGGGACTTCCCCTCGAGCCTACTGCTGCTCCTGTT
This sequence comes from Amorphophallus konjac, assembly GCA_022559845.1. Lineage (NCBI taxonomy): Eukaryota > Viridiplantae > Streptophyta > Magnoliopsida > Alismatales > Araceae > Amorphophallus > Amorphophallus konjac. Next base: position 137,586,531 of record CM040128.1, on the reverse strand, counting down.
CCTGCTCTTCCTCACTTTCAGCTTCTTCTCCATAAATGGACACATTCCGACGTAGCCCGCCATCGGGACCATAGTAATATCCAAAATCTGTAAACATCTTATGCTCATTATATATATCATCTTGTCGAACATAAATGAACTGTTCATTTGCCAAATTGATCCTAGCATATATGAATATGCCGGTCAACTGTGAAGCATAGGGCAAGGATCTCCGCAAATAGTTTCGGCAGGTACCAATCATATTTTTCATGAGCCGACCCATGTTGATTTGAATCCCATTCATGACATTGTAAAATAGAAACTTGTGAACCTCTGTCACTTCATTTCTACTGCCAACCTTAGGATAGATGAGTGAAGTGAACATATGGTGTAAAATCCTTTACAGTGGTGGAAAATAATTTGCATTCAATGTGATTAAATCACTCACACCATGCACATAATGACAATTGGTCATAGCAGTTAAAGTTTCCTCAACAGCCCCATGACCAAAGACCATGTCGGCACCCCTAGCCGAAACTCCTAAGGCATTCTCAAACAGATCCGGAATAATATGAAGCTGAACACCTTGAACAACTGTATATAATTCCTCATTTCTTTCGACCAAATTTCCATAAAACTGCTGCATTAGATTGGGATAATATCTGGTATATCTAGTGACAAAATCAATCCAACCTGGTTGAATCTCAAAGACAACACATAGATCGGGCAGAATCTCGTTCACCTCATTGAAGTCAACCAAACGAGGGTCGATAATGGGCCATGGAGGCAACCGAGGTGCGCGAGGAGGTGCTGGAGCCCGCTTTGGTGGAGGTGTCGGGGCTACTCATCTCCGACCACTAGGTTCCCCTTGGGCAGAATGCCGAGAGCTCCTTCTAGGTGACATCCTGGACTAGAAAACTCGGTGGAAACCTTGAAAAGATGACTCTCGTCCAAGGGGATGAAGATGGACCAAAAGGCACTCCTAGGGCTTGGAATGATCTTCTCCACAATCTGGAACCCTGGGAAGAGCTTCACACTCGCACGAACGGCCGCGGAGATTTCGTCCTGAAACGGTGACAAACCGACCGGATCTTGTGCGGGTTGAAGGGGGATGAGGTTTTTGGGCTTGAGAGGTGGAGTTTGGGTGATCTAGGGTTAGGGAATTATGTTGGAGAGAGAATGGAGGTGTTGGAATGAGAGTTTGGGGTGTTAGGACCCCTTAAAAGAAGGGTCGGTTGATGCTTAAGCCGGACCGGTTCGCCGCCACCAGTCGATCGGAACGGGGGCAGTGGTTGACCGCGGTGGTCGACCTAGCCCAAAAATTATCATTTTTTTATATTTTTTTGTTTCTATTTCTTTTTATTTTTCTATTTCTTTTCCTCTCCTTTTTTTGATATGAGCACCATCATCCGACCTTTAAATGGAACCAACATCAGGATGTAGAGAGAAGTGGAAAAGATAGGGTTTTGAGAAAAGTTCTCTAACTTCCCCTCAGAAAGTGCCTTAGGTTCGGCATCATTGGGTCCACATTTATTTAACCAAGGGATATCTGGCATTAGAAAAATTTTCAAGGAGGGTTGTATATATGAATATAGTCAAGCATGCAGGGATATAAATACACACAAAGTATTGAAAGTAAGTACATACAATATGCACGTTAATCTACCATTTATGCATATGAGGTTCTATAAGTGCAACCCTTACCCTAAGTGCAAACCTATGTGTGTATGCTCTCACCCTTGCACATGCCAAGTTCTCTTCTTATCTTGCTAAATTGATCATGATTTAGGGGTTTTGTGAAAATGTCAGCTAGCTGATTGTGTATGTCAATGAAATTCAATTCAAAGACCCATTTTCCTACATGATCTCTCAGAAAATGATATCTAATGTCAATGTGTTTGTCCTAGAATGTTGTACAGAGTTTTTTGACAAATTGATTGCACTGGTATTGTCACACAAGATTGGAACACATTTCATTTCAACATCCAAATCAAGCAATTGATTTTTGATCCAAAGTACTTGGGCTTCACAACTTCCGGCGGCTACATATTCAGCCTCGGCCGTTAAGAGAGCTACTGAATGTTGTTTCTTGGAGGCCCATGAGACTAGGCACCCACCAAGAAACTGACAGTACCCACTAGTACTTTTACGATCTACAATGCATTCGGCATAATCCGCATCGGTGTATACAATCAAATCAAATGAACTATCGATGAGAAACCACAAGCCAAAATCTATCGTGCCAATTAAGTATCGAAAAATGTGTTTAACAGCCATTAGATGAGACTCTTTAGGACATGACTGGAAACGAGCACATAGACATACACTGAATTGAATGTTAGGGCCGCATGCTATGAGATACAGTAGTGATCTGATCATACCTCGAAACAGTGTGGGATCTACTATTTTACCATTTTCATCTTTGTCTAACTTCGTGGTTGTGGCCATCGGAGTTGACATGGGTTTTGCTTCAGCCGTCACATATTTCTTTATCAGCTCCAATGTGTACTTAGCTTGATTTATGAAAACGCCTTTAGATGTTTGCTTCACCTGCAATCCAAGAAAGAATGTAAGTTCACCCATTAAACTCATCTCAAATTCTCCTTGCATAATTTCTGTAAATTCATCACATAAGGTATTATTAGTAGCTCCAAAAATAATGGCATCCACATACACTTGAACTACTAATATATCTTTACATGATTTTCTTCTGAAGAGAGTTTGGTCAACCTTACCTCTTTTAAAACTATTTTCAATTAGAAAAGAGGTGAGACTTTCATACCATGCCCTTGGAGCTTGCTTTAACCCGTACAAGGCCTTCTGCAACTTGTACACATGCTTTGGATGTTTTGGATCTTCAAGACCTAGAGGTTGCTCTACAAAAACATCCTCTTTGATGTAACCGTTAAGAAAAGTAGATTTAACATCCATTTGAAATAATTTGAAGTTCAATGAGCAAGTATAGGACAATAAAATTCGAACTGCTTCTAGTCTAGCAGCCGGTGCAAAAGACTCATCAAAATCAATACCCATCTCCTGGCTATACCCTTTGGCTACAAGCCGGGCCTTGTTCCTAACAACCAATCCCGTATCATTTAACTTGTTTCTGAAAACCCAACGGGTTCCAATTGTGGGATGATTCTTAGGACGCGGCAAGAGAGATCACACTTTGTTCCTTTCGAACTGGTGTAGTTCTTCATGCATAGCCTGAATCCAGGATTCATTTTGAAGAGTTTCATGGATATCGTTAAGCTCTTCTTGCGAAATTAAGGCCATCAAATTCTATTCTTCTACTTGCCATAATGACGATCTAGTTCTTACCCCATCTTCAGGATTACCTATGATATTTTCAGCGGGGTGATCTTTCAAGAACGTGGAGGAACTGGGCAAGTCGGGGTGATGCACTTGCTATTCTTGAACTGTCTCAATTGACGGATCTTCATCCTTTTCATCCTTGCTGGAAGATCCTTCCATTCGTTCATCCTTAGCCTTAGCATCATCTGAGCGTTTGGGAGCTTCATCTTCATCCAAGGTAGAAGAAATTTGATTTGTCAGTTTTATGTCAGATTCATCAAAAATAACATGAGGACTTTCTTCAACAACTAAAGTCCTTTTATTAAATAGCCTATAAGCTCTAAAATTTAATGCGTAACCGAGGAAGATTCCTTTGTCACTCTTTTCATCAAACTTTCCTAGATTTGACTTACCATTATTCAAAATATAGCAAGGGCATCCAAATGGTTTGAGATACGAAATATTCAGTTTCTTACCCTTATAGAGCTCATATGGGGTTTTCTTTAAGATGGGCCTTCCCATTGTCTGATTTATGATGTAGCATGCTGTACTTACCGCCTCAGCCCAAAAGTATTTGGGTAGGGAGTTCTCACTTAGCATGGTCCGAGCCATGTCTATCAATGTTCTATTTTTCCTCTCCACTACTCCATTTTGTTGAGACGTCCTGGGTGATGAGAAGTTGTGTGTATACCCTTGTTCCTGGCAGAAGTTGCTGAAATCATGATTTTCAAACTCACCACCATGATCACTCTGGATTGTGGTGATTAGGTATCCTTTATCATTTTGGATTTTCCTGAAAAACACTTGAAAATCCATTAAGGCATCACTTTTATTGGCCAAAAATAACACCCATGTAAATCTGGAGTAATCATCAGCAATTACAAATCCATAAGATTTTCCTCCTAGGCTGGATGTCCTAGTTGGACCAAAAAGATCAAGGTGCAGCAGTTCTATAGGCCTAGCGGTAGAAATAATATTTTTATTTTTGAAAGAGATACGTGTTTGCTTGCCTTTTGTGCAAGCCTCACAGATCTTATCACTTTCAAATTTTAATTTAGGCAACCCATTTACCAAATCATGTCTAGATAATTTAGAGATTACTCCAAAACTAGCATGACTTAGTCTTCGGTGCCATAGCCATGCATTGTCATGGTTGTTTGCTACCAAGCACACATCATCAAGATCAACAATATACACATTGTTATTCCTTTTACCGATAAATCTGATTTGATTAGAGATTTTATTCATGACAAGGCAATGAGTTCCGTCAAAAATAATTTTAAAACTATTGTCACGCATTTGGCTTATACTCAACAGATTGTGATTTAAGCCCTTTACTAAGAGCACATTTTCGATAAGAATTTTAGAATTCTTACCTATGTTGCCAATTCCAATAATCTTACCTTTGTCCTTTCCACCAAAGGCAACCAGCGCCCCATCCTTGTCTTGCAGAGTAGAGAATATTTTCTTGTCCCCTGTCATATGTCTTGAGCAACCGCTGTCTAGGTACCATTTGCTCCCCCTGGTTTTAAGGCATATCTGCAAAAGACAACATTCGCATGCAATTATTTTTGGTACCTAGACTAATTTGGGTCCATAGAAGTTAGTCCAATTCTGCACACATCTTTTCTTTATCTAAGGAGCATGATTTCTTTGTGTGTTTTGTCTAAACCAACAATTAGAAATAACATGGCCAAATCTACCACAATGAAAGTTGTTGACACTTGAGAATCTTCTTTGATATTTGTGTGGTTTAGATTGAACATGTTGGGACTTGGTGTGATAACATGAAGCACAATCATTTTCTTTTTCATGCACGTAAGACGTAGTAATCTTATGCTCAAATGATTTTTTGTTCTGGGGAATATACCCCAAACCTTCTTTTTGAAAATTTACCTTAACTCCCAACAAATTGTCTAAGTTTTATTTGCCTTTGACAAACCTAGAAAGAGTGGACTGAAGTTCAGCCACTTCTTCAACCAAACTCATATTTTTATTCTCAAGTTATGAGATGAAAGATGTCAGAACTTTTTTTATTTTTGAACTTTTCACAAACTTTTTCAATTTCATACATTTTACATGACAGCTCCTCTTTGGCTTTTTCAACATCTGAAATTGTTTGAAGCAAAGTTTCTTTTTCTTCCGTTAACTCAAACCATTTCTGTTCCAGTTTCTCAAACTTAACAGAAGAATTCTCATGTGTTAAATCATCAATTTTCTTTTTGAGAGTTTTATTTTCAGATCTGATTTTTCTTTATTTTGTATACAACTTTTCATATTCTGACTCCCATTGTTCATTTGAAATAAGACCAGGATCAGAATTTACCTCTATTGAATCATCCTCATGTGCCATGAGGCACAAGCTTTCCACGAGCTCCTCCTACTCCTCGTCAGATTGTTCATCCTCTTCGTCGCTCCATGTTGCGAACATGACTTTGGGTTTCTTGAATTTATCCTTCTTAAACTTTCTTTTAAGATCTGGGCACTCTCCTCTCATGTGCCCGGGGTTCTTGCATTCATAGCAAATAACATTGTTAGGCTTGCTTGACTCACCCTTGGTTTGAAAGGGCTTCCTTTGTCCTTTTCTAAAATTTCCTTGGAAGTTCTTCTTTCTTTTAAGAAATTTCTTCACTTGGTGGGTCAGCATAGCCAAGTCTTCTTCTTCATTACTCTCCTCGCTAGACTCCTCTTCTTGAGAGTCATCATAAGATTGGTTGGCTTTCAAGCCCACCGTTTTCTTCTTTTTGGATTCTTCCTCAGCTGTTCTCTTCATGTTTATTTCATAGGTCATCAGTGACCCTATGAGCTCATACAAGGAAAGTGTTGATAGGTTCTTTGAATCTTCAAGAACTGTGGCTTTTGTGTGCCACGCAGGTAGAAGGGATCTCAAAACCTTCCTCACAAGTTCGGAGTTAGTGTACTCCTTCCCAAGGCCTTTAAGACCATTGGTAATTTCTGTCAACCTCGCGAACATTTCAGAGATTGTCTCTCTGGCTTCATTTTAAACAACTCATAATCTCTTACCAACATATTGGCTTTGGTTTCCTTGACTTCGGAAGTTCCTTCATAAATAAGTCACAGCTTGTCCCACATTTTCTTTGGCTGAGCTGCACATTGAAACACGAGAGTATTCATTAGGATGAATAGCACATTGCATAATATTTATAGCATTAAAGTTCACTGTGAATTTCTTAATATCCTCAGGGTTCCATTCGTCTTCATTTTTAGAGAGCTCATATGGACCCTTGTCCACCACAATCCAAATCGCGTACTCTTGGGCTCTCAGAAAAATATGTATCCTATTTTTCCAATAGGAGTAATTCGAGCCGTCGAAGTATGGAGGACGGTGGATTAAGTCCTCAGGCATCATCCCCTTGTTGGCTATTGATCTGGATATTTCTCTAGATCGTTAGATCTGAAAAATATAGAGCCTTAGCTCTGATACCAATTGAAGTCCCGCGATCAATGACACCCAAGAGGGGGGGTGAATTGGGTGAATACAAATTTTAAGAAAACTTTAGCCGAATTAAACTAGCATGATAAACAAGCAACAATCTAATTCAGATCTGATGCAAGGCAGGTTGGATCAATCAAAATCAATCTCCACAATAACTCTTTGGTACTAGGCGGAGTTAGGTAATCCAAAGATGCTCTCACGCAAGTTGTTATCTTCCTAATAGGACTAACCTTGTCAATCTGAACCCAGCTTTTGATATACCAGAGACCTACTGTGAGAATGATCAATTAATGTAGATCTAAACGAGGAGATCAGCAGAAGCAATAAGCGAACATGCCAAAACAGAATGGGAGGTAGAAGATAAGGAACAAACCACACAAGAGACGTAGATTTTTAGGTGGTTCGGATGCAACAACGACAACCTACGTCCACCCCTCACAAACTGTGAGGATTCACACACTATCTTGTAAAGGATTACAAGATCTGAACACACACACACTCGTAGGGTGAGAGAAACTCCCACGAAGGTGCAAATACATCGAAACACACAAGGATCTGAAAGATCCAAGACACACACACACAGAGATCTGAGTAGATCCACACACACTTGAATGATTAGATATTACAAGAAACAAACACTTGAAGCTCAAGAATTTTAGAAGAAGAAACACAAAAGAAAATTGCAGATTTAAGCTCCCCCTTAGTGGATGAAGAGAATCTTGATGAAGCTTGGTTCTCAGCTCGATCTTCACTTGAATGGCTTCCGGATGATCTTCAACTGCTTGAGATTTGATGAAGAATGCTTGGACGAAGCACTGTTCACAGAGCTCTTTTAGCAGCACTCTTTCTCCCTTGGCAACCCCCTTTGATCTCCCTTGAGTGATTAGGGTTTCTTTTCCCTAAGAGGTGTTTTTATAACATTTGAATGGTCAAGGACAGGCCAAGACACAGATCCACAATTTCAGGGATGTCTGGAGAATTTTGGGATTAAGAAATCCTTGTTGGATTCTTTCACCTCGTGAAGAAAATAAAGTCAAAGAAAGGGGCTTCGAAGGTTCGGTCGACCGGATAGGTGTGGGTGGTCGACCTAACTTTTACAGGTTTTGAAGGTTTCGTTGCTGGGAGGATCGGTCGACCGGTCTAGTGGGGGCGGTCGACCGAACTCTGTAAAATTATAGAGTTTTCAGCTCTTGAAGATTAGGTCGACCGTCCCTACTTGCCAGGTCGACTGAACTCTGAAAATCCTGTAGAAATAAAATTGTCAGTCCATGGAACATATCTTTATAAAATATGCTGTAAGACCGCACTTTGTTCCATTCAATTTGAGTTGTTTTGGACTCATTCTATGCTTTTGAAACATGATACTTTTGAGCGTACTCTTATGATAAAGAAGTAGCTTTGAGAGCCTACATGAGCACTTACATATGCAAGAGTGGATATACTTAAGCCGTTTGCCATCCCGAGGTTTTGTTATCATCAAAATCGCCTGAGAAACTCAACATGCAGGACGTGCGAGAATATGATTTTATGACCATGGAGTTTATGCATATGTTTTATCATGTTGGTCTGGATTAAGAGAAAATCTACCTTGGTTTGGATGAAGAAGAGACATACGGGAGGGAGAGGAAGCAGAAGCATGAAGCAACGCCCTTCACGTAGGTAGCAGTAGGAAGACACGGAGGGAGATGCAGGGAAGAAGAGGATGCAGCAACAGCAACGTAGCAGCCCTCCTTCGACGCACAGTAGCAACACGCAACCCTTCGAACACCCAGGCAACAATAGCTTTGGCATGTTCGAACGGTTGATATTTATAGAAGAAAAGTCCCTCTTACGTGCACGATTCCTAGGGGGATCTAACTTCCTCCGTGTAATCCTAGTGGATTTTAAAGTTTCCAAAGGCTAATCTCCTCCCTGCTATATCTTCAGCCACCTTCCCAAGGTTCGCAGGAAAACCCTAAGGCTCTCGTGCATCTTAGAACATAATACCGGGTTGTGTTTTAAAGCCCCATTATAATTGTATTTATACATATAATCTCAAAGCCCTTTTGTTAACTAACCAAAAGGCCCATCTAACACCTACGGGTGTTTTCCATTCCTTAAAGCCCACTAGCTAATGGGTTAAAGGGCTTTAGAGTTTAATAGGGCCTTTCAGTCGTAGCATTAATTGGGTTTTGTATTTAAAAATACCCATTATCTATCTAAAGACCTTAAATATATAAAGCCCTCCTAAGCCCTTCATTCTCCTACGGAATATCTTTTGTACTAAAGCCCATTATAAATTTATAATTTTTGATTTAAATCGGACTTTAAATATATTTATATTATTAATCTTATTTATTTATCTATCTTATTAGTTTTATCATGGTCTCGGATATCAGAGATAGGTTCGATCTGGTGAAGGTTTTTATATCTATATTTTTAAAGGAACGTATATTAGCTTGCTCTATTTTCATGAGATTCGTTCTAAAGATGAATACCCGAGTTGTATTTATATTTATAATCTTAAATATTCTTGATGCTTTATTTAGTTTAAGTCACAAGTAGATAAAAATAATATAGTCAATATTCATTACTCAATTGTCTTTTAATTATTTATCTATATCTCTATTTCATAATTAATTCAGTAATGGATAATTTAAATTTCTTCTTGATTTAGAATTGTAATGAGATACTTTAATATTTAATTATATTTTCTCCTTCCAAAAATATAGATAATAATTTCTATTTTAGATTTCATAATTAGCCGGGTGTTACACCCTCCCCACTAAAGAGAATTTGGTCTCCAAATTCACATAATCTTCTACTCTAGGATGGAAAAACTACAAATTACGAAGGTAACTATGTAAGCAAAAGAATATAAGAAATACGACACGGGAAAAGAACTTAACTCAAGGTTAAGGATGAGGGGTACCTTCTACCATTCTTTCTTTAGCAGGCTCAGCTTCCACTAAAGCTTGAGTCTCTTCTTGGCACTTCTTGGTCGGAATAGGGCATCGGGATATCTTATGGTTGAAACTCCCGCAATGAAGACACGCTCCCGACTTTCGCCAACAATTTTTCGATTGGTGGCTATGCTTACCACAAAACTCACACCTATCTTGAGAGGAATCTATAGGAGCCACCCAATCATTATTTCTCTTACACTTCTTACATTTCTGTGAGTTACAATCCTTATTAGGTCTTTTCTTGGTCGGGGAAAAGTTTCTAGAATTTTTGACTTGGTTCTTTGCTTCAACTTTCTCTCTCTCTTTCGCGGCCTTTTCTAATAACTGCACCCTCCTAACTAGGTCTGCATAAGCCTGGATATCTATGAGTGCTACTTGGGGGATAAAGCCAGACCTAGTTGCCTCCATTGAATCTAGGTTCCTGTAAGAATAATTATGGATGTTCTTTATCTTATTCACGGATGTTAATAATAATGAAAATTTATTATCTCATCCTTCTTTTATTATTTAACCCCAAGCTCTACCCATTCTCACCACATGACAATAAGGAGGAGGTCTTAATGACACATACTCATGGCCAAACCTAGGGTTTAAGACGACCTAGACTATGATACCACTTCTGTCACGTCCCGAACCGATAGTAGCAGAACGCATTGCTCGGAAGGTGACAACGATGCAGTTGATGGGAATCAACACCAAGCACTAACCTTTTATTTTTGCATTTGTGTCCTTTTTGTTTGCATTTATATCCTTGGCTAATTGGGTTTACAATTTTAAGGCATTATAAGCCAAAGGGTTAGTCATTAAGAATCTTTGGGTTTCTCTGCAAAAAGGCCTTTGGGTTTCTATGTAATTTGCCAGCAGGGCCCCCACCTTATTTTCCATTGGTCTACCTAGGATCTAGGGCCCATGTGGGACTAGTTCAAAGTCCAAGATTGGACTTGGACCAAGGGGGGACAAGGTGGAAGAAAATTCAAACTCGGACCAAGCAAAGTCCAAGATGCTCCCCCCTTTACTATTGTTTATTCCTTGTTGTATTTTATTTAATTTGGTCATTTGACCACATGGGGGATTAATTATCCTATCTCTTGTTTACCCCTCCCTAACCCTAGATCTAGGGGTAGTTTATGTCTTTTTTTCATATCTATATAACCCATGTATTTTGTGAATTCCTTAGCAATTAATGAAGAGAAAATTCCATTTGTTGCTCAATTTGCCCAAGGGCACCCTTTCTCCCCCTTGGAGCTGTGATAGCTCCGAATTTCAGAGGTGTGAAGCCTCTCAATTCCCCCCTCTCTGAGTGAGAAGCTCAGCACCGCCGACGCCACCGCCATCTAGTCGCCATCACACCACCACCGCCGCCTCGTCAGACATCTGTCCACTCCTGGATAGAAGCTTGAAGCCAAAATTTTATCTCCCCATCAGGAGATCTATTCGAGCTCCAATTTTGAGCGTTTGTTCCTCTTATCATCCCCCAACCCCATTTCAAATTTCGTGTCATTTTACCTTTGTTTAGTATTTTTCCCGTAATTTTAATTCCACCCCTGACAGTCTGCCCATCAGCAGATTTGCGGGATAGTGCCATGTTGTCGTATTTTTCCTGCCCTCTTAGCCTTCTCCAAAAATTTCCAAACAAATCATACGTGTTTCTCACATCCCCCTCTTCCACCCATAATTTTCTCATAGTCTAGATCCATCATTTTTAGGTCGGTCAAAATTCAGCCTCAGGCAGATCATGTTCTGTCCTGACTGTCTGTAATCTGAGTTAGTAAAAAAACCTTGGGAACAGTCATTTTCATTTCTAATCCGTCTACTGGATGGATCTGAAATAATTATATGTTGTAGCCCTTTGAGTCCTCTATCCATCGGTACCAGTTTCGCCTCGATCCGACACAGGATCTGGGTGCAAAAATTCTTTTCGTGGAGGCGCGCAGAACTGATCTGTGAACAAGCCAGCAGAGGCAGCAGCAAGTTAATTCTTGCAAAATTACTTCAGCGTCGATTCAGCCACCGCCAACTTCGAGGATCGAAGAGGAGTCATCCATCGGCATCCCAGCCAGTCGCCGTAGAAAGGATTTGACCGAAAGCCATCATCCCAGTTGCTGAGTTCCCTTGCTGTACCGAGTTAGAACAGTACCGAGTCGGAACCGAGCCGGACCAGCAGCCCGTCTCCGACCCGATAGCCCTTCCGGCTCGCTGCCCGTCAACCCAAGATCATTATTCCCGAGTCCCATTGTAGCCCTTTACCTCCCTACGTGGAGTGGGTAATAAAATTCTTTACTGCAAATTATTGATAATTACTGTACCGGGAGTTACGGTTCTTGGCCGGGGTCGTCTTCCCTACGCCCGGAGCGTGGAAGTACACTCACCACCCTCCTCTTTTGGCATTTGCTTTACTCGTATATTTTCATATGCCGCCGCTAGAGTGATAGGAACGTAGCTCGTTATACTTTTATCATCGTTGCGAAAGTGAGTGAGTGGAACCCGTCCCGTAAATTGATCTGAGGACGCATAAAAGCCGATACCTGAGACTCAATGCCGATTTCTCAACTGCGCAGATCCCGCGTTTCCCTCGCTTAGGGACGTCCGCGAGCTAGAGTCCCAGGTTCGCGTCCTGTCCCACATCAGCAGTCGTATCAATCAGAGCAATAACTTAAGACACAAAAGACCAGAAATTCTCGAAAATAGATTTTATTGATATAAACATGTTATTACAACTTATTGACTCAATTACAATCTCCAAAAGAAAATAAAAACAAACTAGCCAGACTTAATACAAAACTCTAATCTAGACTCAAGAAAAGTAAAAGACATGGGTCATCTATCTTTAGGAGCTCTCTTGCACACTTTCCTGTCCCATTAGAGTCACGGCCTCGCTAGCCACCAGATTACCTGAAAAATAGGGGAAAATACTAGATGAGCGAACGCTCAGTAGAAATTATATGTCTGATCCATACTTGCTTAAAGTAATTAACGATTTATGCAATATGCCATGATCATATATGAGAGAATGCAGGATAATATCGAGAGTAGAATAACAAGAAATAATAAGGATGAACTAGCAAGATTTCGAGGTATATCAAGCAAAGTTAGCAAGAATATCAAGCATGTAATATCAAGTCATGTCATGAGATATTGGCTATTTCAAGTTCTAGCAAGTACCATGTCGAGTCAAGCACGTCAAGTAATATCATGTATTTTCATGTCACAAGTAGAGAGAAAGTGCAATGCCATAGAATAAATCAAGAAAGTCATGCACTTCGGTGTAATGCCACACCGTGGTCAATATAGCTCCCATAGACACAAGTCCTTTCGGGTGCTCCTCCGAGGACTAGACCGGGCCCTATTAACGTCAGGCATTGGGTCATGTAAATATATAGGCATCCACTATAGTTTATAGCCAATAGAGTTTCAAAGGAATAAGCCGTTGTAGGAATAATAAGGTAGATTCACAGAATAAGGAGTTCAAGAACAGAACTTTGTGTAAGGATGACTTTGCGATGAAACTCATATAAAATCGGGACATTCAAAAAATCTGGGACAATTGGCGTCCACTAAGGCCGCCTCCAATAATAGAATTCGCGTCCACTATAGTGGTCGCCAATTCTTTGAACAGTAGAGGCACGAAGAAATAGCGTCCACTGTGTTGAGTCCTTCAAAGCGATTTTGATGATAACAAAACCCAGATATGGCCAACAGGTTTATAACCTCCATAACTTCAGTAGCTAGTGTATCTGTGGGTTCTCAAGGTCATTTTCATCTAAGCAAATGCTCAAATTTGTCTTGCCCTAACAAATGCCCAGATTGAGTCCAAACAAGCTGATTTCATATCGATCCTTTTGCAGGCACAAGTCTTCAATATTTGGATATATTTCATGGACTGAACTATGTTGTTTTTGCAGGATTTCCAGAGTTCGGTCGACCTGGAAGACTAGTCCGGTCGACCTAACTTCCCAGCGCCCAGAACTCTGTAAAATTATAGAGTTCGGTCGAACGCCCCCACTGGACCGGTCGACCGATTCTCCCAGGGGTCAAAAGTTCAGAACCTATAAAAGTTAGGTCGACCGCCCTATGTCGTCCGGTCGACCAAACCGCTCGAAGCAGCAATTGTTGACTTTGTATTTCTTCAACGTCGGAAGCCCTTCTCCTTGATTTTTTTAATGCCAAACCCAACAAACATGCCACGATTTGTGGATCTAGTTACTGGCTTGTCCCTTGACCATTCAAGGGTTATAAAAACATCTCCTTGGGGTCAAAAACCCTAATCACTAAAGGGAGATCAAAGGGGGCTACCAAGGGAGAAAGAGTGTTGCAGAAAGAGCTCCGTGAATAGTGCTTTGTCCAAAGGTTCTCCATCCAAGATCAAGGTTTTCAAGATCAAGTTGAGGCCATTCAAGTGCAAATCAAGCCGAGAAGCAAGCTTCATTCAAGATCTTCTTCACCCACTAAGGGGGAGCTTAAATCTGAAGTTTTCATTTGTGTTGTTTGCATCTATTTTCAATTGAGGGTCAAGTGTGTAGTTTTTGTAATCTCTAAACATTCATGTGTGTATGGATCTACTTAGATCTGTGTGTGTGTGTGTTTGATTTCTGTCAGAGTCGTGTGTGTTTAGGTGTGTTTACACTTTTGTGGGAGTTCCCATCTCTCTACGAGTGTGTGTGTGTTCAGATCTTGTAATCCTTTACAAGGTAGTGTGTGAATCCTCACAGTTTCTGAGGAGTGGACGTAGGTTGTCGTTGTTACATCCAAACCACCTAAAAATCTATGTCTCTTGTGTGGTTTGTTCATTATCTTCTACCTCCCATTCTGTTTTGGCATGCTCGCTTATTGCATCTGTTGATCTCCTTGTTAAAATCTAGATTAATTGATCATTCTCACAGTAGATCTCTCGTATATCAAAAGCTAGGTTTAGATTGACAAGGTTAGTCCTGTCATGAAGATAACAACTTGCATGAGAGAATCTTTGGATCCCCTAACTCCCCCTAGTACCAAAGAGTTATTGTGAAGGTTGATTTTGATTGATCTAACTTGCCTTGCATCAGATCTGAATTAGATTGTTGCTAGTTTATCATACTTGTTTAAATCGACTAAAGTTTTCTTAAAATTTGTATTCACCCAATTCACCCTCCCTCTTGGGTGTCATTGGTCGCTGGACTGTAATTGGTATCAGAGCTAAGGCTCTATATTTTTCAGATCTAACGATCTAGAGAAATATCCAGATCAATGGCCAACAAGGGGATGATGCCTGAGGACTTAATCCACCGTCCTCCATACTTCGACGGCTCGAACTACTCCTATTGGAAAAATAGGATGCATGTTTTTCTGAGAGCCCAAGAGTATGAGATTTGGAGGGTGATGGACAAGGGTCCATATGAGCTCTCTAAAAATGAAGACGAATGGAACCCTGAGGATATTCAGAAATCCACAGTGAACTTTAATGTTATGAATATTATGCAATGTGCTATTCATCCTAATGAATACTCTCGTGTTTCTATGTGCAGCTCAGCCAAGGAAATGTGGGACAAGCTGCGGCTTATTTATGAAGAAACCTCCGAAGTCAAGGAAATCAAAGCCAATATGTTGGTCAGAGATTATGAGTTGTTTAAAATGAAGCCGGAGGAGACAATCTCAGATATGTTCGTGAGGTTGATAGAAATTACCAATGGTCTTAAAGGCCTTGGGAAGGAGTACACTAACTCCGAACTTGTGAGGAAGGTTTTGAGATCCCTTCTACCTACGTGGCACACAAAAGTCACAGTTCTTGAAGATTCAAAGAATCTATCAACACTTTCCTTGGATGAGCTCATAGGGTCACTGGTGACCTATGAAATAAACATGAAGAGAACAGCTGAGGAAGAATCCAAAAATAAGAAAATCGTGGGCTTGAAAGCTAACCAGTCTTATGGTGACTCCCAAGAAGAGGAGTCCAGCGAGGAGAGTAATGAAGAAGAAGACTTGGATATGCTGACCCACCATGTGAAGAAATTTCTGAGAAGAAAGAAGAACTTCCAATGAAATTTTAGGAAAGGGCAAAGGAAGCCCTTTCAAACTAAGGGTGAGTCAAGCAAGCCTAACAATGTTATTTGCTATGAATGCAAGAAGCCCAGGCATATGAGAGGAGAGTGCCCAGATCTGAAAAGAAAGTTTAAGAATGATAAATTCAAGAAACCCAAAGCCATGGTCGTCACATGGAGCAACGAAGAGGATGAACAATCTGACGAGAAGCTGGAGGAGCTCGTGGAAAGCTTGTGCCTCATGGCACATGAGGATGATTCAACCGAGGTAAATTCTGATCTTGATCTTATTTCAAATAAACAATGGGAGTCCGAATATGAAAAGCTGTATACAAAATACAGAAAAATCATCTCTGAAAATAAAACTCTCAAAAAGAAAATTGATGACTTAACACATGAGGATTCTTCTGCTAAGTTTGAAAAACTTGAGCAAGAATGGTTTGAACTAAAAGAAGAAAAGGAGATTTGGTCCCAAACAATTTCAGATATTGAAAAATCAAAAGAAGAATTGTCATGCAAAATATCTAAAATGAAAAAAATCTGATAAACTGGAAAATGAAAAAGGAGTTTTGATATCCACGATTTCAGAACTCGAAAAGAAAAATGAAAGTTTAAATGAAGAGGTGGCTGAGCTGCAGTCCACCTTATCTAGGTTTGTCAAAGGCAAACAAAACTTAGATAACTTGTTGGGAGTTAAGGTAAATTTTTAAAAAGAAGGTTTGTGGTATATTCCCCAGAACAAAAAATCTTTTGAGCATAAGATTATTACATCCTATGTTCGTGAAAGGAAAACATCTGTGCATCATGCTCACACGCCAAGCCAAAACATGTCCAACCTAAACCACATAGATATCAAAGAAGATTTTCAAATGTCAATTGCTTTCATTGTGGCAGATTTGGTCATGTTATTGCTAATTGTTAGTTCAAACAAAATAATCAAAGAAATTATGCTATTTGGACTAGAAAAAGACATATGCAAAATTGGACTAACTCTCATGGACCCAAGTTAGTTTGAGTACCAAAATCAATTGGATGAGAATGTTGTTTCTTGTAGATATGTCTTGAAGCCAGGGGGAGCAAATGGTACCTGGACAGTGGTTGTTAAAGATATATGACAAGGGACAAGACGGCGTTCTATACTCTGTAAGACAAGGATGGAGGCTTGATTGCCTTTGGTGGAAAGGACAAACGTAAGATAATTGGCATTGGCAACATAGGTAAGAATTTTAAAATTCTTATCGAAAATGTGCTCTTGGTGAAGGGTTTAAATCATAATCTTTTAAGCATAAGCCAACTGTGTGACAAGGGTTTTAAAATTATTTCTGATGAATCTGGCATAAAACTGACAAATAAAATTTCTTCTACCTTGGATGAAGATGAAGCTCCCAAACGCTCAGATGATGCTAAGGCTAAGGATGAACCAATGGAAGGAACTTCCAGCAAGGATGAAAAGGATGAAGATCCATCAATTGAGACAGTTCAAGAATAACAAGTGCATCACCCCGACTTGCCCAGTTCCTCTACGTTCTTGAAAGATCACCCCGCTGAAAATATCACAGGTAATCCTGAAGATGGGGTAAGAACTAGATCGTCATTATGGCAAGTAGAAGAATAGAATTTGATGGCCTTAATTTCGCAAGAAGAGCTTAACGATATCCATGAAACTCTTCAAAATGAATCCTGGATTCAGGCTATGCATGAAGAACTACACCAGTTCGAAAGGAACAAAGTGTGATCTCTCGTGCCGCGTCCTAAGAATCATCCACAATTGGAACCCGTTGGGTTTTCAGAAACAAGTTAAATGATACGGGATTGGTTGTTAGGAACAAGGCCCGGCTTGTGGCCAAAGGGTATAGCCAGGAGATGGGTATTGATTTTGATGAGTCTTTTGCACCGACTGCTATACTAGAAGCAGTTCAGATTTTATTATCCTATGCTTGCTCATTGAACTTCAAATTATTTCAAATGGATGTTAAATCTACTTTTCTTAACGGTTACATCAAAGAGGATGTTTTTGTAGAGCAACCTCTAGGTTTTGAAGATCCAAAACATCCAAAGCATGTGTACAAGTTGCAGAAGGCCTTGTACGGGTTAAAGTAAGCTCCAAGGGCATGGTATGAAAGGCTCACCTCTTTTCTAATTGAAAATAGTTTTAAAAGAGGTAAGGTTGACCAAACTCTCTTCACAAGAAAATCATGTAAAGATATATTAGTAGTTCAAGTGTATGTGGATGACATTATTTTTGGAGCTACTAATAATACCTTATGTGATGAATTTGCAGAAATTATGCAAGGAGAACTTGAGATGAGTTTAATGGGTGAACTTACATTCTTTCTTGGATTGCAGGTGAAGCAAACATCTAAAGGCATTTTCATAAATCAAGCTAAGTACACAATGGAGCTGTTAAAGAAATATGGGATGGCTGAAGCAAAACCTCTGTCAACTCCGATGGCCACAACCACGAAGTTAGACAAAGATGAAAATGGTAAAACAACGGATTCCACACTGTTTCGAGGTATGATCGGATCACTACTGTATCTCACAGCATGTCGCCCTGACATTCAATTCAGCATATGTCTATGTGCTCATTTTCAGTCATGTCCTAAAGAATCTCATCTAATTGCTGTTAAACGCATTTTTCGATACTTAATCGGCACAATAGATTTTGGCTTGTGGTTTCCCATCGGTAGTTCATTTGATTTGATTGCATATACCGATGCGGATTATGTCGGATGCATTGTGGATCTTAAAAGTACTAGTGAGTATTGTCAGTTTCTTGGTGGGTGCCTCGTCTCATGGGCCTCCAAGAAACAACATTCAGTAGATCTCTCAACGGTCGAGACTGAATATGTAGCCACTGGAAGTTGTGGAGCCCAAGTACTTTGGATCAAAAATCAATTGCTTGATTTGGATGTTGAAATTAAATGTGTTCCAATCTTGTGTGACAATACCAGTGCAATCAGTTTGTCAAAAAATCATGTTCAACATTCTAGGACAAAGCATATTGATATTCGGCATCATTTTCTGAGAGATCATGTAGGAAAATGGGTCTTTGAATTAAATTTCATTGACACACACAATCAGTTAGCTGATATATTCATAAAACCCCTAAACCAAGAATATTTCAACAAAATAAGAAGATAACTTGGCATGTGCAAGGGTGAGAGCATACATACTTAGGTTTGCACTCAGATTAACAGTTATACATGTAGAATGAACTCATTTGCATAAGGGTATATTGTCATGCATATTGTATGCATTTATTTTTCAATACCTATGTGTATTTACATTCCTGCCTGCTTGATTGTATTTATATAAACATCCCTCCTTAAAATTTTTCTAAGGATGAATATTCCTTGATAAAATAAATGTGGACTCAATGACTTCGGATCTAAGGCACCTTCTGAGGGGGAGCTAGAGAATTTTCTCTATATCCCCTCTCTTCTCATTCCAAGTCACTCTCTCTCATTATTCCTCGTTGTTGGTTCAATAAAAAATGGTTGAAGGAGTATTTTAAAAAAATGAAAAATAAAAAAAATAGAATTCAGGGTTAGGTCGACCACTTCGGTCGATCGCCACCCTCGCTCTGGTCGACCAAACCCAGCGAACCGGGCCGGCCGAACCAACATCTGAACCCTTTTTAAAGGGGTCTTCACACTCCTTTACTTCATTTCAACGCCACCACTCTCTCTCCTACCCTATTTCCTAACCCTAGAACACCAAAACTCCACTTCCCTAGCCCAAAAACCTAATTTTTCCTTCACCCGCACAAGATCTGGTTCATTCGTCATGGTTTCGGGACGATATCGCCCCGGTCGTTTGTGCATTTGTGAAGATCTACCAAAGGTTCCAGATTTTGGAGAAGATCATTCCAAGCCCTAGGAGTGTCCTTTGGTCCCTCTTCATCCCCAGGGTTGAGATTGAACCTTTAAGGGTTTCTAGAGTGAGATTTCTAGTCTAGGATGTCGCCTCGACGGAGTTCTCGGGATTCTGCCCAAGGGGAACCCAGTGGTCAGAGATGAGAGGCCCCGACTCATCCACCACAGTGGGCACCTACTCCTCGTGCACCTCAGTTGCCTCCACGGCCCATTATCGACCCTCGATTGGTCGACTTCAATGAGGTGAATGAGCATATGCCCGACATATGTGCTGTATTTGAGGTTCAACAAGGTTGGATGAACTTTGTCACTAGATATCCACGATACTACCCAAATCTAGTGCAGCAATTTTATGGAAACTTGGTTGACAGAAATGGAGCGTTATATACAGTTGTTCAAGGAGTTGAGATTCACATTACTCCGGACCTTTTTGCACATGCTTTAGGAGTGTCAGCCATGGGAGCTAACATGGTTTTTGGTCATGGCGAAGCGGAGGCCACATTTATTGCTATGACGAACTGTGACTATGTGCCTGGTGTTAGTAATTTGATTACCTTAAATGCAAATTATTTTCCACCACTGCAGCGGATTCTACACCACATGTTCACCTCTCTTATATATCCAAAGATTGGGAGTAGGAATGAAGTGACAGAGGTTCACAAATTTCTGTTTTACCATGTTATGAATGGAATTTTAGTCAACATGGGTCGGCTGATGATAGATTTGATTGGGACATGTCGATCCCAAATGAGAAGATCTTTGCCTTATGCTTCTCAATTGACGGGAGTATTTATATATGCTGAAATCAATTTGGCTGATGAAATATTTATTCAAGTTAGACAAGATGATATCTACAATAAGCATAAGATCTTCACAGATTTTGGATACTATTGGGGTCCCGATGGTCAGCTTCGCAGAAATGTCACCATTTATGGAGAAGAATCTGAAGAAGAAGAGGAAGACGAGCCACCACAGCAGTAGGGTCAAGGGGAAGACCCCCCCTCCAGTTCAGGCAGAGGACCAGCCTCTTCCACCTTCACCTCATCATATGGATCCAGAGATGCCTCCTCCACCACAGTATTTTCATGGGGAGTCTTCTATTCAGGGGGCCGGACAGCACTCTTGGGCAGACTATGAGACTCTTGACAAGCGTCTTACTGGGATAGAAACTCGAGTGGATACTTTTAGGGGTCACCTCTCTACCTTTGGGGATCGCATAGACACTATGGGTAATGTGATTGACACTATGTCAGGTCGCAAAGATTCTTTCTCCATGGTCTTGGACACTCTCTCCACCCAGATGACCTCTCTCTCCACCCATATGACCTCCATCACCGCTAGTCATGAAGACTCTAGCCAGGCCTTCCACCTCATGAACCTCACACTTCTTGGAATGCAGCGCCGTGATGTGGCACATGACGAATCCATTGCCCATATTATGGATCGTCTTCAGTTTCAAGACCATTCTCTTGAGGACATCCGGCGCCGCCTTGGATATCAGGCTCCTCCTCTAGAGGATCAGCCTCTTGTAGATGACCCATGAGGATTTTTCTTTTGCTTCCTACCTCTAGACTGTTGTACTTGGGTCGTGTGTCTTTTAGGTCTACTTTTCATCTATCCTATCCCCTCTTTGATGATGCCAAAGGGGGAGAAGTAGCTATGCAAGTCTTATATAGTTTATGCATGCATGTCTCCGTGTGTTTCCATGAATGTGCATTTGTGAGCCATTGCATTTTGTGAGTCAGTTTTTGCATTTCCATTTGTCATGATGTCTAGAAGTCTTGCATTCTCTCAAGCATCAATGTACTTTGTAATGAAATGATGAAATGAATGCAATTGACATTTGATATCAAATGGTTGGCTCTTGTCTCTCATTTCGTATCTATTTTGGCAAATAAAATGTTGAATGGTTTGTGTCACTTTGACAAAATAAATGATTTCTTGGTTTTATTCATTTCTTGGTTTGATCGCATCTAATGTTTTGTCATCATCAAAAAGGGGGAGATTGCTGAGTCATTCCAAGTGATTTTGATGATAACAAAACCCTGATATAGCCAACAGGTTTATAACCTCCATAACTTCAGTAGCTAGTGTATCTGTGGGCTCTCAAGGTCATTTTCATCTAAGCAAATGATCAAATTTGTCTTGCCCTAACAAATGCCCAGATTAAGTCCAAACAAGCTGATTTCATATCGATCCTTTTACAGGCACAATTTTCAATATTTGGATATATTTCATGGACTGAACTATGCTGTTTTTGCAGGATTTCCAAAGTTCGGTCGACCTAGAAGACTGGTCCGGTCGACCTAACTTCCCAGCACCCAGAACTCTGTAAAATTACAGAGTTCGATCGACCACCCCCACTAGACCGGTCGACCGATTCTCCCAATGGTCAAAAGTTCAGAACCTGTAAAAGTTAGGTCGACCGCCCTATGTCGTCCGGTCGACCGAACCCCCCGAGGTATCAATTGTTGACTTTGTATTTCTTCAACGTGGGAAGCCCTTCTCCTTGGAATTTTTAATCTCAAAGCCAACAGACATGCCATGATTTGTGGATCTGATTCCTGGCTTGTCCCTTGACCATTCAAGGGTTATAAAAACAACTCCTTGGGGTCAAAAACCCTAATCACTCAAGGGAGATCAAAAGGGGCTGCCAAGGGAGAAAGAGTGTTGTAGAAAGAGCTCCGTGAATAGTGCTTCGTCCAAAGGTTCTCCATCCAAGATCAAGGTTTTCAAGATCAAGTTGAGGCCATTCAAGTGCAAATCAAGTCGAGAAGCAAGCTTCATTCAAGATCTTCTTCATCGACTAAGGGAAAGCTTAAATATGAAGTTTTCATTTGTGTTGTTTGCATCTATTTTCAATTGAGCATCAAGTGTGTAGTTTTTGTAATCTCTAAACATTCGTGTGTGTGTGGATCTACTTAGATCCGTGTGTGTGTGTTTGATTTCTGTCAGAGTCATGTGTGTTTAGGTGTGTTTACACCTTCATGGGAGTTCCCATCTCTCTACGACTGTGTGTGTGTTCAGATCTTGTAATCCTTTACAAGATAGTGTGTGAATTCTCACAATTTGTGAGGGGTGAACGTAGGTTGCCGTTGTTGCATCCGAACCACCTAAAAATCTTTGTCTCTTGTGTGGTTTGATCTTTATCTTCTACCTCCCATTCTATTTTGGCATGCTCGCTTATTGCATCTGCTGATATCCTTGTTTAGATCTAGATTAATTGATCATTCTCACAGTAGATCTCTGGTATATCAAAAGCTGGGTTCAGATTGACTAGGTTAGTCCTATCAGGAAGATAATAACTTGCGTGAGAGAGTCTTCGGATTCCCTAACTCTACCTAGTACCAAAGAGTTATTGTGGAGGTTGATTTTGATTGATCTAACTTGCCTTGCATTAGATCTGAATTAGAATGTTGCTTGTTTATCATACTTGTTTAAATCGGCTAAAGTTTTCTTAAAATTTGTATTCACCCAATTCACCCCCTCTCTTGGGTGTCATTGATCGTGGGACTTTACACTGTGATGGCCGCTATTTAAGTTATGGCGTCAACTGTATTGGTCGCCAATTTCAGTCAGTGACAGACTCTCACTGAACGCTAGAAACAACACTCCATGATGGCTAGGGTGTCATGTTTCTTCAGAGTGACATTACAAGACTCAGTTTCCAGGGTTCGAGGGTACAACCTGCTTGGCTACCTTGAGGGAATCCAAGGCTAGCGAAGTCTTACGGAGGCCTTAGAGAGAGAAATTCCAATCTGGCGGAAGGAATATCTAGCGGAGGGTCTTTCAATCTCCAAGAATTGAGGTGTCAACGTGAAACAGCATAAAACAGGGACTCCATCTCGGACATGGGACAGTAGTGCCATAAGACCCGCGATGTGGGTCAAAATCTGATAAAACGGTGAAAGAAAGAAATAGCATCAAATCAAGAAGGCGCCAATTACAAAATCCGTGTCCTTATGTAAAGACACTAATTAATGATTTTTATCCGATTTTTAAATGGAACATAAAATTGGCATCCTTATACAGAGGCGCCATTTATTTAATTGCCGTCTGTTTGGATGGACGTCAATTCCATGATTTTTCTCATTTATTTTATTTTAATAAATTAAACAGGAATTCACGTCCCTTTGGAAAGACATCAATTCATATATATTTCTATTTAATTTAATATTCTAGAAAATAGTGTCTCTTTAAAAGGATGCATATTATTATATATATTATAAATTTTTAAAAAAATAAAGATAAAGTTAAAGATAATAGGGTATAAAGGATATCAATGGGTTTTTAACAGGGTTTTAAATTAATAATTTTAAATAATTAAGTTGAATGTAGTATATTCTTAAATTGATGAACAGTAGCATTTGAAAATAAAAGAAGATTTTTAGAACTAAATGCATGATAATTAATAAGACTTTACAAGTATCATGAATATATATATATTTTAATTATTACTAACTTTGATCACAAGACATGAATTTTTTAAGATTTAAATATAATTTATTGAAATAAAATTAGCAGCTTACGTTAAATAAAATAAAATAAATTAGCGACTATTCGTATGGTCGCACATTCTTGATGTTTTTGAATTTTTTAAACAAAAGAAAGGGCATCGTTTGAACCGATTTATAGAAGAAAGAAGGACATTAAAGAAATCAATAGGTTTTGCGTGGTTTAAGTGTTATATTATAAAGAATGGGCGATTATGTACGTGGGCGCCCATTCCTTTGTTTGTGAATAGTGCAGAGCTATTTTAAACTTTAAATTCTTTGATGTATACATATCGGAATCGCCTAATCTGTATACCCAAACGAAGAGCCCGAAAAACTCTACCTAACATGAAGCTCAAAAAAAAATTGCTCAAGTGGAGGCCTATCTTAGGATGGGAAAAATGAGATACTATCTCCACGACCTCGCTCACTGCCCTAACGACACCGACGTAAAATTTTATGGCTAAAGGTCACTCCGAGGCCCACGAACAGGTCGTCAAAGCAAAAACCTATAACTATCGTGCTACAGTAAAAATCGTGATTCACCGTGTAACTATTATAATTCCTTTATTTAGTAAATTTAATTGTTAACTAGTTAATATGACCATTTTAGGGCATGAAAAATTAGGGGAAAATATGGGGACTCCAGTCATATACACTTTGTGATTTTTAGACACATGTTTACCTGGATATAAAAAATTTTAAGCATGTTATACTTAATATTTAACTAAGAGAAAACATGCACAACGATGAAACACAGTATGAAAACCATGCAGGATGTGCGAGAATATGATTTTATGAACATGGAGTTTATGCAGATGTTTTATCATGTTGGTCTGGGTTAGGAGAAAACCTACCTTGGTTTGGAAGAAGAGACGTACGGGAGGGAGAGGAAGCAGAAGGATGAAGCAACGTCCTTCGTGCAGGCAGCGGGAGGAAGACACAAAGGGAGATGTACGGAAGAAGATGATGCAGCAACAGCAACGCAGCAACCCTCCTTCGACACACAGCAACAACATGCAGCCCTTCGAACACCCAGGCAACCATAGATTTGGCATGTTCGAACGGTTGATATTTATAGGAGAAAAGTCCCCTTTACGTGCATGATTCCTAGAGGGATCTAACTTCGTCCGTGTAATCCTAGTGGATTTTAAAGTTTCCAAAGGCTAATCTCCTCCCTGCTATATCTTCAGCCACCTTCCCAAGGTTCGCAAGAAAACCCTAAGGCTCTCATGCACCTTCGAACGTAATACCGGGTTGTGTTTTAAAGCCCCATTATAATTGTATTTATACATATAATCTCAAAGCCCTTTTGTTAACTAACCAAAAGGCCCATCTAACACCCACTACAAGAAAAGGCGTTGTTAGCGACGGAAATTTTAGACGGAATTATTTCAGTCTCAACATTCGTCTGAATTTTAGACGGATAGATTTCGTCTGAAATTTCATCTCTAATTCAGATAGATAATTATCTGTCGCAGTATTTGTCTCAATTTGAGACTTATGTTCAGACGAAAATTATTCCGTCTGAAATTTATTAAAATTTTAGACGAAAATATTATTCGTCTGAAATGCCGTCTGAAATGCTATCTGAAAATCATGAAATACCCCGCCCAAATTGGCCCCTCCCCGCCAGTCCCTGTCACTCACTTCCCCCCACTCTCCCTATCATTCTATGTTTCCTCCATCTCCCTACCGCCGTCACCGCCGCTGCCTTCGTCGCCGTCCTCCCCGTCGTCGCCGTCCGTGATCGTCCTCGCTGGCCGAAACTCGCCGCTCCTCACTTCGGTAGGTTAAACCCTCTCAATCCCTCTCCCTCTCCCTCTCTTTGTAACACTCTCCTCTCCCTCTCCCCCTCTTAGTCTCCCTCACTCCCTCTCCCTCTCCTGCTACATCACTCCCTCTCACGCACACACTCGGCAGAGGAGGCACTCACCCGGCAGAGGAGGCGTCGGCCGGGGGTGGTCGACCCCCTCCCTCTCCCTCTCCCGTTCTCCCTCCCCCTCTCACGGTCCTGTCCCTCTCCCTCTCTGTGTTGGCCGCCCCCCTCCCTCGCCCTCTCTCCCTCTCTAGTTGGCCCCCCTCCCCCTCACAAACACACGCACACGAAGACACAGACACACGCACCGTTGGCCCCTCTCCCCCTCCCTGCTCCCGCCCTCTCTCACCCTCACTGTGTGAATTAGATAAATTAAATTAGTTTTATTTTATTTAATATATTTTTTATTCACGGTGGGATAATCGGTCGAGAGGACGGGAACGAAAGAATCAGAGTTTTTTTGTGAATAAACAGTAAGTAAAAATTTGATTTTATTTTTATATGTTGTTTCAATTTATTTTAATTTCTATAAGCTTAAATAGATTTATTGTTAGGGTGATGGGAGGGGCAAATAAAGCATGTAAATTAATTTATTAATTATATTTTCTGGTAGTGTTACATCAATGTTAATCAAATGTAGGTATTCTTTGGATTTCGAAAAAGGAAGGTTTTTTTTATGACGAGAAATCTAGCGGAGTAGTTGGGCGATGAATAACGGTGGCTCTAGGGAGGATAGCTAGTGGGCGGACCGATTTAATGAACTTTCATATTCGAGTACTAATACTTTCTGCAATGCTCAGCAAGTTCAAATCTCAATATAGGTGTGATCTTTTAACTCCGCTTAATACATAACACATACATCTAATTGTACGAACCCAGATTAATTATAGTACATATTACATTCATCGAATTCGCACAACCGTATATTAATAAAAGGGGAGTATAAAAGAGGACACGGTACAAATACACACGATGATATATGCAGCGAGTATTTCTCAAATGTAGTTAAGATCAAATGTCTGTGGAGTATATATCCGCCTTCAAATCTAGTTAATTTTTTTATCTTTCTCCCTTTACTCCCTTCACTGACGTCTCATCCTCTATCTCACTTACTCAGTCTTTTTTTTATAAATACCTTAATTACAGATACTCAAGTCTCTCTCTCTCTCTCTCTCTCTCTCTCTCTCTCTCTCTCTCTCTCTCTCTCTCTCTCTCTCTCTCTCTCTCTCTCTCTCTCTCTCTCTCTATATATATATATATATATATATATATACTTGCCTGAATTATACTCTCTCTCTCTCTCTCTCTCTAGTTCATTGTTGTGATGAGAGAAGGTTCCCCACCCTTCTATATGTAGGGAAAGAAGTATGTTACATTTTTTCTTTGAATGTTATTTAATATATAAGTTAGATGTAAGACGAGGTATGTATTTATGGGAGGTTTTCATGTGTAGAAAAATCACCCAATACCATTCAACCAAATCAAAGGCCTTATGACCCTCTTTGAAAACATGAATTTTCCAGAAAAATGGCATGCAATAGAGAAAAAAACATCAAGAATAAAAATATTCAACCAAATCAAATGACATGCAATAAGGGCTATTTTAATGTCAATAGGGAAAAAAACTGATGAGATGGACATCTAAGATTACCACTCCTGATGCTCCTATAAGAGAGATGCCCTATCCACATACCTTAATTGAACCAAATAGAACTTTAGCATCAGGTGAGTGGAAGAATTGCTTCATTGTCAATTCCCTCTGCTCAGTATTTGTGTCACCAGAAATCATGAAAATTTCCTTTCCGAGATGCCAGCCCTTAATCCTAATTATTAGCCTCTCCAAAAATCTAAGTGGAAGAATGTACTGGCTAAATAAAATCACTTTCTCTCTAGCAGAGTCTGCCATTGACAAAATATTCAAAATAATTTTATCTTCACTCCATCTTTCAAGTGTATGGAGTCCAAAAGATTATCAATCTCTTGATCTTTCACTTTCATGACACTCCGGTCTCCAGAAGCATAATCAGCACAATCTTTCAAACATGGATGCAAGTACACTGCACTACCAATAGTAATTCTCTTAAACTTCTCATATTTCCCGAACTCTCCTAGAAGTTTTTTCATGTCTGGGACTCAGACACAATAGTACAGTGAAATCAATATGTCCTGGCAACTCATCCAAGAAATCGCCTTTGTAGTAATGCAAGACATCTCCGGTCATCTCCCGAAGGTCCTTTATGATAGAAAATCTCCTTTTACAATGATCTTCATTTTGTAATGTTTCTTCCACTATATCAAAGAAAACTGCCTCTGCATCAACTTTCAGGTGCCTCCTACTGCCACTTGATATACATGCTCGACTCAGGATACTTTCGTCTCATGGCATCTCGTGATGAGTCTCATGGCATCTCGTGATGGTATCTCTTGGGAGCTACACATTGGCAAGTAGAATAACTTCCTATATATGACGTCTACTCTGTTAAGGCTGACAATAGATCTCAGCAGCTTGATGTTCTTCAAAAATGGGAGGAGAACAAGAGTATTCTTTTCTTAGGTTATAAGCAGTTTTCTAGAATTGTGTGCGATGTAAGAGACGAGATAGGGGCTACATGTCAGGAGAGGTTACTAAAGGTCCCTAGCCTTCTCATTTTAAATGAAGGCCATACTCCCAGAAAAGAAGACACAAATATTCTTTCTACGTTAGAAAAGGTGCAAACTCCCCATAAGGTGGTCCTTTCAGGGACACTATTTCAGAATCATGTCAAAGAAATTTTTAATATATTGAATCTAGTGCGTCATAAGTTTTCCTGAACATGGACTCATCATGGCATGCACGTGCCTAGTCCATGTTCTCAAACTTACAACGCACTAGATTCAATATATTAAAAACTTCTTTGACATGATTCTGAAATAGTGTCCCTAAAAGGACCACCTTACGGGGAGTTTGCACATTTTCTAGCGTAGAAAGAATATTTGTGTCTTCGTTTCTGAGAGTATGGCCTTCATCTAAAATGAGAAGGCTAGGGACCTTTAGTAACCTCTCCTGACATGCAGCCCCTATCTCGTCTCTTACATCGCACACAATTCTAGAAAATTACTTATAGCCCAAGAAAAGAATACTCATGTTCTCCTCCCATTTTTCAAGAACATCAAGCTGCTGAGATCTATTGTCAACCTTAACAGAGTAAAAGTCATACAGAGGAAGTTCTTCTACTTGCCAATGATGGAACTCTCTTTCACGTTGGCAGAATTCCTTCAGGAGGAATGATTATCGACCTTGCAGAATGATATTTACCAAAAAAACTCTGAATAAAGCTAATGAGCATGAAAGTATTTCCTGACCCTGGTGCATGTGCTAGAATGTAGCCTCCAGGATTATCACCCACTAGGTATCTCACTAAGAAATTGAAGCCCTCTATCTGATGTGGAATTTTATCTTATTTATCTTTGATGTTGATCTGACTAAAAATTGTGGTTTATTTAGCTTTGATGTTCTTCATTTGAAAATTTTTGTAAATTGGATGTTATTTAATTTGTTATATGCATAATGATAATTGCATTGTTATTTAATTTTATGTTATATAAATAAATAGGGTATTCCCTGTGAGCTGAGGTGTGTGGGTGTGACCTAACATTACACGCACCTTAGGAGAGCGTGTTAAAACCGTGTCATTGAGCCTTCCCGTTCAAGACTTTTGGATTGATGTGTATGTTCTCATTTATTTACGAGAATGTATATATCTACCTCAAAGTCTTGAATTGTCCCGTTTGGACATTCTGTGAATATTTGATCGCATTTAGGCAGTCATTTACTATATGTGTTTGTATGGTTTGTTGAGAATTTCGGTTGTGTCTCCTCACTCTTCTCTGATATACCATTATTGATTTTGAGTGTTTTCTTAACCACTTACTTGTAAGTGTCTAAGAAAATTTAAAAATCAATAAATATTTTTGGTATATCAGAGAAGTGTGAGGAGATGCTACCGAAATTTTTAGCAAATCGTGCAACACATATAGTAAGTGATTGTGCGATCAAACCTTCATGGATGGGTTAAAAAGTGATAATCTAATTAATAGTCATCTTCCAATTGCAAATGGTCTATGGCGAACGATGTGAGGAAATGGTTGTGAATATTTTCAGGAGTAATGATTTCAAAGTTAGGATGTGTATTAACATTTATTGGGTGCAGGTAAAATGTTGACAGATTGTTCATGGATATATCGTAGAATAGTTGACCGGATGGTGTCAGATGACTTTAAGCATGGAGTTGAGAGTTTCATTGAATTTACATTGGGGAATCCCAATGCAGCAACAGACCGTCGGAAATTTTGAAATGAAAATGGGGACGGTAATAAGGCATTCTAGATGGTACATCTAGAATTTCAGGCGTCTATTTCACACGAAAAATCTTCCGTGGGAAATTTTAGACGGACATAATTTCAGACGGTATTTCACACGAAAAACTTTCAGTGTGAAATTTCAGACGATATTTGTGACTGAAATTAAATCTGTCCAAAAATTATATTTTCAGACGATCTTTCACACAGAAATATTTCCGTGTGAAATTTCAGATGAAATTTGTGACTGAAATGAAATATGTCCGAAATTTGTAACCAAGAATATGAGACGGCCTATTTCCATCTAATATTCGTCTGAAATCCGTTACAAAAGTGTCTTCCCACGGAATTTCAGACAGATTTCAGATAAAAAGTGGCCGTCTGAAATCCCGCCTTTTTTGGTAGTAAACTACGAGTGTTTTCCATTCCTTAAAGCCCACTAGCTAATGGGTTAAAGGGCTTTTGAGTTTAATAGGGTCTTTTAGTCCTAGCATTAATTGGATTTTGTATTTAAAAAGACCCATTATCTATCTAAAGACCTTATATATATAAAGCCCTCTTAAGTCCTTCATTCTCCTACAGAATATCTTTTGTACTAAAGCCCATTATAAATTTATAATTTTTGATTTAAATCAGACTTTAAATATATTTGTATTATTAATCTTATTTATTTATCTACCTTATTAATTTTATCATCATCTCGGATATCAGAGACAAGTTCGATCTGGTGAAGGTTTATATATTTATATTTTTAAAGGAACGTATATTAGCTTGCCATATTTTCATGAGATTCCTTCTAAAGATGAATACCTGAGTTGTATTTCTATTTATAATCTTAAATATTCTTGATGCGTTATTTAGTTTAAGTCACAATTAGATAAAAAGAATATAGTCAATACTCATTACTCAATTATCTTTTAATTATTTATTTATATCTCTATTTCATAATTAATTCACTAACGGATAATTTAAATTTCTTCTTGATTTAGAATTGTAATGAGATACTTTAATATTTAATTATCTTTTATCTTTCCAAAAATATAGATAATTATTTATATTTTAGATTTCATAATTAGCCGGGCGTTACATCCTTCGACTCTGCACCAATGCATTAAATATGCCAAGGGAGGGGAGCAACATACTGCCTTCGCTGATCAGGCTCCATTCCACCCCAACGAGTGTCACCTGGCTGATGCTTCCTTATACTTTAGGGAGCCCACGCTAGCAATCCCCGAACCTATAAAGGACAAAGGGAAACAAAAAGTGAACTATGAAGCTGAGGAAGGGTAGCCGTTCACTATCAACCAAGACTTAGCAAGACTATACAGGCTAAGCCTCAAGGCCGCCTCCAAGCCGACTCAGCCAGAGAGGCGAAGCGTTGAATTTGAAGCCAACCTCATCAGCAGGGTCATTGACCGGAGCATCTCCTTACCGCCTAAATGTGTTCAGCTCTCGTCTCAATAGGAAGAGCACTAGGTGGAGTAGTTGAAGACTTTCACAGTTTCCGACCAGCGGAAAAGAAGGGGTAAAAATGGCAAAAAAGACAATCCGATTATCTTTTATAAAGGAGATTTAGTCCCACCGGGCCCTCCTGAGGATGATTTCGGCTGGGATACTCCCGCCAACACTACACCAGAGTTAGTCCAAGAAATGGGCGATCTGTTAGAGAATATCAGGGAAATGTGTAAAAAGTAGCATATCCCTCAGGTTCAAGACCCCACACGAGCAGCATATTTCCGCTAGCTGTGGAATTCCTCGCAAGTCTGTGGGCAGCCTCCCTTCTCCTACAAAGATACGAGAGGACTCGGCTATTACCAGGAGAGGGACTTCGAGGTCCACTACGCAGTCAATACCATATGACTGCTACTCCCTCCTTACAGACAAGCAGAAGTTGAGCCCAAGATTGACGAATCTATAAGGGAGACTGGTGAGATGCCTATATCACCCTCATTGCAAGTCAACACTGGTCACCTCCCCGGGGGAGGGACAGTTCAGCCTGCTAATCATCAACAAGACGGAGCAAGTACTTCGACTTCTAGCCATGAGCAAGAGAGCTTCAAAGAATTTGAAGTCTATGAGGTAAACACTGATGACAATGGAGACTTCCTCGACCTCCAACCAGCTCCATCGGAGCTAGAAGACGGTGACCAAGCAACTGTGGACGAGTTGATTGAGATCAATCTTAGAAACAAAGAAGATCGTCGGCCAACCTTCATAAGTGCTCTCCTCAGCAAGAAAGAAAGGCAGGCATACCAGCAGCTACTGGAAGAGTTCAGAGATTGTTTTGCCTGGACTTATAAAGAAATGCTTAGGCATGACCCTTCTGTGGCTGAACACGAGATGGCGATACTTCCAACAGTTAAGCCAGTCAAGCAGGCTCAAAGGCGTATGCGTCATGAGCTAGAGTCGACGTGGACTTCATAGAGCCTTGCATGTACCCTGTATGACTCACCAATATAGTACCCGTTAAGAAGAAGAATGGCTAAGTTTGAGTTTGCATCGACTTTAGGGATTTTGAACAAATCATGCCCAAAGGATGACTTCCATGTCCCAATTACTGAGATAATGGTTGACATGACCACTGGTCTCGAAGCCTTGTCCTTCATGGACGGATCATCGGGTTATAACCAAGTCCGCATGGCAATAAAAGATAAAGACCATAAGGCTTTTCGATCTCCTAAGGGGATCTTCAACTATAAAAGGATGTCGTTCAACACGAAGAACACATGTGCAACCTACCAAAGGGCGATGACCAAGATTTACGATGAGATGCTACATGACCTTGTTGAATGCTACGTCGATGACTTGGTCATCAAGATAAAAAGGTGGGAGGTTCATTTGGCTGACTTGTGTCGAGTCTTTGAAAGGCTTTGACAGTATCGGCTCAAGATGAATCTAATGAAATGTGCCTTTGGCGTCTCCGGCGGTAACTTCCTCGGCTTCATTGTCAGGTATCAAGGTATAGAAATTGACCCTAACAAAATCAAGGCTATAAGGGGATTGCCTCCGCCTAGAAATTTGAGAGAGCTCCGATCTCGGCAAGGAAGACTGGCCTATATTAGGCGATTCATTTCTAACCTCTCGGGAAGGTGCTTGCCTTTCGGTAAATTAATGAAAAAAGGAGCACCCTTCATATGGGACGAGGACTGTCAGAGAGCCTTCG
Source organism: Amorphophallus konjac (assembly GCA_022559845.1). Lineage (NCBI taxonomy): Eukaryota > Viridiplantae > Streptophyta > Magnoliopsida > Alismatales > Araceae > Amorphophallus > Amorphophallus konjac. Next base: position 137,553,151 of record CM040128.1, on the reverse strand, counting down.
AGCAAATCAAGGAGTATCAACTAACTCCTTCAGTCCTAGGGGCACCTGTCAGAGGGAAGCCCCTTATCCTTTATATTGCTGCCATGGATGCTTCTTTGGGGGCACTTTTAGCCTAGATCAATGAAGAAGGCAAGGAGTAGCCGCTGTAGTACCTCAGCCGAAAGCTGATCGAACCTGAGCATTGGAACACTCCTATGGAAAAGGTGTGCTTAGCTCTGGTATTTGTTGTCAAGAAGCTAAGGCACTACCTTCTAGCTCACCGAGTGGAGCTCATCTCAAAATGCGATCCACTCAAATTCCTACTCAGCCAACCCATTCTCTTTGATAGGCTCGGCAAGTGGGCACTTATCCTCATAGAGTTTGACATCACCTTCGTCCCATGCAAGGCGATCAAGGGACAAAGAATGGCGGAGTTCTTAGTTGCGCATCCTGTGCTAGAAGATTCGCCACTCAACTTCAAGTTGCCCGATGAAGAGGAGTTGGTGCCTTCATGATGGGAATCAACACCGAACACTAACTTTTATTTTAATATTTGTGTCTTCTTGTTTGTATTTATACCCTTGGCTAATTGGGTTTGCAATTGTAAGGCATTATAAGCCAAAGGGTTAGTATTTAAAGTCTATGGGTTTCTATGTAATATGCCAGTGGGTCCATCAAGGTCCCCTACCCTATTTCCCATTGGTCCACCTAGGTCTTAGGGCCCATATGGGGCTGGTTCAAAGTCCAAGATTGGACTTGGACCAAGGGGGGATAAAAAAATGAAAATTCAAAATGTGTTACCCCTTAAGTCAAGGGGGCGCCCCCTTATAATATATTTTATTCCATATTGTATTTTTATTTAATTTGGTCATTTGACCGCATGGGGGAAGAAAATGCTATCCCTTATTTACCCCTCCCTAACCCTAGATCTAAGGGTAGTTTTGGTCTTTTATACATTTCTATAAATCCCTTGTATTTCCATTTTTGATAGTATTAATGAGAAAACTTACAAGAAATTATGCCAAGGGCGGCCCCCCTCTCTCTCTAGCTCCCCTTGTTCTTGCTTGTTCTTCATCTTCTTCGTCTTGATCCAGGGTGTGAAACCCTCAATATTGGAGTGAATCCAATTTCTATCTTCCCTCTGGAGTGTGAAGCTCCACCACCGCTGTTCGTGCCGCCATCGGAGCCGCCAGCAAGCCGCCACAAGCCGCCATCCCCCATGATGTCCTGAACTCCGGGTTCTAGAATAGCAAGTCAAAGAAAAGGTCGGTCCTCCCAGCTCCCAGCTCTGATCGCGCTGAGATTTTGAGAGATTATTCCTCTTTGAGTTAGCTTTCCAGCAATATAGATTTTTCCCCATTCAGATCCCGTTTGGTATTTTTCCTGTAATTTTAATTCCACCCCTGACAGTCTGTCAATCAGCAGATCTGCAGAATAGGAGTCTGTTCTTATATTTTTCCCGCCCCCTTATACATCTCCAAAAATCCCCAAAAAAATCATATGTGTTCCTCACTTACCCCCCTTCCACCAATAATTTTTTTGGAGTCTAGATCTATTATTTTCCTATCGGTCAAAATTCATCTTCAGGCAAATCTCAGTATGTCCTGTGTGTCTGTAATTCCAAGCCAGCAAAAGACTATAACCCATAGAGTTTTTCATTTCCAATCCGCTTATTGGATGGTCTTGAAATAATTATATGGTGTAGCCCTTTGAGTCATATATCCATCAGTAATAATTTTGCCTCGATCCGACACCGGATCTGGGCGTAAAAATTATTTTCGTGAAGGCGCGCAGATCAAATCCGAGTTCAGCCAGCAGAAGCAATCCGGGAATTAATTCCTCAGAAAATACACCGGCTCAGATTCGGCCGCCACCGAGTTCAAAGATCAAAGAGGAGTCTGTTGACACTTGTTTTGTGCCTATGAGTTGGGTCATTCCTTTTACTATCATTTGTTGATGCCGCGAGTTGTCTATTACTCACTGGGCTATTTTCGAGAACGTCTTTGGGCTTATCTTATGAGTGTCTCCCTCCCTAGCTAGGTCTGCTCTCGAATTCGGGCTTGATGGGCCTTGATTTCGCTTGTTTTTGGGGGTAAATGGGCCCATTTATCTTATTTCATTAATTTTAAACGTCCAGGATATACGTGGTCTAGCGACTGGCCGTTCAGTTGTGGGGCGATTTGATTGGAACCGTTTTGGATATTATTTGATTTTCTGAATTTTCACCGACAAGCCTTTGCACGGTCCAGGTTCAACTGTTTACTGCCATTGAACGGCATGTCTTTAGACCGTCCAGTTACCAGAGTCCTAAACCGATGAATTTTCCAGATACTTATCAATTTATCCTATTTTTTAGATCTATCACCGACACGCTTTACACGGCCTGCATTAGACAGTTCCATTCATTGAGTGGTCTAGCATTAGACCGTTTTATCCTAAAGAGTCTAGCACCGTGATGGCCGATCTGTTTGGTGGATAATTGGATAATTTCTTATTTTATTTTATTTATCACCGACAGCATTAGACGGTCTAGCAATGGACCGTGTACGTGACTGGGTGGCCTATCGAAGGACCGTGTACAGGCCCAAGATATATGGATTATTTGATTTTTCTCTCTCCATCCGTTGCTACACCCCTAACTTCTCCTACCCATTTCTCCGCTGTTTCTCCACCAAATGGGGTGTCGTTTGATCTTGGTGGAAGATAAGAGTATTATCTACGGATTTTATTTAATAATCTTGGGTTAATATCCATTGGAAAACCCTAATTCGGGGCTGGACTTTCAGGGGTCTATAAATAGAACCCCTAGTCCAAGCTTGAAAAGAGGGAGATCCAACGTCGACGTCGAAGCTCTGCCAAAATCTTGAGCGAGCTGTAGCAAGGGTGGGAGGCTTTCTACATCCCTTTCAAGCCTTCGGTTCAGGGAGTAGTCGTTGTTTTGTGTTCTAGTCTGGGTTTTTAGTTGTCTTTTCACCCATTGCATACTTCTTTTCGTCACCTTTTCACCCACATTTTTCATCACTTCCCATCATTCTACACCCTCCTATCTTTTCCACGCCCTATAGGGGTTTAAAAACCACCCCAGGTATCGCCCCTTCCGCGTTATTATGTTAATTTTCCCTTTTGTTCTATAGTTGTTGCACATTCCAAGGCTAATTTGGGTGCTGTCTTCTTGTCTCCTACGTTGTTTTACAGGTCAGCATCAGCACAACACGAGGCCCATCCCCTTTGGCCGGCCGGAAGGGGTGGAGGATCAAGTCCTATAACTTGGAGTCTGGTGGCTTTGAAGGGTCTTCTTCCGTCCGCCCGAAGAAAGGAGCGATCCTCCCCGAACCTTTCAAATTGTTTGAGCGGCCATCTTCATATCGTGCCGTCACCAGACCGGTCTTCATCTTGCTTCTCTCTCCAGCGCTGTGAACGGCCTATCATGCGGCCGTGCCATCCACTGAGCGGTTCTCCCTGGACCGTGTACTACTGCCAGCGCTGCACTTCAGGCGAGTGTCTTCTCCCTTTCCAAGGTACGGGTGCATTTCATTTGCATTCTGGATCTTGGTGGCGATCATGATCACACACACCTCTCCACCCTTTCTTTCCTTCATTTTTGATTGTCTTTATATTTTCATCTTGATCTAGAAAGGTAAAAGGGAAAGAAGGAAATAGGGGGGGACATGTCAACATCCCATTTTTTGGCGATCACGGTGGGACTCCTAGTGCCCATTGTGCTGTTGTTTTGTTGATCAACATTTTTTATGCTTGGTTAGGTTTGTTTTTCTAAATGGTTTCAGGTTGCTATCTCGTCCACCCCGGGTTGCTGTCCTCGGAGTTGTATGCGGTTCTTCCAGGACCGCTCACGTCTCCCCGCGGTCAGACGATAGACCATGCAGTCCCAGTCTCAGGTACGCTACTGTTTCGTTTTTGTCACGCTGTTGTTGATTGCACGGTTTCATTCTGGCCGCTCCTCTATTTCCATGGTCGGACGATAGACCGTCCATTTCCATCTCACGATTGTATGTGCTACTGTGAGTCTGTTAGTTTCAGCGGTCCTGTTTGGGCCGTTCACTGATTTCCACGGTCTGTCAAAGAGCCGTTTACGTCTGCTAGCTCAGGTACGTTACTGGTCTTCATACACTTATGATTTTTACTGATTCTCAGAGGTTTGTTTAGGGCCGTTCTGCAGTTTACACGGTCGATCGATAGACCGTCAAGTCAGGTACGCTGCTGTCTCAGCAACCTTAGTTCATTTCAGTTTAGTTCTTTTCATTACTCCCTGTCACTGCGCGGTCTTTCCCAAGCCGTTTATCTCCCTGAGCGGTCTTCCACTAGACCGCGTTTGTGTGCTACAGTGCACCCTGGATTATCATGTTGGTCATTATTCCACATCATCTTATACTTGTTTGGGTGCTAGTTTGATCTCCCCTGATTATTATTTATTTCTGCATGATTATTTCCACACTTGTCATAATTGGTTGGTCATTGTTTGCTAGTTCTAGGCTAGACTTTGCATGCACTCCGGCGCATATGATTCATGCATTTTTATCACATTGTAGTTGCATTCCTACCTTGGTAAAGGAACCTCTCGTCTCCACATTCCTTGGAGCCGACTAGGCGACCTTACCCGGGACCTCCGTAAGTCCCCGTGAGCCGTGGATTCCCACACGGACGACGGGCCGGTTGTACCTTTTTCACCCCATTGCTATGCGTGTTGCATATGTCGTGAGAGAGTTAACCATAGATTAACCCAAAGTTTGGACCTTGTTCCCTATAGCTTTCCTATTTTGAGGGAATTGACCTTAATTTGAATCATTAAAAGGCCCATTGAAACTTTGGAAAAATAAAAATTGATGATCATGTCAACTTGTTTGATCTTGGTTGAACCCCCTCACACCCATATTGTCTGTTTGGGCTTGTCCAAGCCCATTTGTGTTATTTCGTGCTGCATCCCCCATCATCCATATAAATTTTGTTATTAGGCCCATTTAGGCTAGATCATTATGTGCGTCCACTTGTTTAGTCTCATTGTCCTAGGTTTCTTTTTCTTTCTTTTCTCCTTTGCATTATTGAGTCAATCCCCCTCTTTAATTCTCGAGCCCTTTACTTCCCTCATTGTATTTCCCTAATTTTTCCTGTATAAAGTCTCCATTTGCCGTCATGGACCGCCATTTTTCTCCTGTATATTACCCTTCTCCCCCCCCCCCCCGTTTTCCTATTCTCATGTGGATTCCTCTTCCCACGCGGGCCCATCTTCTCGTGACCCTTCCGACCTGCAAGCAAATCTCATGGCCCACCTATCATCTCTTGCTTGCCAAACGGCCCCGGCTCAAGCCCAAAAATTCATTGCTAATCATCTTAATGGGCCTTGTTCTCATAACGGGCCTCCCTCTTCTACTCTTAGTGGGCCCCCTTCCTTTAACGGGCCCTCTTATTCTCTTAATGGGCCCCGTGTTGCTGCTGGCCCAATCAGTCCTTATTCCCATGGTCATGATCCTTCCAGGCCCATGCATCCTTCTATTTCTGGAATGGGCCTTCCTTCTTCTTAGTCCGGATCTCCTTATCCGGCCCAATATCATAATCCTGGTCCAAATCCACACTCTCTTGCTCAGGCTGGCTTGCATCCTTCCCGATCTCTCCCCATCGAGGAGATGATTGCTCAAGCCCAACGCCAGCTTGATGAACTTCAACGTCAAATTGATCGCAAAACTTCTTTGAGTGTCCCGTTTGCATTCCAAGGTCTTCAGCTTCCACCGCGTTCACAAATTCCCGCATATCGCCGCTATGGTGGAGTCGGTGACCCCTACATGCACTTGAAGGAGTTTCTTTATGAGTCGGCCCAATTCTGGCATGACCAATGCTTGATGGCTTATCTGTTTGGTCTGTCTTTAGAAGGCCTGGCTCGAGATTGGTTCTTTACATTGTCGCAAGATCAAGTGGTGAATTTCCAAGCTGTTCAAGAGAAATTCCTTCATCAATATCAAGACCAGGTTGGGCCCAGGTATTCCATGGTTGATCTGGCCCATGAGAAGATTAATCCCGACGAGGAGTTCTCTACCTTTGCCGACCGTTGGCGTCTCCTGGCCACGCAAGTCCCAGGGCATATTCCAGAAGGAGAACTAATCAAAATGATCATTTCTAATGCAACGCCCGAGTACCGCTTTAACTTATCCTTGAATGATATCACCTCATGGCAACAGCTTTATAGCCAAGCCCGCTTCATCCGCCAACAACTCCCAGTTTCCCTTGACCCCGAGTCCCCTCCACCTTCTATGCCCACATACGCCTCCTATCCATCACCTTCCATGAGTCAGCCATCCACCACATATCCATCCACAAGTCAGCCTTCCGCTCTGCCACACCCATATACCTCCACATATCCCTCCACATATCAACCCTCCACTAGTCAGCCTTCCGCCTCTTCATACCCGCATGAACCTCCACCTCCGGTCAAGGAAACACCATACCCCGAGCAGGTGGATGCCGTCTATATACCCCCTCATCCTGATCCGCATATGCCTTCACCAAATCCTTCCCTTAGCCATGCGCCATTGTCTACGCAACCTCCATTTCTATCCCCGCAACCTTCTCCATCACCTTCCCATATCCCTTGGCATCCATCGTGCCCGAAGCGGGCTCCTTCTCCGTCATTGCCGGAGTCTCTTACAGACATTTTTAGGGCTTTGATGGCCGCTCACGCATTGCAACTCCCTCCGATTGTGCCTTGCCGACCCGCGGCCGGGGATGTGTTTCAATATTGTGAATTTCATCGCCAGCAGGGGCATTTGGTTGAGGATTGCTCCGAGTTTCAGGAACTTGTTTTTGGTTTGGAAGACAAGAAGATCATCGATTGGGCCGCCATGCATGAAGCTATCTGAAATCTCTGTAATAAGTAGCAACATCAGTAAGAAGTGCCGCCTAGGCAGCCATCTCCACTACAAGACCAGGGGCACCCCTGTGATTCTTTATCTGGTATTGCACCCGCTCCGTTACCTACTCCATCACCTGTTCCCTCCCCTATGCTTTTGTCCACCTCGTTGCCTACCTCATCACCCTCTTCATCTTCACCTACCCCCTCACCTTTACCATCTCCTACTCAACATCCATCTTCTCCACAGACCCAAGCCTCTGCTCAGGCAAGTGCTACCTCTCCTTCCTCCTCCATTTACACCACCGCTTCTATTCCCGACGCCACTCGACGCATTGTGTCGATGCGTCGAAGGTGGGCGTCACGACTCTCCACTTCCTCAGCCCCACCACCACTGTTACCATCCTCACCTCCACTACCTCCATCGACCACATCACCCTCTCCACCATCTCCAATACCCCTACCGCTATCACCGTCATCTTCACCGCCTCCTCTCCAAGCGACCCCTCTTCCATCACTTCCACCATCTCTACCGCCTTTACCCTCCCCTTCGCCATCGTTGCCCGAGCCTGAGCAGGCTATACCTATACCCACATCTCCACCTTCGCCTTTACCCTCTCCTACGCCTTCACATTTGCCTTTACCCTCACTTACGCCTTCCGAGCCTTTACCCACGCCTTCCAAGCCTATTATCTCTACTTCCCCATCCCTTTCCACCCCACGGAGCGGGTGCGCGCTATCTCTGGTGCCCCTTGGGTCTGGTCCCCAGGGAGATAATGAGTCGAGCCAGGTTTCAATTGTGCATTTCAAGATTCAAGATGTCATTTGCCGCATGCCAATCCGGGTCCTGGTCCCTGGCTATTTTGGGGATAATGAGCCTGCATTTTCAGAAATGGCTGTAAATAAGAGTTCACTTGCACTAGTGCCAGTTTCTTCACAAGCGAGGTCAGTGGCAATCTCATTGTTCGCCGGGGGATTCACTATCGATGATGTTATTTCTCCTCGCTCCATTGTTGTTCAGTTCACTGGCCGAGAGGGGTTCTCTACTCAGATTGTGCTAACCCATACGGCCGCTAGGAGCTTGATGGATTCCCTATACAAGGGGCAATTGGCCGTATCTTCTACACTTTCCAAGGACATTCTGCACTCGTTATGCGATCTCCCTTGGTTTATTGGTGAATCGGCCACGTCAACGCCGTGCATTACTCTCCCTCAGCTTTGTCCTGCTCTTCTCGTAAGGGAGTTATGCTTCATGCCCAATTGCCGAGTGAAGATGCCGAATCTCATGTTGTTAGTACCGAGTGACAAAACTCCACGATTTTCTGATGTTCATCCCAAGGAGTTATCTATCCAAGAATGTCCACCTATGGTTAGCACTGGGTGTCTAGGGGCAACCGCCCCGACAAAGCTGCATATTCATGACCGGGCTAGGTCGTCTGCCAGATGGGCCCGTTATTTTAGGAGACATTATAGATCAAGAAGGCCAAAGGCCCGGGTCCATACCAGGCAGGTCCGTTACAAGACAGTTTCTGCCAAGAAGAGGCGAAGGCGCAAGTACAAAGGCCGCATGTTGTGCACTCGAGGGGCCACTACTACTTCTTCTCCTTTCTTCCATTCATCATTTCTTCTACTCAACTCCCACCCTTGGGTGGTGTATTTACCTTCTCCCAATCCAATTTCTGTTGTTTTCTCCTCTCTTTTCGGTCAGCAAACCCCCATTCTTCTTTCTCCCCTCATCCGGAACCTCCGGATTCTCTATTTTCTCATGATTCTAGGCCTCGGCCTATGTCATCCTTTCATCCCACTTTCGGGGCTTCTTCTAATCCTTCTCCTCCGGTATTCCCGGGTTCTACTTATCATTCTCTTTCTCCGACCCTGTCGGGTGACCATCATTCTTCTTCCCCGACCTTGTCGGGTGTCTATCATTTCCCTTCCCCGACCTTGTCGGGTGTTTATGCTTCTTCTTCCCCGCCTCTGGCGGGTGATTGCTATTCCTTTTCTCCGACCACATAGGATGATTCTTATTCTCCCCTTTCTTCTTACTCCTCCTCACCCTTTCAGGGTTCTTGCCCTTTTTCTTACTATTTTTGAGACTTTAGTCCACCTTGATCTTAGTTAATCCCCAGTTATTCTGTATCTGGTTCCTTGTTATCAGGGCCTCAGTGCCTTAATGAGGGAGTTCTAGCCCTCGTCTCTCTTCTTTTTTATCCCTTCTTCGTCCAGTATGATGTCTGCCACTCCTCTGTGTCGAGGAATCCAATCCTTTGCTCTCCTTTCATCCTTTATCCTAGCAAGCAAGGAATACAAAGCTACTCGCGCTCCTCAAAGCTCAATGATCGAGATCGCTTCAGGATGCCGATTTCCACACCATGGATTGGCAAAGGTATCTTTATTTTGTGCAAGAAACGTGCTTTCATTTCTATTATTTCTATTGTTTCTGCACATAGTTATAATATTAATTCCTTAACATGATTGAGTGGCTTTAGGAGTCTTTGTTTAATTAGATCTTAACTTTGTGTCAAACAAATGAGTTAGCTTCTGCAGCATCCTTAGGCTGGTGATAGCTCCGCGCTGGGAGTCTAGTTTCTTTCCCCGATTGTTGAGGGTGACCTTTTGTATGGGTTTTTTACACACTTCACGGCAAGCCATAGCCGATTCCTCAAAGGCACACTGTTACTGCTTTGGCCATACCATGGGTATGCACAAAGGCCTTTTCTTTTCTCTGCTCGGCCGAGTGCAGGGGCAAGAGATTGGAGGATGAGATGACTGACCTAGGCGCTCCCTAATACGAGAGAGGTCTCAAATAGGGGCAGTCTTGACCCTCAAAAGTGAGCTTTCATACTATATCTGGCCAATAAGGGCTACCAAAATGAGAAAATAATTCAATACAAAATTATGATTGGAAGGTGAAGAGGCGTGATCTCGCGCTGGTCCTGAGCGGACTGAGGATCACCAGATTGTGAACTGCAAGATAGGGAAACGGATCAGAGGGCCCAGGGGGAATCCCTGGGGCAAACCCTCCGATGCTTAAGTCAGTGGAGCTATGGTGGGAGCAATAGTAGGGAGGAAAGAGCTTGTACGCGAGATCCCTCTCCACCAGAAGGGTGAAGCGGTTCTTGCTCATGAGTTTTGGGCGTATGATTGCCTTTTTTGGCATTACCTTTAGCCATAGGGTATCCCTGGTTTAAATAGTACGTCATCTCCTGGAGTCCTGCCAGCCGAGGGGTTTCAGGTGGGGGTTACGTCCTCATCGTGGGCTTTTATGGCCTCATCGTGGGAGCGTTATCATCGTGGGGAAGAAGAAGTCCCTTGCCTTCCTGAATTCCTGCCTGCTGCGGACTCTTAACGGCTGCAAAGATAAGCATTCGTCGGTCGTTCCGAGCTTAGAGGGGCCAGCCCTATCCGGGCGGTAGGCTTAGCTCGGTAAAAGATGGGTCGGATAGGCTGGCCTACGCCTCCCTCTCCCGGGCGGAGAGATGGCTCGGGCGCAGGCCTTTCTCGTGACCTGACCGATGCTCGGGCCCTCCGAGCCTTGAGGCCGCCTAGGAGGGTTGTTTCCCCGAGCACTGTTTATTGGGCTTTTTTCCCTAAGTGGGCCCTGTGGGCTGTCACTTGGGTGAGCTTAGCCTCGTTGGGCCCTGTCGGGCCTAGTTGGGCTGCTCTTTGAATGGGCTGTAGAAATCCCCCTCTCCACTTGTCCCCCTCCTACTCCCGAGGCAAAGGAGGCTCGGTTGAGTAGTTTATGAGGGCGTCGGATCGGCGTGGCTCAGGTGGGTAGAGATCTGACGGTGTTAAGTAGCCATGTGCTGTGGTCACCTGGGCCCGTAATTATAGTGATCCTGACGGATTTGAAATGAAGGGGCCCCCTTTTTCTCGGAGGTCGGAACGACACGCCGCCTCCCGTGAGGGTTTATAGGCGTTGGGCGCTGTTTGTCATCCCAGACACTCTAGGGTTTTTGGCTTTTCTTCATTCCTCTACTTTTGGGGCTCCTTGATGCGCCGTGAAGCCACGACGGAGGAGCATAACCTTGCGGCGGCGTTTGAGGAGTTGGCGCGCATAACCGCAGAGGCGGTCCGGCAGCTTCCTTCTCCCCCGGAGTCTTCGGGTTCTCTCGAGAGCTCTGCTTTTAGTTCCTCCTTGAGTTCCATGGCGGGCCAGCGTTCGGGCGAGGAGTTGGAGGTAAGGGCGCCGGTCCCGAATCGCAGCGAGCTGGGGGAAGCCGAGGTGAAGAAGCTAGAGCATCGGTTTCGCTTGCCTCTCAGATACAGCTTTGCCGCCGCTGCCCCTTACGAGATGAGCCTGGACGATCACACGGGTCATATCTGCACTTTTCTTCCGGCTTGGAAGAGCGGATTTCGCCTCCCCTTCGAGCCTTTCGTCCTTCAGATCCTTCATTTTTTCCAGTTGACGCCTATTCAGTTGGTCGCCAACTCATACCTTCTTCTTTCCGCCTTCCGAATCCTCTGCCGCCAGCATGGGATTTTTCCTTCCTTGGACCTCTTTTATTATTTCTTTGAGTTGAAAGCGCATCCGTTGGCGGGGAAGGGCTTTTACTTTATTCAGGCGCGGAGGAACAGGAGTTGCATTCCGCTGGCGGCGAAGGATTCCTCGCACAAAGGGTGGAAGACCCAATTCTTCTGGGTGAAGGTGGAGGCGGTGGACGAAACCTGGAGGTGCCAGGTGATGCCTAACCTTCATCCGAACATTCCTCCCCGGCAGGAGGAGTTCCCCCCTCACGTGGAGAAAAATGCCGCTCGTCTGCTGAAGAATCGCCAGTCGACTGAGGAATTGGTGACGCCGGAGAATATCGAACAGTGCCTCCTTACGTGGCTGAAACCGTCAGGTACCACCACTCTGATTTTTTTTTTTTAGTGGTAGGAATCATCTCCCTTTTCCTGACCATGCCTTCTTCTCTGTTGTAGACGTCAGGCAGGAGCCTCTGGAGGAGGCTGCCGAAGTCATCGATCTTGGAGATGACTCGGCGATCGATGAGCCTGACGCTCTTGTGGGTCGCTCCCAAGCCTGTGATAAGGGCAAGGGGGCGGCATCCGAGGGAACTTCACGACCGGGCGGTGCAAAGCACAAGGATAAAATGGAGGGAAAGTGATGTGACACTAAATGCAGCGGAGGATAATGATACCAAATTTTGATGTGACGCGACTCCCTTGGACTTAGGATAGCAAGCAACACTATGAGTCGGCAACGTCACACATGCGGTTTCACTCGCGGAAGCACGCTCGGATCCGTAGGAGGACCGGCGATGGTGGTGAGGGTCCGAGTTTGGACCTTGCGGCTCCAAGGGTCGGCCGGATAGGGATAGATCCCAATGGGCCAGGGATGCCCGATTTCACGGGTAGTCGGCACGCCGAGGGCGTGGGATGTAATGGCTCTCTCTCAACTCGCCCCGCGGTGAACACTCGATTGGATTGAATTGCGGATCGGACACTCGCCTCACCTCCGACGGTAACTAAGAGCGATACTAAGCTAAGCAACAGTAAAAACCAGCAAGGGAGAGTGGCCAGGAGCTCACCTGATCGGCGTGAAGACGCCGATCCCGGGCGGAGACGAGGGCGAGCGGGGAAGTGTGGTCCCCGCACACTGCGCCGATGTAGCTTCAAAAACCTGTTTAAGTTTACATTCACTACACCTCGCGCAGGAGGGTGGTCTCGGGGGTGGGAATTAGTTGTATTACATTCAAACACAACCTCCACGCAGGGAGGGGCGGTGAGCCGGCCAAGCGGGGGCGGGAGATTCGCCGGAAGTCGGGCCGGTGAAGCCGAACGGAGTTCCCTGCTTGCTGTGATCACTGACAGCCCGCCGCTGTAGAGGTCGTAAATCACGTTCAGGAATTTTTCCAGACACGAGATCAGCTGCGTCGTCTTTGTAACTGAACCGGGGACGCCTCAGAATTTTTCCGATTTCTTCTGGGGAGGGTACTGGTTCGGGCTGGACTTTGAGCAGGATGACAGATCCTGGGCGCAGCCGCTCCTTGTTTCTGCCAACAACTTGCAGAAGTGGATCTGGTCGCTCCTGGATGCTGAATCACGAACCGTCAGAAGTTCTGGAACCGTGGTCGAACCCTTTTTGCATCAAAACTGGCGGGGAGGTCGCCGGAGGTCAGGGTGGCCTGGGGGACGCCGATGAGTTACTGTTGGCCGTAGAAGACTGGGGAGGGCAGTCCCGCGCGACTGAAGGAGAAAAATCAGAACTTGGGCTCCTGGATGCTGACTGTACTTCTGTTTCATGCTCCTGGTCGGGGACAGGGGGAGGAAGATCTTTGAAGAAGAAACCTCAGCCTGATTCCGCCGTGGTTCGCCGTGGCAGAGCTTGCAAGCTGGTTCTGATTCTCTGCAGAGGCTGCACCGCATGGTCCAGGTTCTGTAGCAGCTGGTTGCAGACGCTGTCACGGGCACTCCCGAGCTCCAAATGGCACGAGACCAGTGGCGTCGTCTCCGTGGTTGAGGTGGCTTTCAGCAGAAGTCAACGGGGTTGCAATCAAAGGCCTTGGACGGTTGGTGTGCCCTGAAGAGTAGGTACTGGTCGCTGCCGACTGCAGGAGACAGATCCGTGCGGCTGAGGAAGAACGTTTGTAACTCTGGCTCTCGGATGCCGAATTAAGTTCCGCCTTCTGCTCCTGGAAGTAGACAGGGGGAGGAAGAACTTTGAAGAAGAGACTTCAGCCTGATTCCTCCACCGTTGGTCGTGAAGCAGCTTCCAATCGGGCTCAGGCTGGCTGCAGGTGATGTCTGGCGCAGTCGGGGTAGAACAGCTCTCACGGGCGGTCACGAACTCAGAACTGGACGATTCCACCTCGCCTGCGAAGTGGACAGGACGACCTTTCCAGAATGGTAAGGTATACCCTCAGATGTCGCCGTATGAATGCAGGGAAGCTTCTGCAAGACGGACCGTCTTCTATTACCTGCAGATGTGACCAAAGGGATGGGATGGTGGTGGGGTTAGGTTAAGGGGGATTGAAGTTTGTTAATGGAGGGAAAGGGGAGGTGTTTGCAGATGGGGGAGGGATGTGTGGGGGTGAAGAGAGGGGCGGAGCTGGTGGAATGGGGTGCTGGGGTGGAGGGGAGTGGGGGGGCCGAACCTAGGAGATGGGGGAGGGGAGTGGTCGGCCAAGGCTAGAGGGGTGGGGAGTGGTGCGCAAACTGATGGCTTGGGGTGTGAATGAGGGTGTGGGGAAGTGGGAGGGTTGCTTGGGGGAGAGGGAAGGTTGTCTTGGATGTTGGAAGATGTGTGGGGAATAGGGAGGGTTGTCTAGGGAAGGTGAATGGTTGCTTGGGAAGGTGGAATGAGTAATGGAGAGAGTAATGGGGCCTTGGGAGTTGAAGGGACTTGCCTAGGTGGCAAGTGAGGTGGCAAGGGGTGAGGAGAGAGGGGGAATTCGAAATTTAGAGAGAGAGAGGGAGGAGAGAGAGGGGAATTCGCCCCTAGGAGAGAGAGAGAACTAGAGAGAGAGAGAACTAGAGAGAGAGAGAGAAGACTCAAGGGGGTTTCAAGTGGGTTTCAATTTTCATGCATTCATCAATTAGCTTCAAAATGAGGAGTTGGGGTCCTATATATAGGGAATCCCCAATTACATAGAAGTCCCTGGAAAATGGACTAATAACAGAAGACCAAGGGGTGGGGAAGGGGGCGCCCATGGGCCCGGCCCAATGAAATGGCCCATTAAGGCCTACAACCCACTAACCTATTAAATTACTTAATGAATCCTTGGACTTAGGTAAATGACTAACTAACTTAGATAATAGACTCAATAAAAAGACAAAATTACATGATTATGACTCAAGAAAAATGTGGAAATTACATGGCAAGACTCAGAAAATGATGGCGAACAAAGTGGCGAGTAGCAGGACCCCACGGAGTGAAAGGGTAAGGGATGTCCCCATCAGAAAGTTGCGGGAAGCCGCGAAGGCCAGGAAGCGGGCCAAGAAGGCCGGCCTTCTCGCCACTGCCGGGGGCGACTCTAGCTCGGCGGCGCTCCCCTCTCAGGGGCAAGATGGGGCCGACCCTACCGGGCCGGCTCCCCGATCCACCGGCCGAGAGGGGGCCGAGGAGACCAGGGGCCCCTCAGAGGGCGGTGACGGTGGGTCGGCTCTCCCCTCGGTGGGAACGGAGGGGGCCGGAGCTGAAGTAGACGAGGCCGAGACTGGGGGGCCGGTCGAGGTTGGCGATGTCTCGGGCAGTGAAACGCGGGCCGAGACAGTTGAGGTTGGGGGTTCACCTGCGAGGGCGTCGCAACCCCAAACATCGGTGGCACCCGGGGCGACCGGGCTTGCTGCGTCAGTCGAGGTTGGGGGTTCGCCTATGGAGGCGTCGCAACCCCAACCGACCGTAGTGCGCGGGGAGGCCGTTTCAGCAGCTCGGTCTGGGCCTTCCAGCGTGGGGCCAAGGGCGGACCGGGTGTCCATGCCGGAGGCCTTGGAGAGGCTCGGCATCTCGAGCAATCTGTACAAGCTCTGCCGCGAGGTGTCCACGAGGATGAAAGGAGGAGATAGGCGTCAATCTCCTTCCGGGGTCCTCGACGTCATCATGGAGGGCGGTTTGATCATGGCCCAGATGGGGGCCACCATGGCGGAGACCTACGCCCGGATGGAGTCAGAGTGATCGAATCTCGCCTGGACTCTTGGAGGGTGCGAGAGGAAGCTAGCCCGACTCAATGAGGCACACGAGGGGCTTCAACGGGAGTTCTCCGCGGTCAGGGATTTGGCGCGGTCGAGCCGGCTGGAATCCGGAGCGCTGACCGAGCAGCTCGCCAAGTCTCGGGAGTCGCTCGAGAGGAAAAATAAACTCCTTGAGGAGGAGCACCTTCACCATCTCGAGCTGGACGGCCATTGGGAGGCTGAGCACGCTGAGTTGCTGGACCGGGCAGAGGCAGCGGAGCGCCGTCGTTCGGAGGCCGAGGCGGACCGAGCTAAGGCGGAGAAACGATCGGTCGAGGCCAAATAGAAGTCGATCGAGCTCGAGGAGCGGGCGACCGAGGCCGAGCGGAAGTCGATCGAGGCAGAGAGACGGATGGCGGAGGCAGAGGAGCGAGCGTCCGAGGCGGAGCGGAAGTCGGCCGAACTTGCTGAAAGGATGGGGCAGGTCGGGGCGGAGGCGATCGAGCAGTACAGGGGTTCAGAGGCCTACCGAGCCGACCTTCAGGAAGCTGCCCTTCCATACTATGAGATAGCGCTTCGCCGAGGCGCCCGCAAGGGGTTCAAACAGGGTTATCGCCAGGCAGTGGATTACGCCGACGAGCAAGACTCTGGGATCCGTTTCCCCTCGGGCCAGTGCTACGACTCGGAGGAGTCGGCTTCTAGCTTGTAGACACCCAATTTTAGCCGATAAATTGAGCATTTTCTTTGTTCTCCTAGTCGATGCCCCAATTGATCCTTAATTGGTTGATTGTCTGGGATTTCTTCCCCTTTCTTGGCCCAATGCTTCAATTCCATACCTTGGATCTCGTCTCGAGTCTGGCATTCCCGCGCTATTTGTTCTTATCGCTTTCTTGTTCATAGCACGTTGTGGATCTAATTGAAATTATCCTTTGATCAGTTGTTATTTCTTGACATTTGATCATTATGACATCAATTTTGGGTGTTACTCTCCTTCAACATTTGATTAAATGACTGCCCAATGGGTTTTTCTCCGTTTTTATACCATTTAATGGGCCTTTACTTGTTGCGCTATATCTCCATAGCGCGTTCTTCATTATCGCGCTATGGAAGTATAGCGCCTTGTCAGACAGAGTCCCTCTCCAGGCCGGACTCCCTTATTTCGATTCGGAGGCCTTATTGGGTAAGTTGCTGACTGTGTTCCTTATCCAGGAAGGTTTCTAAACCTATCAGGAGTCTTTCCCCCTCATTAATCGGCAATATTACCTCGATTTGAGCCGCCGAGTCATCGGATTGAATCAAACTCCGACCTAGGGTTTGTGTTCGATCTTCTTCCTATAAATTCATCCCTTTGGCCGTCGTTTGAGGGGGATGCAACTCGAGTTATTGACGAGGAGGAGGAAATACTCCGTGTACAATCGATAAATCCTCGCTCCTCGCACGTTCAAGGGAGTATTTAGGGCTTTTCCTTGTGTTTTTCCTCTTTCATCTTTCTTTTCCCCTCCGGATTTTTAATCTTTTCATAGCATTGCATCCTGATTTCAAAACACTCCTTTTACAAAATACATGCATACACACACACCACACCTGTCTTTTGCCCATTCATAGGGGTTTAAAAACCACCAAACCCCCAGGTAATCGAGCCCCCTTTTACATGCTTTTGATTAAGGATAAGGGCAGAT
Source organism: Amorphophallus konjac (assembly GCA_022559845.1). Lineage (NCBI taxonomy): Eukaryota > Viridiplantae > Streptophyta > Magnoliopsida > Alismatales > Araceae > Amorphophallus > Amorphophallus konjac. Next base: position 137,536,024 of record CM040128.1, on the reverse strand, counting down.
TATACTCAAATCTCGATCTAATGGGCTTTATATTTGTTGTTTATGATTGTCCACAGGCACTGGAAGATTGATACGTGGAGCCCTTGCACCTTGGCCGGCCTTGGAGCAAGGAAGGAACGAATCCAAATAAACCCCGCTACCTGTCTGATATCGCGCTATACTAAGTTAGCGCGACCTTAAGAAGGCGCTGGGACGATATAGCGCGTTAATCTTCTGTAACATGCCCCGTCCTAATCTCTTATTGTTTGGCATGTTTCTAGCTTCAGTGACGATCACGGATCTTGATTACTGCATATGATTTCCCCCTTTTTGTATCATTAATTGAGTGCTATATCCTCATCTTGTTTTAAAACAAAATCGCCATCTTTTATCAATTTGGGGGTTAATCATAAATTGCACATCTACAAATTGGCGATCACGGTGGGACACTTTGTGCTACCACGTGCATTCTTCTTGTTGCCTGCTTATCAGTATATCAGTGTGTGTGTTTATTGGATTTTGAGCCCTTCCCACTGTCGAGTATCGCGCTATGTGTCCATAGCGCCTTCTGTAGATCGCGCTGTGGACATATAGCGCGATAATCACCAGAGGATATATTCACCTACATCCTCTGTCGGGGTTCTGATTGCCATCTTCTCTGGTTGCATCATTGTATACTTCCTGTTGTATATTCACTCCTTTCATCTATTTTCCTTTTATTGTGCTAGTTTAGATTTTTCTTCCATAGCGTTGCATTCATCCTTGCATTTGGTTTGAGAGACCTCCTCTCTCTACATTAGGATTCCACACACCCCCTTGGTGAAGGAAGGACCCTCCATTGAGCATTCCGTCTCTTTGGATTGGAAGTTCCTAAACCAAGCCTCCATAAGTCCCCGCACCCGTGGATTCCCTCACGGACGCCGGGCAGGTTGTACCCTTTCGAAGTCCCGAATTAGTTGGTCTATACGTGGTGAGAGAGTGTTCCTAGTTGGCACTGGAGTTAAATCTCATTTTGAAACTAGGTTCCTCCCCTTGTGTGAATCATATCAATTTGCATAAAATCATTAATTCACCAAGGTTCAAACATCAAAAATCAAGGTAACCATCACAACTTGTGTGTTTCTTTGCAAATTGTTTGCACATTAAACTGCTTGAATGGCTTACTTTGATAGACAAAATAACATGTTCAATTCAATTAATGTTCATGAGGATGCACAATCTAGCACATCTTATAATCCTCAATTTCAACATGTTCATCAAAATTCTCACCATTCTTTCAAAGGGCCACGTCCTCATTCTTATGGTCATGCCCGACCCACGGGCAATGTCCATTCCCATGGTCCACCTACTCAATTTCAGGCCACTATTCCCTCGGGACCGTCTCCTCCCAATGACGAGAAGGTCTCTCGAATCATCCATGCATTAGATCATCTTACCCCTCAACAGATCCAAGCCCTTAAGGCTGCCGTTGAGGGTACATCTCATGCATCTCCCCCTCTTTCCAATTCTATACGGGTGGCCCATCACCCACCTCTTTCCAATTCTATACGGGTGGCCCATCACCCACCTCCTTCCAATTCTATTCGGGTGACCCATCACCCATCTCCCTCCAATTCTACACGGGTGGCCCATCACCCATCTCCTTCTTCTATTCCTATTCGGGTAGCCCATTACCCATCTCCTCCTATTCACACTCCTCCTCGGGTGGTCCGACACCCGCCTCCTTCTATTCCTCCTCCCTCACGGCCCCAAGGCCCATTTACTCCTTGCAACCCGGCCCGTTCGGGTTCTTTTACGGGTCATCCCGTCAACTCCCCTCCACGGCCTTTTTATGCGGCCCCTCCTCCTTCAAGGCCCTGCCAACCCTCGGTTGTTCAAGTCACACCCCTCCAGCAAACTCTCCTCGATAAGATTATTTCGATGGAGGAACAAATAAAGAGGGTCACGGCTCCTCCTACTCCAGTCAATCCTCTCCATGCCGCTTTGGATGAGATTACAAAGATGGAGAGAGAATGGAAGGATAGGATGGACGACTACGGCGTTGATATTCCAAGCGAGCAAGAACCGGCAATTGAAGAATACGAGCCGGTATATGATGATGAAGCTCCGCAGGCACCCCTTTTGAGTTTCCTTAATTTTCCGCTCCCCCCACTATCATTTGATGAACCCCCTGCTCAGGACGAAGCCACCGTCCCCGATCCAACCCCCATTTATGAGACTAACTGGTGTTACGATGATGGGTCGATACTTCAATCACCCACACCGGCACATTTTGAGTCCCCCTTTTCCATTAACCCTCCACCAACTACACCTACACCCACTATACCATCAACCTTCACACCATTAGCCACCGCTGAGCCTTCCATTATAAAACCTCCACCTATTAAGTCATTAACCTCCACATCGGCCTACGCCAAGCCTACCACTGAACCTCCTCCAATTGACCTACCATTACCACCGCCTCAACCCACATTGCCTATTCCTCCACCATATAGCCTTACGCCTTTACCCATGGTTAGTCCTGAGCAGGATCCACCACTTTTCGCACCCGAGCCAATCCCGACTGCTTCCGAGCAAGGGGAGAAACTCGACGTGTTTGAACCTCCGCCCCTATTCACCCATTTGCCAACACCTTCCATTATAACTCCACCATCCACGGAGCCTTCCGCCTTCGCCTCACCTCCCTTTGTTACTCGGAAGGGGCGTGCTTCTGCAGCTACTTACGCCAAGGATAAGCAAGAGCCGGGCAAGAAGACTTTGGCCACGACTGTGCCATTCAAGATGCAAGAATTCATTTACCGGATGCCAATCGGGTTATTGTGCCAAGCATGGTCGAAGAAGCCAAGTCATCGCCGTTGCTCAATAGATGCCAAGCGTTGACGCCGTTTGAAGGCCGGGCAGGGCACCCTTTGTTCAAACCTTCGAATTCCGAATTCATTTACAAGGGGCGAATGCCCATTTTATTCAACATTCCGTATTCATCACCATCAATGGGCATGGTGATGCTTCATGTTCCAACTCTACGACTCCCTCACCTTATTGATCTTCGCTTTCCAAGGGGGTTGTCATTTATTGAAGCTTCCTTTATTGGGCCGATTGGTCGTACATGTTCACTGTCGTGGAGGGGCAATTGTCTTAAGGGGCCGTCCCCTATATCTTCCACTCTTGTTCATTCAACTTCATCCATATCCATTTCAATCACTTTTCCTTCATAGGCCACTCCCAGGGGAAAGAGGAGGACCTCTCCTTCTCACCCTTCACCTTCTTCTTGTTTTCCGTCTTCTGTCATGCATTCATTCTATTCACTGCATTCATTACATCCATCATTTTACATACATTTGCACCTCCTGCTTCCCGGGTTTCCAAACCCGTATCTTCCCCGCCTTCCGGTACCTCCGGATATTCCGCATTTCCCATCTTATTCATCTTCATCCTTTTGTCCACTCTCCTTGGGGCATCGCGTCCCCTTTCCTGCTACTTCCCTGGAACCTCCAGGAGTCTTATTCCTCCTCTTTGGGCATCTCGCCCTTTCTGATTCTATTCCTCCGGAACCTCCGGACTTTCCCCTCGGGCATCGCGCCCCTTTCCACCTTCCTCCTCCGGAACCCCCGGATTCTCCACCTGATTGTCTCCGTCTTTTCCTAGGGCATCACGCCCCTTTCTATATGCTTCCTCCGGAACCTCCGGATTCTTCCCTTGTCCTTTCAGGGCATCGCGCCCCTTTCCCGGTTATTCCTCCGGAACCTCCGTATTCTCCATCTGATTCTCTCTATCTTTCCCCCGGGCACGACGCCCCCTTCCATCTTCTCCCTCTTGATTTCATTCCTCCGGAACCTCCGGACTTATCTCTCGGGCATCGCGGCCCTTTCCATTTTCTCCCTACATTTCCTCCGGACCCTCCATCTTTCCTTCGACTCATCTTTCTGATTTTCCAGGACATCACATCTTTCATTTTTTTCTTCCTTTTCCATCATCTTTTTCTCTATTTCTTCCCAGGGCATCGCATCCCTTCTTTCAATATTCCTCCGGAGCCTCCGGATTCCTCCTATCATGATTCTCCTCCTCTGCCTCCGGACCCTTCGGATCCACCTCTTTCCATCTACCAATTTCTTCTTCTGATTCCTCCTAATTCTGGGTCTGACCCAACTTCTTCCACATCTACTACTTTGGGCATTTGCCCTTTCTCCCATTGTTTTAGAGGCTTTAGTCCTCACTCCACCTCCTAATTTTCCGCTTCTTTTGTAAACTGTTCCTTGTAATCAGGGTCTCCGCGCCTTAATAAGGGAGTTCTAGCCCTTATCTCTTTTCCTTTTCCCCTTATTCGTCTGAGTCTGGTTTGAGCACCACTCATTCTCGTTAAGCCACTCCCAAAATCCTTTGCTTCCAATCCTTTTGACTGCCAAAGAGGACAAATCCCATGATGATCAACCTCGCCTCTGACAGCTGCTTCTACAAAGGTTGCAAGGTAACATTTTTGCGTAAGTAAGCATTTTTATAATATCATCTCCCCATTTCTTCACGCATGATTTTCAAAAGAAAGTGCTTCTTAACAAGATTAAGAGTGGTGTTTTAAACCTTTATCTTAGGCTTTTGCTTAATTAAATCATTCTAAAAAAAGAGTCTTTAGACTTGCTATGCAGCATCTTTGGTTATAAAAACCCCACACTGGGAATTCAACATTCTCTCCCTGCTTGTTTAAGAGTAACCCTTAGCTGGGCACCTCACACACTTCACGGCGTCCTTAGCCGGCTCCTTTGGTTAAAACACCGTCCCTACTTTGGCCATGCCATGAGTATATCTAAAAGTCTTTTCTCTTCTTCACTCGGCCGAATGCAGGGGCAAGAGACTGACGGATAAGATGACCCGACCTCGGTAATCCCCAATACGAGAGGAGTCTCAAATAGGGGCAGTCTTGACCCAAAATCAATATGAATTTTTATATGAGTTTTCATGATATACATTTCGCCAAAAGGGCTATTATGAAAATCAAGTCAGAATTTCAATAAATTCAAAATTATGAATTATGGCATGTCAAGAGTGGCAAAGTCCCCGCAAGGAAAACCCTGGTCGTATGCATGTCAAGGGTCTAAAATCAAAGGCACAAAGCCCCGGCGCAACAGACTACCTCTTTGAAGGGAACACCTTGGAAGGAATTCAAGTCCCGACGTCTCCCATCCTGCGTAAAGCTTATCTCCAATTATTCTTCCCTTCTCCCTCCAAGACCGAATGTTTCTCGGGTATGGCCTTGGTAGGGGCACCGTTAATCAAAGGCGGTCGATTATAGGATGCCACTTTCAATGCACGCCCAGCTTTGGGCAGTTTTAAGTAAAAGGGGAAGGAACAAGGACCCCTAGCCAGTGATTTAAACACCCTTTGATGCTGCATTAGCAATGTCTTATCAAAACTCAAACAAAAAAAAATTTTGAATATTACCAAAACTTCAAAAAAAAAAAATTTGAATAATACCAAAATTCCAAAAATTTGAATATTGCCAAAACTCCATAAAAATTTGAATATTGCCAAAACTCCACAAAAAAAAAAACAATTTTTTTTTTGAATATTGTCAAAATTCCAACACAATTTCAAATATTTCCAGTATTCTTTCCAAAACTTATAAAAAATTGCATATTTTCGAAAAAAAATCAAAGAAAAAAATTTGCATTCTATTTCTGATGGCATCCTTTTAAAAAGGCACGCAAAATGAAGAACAATCACACAAGCCGCGACAAGTGCTAAGAACTGTCTCATTCCACTATAACATGTCAAAAGAGTACAAATATGAGATGGGTACAACAAACTCTCAACTCTCCCCTCGACCCTCCTGGTCTCCCCCTCTGTGTGAACTCTCAGCCTCCTCCTGTCCTCCCCGGGGAGGCCTAGGAGGAGCCATCTGTGCCTGGGAAGCCGAAACCCTGTCACAATGTGTTCCCCTCTCTGCATCCTCTCTCCGCTGGTGCTCAGAAGAAGTAACTAAGTAATATGTGCTCGAGAAAGCTCGGGAATATCCCTTGCGCTGGGCCCGCTCGCGCCCTCGCCGATAACGATCCTCCGCGTCCTTCGCGCGCTGCTCAGCCATCCCCAATCTGGTAATCAACTGTACTCTCTCCAGCTCGCGCTCCACTCGCTCCTCCCTCTCCCTCTGCCGCTCACTCCTCTCCATCCCGAGGAGAAGGCGCAGCTCTGCTACATCTCGAGGGAGCTCCTCCGCATCGCGCCGCTTCAGCTCCGCCTCTGCCACGCGCAGCTCCTGTTCCTGCATCCAAAATTTTGATTAAATATTGATAATTGATAAAACTCCAAAACTCCAAGACTAAGAGAACAGATTGCTTACTCTCTCCTGAAGGGAGGCCTCGGCTGCCTCTGCCCGAGCAACTGCACTGGCGAGCTGGCTCTCTAGCTCGGTGTGGTCGCAGACGGGCTGTGAAGAAGATGAAGCGCCATGCGAGGATCGGACTGCCTCCAGCTCCTCACGCTGAAAAGGAAGAGCATTATCATTAATTGAATTTCAAATCCAATCATTCTAAGTTTCAAGTGCTTACCAGCTCATCGACGGTTTGCTGGAGTTCCTCGCGCTGTCGGACTGTGGAATCGAGGAGTCCCTGTACCATGGCCAGTCTCCCCTCTATGTCGAACTGCAAGAACACATTGTTAATCACATATTGAATAATCAACAACAATTGAATTTAAGGGCATACCTGTCCGCGAGCGCTCTGATAGACTCGGCTGCCGTATGCCTGTGAGTAGGCCTGAAGGTAGGCATCATCTGAATGTGCTCCTACAGGGACCACTCGGCCCCGCTTCTTCCAATCTGCCAACTGCTCTCGGGCACACTGCCGCCAATCGTCTGTACCCTGCAGGCCTCGGAAGCGTCGTCCAGGTCGTGGGTCCGTCGCCTGGGTCGGGAACTCCACCACCGCCTGATGAAGCCCAAGTGTCCTCATGATCAACCTGTGGTATAGTGGCTCGACCAGGTTGAGGGCATGCAGCCAGATCTCTCTCCCGAAGAAAGGGATGGCCGGCTCCACCCAGGGCATCACCTCGGCTCTCCCCTGATAGGGAGTCCAGTCCACCTGCATAATTCATTTTATCATTGCCCTTAATTCCACTCATAACTAAGTTCAATTTCAAAAAAATTCAATCTTACCTCTATGGGGGGCATCATGTCTAACGTCTCCTGGATGTGGGTGACCTGGTCCTTCAGAGACCGGCCGTCTCGTGTAGGGGTCCATCGTCTGGCCAGGGGCAGTCGGTCCCCTCGATTCTCCCAAGCTCGTCGGAGGGTAGGAAGGTATAAGTAGCTCCAAACCTGAAACATAGCTCATATGATTGACATAAGGCAGGTGCATAATTCACAAGTTTGAGATGTAGAGAAATACCTGAAGTAGAGGGTAGAATCCCCCGAGTGAAGACTGGAGTGAGGAGATGCCGAAGCTGTCAAACAAGTGGGCTAGGACTGCCGCACCCCAGGCATATCGTCCGACTCTGTCTAGGTCCTCCAGTAAGGGTAGAAAACGGCAGCTCACTGCGTCGCCCTGGGTCGCTAGAAGCAGCTTGCCGATCAGTAGAATGAGGAACCTCCTCAACTCCAGGTCTGCCTGTGGGCCTGCCTCAGTAGTGAAACTCTCCCTGGCCCTCGCCTCCAACCTCTTCTCATGAGCTGTCGAAGTCTCCCCCACCTCCCTCTGTGTGTGGAATAGGCCGAGACTCTCCTGCAGGACGATCCTCGACACTAGTGAGGTCCGGCCTGTACCCTCCAGCTCCAAGCCCAACAGCCTGCGCGCCATCTCCCGGTAGTCGGGGTAGGTGTAGCCCGTCACTGCCGATCCGTGCACCCGCAGCCCGGTGATGCGCGTGACGTCCTCCAAGGTCGGGATCATATGACCCCAGGGGAAGAGGAAGGCCTTGCATCCCGTGTCCCATCTGGCCTTTAGGGCCCTTATCAGCCCCACATCAACCCTCAGCACTTCTATCTCCAGAAATTCCCCGAAGCCCATATGGCGGAGGCGGGCCCTTTGAAACTCCGGTAGTGCGTGGTAAGCTGCCCGGACCAATGTCCAAGAAATTCGGGCGCGCACTGCACCCTCCACACCCTGCACACAACGAAAAAGAAGAAATAATCAATTTATGTGATCATCAAACAAAAGGCAAATCAGAAAATGAAACCTGCATGCTGTTATATGTCGCGCTATATCGTCATAGCGCGTTCTTCAAGAAAGCGCTATGAAGACATAGCGCGTTCCTCTTCTGTAGGTAGGGGGTGACCCCCGTTCCCCGCAATCTGTTCTATGGGCATTCTGCCCTACATTTTGATTTCTAGGGGCATTCCCCTTTCCGTTTTCATCACATAAGAAATAAAAAATAAGAAAAAATCAAATCAAAAACAAGTTTAGGGTGCTTTTCTTACCACCCGGCGTTTTCGGGCCGCCGCGCCTCCGACGGGCTCCGCCGCCACTTCCCCGGCCGCCGGGACGTCTTCAACTTCTTCGGCCTCGTCTGGGTGGATGTCCATATCGTCTCCCTCGAGTCGGGCCGAGACCGTCGCCTCCGAGTCGGAGGGTTCTTCCGCGGGAGGGGGCGCCCGTTCCTCTTCCACGTCCGATCTTTGGCGGACGCGGGTGGCACGCCGTTTAGGGCGTCGAGGAGCACCACCCGCCATCAGATTGTTGCAAATGGGGGCTAGGGCTGGTGAGAGGCTGAGAAGGCGAGAGAGGAGTTGGGGAGAGGGAGGGAGTAACTTTGAATAATAGAAGGGGGGGGACGGTTTTGAAAACCTGCGGTTAATGGACGCGCTATATGTTCATAGCGCGACACTGTCGCGCTATGTACATATAGCGCGATAATTAAATTAAATATGAAAATAAAAAAAGGAGGGGAGAGAAGAGGATTTGACTTGAGAACATATCATGAGAATGAATGAGAACTTGTGTTCTTTTGCTTATGTTTGAATAATGCTTGAATTTGTTTAAACACTGAGATTGATTATATGTTTGAATTTGCTTAAACATTGAGATTGCTTGAAATTGCTTAACATTGAGGTTGCATTTGCTTGAATTTTCTTGTGCCTAACATTGAGATTGCAGGAAGAGAAGAAACATATGCCATGCCATCAGGAAAGTATTTCTGTGTCCCTTCTTTTGCATTACTATATGCTATTTATATTATTATCTCAAGGACCGACTGGTTCTCTGTATGTTCCGGGATTTGAGTTCCCCTCTACCAAAAACAGTGATGATCTAGAAACATGCAGTTAATCGTCGGACAGGCCGTTAGACCAAAATAAATTTGGGGACGATGGACTTCATCTCGCACGCCGTGGTTGCGGACAATTATTGACCCGAATCTATTTGATTTAGCAATATTATCCTTGAGTATCTTGTATTTTATCTTTCTTGGAATTTGTTTTGATGATTTCTTTTTATTTTTAGCCCTGCATGCATCATGCCATTTCTTTTGCATCCATAAATGCCCAATTCTTCTTCCTATTTGAGGATCGATTTTGCTTATGTTCTTGAACTAAGAATTCAATTCCATTCCGAATTTGAGGATTGCTCCAAGTTGAGCACTGGATCTTGCTGGTCGATGTGACCCTTGCCTGGAATTTGCTTATCACCTTTTTTATCCAATCTCCGTCTTTTGATCCACTCCTTAGCTGTGAACCGCACGATGGCGTCGATGGATCCGCCGGGCTCGCGTCTATTCCACTAACTGAGTGAAATTCGTAGTTGCTACGCGCTGCGGATACCTCTTTTGTACAAGAGGTTGGTCAGTTCCTTTTTCTTGTTCCGTGCCTATCATTCTAGGTAGGAGTCACTGGTGCCGGCTTGACCTTGTGGTTAACTCGGAGTTTTCTGGATCATTCCTATCATTTGTCGGTTGTAATGGGTGTCTTTTCTCCTTGATATCCACTTATCAGTCCGCTCTACTACTTTTTCATCTCACCGTCACTACTACTCTGTGTCATCTCCGTGTTATTTCCGTTTCACCTTCGTTTCGCTCCCCTGCAAAGCGGATATCAAGGAGGGGCATCTGTAGACACCCAATTTTAGCCGATAAATTGAGCATTTTCTTTGTTCTCCTAGTCGATGCCCCAATTGATCCTTAATTGGTTGATTGTCTGGGATTTCTTCCCCTTTCTTGGCCCAATGCTTCAATTCCATACCTTGGATCTCGTCTCGAGTCTGGCATTCCCGCGCTATTTGTTCTTATCGCTTTCTTGTTCATAGCACGTTGTGGATCTAATTGAAATTATCCTTTGATCAGTTGTTATTTCTTGACATTTGATCAGTATGACATCAATTTTGGGTGTTACTCTCCTTCAACATTTGATTAAATGACTGCCCAATGGGTTTTTCTCCGTTTTTATACCATTTAATGGGCCTTTACTTGTTGCGCTATATCTCCATAGCGCGTTCTTCATTATCGCGCTATGGAAGTATAGCGCCTTGTCAGACAGAGTCCCTCTCCAGGCCGGACTCCCTTATTTCGATTCGGAGGCCTTATTGGGTAAGTTGCTGACTGTGTTCCTTATCCAGGAAGGTTTCTAAACCTATCAGGAGTCTTTCCCCCTCATTAATCGGCAATATTACCTCGATTTGAGCCGCCGAGTCATCGGATTGAATCAAACTCCGACCTAGGGTTTGTGTTCGATCTTCTTCCTATAAATTCATCCCTTTGGCCGTCGTTTGAGGGGGATGCAACTCGAGTTATTGACGAGGAGGAGGAAATACTCCGTGTACAATCGATAAATCCTCGCTCCTCGCACGTTCAAGGGAGTATTTAGGGCTTTTCCTTGTGTTTTTCCTCTTTCATCTTTCTTTTCCCCTCCGGATTTTTAATCTTTTCATAGCATTGCATCCTGATTTCAAAACACTCCTTTTACAAAATACATGCATACACACACACCACACCTGTCTTTTGCCCATTCATAGGGGTTTAAAAACCACCAAACCCCCAGGTAATCGAGCCCCCTTTTACATGCTTTTGATTAAGGATAAGGGCAGATTATACTCAAATCTCGATCTAATGGGCTTTATATTTGTTGTTTATGATTGTCCACAGGCACTGGAAGATTGATACGTGGAGCCCTTGCACCTTGGCCGGCCTTGGAGCAAGGAAGGAACGAATCCAAATAAACCCCGCTACCTGTCTGATATCGCGCTATACTAAGTTAGCGCGACCTTAAGAAGGCGCTGGGACGATATAGCGCGTTAATCTTCAGGCCCCCGGCTCCCCTTTATGGATTTCTGAGGTATGTAACATGCCCCGTCCTAATCTCTTATTGTTTGGCATGTTTCTAGCTTCAGTGGCGATCACGGATCTTGATTACTGCATATGATTTCCCCCTTTTTGTATCATTAATTGAGTGCTATATCCTCATCTTGTTTTAAAACAAAATCGCCATCTTTTATCAATTTGGGGGTTAATCATAAATTGCACATCTACATAGCTCTTCTGCGTTGGGCGGGGAAGATCCAGAGGGCTCTCCTCCGGCGGGGTCACCAACTCCGGCTGTCTCGGGAGGGCTCGCGACCGAGGCAGTTCTCGCGCAGGCGAGGTCAGTGCCTGGGTCGGCCGTCACCGAGGGTGCCAGGGGTGAAATACCCACACCTACCGTTCCCGAGCTTCAAAGTGGGCCCGAGGCCTGATGTATTTTACTTGTTTCACCTCTTTCTCTATTTGTCTCCTTTCCTTTTCTGAAAAAAAGAAAGATTTTCTTTTTGTGAGGCAACAAATGACTTACTTGCTTCTTGCGTTCCTTGCCATAATTTGGTTAGTCTATCGGTAGTAGTTGGAAAGTGTCGATACGTCCTGCGTGGTTTTCGCATGATGGTTGGATGGATTCCTGACAGGGTGTCCTTCCGTTTTCTCACGCTTTGAATGCCCGGCCGCTTCGTGTATCCCGCAGAGGCGAAAAATGAGGGTTTTGAGGTGACCGTTCAGAGGGGGAAAATCCTTTGGCGTGTTTTCGAGGGGGGAGTCATTTAAGGCAAGTAGCCTCCCTTAGCCTTATAAAAAGATCGAAGGGTGTCCCTTCCTCTCCACCGCATAGGATTTTCACTAACAGACTTTCCTCGCCCCTTCTCCATGCTGTGCTGTGCCGTTGCATTCGGAGCATGGAGGATCCTTCGGAAGACGACGCTGCCGGTGATGGAGGAGCAGAGAGTTCTTGCTGCCTTGGGCTGTTGAGCAGGTCCGATGGTCGTCGCACGGGGTTGAAAATGGGTCTGATGGTCATCGCGCGGATCTGGAGAGTGTTCGACGTGCAGAGGCACGCCATTTACCCTTTATCAGTTCTCGCGAGGCTTCCCGGGGGGCGCCGAGATGGAGGACGGATGGGGGCATCCGTGATGCCCATCCCCTCTGGGCCCTCCCCTGCCTCCTCATCCAGCTCTGCTGGTTTCTTTTTCTTTCTAGCAGCGTATTTTTCCCTCTTCTGCTCTTCCTTTCTTTCACTCTTCGGAGGGTGCCTGCACTCTGTACGTTCCAAAGAATTGGCAGGTTGGAAAGGAGGCTGGCCTTCATAGGCGTTCCTTCCCTCTTCCTCTTCCAAGTTCAACTTGGAAGGTAGCCTTCCTTCTTTTTAACCCCTCTGTCACCTTTGTCACGGGCCACCCGAGCCAACTGGGTCGACCGCCCTTTGACCCAGCCAGTTTCTGCGTGAGGCAGAGTCAGTGGCTGGACGCAAGGAGATCAAGACCGAGTCGGCCGAGCGATGGCCTCTTGCAGTGGTGCTAGATGTATTTTTTGCTTTTTGCTATGCAATGTATTGGCTTTTGCCTTTCTGATGTACCAACAATTGAATGAAAAGAAGAGAGTTTTATTTTCCTCAAATTGTCTGCACAACTTTGAAGTAGTAGAATTTGCGTAGTGCGGCTGCGTTCTACGCCCGAGAGATGGGTTCCCCTTCCGTTGTAGCTAGCATGTACGCACCTTTCCCGAGCGTCTCGACCACTCGGTAGGGGCCTTCCCAGTTAGGGGATAGCTTGCCCGCCGCCTCTAGTGGTCGAGAGGCTTCGGCTTTCCTGAGGACGAAGTCTCCCGGTTGAAAGTGTCTGTTTCAGACTTTGGCGTTGTAGTATCGCGTGAGGCGGCGTTGGTACTCCGTAGCTCGGATATTGGCGATCTCTCGGAGTTCATCAGCCAGGTCGAGGTTCTCGAGTAATTTTTGCTCGTTTGCCTCGGGCGAGTAGCGGATGACTCAGAGAGACGGATTGGCAACCTCTAACGGAATGACGGCCTCAGTGCCATACACCAGCTGGAAAGGACTTTCACCGGTTGCCGTTCTGGGAGTCGTTCGATGTGACCAAAGTACGCTAGGCAGTTCCTCGAGTCAGCTACCCTTGGCCTTGCCGAGTCTGGTCTTTATGCCTTTTAAGATAGTCTTATTGGCATTTTCGACCAGCCCGTTGGCCTGAGGGTGGGCGACCGAAGTGAAGTGGTTGCGAATGTTTAGGTCGGCGCATCTGTCTCGAAAATAACGAGAATCGAATTATCGACCGTTGTCGCTCACTATCACCCGGGGGATGCCGAAGCGACAAATGATCGACTTCCATATGAAACTCCAGACGACTGTCTCGGTGATCCTCGCCGTGGCTTCGGCCTCGATCCATTTGGTGAAGTAGTCGATGGCGACGATGATGAACTTCTTCTGGGACTGAGCCGTAGGAACAGCCCGAGAATGTCGATCCCCCACCGAGCGAAGGGATAGGGCTCGGTAAGGGTGATGAGCTCCGTAGCCGACTGATGGACCAAGTGGTCGAATCGCTGGCATCGATCGCACTATTGTACGTGAGCCGTGCAGTCGCGCTGCAAGGTTGGCCACCAGTACCCCTGCCGTAGCAGGATCCTGGCTAGAGACCTTCCTCCTGAATGCGCTCCGCACAGGCCTTCATGAGTCTCTTGGATGGCTCGGTTGGCCTCGTGGGGGTCGAGACACTTCAGGAGGGGACTAGAGAAGGACCTCCGGTAGAGAGCGTCGTCTAGGATGACGAAGCGCCGGGCTTGATACTTCATTCGGCGTGCCTCCCGAGGGTCGGAGGGCTCTCGGGAGTCCTGGAGCCAGGATAGGTAGGGGAGCGCCAGTCGCTTGGAAGGGCCGAGTCAACGGCCAGGAGCTCCGAGTCAATGCTCGGGCGCTCTAGCTCTTCAAGGAGGACTGATCGGGTACCTTCAGGGTCGAGAGAGGAGGCTAATCGAGAGAGGGCATCCGCTCGGGAGCTTTCCTCCCGAGCTATTCAGACTACCTCGAATCCCTTGAACTGTTGGGCCAGGTCTCTGACCAGCTGGAGGTATTTGACCATTGGGGCCTCTCGAGCTTCGTATTCGCCGTTGACTTGGCTAGCGACCAGCTGGGAGTCAGTGTGGATTTTGACTCGCTCAGCCCCTAACCGTCGAGCCATGTGAGCTCCCGAGATAAGGGCCTCGTACTCGGAAGCGTTATTGGACGCCTGAAAGCTGAATTTCAAGGCGTACTGTAGTTCTACTCCTTCAGGGGACCTCAGGAGGATCCCTGCACCACTACCGACCGAGTTGGAAGATCCGTCGACGAACAGTTCCCAGGTCGGCCCGGGCGCGGACGGAGATCTCTCTTCTGTCAGGATGGTGCTCTCGGTGATGAAGTCGACGAGCGCTTGGCCTTTCATAACTGAGCGCGGGTGGTACGAGATATTGTAGGCCCCAAGCATGATTGCCCATTTGACGAGTCACCCTGAAGCTTCGGGGTGGGCTAGAATGTTCTTCAATGGTTCGTCGGTTAGCACGGTGATGGGGTGCCCTTGGAAATAGGGTCGGAGGCGCTTGGCGGAGGTAACCAACGCTAGCATGAGTTTCTCGGTTGCGGGGTACCTCCTTTCAGCCTCGTTGAGCACATTGCTGGTGTAGTAGACCGGCCTCTCCATTCCTGAGTCATTTCTGACCAGGACCGAGCTGACTGTGGATGGTGTTGCCGAGAGATAGAGCAGCAAGACTTCACCCGGAACGGGCTTGGAGAGCACCGGGGGCGAGGCCAGGAACTCCTTGAGCTCGGTGAATGCTTTCTGGCATTCCTCATCCCATGCGAACGTAGCAGATGCCAATTTGGGCCCCCTCAAAAGCTTGAAGAAGGGCAAGCATCGTTCGGCCGCACGGGACAAGAAGCGGCTGAGAGCGGCGACACGCCCGGTTAGGCACTGGACGTCCTTGACGCAAGTGGGCGGGCGCATGTCCAGGATGGCCTGGACCTTGTTGGGGTTGGCTTCGATCCCGTGTTGAGTGACCAGGAAACCCCGGATCTTCCCATATCTTACTCCGAAGGCGCACTTGGCAGGATTGAGCTTCATGTTGTACTTCAGGAGGGTGCCGAAGGTTTCGGCGAGGTCGGTGAAGTGATCTCGGGCCTTGGGGGTCTTGACGAGCATGTCGTCACTGTAAGCCTCGATGTTCCGACCTAATTGCTCCTCGAACATGTGATTGACCAGCCTTTGATACGTAGCTCCAGCGTTCTTCAACCCGAAAGACATCCGGGTGTAGCAGTATACGCCATAGTCGGCGATGAAGGCGGTCTTCTCGATATCTTCTGGATCCATTCTGATCTGATGATAACCTGAATAGGCGTCTAGGAAGCTGAGTGTCTCGTTGCCCGAGGTTGAGTCAACCAATTGGTCGATGCTCGGTAACGGATAGTAGTCCTTAGGAGTGGCCTTATTTAGATCAATGAAGTCCACACACATCCGCCATTTTCCAGAAGCTTTAGGTACCAGGACGACGTTGGCTAGCCACGTCGGGTACAGGACCGGTCTAAAAAGGCCAGTCTCTTGTCCCTTGGTGACCTGCGCCTTGATGATCGTCGGTTTCTCTGGTTCATGCTTTCTTCTGCGCTGCTGTACGGGCTTCACGGCGGGGTCGAGGTTGAGCTTGTGCATCACGGTCTCCTCTGGTATTCCAGGCAGTTGATCATCGGACCAAGCGAAGACTCGGATGTACTCAGAAAGGAATTCTTTATATTGATGCTGAACCTTGGGCGGTAGGTCAGCTCCGATCCTTACTCCTAGGGTCGGGTCATCGTTTAGGAAAATCGTCAGTAATTCGCCACCAGGCTCGGTGGTTGCGGTTTTATCCTCGACTCCCCGGGGACCCTTATCTTTCTCGTCCGGCCTTGTGGCTTTCACCGAGATATTGTAGCACCTTCTGGCCGCGGCCTGGTTACCTCGGACTTCCCCCAACCCATTTTTGGTGGGGAACTTCATTTTTTGGTGATAGGAATACGGTACGGCCTTTATTCGGTTGAGGATTCCCCGACCGAAGATGGCGTTGTATGCTATCATACCTTTAATCACTATGAAGTCTAGCATGACCGTAACGGTTCTGGGTGGGGTGCCGAGGGTAACCGACAGGCTTAGGGCTCCCTCGGGGTAAGTGGCTAGGCCATTAAACCCGCAGAGGGGGGTTCGGACCGGGCGGAGCTTGGATGGATCTTCCCCCATCTTAAAAAAATAGTCATAAGACAACACATCAGGGGCACTCCCATTGTCAACTAGAACCATATCTACGTTACAATGGTTTATTGTGGCCGAGATTACGAGGGCGTCGTCATGCGGGGTGCTCAGCCCTTCCAGATCTCGGTCGGAGAAGACTATGACCTGGGGCTCACTTGGCGGGGCCTTGGGGGGCTCTATGGCTCGGCTCACCCGCTCGGCATGACGCTTCCTTCCTCGGCTGCTGTCGCCTCCTGATGCTGTCCCTCCGGAGATGACGTTGATGTGGACCCCTCGGGGGGCATTGTCGATCTCCTCTGCGGTGCCTTGATCTTCCTTGCGCTCGGCTGTGAACCGAGCCAGGTGCCCCTGACGGATGAGGCCTCGATCTCGTCCTGGAGCTGGCGGCAGTCACTGGTGTGGTGCCCGTGATCGCTGTGGAACAAGCAATGCCTGTCGCGATTGCGGTTCTTCGACCTCATCCGCTCGGGCTGGCGGAGGAGTCCCGAGTCTTTGATGTCTTCATAGATCTCATAGACCGGGGTAGCTAGTAGGGTGTAACGCTCGTACTTCTGCTTGCGCTCCCCCTCACGGTCTCGCTTCTTTCCCGAGATTGAATTTGGCTCAGAAGCCCGCTTCTTGTCCCCCTCTCGACCCGAGCCGGTTGCGTCTCGGCAAGCGCTGAGCACTTCTTCGCATTCGGCGTGGCGCAGTGCCAGAGTCACTAGCTCGGCAAGGGTCGAGGGAGGGTGAAGGACAAGTTCGCGGCGGAGATTCTCGTTCCGGGTGCCCCCAGTAAGTGCGGTTGTGGCTAAGGCCATGTCCAGGCGGGGGATTCTCAGGGCTTCCGATTTGAATCGGTGAATATAAGCCTGGGGTCTTTCCCCTTGTGCCTGTTTGAGGGCCAGGAGCCCCGCTACCGACTTTGGGGGGGGCACTTCCGGCGAAACTCTCTTTAAAGACTCGCCCAAATTGCTTGAAGTCTCGGATGGACCCGGGGGCGAGGGCCCGGAACCATGCTTGAGCGCCTTGGACCAGGGTGGTCACGAAGGCTCGGCACTCGATGGCGTCGGACACTCCGTGCAGGGTCATCAGAGCGTCGAACCTGTCGTAATGATCGGCCGGGTCGCCCTGGCCATCGTAGAGCTTGAAGGTCAGAATGAAGGTTCTTAGAGATACCTCTGCCTTCAAGATGTACTCGGAGAACGGGGATTTCTCCTCGTCCTCCGGGAAAGAGGTCTTCTATAGGGCGCGGAGCGCGCACTCCTGTTCTGCGAAGCGTCTCTCGAAATCTCGCAGTCGGAGGGATAGTTCCGGTTGCTATCGTGTCGTGGGGCTGGGGGGAGCGTCTTGGCGATCTCCGGGAACGTCAGCTTCCAGGTTCGGACGCCGCGCCACTAGTTTTCCCCTTCTTGGCGTGGAGGAAGCCTCTTGCTCCGAAGGCGGAGCTTGCGAGGGTCCTCCAATCCTGTTGCGGATGAGCTGCTGGCCGTGGAGAGTGAAGCGACCTCCGGCGGTGTGCTGGGACGTATTTTCGGGGGAGGGCTCCCTGACGGAGCGCGGGACCTTCCATCCCTAGCCGCCTGGTTCTTCATGAGTTCCACAAGGATATCCAGTTTCGCGTTGAGGGCTTGGAAGGCTTCGGCACCACCGTTGGGGGGTAGCCCTACCGCCGCAGGAGGGGGTGGCGGTCCGTCGGCGGGGACGCTGGCGTTGGAAGGAGGGTTCTGTGAGGCCCTAGAAGGGCCATCCCCCGCCACTACCACGGCCTTACCCCTATCACCGGCGGACCTCCTCCCTGAGCTCCTTTGCACCATACTGGCTTTTCGTGCGTTTCCCACAGACGGCACCAGATGAAGAGGCGTGATCTCGCGCTGGTCCTGAGCGGGCTGAGGATCACCAGATCGTGAACTGCAAGACAGGGAAATGGATCAGAGGGCCCAGGGGGAATCCCTGGGGCAAACCCTCCGATGCTTAAGTCAGTGGAGCTATGGTGGGAGCAATAGTAGGGAGGAAAGAGCTTGTACGCGAGATCCCTCTCCACCAGAAGGGTGAAGTGGTTCTTGCTCAGGAGTTTTGGGCGTATGATTGCCTTTTTTGGCCTTACCTTTAGCCGGAGGGTATCCCTGGTTTAAATAGTATATCGTCTCTTGGAGTCCTGCCAGCCGAGGGGTTTCAGGTGGGGGTTACGTCCTCATCGTGGGATTTTATGGCCTCATCGTGGGAGCGTTATCAACGTGGGGAAGAAGAAGTCCCTTGCCTTCCTGAATTCCTGCCTGCTGCGGACTCTTAACGGCTGCAAAGATAAGCATTCGTCGGTCGTTTCGAGCTTAGAGGGGCCAGCCCTATCCGGGCGGTAGGCTTAGCTCGGTAAAAGATGGGTCGAATAGGCTGGCCTACGCCTCCCTCTCCCGGGCGGAGAGATGGCTCGGGCGCAGGCCTTTCTCGTGACCTGACCGATGCTCGGGCCCTCCGAGCCTTGAGGCCGCCTAGGAGGGTTGTTTCCTCGAGCGCTGTTTATTGGGCTTTTTTCCCTAAGTGGGCCCTGTGGGCTGTCACTTGGGTGAGCTTGGCCTCGTTGGGCCCTGCCGGGCCTAGTTGGGCTGCTCTTTGAATGGGCTGCAGAAATCCCCCTCTCCAGAAGGCATGGCAAGAGTGGCAGTATAGTTCTTCGCGGGACTTTATGAGCCCGGTCGCATGCGTGCCTAATAAATATGGGTCTAAAAATCAAAGACACAAAGCCACGGCGCAATAGACTGTATCTTTGAGGGGTAGTGCCCTGGAAGAAAGTCGAGTCCTAATATCTCCCATCTTGCATAAAGCTTGTCTCTGATTTTTCTTCTATTTCTCCCTCTTATGCTGGGTTGTATCCTGGGTATGGCCTTAGTAGGGGCACCGTTCTTTAGAGGCGGTTGGTTGTGGCGAGCCACCCTCATATGCACACCCTGCTTAAGGGAAGCCTTTAATGAGAGGGGTAAGAACGGCGGTCCCTGACTAGTAGTTCGATCCCGTCTTTGGGTGCTGCGGATTGTTATTTCAAAAATTCAAAAAAAAAGAAAATATTATCAAAATTTAAAAAAAAAGAGATATTATCAAAAGTCCAAAAAAATCAAATATTGTTCAAAAACCAAAAAAATCAAATATTGTTGAAAATTCAAAAAAAGAAATTAGAAAAATCTAAAAATCTAAAAATATTTATCTTTTTGTTCCTTTCTATCTATTTGTTTTGAGGACGGATACGTGATTGTTGAGTAGTGGATGGCGGATCTAGAGGGGATGGCTGAATAGATCTGCCCCTCTTTTCACAATGCAACCCTCTTTATAGCTAGATAAAAAGAATCGCAGCGGAATATAACTAGCTAAACGAAAGACACAATGATTTGCTTAGCAAGATGAACAAGCAATGTAGAAATTAAACCTAAGCATGCATCTAACACAAAGCAATCGCACAATCAAATCACAACACATGAGATTTTAAAGTGGTTCGGACTGAATCCCCAGTCCTACGTCCACCCCTCACCAAACCCGGTGAGACTCCACTAGTGCAACGCACTGAACCACAGATCGGAAAGACCTCCGATTGCCTTCCTACTAACCACAGGTAGGGACGTCAACACCGCAGATCGGACAACTTCCGATTGCCTTCCTACTAACCACCGGTAGGGACGATCTTCAGTTTCAATAGCTTGAACAAATTAAAAAGAGAACAATATGAAAATGCTCAAACAAGATATGAAGATATGCTAGAATGAAATAGATCTTGTCTGAAAATGATGGTGCTTGAATCTGATTCTTCAATGGATGTAGATCACCAATAGAGGCTTTTATCTTCTTCATAAAGCTCTCTTCTTGATTCAACAACAATGGCTTCTTCTTCCTTGTGAGATGAGCTTCCTTGGATCCCCTTGAGTTGATGAAGAGGTTTATGGATGTAGCTTTGATCACCTTTGAGAATCTTGATTGCTTCTAGCTTCCTTGGAGGTTGCTTGCTTCAGATCTAAGCTTGAAACACCTTGGAATGGATGAAGAACTTCTGCACGAAGTACTGTTCACGGCTACAGTACCTCTTCTTCCAAGCACCTCCTCTAGCCTCTCTTGATCTCCTTTCATCCCTCTTGATCAACTAGGGTTTCTAACCCTCTTTTATTGGTTTTATAGACTTTGAATGGTCCATAGACATCCCCCAGACCAGATCCACAAATCATGGGAGATTATGTGACTTTTGATTAAACAAATCCATGGAAAGGGGCTTGCCTCGAGGTGGAAAACGGAGTCAACAATTGATGGCTCGGGGCTGGCGGTCGACCTGTGGAAGCTGGCGGTCGACCGCTACTGAGAAACGCTGTAGACGGATGGTCCCTGGAATTTTCGGTCGACCGCTACTGGGCTGGCGGTCGACCGCCACTGAGAGTCGTGCAGACTGGGAGCTGCTGGCTGGGGCGGTCAACCGCCCCTGTGCTGGCGGTCGACCGCCAGCTGGGCAGACCCTGGGTTTTCCCGGGTCAGTCTGTTAACCTCTTTAGCTCTGTCGCTTGAGTCCTTTAGTAGTCTGTTCTCATATGTGGCATCAACCTTGACTATCTTGAAGATTTCTATTGATTATATCGCTCCTATAATCAAAATTTTGTTCCAGGGGCTCCGCCCCCGGAAACCCCCGCAAGGGGTGCTGCCCCCTTGACCCCCGCGACCTGACCAAGTAGGTCGATCCCCGCGACCTGATCGGGCAGGTCGATCCCCGCGACCTGACCGCGCAGGTCGATCCGCGTGCAAGGGCGCAATCATTGAGCTTTCACATTTGCCATCTCCACTCCATTCCTTGGCATATCTGTCATGAAAGAACATCAAGTAGTTTAGTCATATAAGAGTGGTAAAACGTCAATGACTTATAGTGTTTAGCCATTATCAAAACCAAGAATATCAAATAACTCAAATGACCACAAGATGATGTCTAATGACCCAAGTGACCATAAGATGACTCAAATGACCACAGGGGCACAATAGTAATCTGTTTGCCAAGTATGCAGGTTGTAGGTGTTCAAGTTTCCTTGCTCTATCTTTCGCTCTGCCTCATGTTCACAATTTCTGATCTGTTCTCTTTTCTTTAATCTATATCTCTCGATCTGTTCTTAAGCTTGTGTCATTCTCAACTCTCGCTTCATCTCATCATGTCTCTATGAGAGAGGGCTCTTTACCTCACTATTGCGAACCTGGCGGTTCCCTTTCATCAGATCTTGGGCTTGATTGAAGAACATATTTTGCCATTTCCCGTGTTGTCCCCCTGTGGTCGTCGTCCAAGTGTCCTTGTCCCATCTATGGTCATCTCATGTTCCACGTGTTGTCTCGTTCCATCATGTGTTACATGTGTCCTTGTCCCATGTGGTTATTTCACATGTGTTATGTCGTCTCCCCTGTGGTTGTCTTAGACGTGCTCATCCTACGTAATTCTGTCCCACTGCATGTGGCTTCATTCCGCATGGCGTGTTGTCTCGCCGTGTGTTGCCATGCCCCACCATTTTCTCCGTTCTCATGACTTATTGTTTGTTTATGTGGTGTTTTGCATGTGTTGCTCGCTCATTCATTCTTCGTTATGTTGTGTTGTTTCATTCATGTGGTCGTTATGTTTTTATTTTATTCGTGCCTATTTATTCATGTTGTTGGTTATCTTATTTCAAAAATCCATAAAAATCAGAAAATGAAAATCCGAAAGAAATGCCATTTCGCCCGCACAGGTAAGTCAAGTAAGTATTTCGATCCCTATATCCCTTATTACATTGCTATATGATATTATGCTATATTATCTTGAGAACTAGTTGGTTATCTACGTGTTCCAGGATCTGATGTTCCCCTTTAACAAAAATAATGATGATCCAGGTTCACGTGTTTAGTCATCGGATAAGTCGTTAGGTTGGGAAAGTTGGGGGACGACAGTTCTGTCTCGCACGCCGTGGTTGCAGATAGTGTCTTGACCCTGATTTGTCCGGTCTAGCAATATTATTCTCGAGTATTTTCTATTTTATGGCTTTTTTGCATTCGATTTAATGATTTCCTTTATTTTAGCCCAGCATGCATCATACGCATCTTTTGAGCAATACTGATCCATGGTCTGTCTGAAAATGTCTCGTTTGTGATGGATGATTGTGCGTTCATGGTTTTGAGTAAGGGGAACTATTCCACTCAGAGTTGGAAGGTTTTCTCTAGTTTGTTCAACTGGTTTGGTTGACTGAAGGTCCCTGTCTGGAGTTTTAGGCCGTTTCTTTGCATTTTGCTGCTTGCTCTGGTCTCCTTATTGGTCCGAGGGATTGTGTCCCCTATGAGGTTGATCATGTGTTTTCCTTTTCGTTTAGTTAGTTCCTCCAGACTGGTGTCGTTTTGGTCTGATCGTTCCTTGTGTTTGGTTTAGAGTTTTTCGGAAGATTCCTATCGCTCGTTGGCAAGGAAATGGGTGTCTTTTAACTTAACGCCCGCTTTTCAATCCGCTCCGCTACATTTCCGCTTCATCTTCATGTCCATTTCACTCTCGCTTCACCTCCACTCGCTCCCCTGCAAAGAGGACGTTAAGGAGGGGCATCTGTTGACACCCATTTTTTACCTATGAGTTGGGTCATTCCTATTACTATCATTTGTTGATGCCTCGAGTTGTCCATTACTCAATGGGCTAATTTTGGGCACGTCTTTGGGCTTATCTTATGAGTGTCTCCCTCCCTAGCTAGGTCTGCTCTCAAATTTGGGCTTGATGGGCCTTGATTTCGCTTGGTTTTTGGGGTAAATGGGCCCATTTATCTTATTTCATTAATTTCAAACGTCCAGGAAATACGCGGTCTAGCGACTGGCCATTCAGTTGTGGGGCGGTTTGATTGGAACCGTTTTGGATATTTATTTGATTTTCTGAATTTTCACCAACAAGCCTTTGCACGGTCCAAGTTCAGCCATTTATTGCCATTGAACGGCCTGTCTTTAGACCGTCCAGTTACCAGAGTCTTAAACCGATGAAGTTTCCAGATAATTATCTATGTATCTTATTTTTTAGATTTATCACTGACACGCTTTGCATGGCCTGCATTAGACCGTTCCATTCATTGAGTGGTCTAGCATTAGACCGTTTTATCCTAAAGAGTCCAGCGCCGTGATGGCCGATCAGCTTGGTGGATAATTGGATAATTTCTTATTTTATTTTATTTATCACCTACAGCATTAGACGGTCTAGCAATGGACCGTGTACACGACTGGGCGGCATATCGAAGGACCGTGTATAGGCCCGAGATCTGTGGATTATTTGATTTTTCTCTCTCCATTCGTGGCTAAACCCCTAACTTCTCCCACCCATTTCTCCGTGGTTTCTCCACCAAATGGGGTGCCGTTTGATCCTGGTGGAAGATTAGAGTATTATCTACGGATTTTATTTAATAATCTTGGGTTAATATCCATTGGAAAACCCTAATTCGGGGCTAGACTTTCAGGGGTCTATAAATAGAACCCCTAGTCCAAGCTTGAAAAGGGAGAGATCCAACGTCGACGTCAAAGCTCTGCCGAAATCTTGAGCAAGCTGTAGCTAGGGAGGGAGGCTTTCTACATCCCTTTCAAGCCTTCGGTTCAGGGAGTAGTCATTGTTTTATGTTCTAGTCTGGGTTTTTAGTTGTCTTTTCACCCATTGCATACTTCTTTTCGTCACCTTTTCACCCACATTTTTCATTACTTCCCATCATTCTACACCCTCCTATCTTTTTCACGCCCTATAGGGGTTTAAAAACCACCCCAGGTATCGCCCATTCCACGTTATTATGTTAATTTTCCCTTTTCTTCTATAGTTGATGCACATTCCAAGGCTAATTTGGGTGCTGTCTTCTTATCTCCTATGTTGTTTTGTAGGTCAGCATCAGCACAGCACGAGGCCCATCCCCTTTGGCCGGCCGGAAGGGGTAGAGAATCAAGTCCTACAACTTGGAGTCTGGTGGCTTTGAATGGTCTTCTTCCATCCGCCCGAAGAAAGGAGCAGTCCTCCCCGAACCGTTCAAATCGTTTGAGCGACCATCTTCATACTGTGCCGTCACCAGACCGGTCTTCGTCCTACTTGTCTCTCTAGCGCTGTGAACGGCCTATCGCGCAGCCGTGCCATCCACTGAGCGGTTCTCCCTAGACCGTGTACTACTACCAGCGCTGCACTTCAGGGGAGCGTCTTCTCCCTTTCCAAGGTACGGGTGCATTTCCTTTGCATTCTGGATCTTGGTGGCGATCACGATCACACACCCCTCTCCACCCTTTCTTTCCTTCATTTTTGATTGTCTTTATATTTTCATCTTGATCTAGAAAGGTAAAAGGGAAAGAAGGAAATAGGGGGGGACATGTCAACAGAGTCTTCCACCGACGTCCCAGCCAGTCGCCGCAGCAAGGATTTGACCGGAAGCCGCCGTCCCAGTTGCTGAGTTCCCTTGCTGTATCGAGTTGGAACAGTACCGGGTCGTGATCGAGCAGGATGAGCAGCCCGTCTTTGACCCAATAGCCCTTCCGGCTCGCTCCCCATCAACCCAAGATCGTTATTCCCAGGTCCCATTGTTGCCCTTTACCTCCCTGCGTGGAATGGGCAATAAAATTCACTGCTGTAAATTATTGATAATTACTATATCGGGATTTACGGTTCTTGGCCAGGGTCGTCTTCCCCACGCCCGGAGCGTGGAGGTACACTCACCACCCTCCTCTTTTGGCATTTACTTTATCGTATATTTTCATATGCCACTGCTAGAGTGATAGATAATTAGCTCGATATTTATTTTTTATCATCGCTGCAATAGTAAGTGAGTGAACCCGTCTTGTGACTCGATCTGAGCACGCGGAAGAGCCGAGTACCTGAGACTCATTGCCGGTTTCTCAACCGCCCAGATCTTGCATTTCCCTCGCTTAGGGACGTCCGCGAGCTAGAGTCCCAGGTTCGCGTCCTATCCCGCATCAAATTGGTAGCAGAGCAAAAGATTGAGTCTAGGGTAGTCTTTGTTTAAGAACAAAAAAAAAAGAGTCATCTAGAGAGTGTCTAAGTCTAAGTGTCTTATTTTCATTCCTTTATTCGGTATATCAAAAGGTGTTGCCCGAACGTTAGGTTACGCCTATCGGAAAGGTCGCACATTTATGTGAGAGGATCTTCGGATCCTGGAACTCCGCCTAGTACCGGATATTGGTTGAGTCTAGGTTCGTAGTCGAGTCGGCATTCCAACTTGCATTGTCCATTTAGAGTCGTGTCTAGGTGCTTGCATTAGTCTTGCATAAAGGTTTTGCATATAAAAAAAAAAAAGTGTTCCCATGCATGCCCACTCCTAGGGGAACCAATCCCCATCTTATGTGCAACTATGGCCAACCCATGCACCCCGATCAGACCCGTCCAAGGCAACAAGTCCGTGTTGGAGTACATTCGGGACTATGATAAGTACAGGTTGGAATATGGAGTTGGAGAGGAGAGTACCACGACCGCATTTCAGTTCTGGAGAGGTTTACGGCTTCACTTCCAGTTTGAATTACTTTGCCGCGACGCGATCACTCTAGCGCAGTCTTATCTGGTCGCTATAGAGGTTGAGCCTTTCGAGGCAAGGTTTGATGCCACCCTTCGGCGAGCATCTACCTCTCAGCCGAGTCCCGAGTCGGTCGGACAGCCTACTCTATGGCCTACCCCACCCCAGTCGGGGAATCCTTCCCCTAGAACTCCTTTGCCACCTACGTCCGATCCTCATCCGGGGCCACATCATTTGGGGCCACCTCAGCCCGAGCCACCCGTGCTTCTAACGGGGAAGCTAGTTATCGCCGAGCCACTACTTAGTTGGCTCAAGCAAGGCTTGATCCCTAAAGCCTTTTTCTACCCATCCATGGACCCTGCACTATAAATAATGCCCATCAACTCATTCCACACAACATTCCGGTCTAGTCACCATGCTGATACATTGGATGACCTTATTAAGGGATTAGACTGGCAATTGAAGTTGACGTGTATGTTGGCCCGAGGCTTTGACCAACCCCATGGTTGTAGCTTCACACATCCAGCCTTAGGGTCTATTACCTCTGTGTGCACCGTGGGTCATGTCACCACGGAGGTCCTCTTATTCTTCCCCTTGCCGGCCGAGCCTTATTTCATCCCACTTTTTCCAAGGGAGGAACACTACCTTCCATCTGAGATCACCGGCCCTCACACCAAAACTGATGAAGGTGACGATCCACACCTTCAAGAACTTCCGACATGGGACCGTGACATGTGGGAACCCAGTTCGAGGGGTCGCACTTTCTTTGATCCCTTTGATCCCTTCCCTAGGGAACCTTATGACCCACCATATCTACTCCCCTTCTTCACGGGAGTCCACTACCACACCCCTTCCCCACAGGCCAGTCCACCTACACTCAACTAGGGGACCGTTCCGCGGTCATCATATAGCAGTGACGAAGGAGTATTCGACTCTCCTAGCCCTCTCAAGTCTCCCAAATCTAACAGGAAGCCGCATGCTAGGGACAGATTAGGATGTCTAGGAGTTCCCCATTCCGCCAACCTCCGGTTGCGTCTTGTGCATGCACATCACACATTCGGGTGTCCTAGTCCACCATAGCATATGCATGGGTCTGCATAGCATTAGGTTTGTCTAGGGGATAGAGTGTGCTTTTCTTTTGTTAGGAGTCTACATGCATCGAGTCGAGTCCGTCTCATGTCATCTCGCAGTGTTAGTCCCTTTTGAGGATTTGGGATCAGCTCTACATTTCAAAGTCTCGGATCTAGTCACATACAGGGACCCAGCGGTGATTCCTAGTGAGTCATTGAGCCATCTCCTTCCTTTGAGAGTGACCCTACCCCGGAGTGTCCACCTTTAGCCGCATTCCCACAGCAGCGTGAGCATATCGAATATATACGGGATGAGCAGGTGACGATTACTTGGAGTGCAGCGTACTCTGCGCTTCCCGGTTCAATGACGGATCCGTCGGAGTCACACGAGATGCCGCACCCCTTACTCGACGGGGTCGAGTTCTTCCCACCCGGGGAGAATTGATGGGAATCAACACCAAGCACTAACTTTTATTTTTACAATTGTGTCCTTTTGTTTGTATTTATACCCTTGGCTAATTGGGTTTGCAATTGTAAGGCATTATAAGCCAAAGGGTTAGTCTTTAAAGTCTTTAGGTTTCTATGTAATATGCCAGTGGCTCCAGCAAGGTCCCCCACCCTCTTTCCCATTGGTCCACCTAGGTCCTAGGGCCCATGTGGGGATGATTCAAAGTCCAAGATTGGACTTGGACCAAGGAGGGACAAAAAAAATGAAAATTCAAAATGTGCTACCCCTTAAGTCAAGGGCGCGCCCCCCTTATAATATATTTTATTCCATATTGTATTTTTATTTAATTTGGTCATTTGATCACATGGGGGAAGAAAATGATATCCCTTATTTAACCCTCCCTAAACCTAGATCTAGGGGTAGTTTTGATCTTTTATACATTTCTATAAATCCCTTGTATTTCCATTTTTGATAGAATTAATGAGAAAAATTACATGAAATTATGACAAGGGCTCCCCCCCGTCTAACTCTAGCTCTCCTTGTTCTTGCGTGTTCTTCATCTTCTTCCTCTTGATCCAGGGTGTGAAGCCCTCAATATTGGAGTGAATCCAATTTCTATCTTCCCTCTGGAGTGTGAAGCTCCACCACCGCCGTTCGTGCCGCCATCGGAGCCGCCAGCAAGCTGCCACAAGCCGTCATCCCCCCTGTTGTCCTAAACTCCGAGTTCCAGAACAGCAAGTTAAAGAAAAGGTCGGTCCTCCAAGCTCCCAGCTCTGATTGAGTTGAGATTTTGAGAGATTGTCCTCTTTGAGTTAGCTTTCTAGCAATATAGATTTTGCCCCATTCAGATCCCGTTTGGTATTTTCCCAGTAATTTTAATTCCACCCCTGACAATCTTCCAATCAGCAGATATGCAGAATAAGAGTCTATTCCTATATTTTCCCCGCCCCTTTATACTTCTCCAAAAATCCCCAAAAAAATCATGTGTGTTCCTCACTTACCCCTCTTCCACCCATAATTTTTTTGGAGTCTAGATCTATTGTTTTCCTATCGGTCAAAATTCATCTTCAGAAAGATCTCAGTCTGTCCTGTGTGTCTATAATTCCGAGCTAGCAAAAGACTACAACCCACAAAGTTTTTCATTTCCTATCCGCTTGTTGGATGGTCTTGAAATAATTATATGTTGTAGCCCTTTAAATCTTCTATCCATCGGTACCAATTTTGCTTCAATCCGACATCGGATCTGGGCGTAAAAATTATTTTCGTGAAGGGGCGCAGATCAGATCCGAGTTCAGCCAGCAGAAGCAGTCCGGGAATTAATTCCTCGAAAAATACACCGGCTCTGATTCGGTCGCCGCCGAGTTTAGAGATCAAAGAGGAGTCTTCCACCGGTGTCCTAGCCAGTCGCCAGAGCAAGGATTCGACCGGAAGCTGCCGTCCCAGTTGATGTGTTTCCTTGCTGTACCGAG
The DNA here is from genome assembly GCA_022559845.1 of Amorphophallus konjac. Taxonomy (NCBI): domain Eukaryota; kingdom Viridiplantae; phylum Streptophyta; class Magnoliopsida; order Alismatales; family Araceae; genus Amorphophallus; species Amorphophallus konjac. Next base: position 137,507,113 of record CM040128.1, on the reverse strand, counting down.
TTGGAATAGTACCGTGTCGGGACCGAGCCGGACCAGCAGCCCGTCTCCGACCCGATAGCCCTTCCGGCTCGCTGCGCGTCAACCCAAGAACATTATTCCCGGGTCCCATTGTAGCCCTTTACCTCCCTGCGTGGAGTGGGCAATAAAATTCACTGTTGTAAATTATTGATAATTACTGTACCCGGAGTTACAGTTCTTGGCCAGGGTCATCTTCCCCACGCCTGGAGCATAGAGGTACACTCACCCCCCTCCTCTTTTGGGATTTTCTTTACTCGTATATTTTCATATGCCGCTGCTAGAGTGATAGGTAATTAGCTTGATATTTAATTTTTATCACCGCTGCGATAGTGAGTGAGTGAACCCGTCCCGTGACTCGATCCGAGCACGCGGAAGAGTCTAGTACCCGAGACTCATTGCCGGTTTCTCAATCACGCAGATCCCGCATTTCCCTTGCTTAGGGACGTCCGCGAGCTAGAGTCCTAGGTTCGCGTCCCATCCCGCATCACTTCACAAGAAATCGCTGAGCATTTTGAAAACGTCCCACCACAGACAGAGCCGGACGTCCTCACCCTCGACCTCCCACATTGGGAGTTATATTTTGATGGCGCTTCCCGAACAATCAAAAGGGCCGGTGGCCTTACAGACTTTATCTCGAGCTCGGGGATCATTTTTGTATCTCCGCAAGGCGGCATTCTTCATAACTCATGTGCTCTCATGAAGTCATTGACTAATAATGAGGCGGAATATGAAGCGCTAATTATTGGACTTCAACTGGCACTGGAGATAGACATTAAGTGTCTCGAAGTGTATAGGGATTCTCAGCTCGTCATTCGATAGGTCCTGGGCGACTATGACGTCCAGAAGAAGGAGATCATTCCCTACCATGCAGCCGTCATGAGGCTGAAAGAGAAATTTTACCTATTTGAAATAGGCCACGTCCCAAGGGGTAATAAGTCCCAAGCTGACGCTTTGGCAAAGCTGGCAGTAGCCTAAAAACTCCCACCTGAGGGAGAGTTGAATATTACTATCAGACATCGAAGGCTCATGTCAAGTGTTTTCGACGAAGAATCTGGCCTCACTATCTACGAGGTCAATAACATTCAAGAGGAGAATGCTCCCGAAGAAGAAGGCTGGCACGAGTCGATTATAAAGATAAAGAACTGCTAGCTGCCCCCCGATCGGGCTCAGAGGGTGCAACTGCTACGTAGGGCAACATCCTACCAATTGATTGATGGCCTACTTTTTAAGCTCGTCCATGAAAAGGATCGATCGGTCCTCCTACGGTGCCTCTCATCTAAGGAAGTAAAAATTGTGATGCACGAGGTCCATTCCGGATTGTGCAGGGCTCATCAAGCAGGGGCCAAAATGAAAAATAGCATTAAGCTCAAGGGTTTTTATTGGCCCACTATGTACAAAGATTGTAACCAATACGCTCGTACATGTTACCAATGCCAAGCATTTGGGCCAGTGCCTCGAAGGTCGCCTAATCCGCTCCATCCAACCGCGCCTACTTGGCCTTTTGCAGAGTCGGGCATGGATATTGTGGGACCATTCCTGCCGTCAACTCAAGGCCACAAGTTCATATTGGCCGCCACTGATTACTTCTCCAGGTGGGCAGAAGCTATTCCACTGCGACAAGTTACAGGTGAAATATTCGCCCGATTTGTGAGGCACTACATTATATATAGATTCGACACCCCCAGTCGGATCATCTCAGACAATGGCACGCCATTCAGGAACAAGACCATGTATGCCTTGGCGTCCAAGTTTCATATCGATTGGAGGACGTCGTCGGTCTACAATCCCCAAGCCAACGGGTTGGTCAAGACCTTCCATAAAACCCTTTGCAAATTGTTGGCCAAGAGAGTGGGTGGCCCGTAAACGAGATTGGGGCTAAAAGGTCCATGAAGCCCTATAGGCCAATCGAACCATCTACAAGACCCCTACGGGTTGTTCCCCATTCTCCCTGGTCTACGAAGCTGAAGCACTGGTGTAGCGGCCCGGATTCTGGATACCAGGTATACCCGGTAGGACTACCGAATACACGTGATACCACAAGGAACCCGCGAGGCCTCCCAAGAGCGGTAAAGCTCCGAAGGGATGAAAGGTATGTGTAGAGTACATTGAAGCCACAGAGATATAACAGTAAGCAATTAAATTTCATTACATTTGTTTGCTAAAGTAGCTGAAATAAAATTACTTTTTAATTAACAGTTTCATTTTAACAATTATACACCAGAGTCAAGTCCAAAGCTAAAGACAGCAAGTCTAGCAAGTACAGTCGACAGAAAAGAAAGACGTACCGAAAAGTCGGGGGAAGCCCGACGCAGGTACCAGCTGGCCACAACGACACGCGACGAGCACGCGCACCAGGAACCACACGGAAGCAGAACGAACGACGTCACCCCACCTGAAAAGCAGGGGTGAGCCTCGTGTCACTGGCTCAGTAGGGGTCACGCGGATCCCCACTGAAAAACATGCAGTAACACGGAACAACAACAACGAAAACAGCAGGTGTAGTAAAGCAGGAAAACTACACTACAAAGCTGTAAAAAGAACGGGAACAGCAGGAGTAGGGAACAAGCTAAGAGCAAGGGAAGCTAAAAGAAAAGGGAGAAGCAAGGCCGTAAAACTCGGAACACGGCCACCGAGAGGAACTCGGCTCCCTAAGCTACACCAAGCAGCAACAGAAGGGTGACTCTGATCTGACCAAGGCAGGAGTTACCGATCTGCCGACACGATGCCAGGCCTACGACGAAGACCTGCACGGATGGACAAAAGACAGACACGACGGCACACATGACTTAGAACGTCGTGCACGCAACGTCACACTGACCTCGAGTAAGGCCACAGAAAGGCTAACTCGGGAAGGTCACGACACACAAGAAACGCCGAGAGTCACGCGTCACGTGACGGAAGCACCCCCTTGCAAAAGAACAGCCAGCTGCGTCCACTGACGTCTTATGCTGCGCCACAAGTGTCTCGCCTACGGTACCACTGAAACCACGGCAGAGTCGCAGACACGCGCTGAACCAAACAAGAACAACAGCATCAAGTAACCAGTCAGAGTCACGCCCGTCGACGTAAGTCTAAAGCCCCTGACCACGTGTGCACACACTGGCTCTAGCCTAAGCCAGGTACTCCGGCTAGTTTTCTCCCTCGGTAGGACACTACCGTTGGCTGGGAGCCCACGGAACTAGCTTACAAACCATATCTCGGGAACACCCCTCCACCATCCCAGGGCGGGTCGGCAACTCAAAGGCCTAAGGGCAACAACAAATGGAGGCTCACATGACACAGAGACTCAAAACATAAGTGCTGAAGTACAAGCGGGCAAGAACGCCCCACGACACGTACTTCGAAGCACCAATGGCAGCACAGCCACTGCTGACAGACTCAGGGCAAGGTAACTAGATCTACCACGTAACGATCCTTGAGTCAGACGACTCAAAGGCAAGATCATCACAGACAACGGAACAAGTCGCCAATCGGTCTAATCCTAAGCCACGAGAAACGACACTCCGTAGGAAACGGCTCACGGAGACCTGAGGGAACACCGAGGACCCTCAGACACGCCTGGACACACCAACCAAGGTAAGACGATACCTCGAGGCATCCAGAACCAGTGTCTCAGACTGGACAGAACTGCCAAGACACCCACACAAGGTCACCTGTCAACCACTGGGTCACCCCGGGTTGACCGGAACCCAATAAAGACACACAAAAGTAGGAAAGAGAATCCTATAACAAGTAAGAAGACTCCTGGCTACCTTACAACATAGTCTTAGCCCTCATAGGATGTCAGGAGACATCCACGGGAAAACGGGTAGGCTACAAGGACAAGCCAAGACAGTCAGAAACCGAAACAACGGAAATCGGGACTCAAAGATTGTAACGCACCACCCCTAGACCGTTACTCGAACGTGACGATCTAGCGCTGGGCCGTTACACTCTAGAGGAACAAGACTGTGGCGGTCTAGAACAGACGCGCTACAGAAACGTGACGGTCGCAGGGGGACCGTCACAGACAATGCCCTAACCAACGCCTAAAACGCACAGGGCATGTAACGGCCTAATCCAGGCGCGTTACACAGCTCTGACGCGCCCGCCTGGGGCCGTCAGGGCCAACACGCTCGAAACCAAAACGTGGATAGCTTAACGCGCCAGGGCAGGCACGTTACAGCGGCCTAACGCACGACAACAGGCATGTTACGCCAACCTAATGCACGAGAATAGACGCGTCAGGGCCAAAAGACCCAAGTCTGAAACCTTAGACAAATAGCACGTAACGGTCCACGGCGGACGCGTTACAACACTGTGACGCACGGGGGCAGGGCCGTTAGAACCAATAGACATAGCCACCCAGCTCAACCAAACGGAATGTAACGGCCTGGGACAGGCGCGTTACACAAGCCTGACACACCAGGGCAGCCACGTCAGAGGAACCAACTCAAACAGTCAAAACGCGGTCAAATGGAGTGTGACGGCCTGGGGCAGGCGCGTTACACCACTCTGACGCACTGGGGGAGTGCCGTCAGAGCAACCGCCTCAAACACAACACAAAAGGCACAATGGCTGTGACGCACCAGCCGGGACGCGTCAGGGGAGTGTAACGGTCAGGGACATGACCGTCACGCTCACTCAGCCATGAACAATTTAAAAATGCCCAGACGCTGTGACGGTCTGTCGTAGGGCTGTCAGGGACTGTGACGGTCCCTGGAATGACCGCTACACCGGTCACGGCGGGAAAACAGTGGAAATGCCAAATCGGCCCGTTCCACGCCCCATTCACGCCGAAGCGCAGGGGAAACAAAGCTAGATGATGAAAAACAACATTGGGAGGCTAAAAAGCCCACCTGCACGCGCTAAAACGCAAGATCAGGGCGATTTGAACAAATCGACCCTAAACGAGTTACCGAGGTTCCCGGACTCCTACCGGCCTCGAATGACCACCGATCGACACGAAACTTACGTGAATGGGATCCAGACATCCCAACAGTCAGTTTGACACTAACCACACCATGAATGGTTGCCATTTTCCGGTGAATCCTAAAAATCCCAAAAACTACGATTTTCACTAAACCGGCTCGATCTCCCCCGATCGAGCACCAAACAACGCACAGAAGCAGGGAAAACGTGCAGGAGGTTGGCGATCCGTCTCCCTACCTCCACCAAAGAAATCGTGCCCCGAAGGGACTAAACCGCACCGAAAACTGTGCCACGAGCTCAAACACCGACTTTGAATCCACCGTTCCGGATCGCGCCAAAACCACTCCATCCTCGCCCCGTCGCGCACCCAGTCAGCTCCACAGCATCCCCAACACTCGCTCCTAGGTCCTCCGTCTGCAGCCGGAGCCGAGGAAGCTCGAGAGAAGAGAAAATGGGAGAGAGAGACGACGGCGGCAAAATGAGAAGGGAAGAGAGAGGAAGGAAAAGAAAAAGGAAAAGAAATTAGGAATTTTCCTAATTTCTGAAAAATCTGATTTCTAGTCCTATCTCCGAAAAATATGCAAAAATAGTCGAAACGACCGGCTCAGAGAGTACGTCGTCGCTGCAGCATTCATGAGTCGATGAACTAACAAATAAACTCACCGTAGGGTTCCGTAACTAGTACGAGAGAAAAACCCACACGGCTCGTAAGGCTCAACTCGGAAGCCACAAAAGCGAATCGAAACTCACCGAAACAGATCCGAAAGATCCAATAAAGATCCAACGAGACCTACAAGGATCCAGGGCATTACATCCTCCCCTCCTTTAAGAAATTTCATCCTCAAAATTTAAGGACTAAAAAAGGAGAAACATGGAAGAATAATCCAACAGCACAACCACGGGAACGACACAAATCTCGAGAGAACACAGCTCAGAGGAACATCGTCAGACCATAATCACCGGCACGCGCTCTGGGTCGAGCACGACACAAGTGGACACAAGTCCGACACCTCCGAAACAAGGCAACGTCGCTTACGTCTCGCAAGGGAAAGAGACACGACCGCCCCAACAACAGACATCGAAGAAGCGAAACGACATACACGGCGAGTATCAGCTTAAACAAGGAGACACAATTCTCTCAGCTGACAGCTCGACCACATCATCGGCTCCAGTGCCAAAGGCAACAAGAAACACCCGACACACAGGATGCCAACGACAACAGCACTGCTGGACTGCAAACACAATCAAGTCAGTCCTCGCTCAGATGTCATATCTGATCGAGTCGCAAGCTAACTCTAAGGAGAAAGAGTACAGCAATGCTAACCGACAAGACCTGGTCCAAAACAGAGACAAAATCAACAGATAAAATCATAGAGAAATAGCGCCAAAACACCAACAGCAACAGCAGCACTTGCAGAATTCTGGCTCCTCACGGAACACAGAACCATGGAACACAACTGCAAGCAGGGTCACATCAAGGCATAGGAACAGCTGAGCACACGACCACAAGGGACGGGTCACGCATCACACTGCTCACCAAGAAAAGACCCACGACAACAAGGAAACGACAACAATCTCGGGGAACGCAACTCAAGGACTACGAACACGCCTCGAGAGCACAACACCCAAGAGAAAAAATACAGAGTAGAGGGTACTCAGTCAGCAGGAATGCCGACAAATTCCCCAACACTCACAAATGCCAATGCCAATAGCTAAAAACCACAAGCAACGGCACAGCAACATATGATATCGAGGCACAGGAAGCCAAGATGAAGTCACATCGAGAAGAAACAGATCTCTCGACCCGTGGGTAATCAGCCCACACGCTTCAGCTGCCCACTCAACAACGCACACAGGCATCAGAACGACCTCGGCAATCGCATCTCAGCACACACCAGACGCCTTCGCAATCTATGAAGATCGCAAATAACACGCCACGAGTACCGATCCAGCGAACAACTGATCACCAGGAGCCCAAGTGCAACAGGAGAAGAGTACCAGCTTTAGCACAAAGCACAAGGAAAAGGCTAATCTCGGCTTACCTTCACGTCTTGAAAATGGTAAATGAGCCTTCACAACACGTCGGCCGCTGGACGCGGCACGACAAACACGGTGCACGACAGCTCTTAACACCATGATGGAGTCCAAAGCCAAGCAACCGTATAGCAAAGAGCAGATCAGGCTCAGAACAAAGCTGTCCACACTTAAGCAGACACAGGACAAAGGCATCACTAAGACAGCAGTTCCAAGGCAAACCTCGAGAAGATTCCACCAGAAGGGATGAGAAGCAATGAGCTCGACCACGAAAGCTCACCAGGAAGGGAAAATCCTAGCTTGCCTGAGCGACTTCTCCAATACGGAATCTAATCGAGCACTTCAACAGAAGCGAAACACATCAGGAGTTGAACAGAATCAAGCCGGGACGACCAAGACAACGTGAGAACATGCACGGTCATCAGACCAAGGCCAAAGGTCAACAGCAACCTGATCAACATACTGAGAAAACCTCGAACAACGTACTACAGATTCAAGCCTTCCAGCGAACTCTGCCAAGTACAACTTGATCAAAACAAACACAACGACGAAAAAGAAACACCTCGTCACATCCTGACGAGAGCAGGGCCATCTCGTACAGTGCCAGGACAGCACGCATAAGACAACATACGAAGAAAACAACGCGATAAAGAATCGCAAACCGAAGCCAGCTGAAGACTGTACTGGACTTTCAGGACTCTGGATACTGTATATCTCGGATTCCCATGTACTTCACACAACAATGCTCTGATAGCTCAGAAAAGAACTCCGAACATCTCAGAACACTGCTCTGATACCAGCTGTAGCGATCCGGATTCTGGATACCAGGTATACCCGGTAGGACTACCGAATACACGTGATACCACAAGGAACCCGCGAGGCCTCCCAAGAGCGGTAAAGCTCCGAAGGGATGAAAGGTATGTGTAGAGTACATTGAAGCCACAGAGATATAACAGTAAGCAATTAAATTTCATTAGATTTGTTTGCTAAAGTAGCAGAAATAAAATTACTTTTTAATTAACAGTTTCATTTTAACAATTATACACCAGAGTCAAGTCCAAAGCTAAAGACAGCAAGTCTAGCCAGTACAGTTGACAGAAAAGAAAGACGTATCGAAAAGTCGGGGGAAGCCCGACGCAGGTACCAGCTGGCCACAATGACACGCGACGAGCACGTGCACCAGGAACCACATGGAAGCAGAACGAACGACATCACCCCACCTGAAAAGCAGGGGTGAGCCTCGTGTCACTGGCTCAGTAGGGGTCACATGGATCCCCACTGAAAAACACGCAGTAACACGGAACAACAACAACGAAAATAGCAGGTGTAGTAAAGCAGAAAAACTACACTACAAAGCTGTAAAAAGAATGGGAACAGCAGGAGTAGGGAACAAGCTAAGAGCAAGGGAAGCTAAAAGAAAAGGGAGAAGCGAGGCCGTAAAACTCGGAACACGACCACCGAGAGGAACTCGGCTCCCTAAGCTACACCAAGCAGCAACAGAAGGGCGACTCTGATCTGACCAAGTTAGGAGTTACCGATATGCCGACACGACGCCAGGCCTAAGACGAAGACCTGCACAGATGGACAAAAGACAGACACGGCGGCACACACGACTTAGAACGTCATGCACGCAACATCACACTGACCTCGAGTAAGGCCACAGAAAGGCTAACTCGGGAAGGTCACGACACATAAGAAACGCCGAGAGTCACGCGTCACGTGACGGAAGCACCCCCTCGCAAAAGAACAGCCAGCTGCGTCCACTGACGTCTTATGCTGCGCCACAAGTGTCTCACCTACGGTACAGCTGAAACCACGGCAGAGTCGCAGACACGCGCTGAACCAAACAGGAACAACAGCATCAAGTAACCAGTCGGGGTCACGCCCGTCGACGTAAGTCCAAAGCCCCTGACCACGTGTGCACACACTGGCTCTAGCCTAAGCCAGGTACTCCGGCTAGTTTTCTCCCTCGGTAGGACACTACCGTTGGCTGGGAGCCCACGGAACTAGCTTACAAACCATATCTCGGGAACACCCCTCCGCCATCCCAGGGCGGGTCGGCAACTCAAAGGCCTAAGGGCAACAACAAATGGAGGCTCACATGACACAGAGACTCAAAACACAAGTGCTGAAGTACAAGCGGGCAAGAATGCCCCACGATGCGTACTTCGAAGCACCAATGGCAGCACAGCCACTGTCGATAGACTCAGGGCAAGGCAACTAGATCTACCACGTAACGATCCTTGAGTCGGATGACTCAAAGGTAAGATCGTTACAAACAGCAGAACAAGCCGCCAATCGGTCTAATCCTAAACCACGAGAAATGACACTCCGCAGGAAACGGCTCACGAAGACCTGAGGGAACACCGAGGACCCTTAGACAAGCCTGGACACACCAACCAAGGTAAGATGATATCTCGAGACATCTAGAACCAGTGTCTCGGACTGGACAGAACCGCCAAGACACCCACACAAGTCACCTGTCAACCACTGGGTCACCTCGGGTTGACCGGAACCCAATAAAGACACACAAAAGTAGGAAAGAGAATCCTACAAAAAGCAAGAAGACTCATGGCTACCTTACAACGTAGTGTTAGCCCTCATAGGATGTCAAGAGACATCCACGGAAAAACGGGTAGGCTACAAGGACAAGCCAAGACAGTCAGAAACTGAAACAACGGAAATCGGGACTCAAAGACTGTAACGCACCACCCCTAGACCGTTACTCAAACGTGACGGTCTAGCGCTGGGCCGTTACACTCTAGAGGAACAAGACTGTGGCGGTCTAGAACAGACACGCTACAGAAACGTGACGGTCGCAGGGGGAGCCGTCACAGACAACGCCCTAACCAACGCCTAAAACGCGCAGAGCATGTAACGGCCTAATCCAGGCGTGTTACACAGCTCTGACGCGCCCGACTGGGGCCGTTAGGGCCAACACGCTCGAAACCAAAACGTGAACAGCTTAACGTGCCAGGGCAGGCGCGTTACAACGGCCTAACGCACGACAACAGGCGCGTTACGCCAACCTAACGCACGAGAACAGACACGTCAGGGCCAAAAGACCCAAGTCTGAAACCTCAGATAAACAGCACGTAATGGTCCACGGCGGACGCGTTACAACACTGTGATGCATGGGGGCAGGGCCGTTAGAACCAACAGACACAGCCACCCAGCTCAACCAAACGGAATGTAACGGCCTAGGACAGGCGCGTTACACAAGCCTGACGCACCAGGGCAGGCGCATCATAGGAACCAACTCAAACAGTCAAACGCGGTCAAACGGAGTGTGACGGCCTAGGGTAGGCGTGTTAAACCACTCTGACGCACTGGGGGAGTGCCGTCAGAGCAACCGCCTCAAACACAACACAAAAGGCACAATGGCTGTGACGCACCAGCTGGGACGCGTCAGGGGAGTGTAACGGTCAGGGACATGACCGTCACGCTCACTCAGCCACGAACAATTTAAAAACGCCCAGACGCTGTGACGGTCTGTCGTAGGGCCGTCAGGGACTGTGACGGTCCCTGGAATGACTACTACACCGGTCACGGCGGAAAAATAGTGGAAACGCCAAATCGGCCCGTTCCACACCCCATTCACGCCGAAGCATAGGGGAAACAAAGCTAGACGATGAAAAACAACATTGGGAGGCTAAAAAGCCCACCTGCACGCGCTAAAATGCAAGATCATGGCAATTTGAACAAATCGACCCTAAACGAGTCACCGAGGTTCCCGGACTCCTACCGGCCTCGAATGACCACCGATCGACACGAAACTTACGTGAATGGGATCCAGACATCCCAACGGTCAATTTGACACTAACCACACCATGAATGGTTGCCGTTTTTCGGCGAACCCTAAAAACCCCAAAAACTACGGTTTTCACTAAACCAGCTCGATCTCCCCCGATCGAGCACCAAACAACGCACAGAAGCAGGTAAAACGTGCAGGAGGAAATGGCGATCCGTCTCCCTACCTCCACCAAAGAAACCGTGCCCCGAAGGGACTAAACCGCGCCGAAAACCGCGCCGTGAGCTCAAACACCGGCTTTGAATCCACCATTCGGGATCGCGCCAAAATCACTCCATCCTCGCCCCGTCGCGCACCCAGTCAGCTCCACAGCATCCCCAACACTCGCTCCTAGGTCCTCCATCTGTAGCCGGAGCCGAGGAAGCTCGAGAGGAGAGAAAACGGGAGAGAGAGATGGCGGCGGCGAAATGAGAAGGGAAGAGAGAGGAAGGAAAAGAAAAAGGAAAAGAAATTAGGAATTTTCCTAATTTTCGAAAAATCCGATTTCTAGTCCTATCTCCGAAAAATACGCAAAAATAGTCGAAACGACCGGCTCGGAGAGTACGTCGTCGCTGCAGCATTCACGAGTCGATGAACTGACAAATAAACTCACCATTAGGTTCCATAACTAGTACGAGAGAAAAACCCACACGGCTCATAAGGCTCAACTCGGAAGCCACAAAAGTGAACTGAAACTCACCGAAACAGATCCGAAAGATCCAATAAAGATCCAGCGAGACCTACAAGGAGGCAGGGAATTACAAGTGGTCCCTGTGGAAATAGAGTTGGCGTCCTATCGCGTTGCTGTTCACGCTGGATAGCCATGCCAAGACCAATTTGAAATAGAAAGAAGGCTCGAGGAACTATCCAATCTTGAAGGTGAAAGACTCTGAGCCTATAAATACTTACAAGTGTACCAGGCCCACATGACACGTGCTTATGATAAACTGGTCAAGCAAAGGGCATTCAAGAAAGGTGACCTCATCACGGTCAAAGAAAAGGAGGCCTTGGCGAGAAGACCCAGCGACAAACTCTAACCTAATTGGCGTGAACCTTATGTCATCCAGAAGGTCCATGAAAGAGGGGCCTATACAGTCGTCGACCACAAGGGAAACAATCTCTTCCCTCCTCTCAATGGCAAGCACATGAAGCTCTACCATGCGTCACCGCAAGAGTTTCTATAGCATCTCTCTCAGGACATACCTCTCCCCAGTGAAGGTTCATGTTTAAAAAAATGGGGTTAAAAATATTGATGTCCTAACAGACTTAGTTACCCTTCCAGGGTTGGTTAAGGGCAAAAAGGCCATAGACTCGGCTGAGGTGAAAACTCGCAAGGGCATCTCGGGACAAAATGGGCAACCCCTCGGTGTGAAAACCTGCAAGGGTGCACTAGAAAAAGTTAAAGGGGGCCAGCCTCGGAGAAAACCTGAAAGGGCGGTGAGGTTGTTAATATGGAAAAAAAAACCTCTTGCAACATGTTTTATGGGTGGTCCTAAGTCAGTGACTTCACCCTACAATGGAAAATACATTATATTGGCGCCTTAGCTGTATTTCCCAAGTCGTCATGCGACACCCAGTCCCACCGGGGCATCATGACTATCATCCCAACATTGTCATACTCTGTCCCACTGAGATCGCTAGCATTTGAAACCTTCTAATTTGATTCATAGGCTCCATTTGGGCTTTCAAATCCATCTCCTTTTCTCGTAGGGTTAATTCATACATCTTTTGGCTAGTTAATCCCACGTACATTTTCGATTCCAGAGTTGACGCTTATGTCCCTTCGGACTGTCAAGTCTATCCATTCCTTTTCTAAAGCTGACTTATACATCCTTTGGCATGTCAACTCCACCCATATTTTAGACTTCCTGGGTTTGACTCCCAAGTTTCTCAGGGTTATCCGATCCACCCTTACTATCACATCGGGCTCGGCCTATGCATGCTCCTTTCAGGGTGCCGACCCGTCTTGCCTATTGGCTGTCGGATTTAACTTACATGTCTCTTTCAGACTGTTAAATCCACTTACTTTTTGTCTCACTGGGTCTGACCTATGCATGTCCCTTTCGGACAGCCAACCCATTTTGCCTATCGACTTTCGGGTTTGACTCTCGCGTCCCACTAGGGCTGTCGAATCCACTCGTTCATCTTTTAGGTCTGACCTATGCATGTCCCTTTCGGGCTGCCAACCCCTCTTGCCTGTCAGATTTTGGGTTTGACTTTCACGTCCCACTACGGCTGTCAAATCCATCGTTTCCTTCTTTTGGGTCTAGCCTATGCATACCCCTTTCGGGCTACCAACTTATCTCACCTCTTGGCTTTCAGGCTTGACTCACATATCCCACTGGGATTGTCAAGTTCATTCTTTTGTCTCCACGGGTTTGGCCTATGCATGCCCTTCTCAGGCTGCCAATCCTATTTTGCTATCGGCCTTCAGATTTGATCCATATGTGCCACCTGGGCTGTCAAATCCGCACTTTTATCTCAATGGGCTTGGCCTATGTATGCCCCTTTCGGGCTGCCAACCCATCTCGCCTACCGGCTTCCAAGTTTAACCCGCATGTCCCTTTCGGACTGTTAAACCTACTTATTTGTTGTCCCAAATGGGCTTGGCCTATGCACGCCCTCCTCAGGTTGCCAGCCCATTCGACCTATCAATTTTTGGATTTGACTAACCGCATCCCACTAGGGTTGTCGAATCCACCCGTTTCGTCCACCGGTGCGGCACACATGTCCTACTGGGGATGCCAAGCCCACTTTGTCTCTTGGCATCATAGGTATTAAAAAAAATGGAGCTAAAAATATTGATGCCCCAGCATACTTGGTTGTCTCTATTAGGGCAACAATCAAGGGCAAAAAGACTTTAACCCGGCTAAGGTGAAAATCCAAGAAGGCGCCTTAGGCAAAAATTTGTACCCCTCGGTGTGAAAACCTGCAAGGGCGCACTGGAAAAAGCTAAAGGGGGCTAGTCTTGGCGAAAACTCGAAAGAAAGGTAGGGCTAGTAAAGTGACAAAAAAAATAAGGCATACATGCAAGAGGATGGAAGCAAAGGCTGCTAAACTTTGTCCTTTATTTGTCAATATCATGAAAAGAAAGGATCCCGAGACAAGCTTTCGGGGTAACCAAAATGAGAATGGGCAAAGTACAAAAGCCATGTGTACAAGAGGGCGCCAAAGCTCATCAGGCACCAGGCTCTCTCCTCCTCAGGTCAACAAGGCAAGTCTCACTCTGAAGAGTCTCCTCCTAGAGCCCCTCAAGCCTATGGCAGAGAGCCTCTGCCTTAGCGTGCTCGAGACTGCGTTCCTCCCCGGTCTCTCGGATCTCTCGCAAAAGCTCCCCTACTATGTGGGAGGCAGCCTACTCATGCCCGTGAGCAGCCTCGACTTAGGCACCCACCTCGGCCTGGGTCGCCCGAAGTCTGCAATGCTGCTGCTCCTCCTACCAGATCTGTTTCTGGATCTTCTGTCTCCGCTCTCGAATAGCGTGAAGGCTAGCAAACTCCTCCCACAGGACTGTGACCTCAGCCATCCAGGCATCCCGAGGAAGACCGAAGGCATGGTAACCTCGGGTGCAACACGCCAAGTGATCCCTCATGGCCTCAACGGTCGGGAGGGGGGCAATCTATAGTAGCGATTGGAGATTCTGGATGAGCACGGTGCCCATATCAGCATTCCCCAAGGATACACCAAGCTAGGGCCCGTCTGGCCACTCTAACTCAAGAGCGAGAAAGTCCTAGGGCACCTCTGGAGCCACCTTAGCTGTGCCTGAAACCAAAAAAAAGAAGGAGAAGATAAAAGATTGTGAGTGTACCACCATAATAAAATCAGTATGTGTAGAACTCTAAGGTACAAGTCATAATGGCCTTATTGGAGACAGCTCTACGTGTCGGGTCATCTGTGGGAGGAGACTTCTCTTCCAAGATTGGAGGAGAAATCTCAACAGGGGCTGATTCCTACTCTGTAGATGGCCCAGATATAGCCAAGCTCTCTGCAAATGAAATGAGGCTTAAGAGTATTAGTATGTCATTTGCGCCAACAACAAGCATGAAAACTTCATAGTGATAAAGGCATACCAAGCTCTATAGGGGTATCCTTCTCAACCACAACAGCGTCGGCCTTTGTCGCTGGCTCCATAGGAGGAGAGGTGGCTGAAAGGAGAATCCATATGTGGAGTGAGGGTTAATATCACAAAGAAAGGAGGACTCATCCAATCAAATGATGTGAACTTCTGTCCAAAGAAAATAAACCTGGAGCCGAGGACTGAGTAGGGGTAGCTGTATGGTCAGCAGTGTCCCACTCTTCTAAAGGTGCCTGGGGTGACCGCTCCGCCAGAACAGTCTCCCCAAGCTAAGAGGAGGGCCTCCCCTCTATTTGATCAGCAGCTATCCAAGTCAGGGGTGCAATACAATATCAACATCCTCTAAATATGATGAGCATGCACAAGAGGAAATATGCAAGGAAAAAAATATATATCTTGCGCATACCGGAAGACTGTGCCCCACCGGACCCTGCAAAGCTCACAGTGCCTGTCAATGATCCCAAGGCCAAGGGTGGAGCTACCCCATCAGATACCCCCGTCTCAGAGGCCAGAGCCCTTGAATCTCCATCATAATCTGGCAAGTTCGTGAGTGGGCCTGACTCAATGAGTCTTGGAAGCTCATCCAGGGAGGAGGTCAGCTTGGCGGCTGCACAATGAGCAACAAAATAAGCCGAAGGGCTCACAAATAAAATATGAGGATGATACGATCCTAAAGTTACTTGGGCTCATTCTTATTTCTCCTTCCTCAAAGGAGCTTAGTGAAGAGGAAGAGGAGCCTCCACTAGAAGAAGTACCAGAAGTCCCTGTACTCCGCAAGGATCTAGAACCTCCCCCGCTCGAAGAATCTGAGGATGAAGAAGTCCCCTTGCTGGAAGAGGACTCATCCCCTTCTTCGGCAATGGGGAGGATGGGATGGGCCTTAGGATCCTCTGCAACATGCAATGCTATATTAGCCAACATATACATTCTCTTAGGCATGGAAGAAGAAGAAAAGCCGAGATAAGGCCAAGAGACGTCTACCCGAACCCTGGGTAGCAGGGGCACCTCCTACATCAAGTGCAGGAGAGGCGGCAGTCACCGGTGTGTAATCATCAGTGGTAGGGTCCAATCCCTCAATATCCAAACTAACATCAGGGATGGACTCGTCAAACTCTAATCCCGCCGCTGTAAAGACATTCCTAGGGTGGGGAGAAAAGCTCATGGCAGCCCGAATCTCAGGAGGAGCTGTATCCAAAAAGAGAAAAAGGAGTCAGGGTATAATATTGTATAAACATGTTATAATGTTGATTTGAAATAAAAATTCTTTCACTTACTGGAGACGTCTACCGGAGTGGGAGATTCTTCCCTAGAACGAGGGTGGGCAACAAGACGTGTGTCATGCTCTTGGCTTGCAGCCCGGGACCTCTTCCCAGGAACATGGACCTCAGTTGGAGCAGCACCTAGAGAGGTCTCTCGTGGAAAAGCCCCATCCTCCTGGCCACTAGTGTGGTATACAAATATTAAGAGATTGTATGTGATAAGCATCTCAAATTGCAGAGCATGAAATAAGTAACAGGAAGTAAGGCAGAGGTAAATAATTGATGGGAATCAACACCGGGCAAATTTTATTTTTACATGTGCGTCCTTTTATTTGCTTTTATATCCTTGGGTTAATTGGGTTGCAATTCTATGACAATTATAAGCCAATATGTTAGTCATTCTAAATTTTTGGGTTTCTTTGCAAAAAGGCCTTTAGGTTTCTATGTAAAATGCCAGTAGGTCCGGTAGGGTCCCCCACCCTCTTTCCCATTAGTCCACCTAGGTTCTAGGGCCCATGTGGTCTGGTCCAAGGTCAAGGGTGGAACATGGACTATGGGGCAAAGTCCAACTTGGACTACCCCTTAATCAAGGGGGCGCCCCCTTCTTTGTCCTCTCTTGTAATTTTTTAGTTTTCTTTCTTTTGACCACATGGGAGAAGAAAATGATATCCCTTATTTGCCCCTCCCTAACCCTAGATCTGAGGGTAGTTTAGGTCTTTTTTCTTGTATTATAAAACCCTTGTATTTTGTGAATTCCATAGCAATTAATGAAGAAAATTCCCATTTTTTCTCAAGAGCCCAAGGGCGCCCCCTCTCTCCCCTTGCAGCTGTGAAGGTTGCCCTAATCTATGGTGTGAAGCCATATTCTGGGAGTGATTCCCACCGATACCACCTCCGCTGGATGTGACTTCCAGCCACAGCCGCCGTCGCCTCCATTCGTGTCGCCGTCGAGCCGCCACAGCCCGTTCTTTGAAGTGCTATCCAAGATTCCGAGATCCATGACAGTAGCTAAGAGAAAAGGTTGGTCCTATACGTGATGATCTTGAAATTTTGAGAGATCATCCCCCTCCTTGTTAGCCATTCTCATTTTAAATTTCATGTCAATCCGTCACCGTTTGATATTTTTCCGAGTATTTTAGTTCCACCCCTGACAGTATGCCAATCAGCAGATCTGAACCCATGTGATTTGGAACACCATTAAAATAACCTTAAAGGAGGAGGGCGCCCCCTTGACTATAAGGAGGAGAATATGGACTTTTTGTCCACCTTGTCCCCCTTGACTTGTCAAACCTTCTAGATGCCACCTAAGAGGGTTGATCAGCCCCACATGGACCCAAATGGTGTCACTTGGACCAATGAGGAAGGTGTGAGGGCCCCGTTGCTGGACCTACTGACATTTTGCACAAAAACCCAAACAATCCAAGGGAATGACACATTGGCTTCTAAAGCCTTACAATTACGCATATGTTTTCCCAAGGATATAAACATAAACTAAAGTACGTAAATGCAAATTGAAATGTCAGTGCTCGGCGTCGATTCCCATCAACTCTCCCCGGGTGGGAAGAACTCGACCCCGTCGAGTAAGGGGTGCGGCTGCTCGAGTAGCTCCGGCGGATCCATCATCGTACCAAATTGATGCCAAATTGATGCGGGACGGACACGCGACCTGGGACTCTAGCTCGCGATCGCCCCTAAGCAAGGGAAGATGTGGACCGTGCGCGGTTGAGAAACCGACAGTGAGTCTCGGGTATCGGCCTTTCTGCGTTAACTCGGGTCGAGTCACGGGACCGGTTACACTCACTCTCTCGCAGCGGTGAATAAAAGTATAGCAAGCTAGATAATCTATCACTCATGCAGCGGCATATACAAAAATATACGAGTAAAGTTATGCCTATGAGGAGGGTAGCGAGTGTACCTCCACGCTCCGAGCGTGGGGAAGACGTTCCCGGCCAAGTACGGAAACTCTCGATAACAACGGTAAAAGTTAATTACAACAGTAAAATCTATTGCCCACTCCACGCAGGGAGGTAAAGGGCTACAAGTGGGGCTCGGGAGGACCGACCCTGGGTTGACAGGCAGCAATCTGGAGGTGCGTACGGCACGAACTCAGCCTGCTGGTCCGACTCGGCACTATTCCAACTCGGTGCTGCGCCAACTCGGTTGCTGACTCACTGGACAGCAAGCAATGGTTTCCAAAGGAACGTCACCTCTGAGATCTTCCGGAGGCGCCGCTTGGCTGGGACGATGGGAGGACGTCTCTGAACGACTCCCTGAAGGGGCGGCTCCTGAAGTTGATTTTTGATATTTATTTCTGAATATCTTCTGGACTGTAATTTCAGACCTGCACAGGGAACAGATCTGCAAGCCTCTGTGACACGAATTACGACGCTCAGATCTGGAGGCTGATCGAGGCGTGGCTGGTACCGTTTGAAAGAGCACTCATATATCTACAACATATAATTTTGACAGGTCCATCCACCGAACGGATTGAAAATGAATATGACTGTAACACTATTTTTGTTTCTGACTCGGACTGACAGACACACAGGGCAGCAAGAGATCTGCCTGAAACTGACCTTTGACCAAAGGGAAAATAGTTTTTCTTGACTCCACGAAAATTATGGTGGAAGGGGATATATGTGTGGAACACTGAGTAATTCTTTGGGATTTTCTGAAAATTTGTAAGGGGGTGGGGAAAGTGCGACAAGGTGACTCTGTCCCGTAGATCTGTAAAAGGGCAGATTACCGAGAGGACAAACAAAAATATGGGAAAAATATCAAATGACTTCCAAATGATACGAAATTTCAACTGGAGGTTAAGGGAGATAGACAGAACAAACCCTCAAAATTAGGGTTCGATCAGACAACAAGAACAAGAGATAAAAATCCGGAGGTGAGCTTCTATCCTGATGTAGACAGAATCCGACGATGGTGAGGGTGGCGCGATGGCGGTGGCGGCAGCGGCAGCGGCAGAATCAGAAACTAGAGGTAGAGGGGCTAAGATAGAAGGGGTCTAAACCCTGAAATGCTAGAGGAGGAGGAGAGAAACCAGAGGGAGAGAGGGAGAGGGGCGCACCCTCCAAGGGATTCCACTCAATTTCACAAATTTTCCATTCATTAATTCTACTAAAATTGTGAAATACAAGCTACATATAATCAATGTAAAAAGACTCTAAATGACCTCAGATCTAGGGTTAGGGAGGGCAAACTAGGAAGGTCAAAACTAATTAACCCATGTGATTTGGAACACCATTAAGATAACCTTAAAGGAGGGGGGCGCCCCCTTGACTATAAGGAGGAGAATATGGACTTTTTGTCCACCTTGTCCCCCTTGACTTGTCAAACCTTCTACATGCCACCTAGGAGGGTTGATCAGCCCCACATGGACCCAAATGGTGTCACTTGGACCAATGAGGAAGGTGTGAGGGCCCCCTTGCTGGACCTACTAACATTTTGCACAAAAATCCAAACAATCCAAGGGAATGACACATTGGCTTATAAAGCCTTACAATTACGCATATGCTTTCCCAATGATATAAACATAAACTAAAGTATGTAAATGCAAATTGAAATGTCAGTGCTCGGCGTCGATTCCCATCAACTCTTCCCGGGTGGGAAGAACTCGACCCCGCCAAGTAAGGGGTGTGGCTGCTCGAGTAGCTCCGGCGGATCCGTCATCATACCAAATTGATGCCAAATTGATGCGGGATGAACACGCGACCTGGGACTCTAGCTCGCGATCGCCCCTAAGCAAGGGAAGATGTGGACCGTGCGCGGTTGAGAAACCGGCAGTGAGTCTCGGGTATCGGCTTTTCCGCGTTAACTCAGGTCGAGTCACGGAACGGGTTACGCTCACTCTCTCGCAGCGGTGAATAAAAGTATAGCAAGCTAGATAATCTATCACTCATGCAGCGGCATATACAAAAATATACGAGTAAAGTTATGCCTACGAGGAGGGTAGCGAGTGTACCTCCACGCTCCGGGCGTGGGGAAGACGTTCCCGGCCAAGTACGGTAACTCCCGGTAACAACGGTAAAAGTTAATTACAACAGTGAAATCTATTGTCCACTCCACGCAGGGAGGTAAAGTGCTACAAGTGGGGCCCGGGAGGACCGACCCTAAGTTGATGGGTAGCAATCTGGAGGTGCGTACGGCACGAACTCGGCCTGCTGGTCCGACTCGGCACTATTCCAACTCGGTGCTGCGCCAACTCAGTTGCTGACTCACTGGACAACAAGCAACGGTTTCCAAAGGAACGTCGCCTTCCTGAGATCTTCAGGAGGTGCCGCTTGGCTGGGACGATGGCAGGACGTCTCTGAACGACTCCCTGAAGGGGCGGCTCCTGAAGTTGATTATTGATATTTATTTCTGAATATCTTCTGGACTGTAATTTCGGACCTACACAGGGAACAGATCTGTAGGTCTCGGTGACACGAATTACGACGCTCAGATCCGGAGGCCGATCGAGGCGTGGCTTGTACCGTTGGAAAGAGCACTCATATATCTACAACATATAATTTTGACAGCTACATCCAATGAACGGATTCAAAATGAATATGACTGTAACACTTTTTTTGTTTCTGACTCAGACTGACAGACACACAGGGCAGCAAGAGATCTGCCAGAAACTGACCATTGACCAAAGGGAAAATGATTTTTCTAGACTCCACAAAAATTATGACGGAAGGGGATATATGTGTGGAACACTGAGTAATTTTTTTTGGATTTTTTGAAAATTTGTAAGGGGGTGGGGAAAATGCGACAAGGTGACTCTGTCCCGTAGATCTGCAAAAGGGTAGATTACTGAGAGGACAAACAAAAATATGGGAAAAATATCAAATGACTTCCAAATGACACGAAATTTGAAATGGAGGTTAAGGGAGATGGACAGAACAAATCCTCAAAATTAGGGTTCGATCAGACAACAAGAACAAGAGATAAAAATCCAGAGGTGAGCTTCTATCCTGATGTAGACAGAATCCGGCGATGGTGACGGTGGCGCGACGGCGGTGCGATGGCGGTGGCGGCGGCGGCAGAATCAGAAACCAGAGGTAGAGGGGCTAAGATAGAAGGGGTCTAAACCCTGAAATGCTGGAGGAGGAGGAGAGAAACCAGAGGGAGAGAGGGAGAGGGGCGCACCTTCCAAGGGATTCCACTCAATTTCACAAATTTTCCATTCATTAATTCTACTAAAATTATGAAATACAAGCTACTTATAATAAATGTATAAAGACTCTAAATGACCTCAGATCTGGGGTTAGGGAGGGCAAACTAGAAGGTCAAAACTAATTAACCCATGTGATTTGGAACACCATTAAAATAACCTTAAAGGAGGGGGGCGCCCCCTTGACTATAAGGAGGAGAATATGGACTTTTTGTCCACCTTGTCCCCCTTGACTTGTCAAACCTTCTAAATGCCACCTAGGAAGGTTGACCAGCCCCACATGGGCCCAAATGGTGCCACTTGGACCAATGAGGAAGGAGTGAGGGCCCCCTTGCTGGACATACTGACATTTTGCACAAAAACTCAAACAATCCAAGGGAATGACACATTGACTTATAAAGCCTTACAATTGCGCATATGCTTTCCCAATGATATAAACATAAACTAAAGTACGTAAATGCAAATTGAAATGTCAGTGCTCGACGTCGATTCCCATCAACTCTCCCCGGGTGGGAAGAACACGACCCCGTCGAGTAAGGGGTGCGGCTGCTCGAGTAGCTCCGGCGGATCCATCATCGTACCAATGTGATGCCAAATTGATGCGGGATGGACACGCGACCTGGGACTCTAGCTCGCGATCGCCCCTAAGCGAGGGAAGATGTGGACCGTGCGCGGTTGAGAAACCGGCAGTGAGTCTCGGGTATCGGCCTTTCCGCGTTAACTCGGGTCGAGTCACGGGACGGGTTACGCTCACTCTCTCGCAGCGGTGAATAAAAGTATAGCAAGCTAGATAATCTATCACTCATGCAGCGGCATATACAAAAATATACGAGTAAAGTTATGCCTACGAGGAAGGTAGCGAGTGTACCTCCACGCTCCGGGCGTAGGGAAGATGTTCCCGGCCAATACGGTAACTCCCAGTAACAACGGTAAAAGTTAATTACAATAGTGAAATCTATTGCCCACTCCACGCAGGGAGGTAAAGGGCTACAAGTGGGGCCCAGGAGGACCGACCCTGGGTTGACGGGCAGCAATCTGGAGGTGCGTACGGCACGAACTCGGCCTGCCGGTCCGACTCGGCACTATTCCAACTCGGTGTTGCGCCAACTCGGTTGCTGACTCACTGGACAGCAAGCAACGGTTTCCAATGGAACGTCGCCTTCCTGAGATCTTCCGGAGGCGCCGCTTGGCTGGGACGATGGCAGGACGTCTCTGAACGACTCTCTGAAGGGGCGGCTCCTGAAGTTGATTTTTGATATTTATTTCTGAATATCTTCTGGACTTTAATTTCGGACCTGCACAGAGAACAGATCTGCATGCCTCGTTGACACGAATTACGACGCTCAGATCCGAAGGCCGATCGAGGCGTGGCTGGTACCGTTGGAAAGAGCACTCATATATCTACAACATATAATTTTGACAGCTCCATCCACCGAATGGATTGAAAATGAATATGACTGTAACACTATTTTTGTTTCTAACTCGGACTGACAGACACACACGGCAGCAAGGGATCTGCCTGAAACTGACCTTTGACCACAAGGAAAATAATTTTCTAGACTCCACGAAAATTAGGGTGGAAGGGGATATATGTGTGGAACACTGAGTAATTCTTTGGAATTTTCTGAAAATTTGTAAGGGGGTGGGGAAAATGCGACAAGGTGACTCTGTCCCGTAGATCTGCAAAAGGGAAGATTACTGAGAGGACAAACAAAAATATGGGAAAAATATCAAATGGCTTCCAAATGATACGAAATTTCAACTGGATGTTAAGGGAGATGGACATAACAAACCCTCAAAATTAGGGTTCGATCAGACAACAAGAACCAGAGATAAAAATCCAGAGGTGAGCTTCTGTCTTGATGTAGACAGAATCCGGCGATGGTGACGGTGGCGCGATGGCGGTGGCGGCGGCGGCAGAATCAGAAACCAGAGGTAGAGGGGCTAAGATAGAGGGGGTCTAAACCCTGAAATGCTAAAGGAGGAGGAGAGAAACCAGAGGGAGAAAGGGAGAGGGGCGGACCCTCCAAGGGATTCCACTCAATTTCACAAATTTTCCATTCATTAATTCTACTAAAATTGTGAAATACAAGCTACTTATAATAAATGTAAAAAGACTCTAAATGACCTCAGATCTAGGATTAGGGAGGGCAAACTAGGAAGGTCAACACTAATTAACCCATGTGATTTGGAACACCATTAAAATAACCTTAAAGGAGGGGGGCGCCCCCTTGACTATAAGGAGGAGAATATGGACTTTTTGTCCACCTTGTCCCCCTTGACTTGTCAAACCTTCTAGATGCCACCTAGAAGGGTTGATCAGCCCCACATGGACCCAAATGGTGTCACTTGGACCAATGAGGAAGGAGTGAGGGCCCCCTTGCTGGACCTACTGATATTTTGCATAAAAACCCAAACAATCCAAGGGAATGACACATTGGCTTATAAGCTTACAATTGCGCATATGCTTTCCCAATGATATAAACATAAACTAAAGTACGTAAATGCAAATTGAAATGTCAGTGCTCGGCGTCGATTCCCATCAACTCTCCCCAGGTGGGAAGAACTCGACCCCGTCGAGTAAGGGGTGCGGCTGCTCGAGTAGCTCCGGCGGATCCGTCATCGTACCAAATTGATGCGGGACGGACACGCGACCTGGGACTCTAGCTCGCGATCGCCCCTAAGCAAGGGAAGATGTGGACCGTGCGTGGTTGAGAAACCGGCAGTGAGTCTCGGGTATCGACCTTTCCACATTAACTCGGGTCGAGTCACGGGACGGGTTACGCTCACTCTCTCGCAGCGGTGAATAAAAGTATAGCAAGCTAGATAATCTATCACTCATGCAGCGGCATATACAAAAATATACGAGTAAAGTTATGCCTACGAGGAGGGTAGCGAGTGTACCTCCACGCTCCGAGCGTGGAGAAGACGTTCCTGGCCAAGTACGGTAACTCCCGGTAATAACGGTAAAAGTTAATTACAACAGTGAAATCTATTGCCCACTCCACGCAGGGAGGTAAAGGGCTACAAGTGGGGCCCGGGAGGACCGACCCTGGGTTGACGGGTAGCAATCTAGAGGTGCGTACGGCACAAACTCGGCCTGCTGGTCCGACTCGGCTCTATTCCAACTCGGTGGTACGCCAACTCAGTTGCTGACTCACTGGACAGCTAGCAACGGTTTTCAAAGGAACGTCGCCTTCCTGAGATCTTCCGGAGGCACCGCTTGGCTAGGACGATGGCACGACGTCTCTGAACGACTCCCTGAAGGGGCGGCTCCTGAAGTTGATTTTTGATATTTATTTCTGAATATCTTTTGGACTGTAATTTCGGACCTGCACATGGAACAGATCTGTAGGCCTCGGTGACACAAATTACGACGCTCAGATCCGAAGGCCGATCGAGACGTGGCTAGTACCGTTGGAAAGAGCACTCATATATCTACAACATATAATTTTGACAGCTACATCCACCGAACGGATTGAAAATGAATATGACTGTAACACTATTTTTGTTTCTGACTCGGACTGACAGACACACAGGGCAGCAAGAGATCTGCCTAAAACTGACCTTTGACCAAAGGGAAAATGATTTTTCTTGACTCCACGAAAATTATGGTGGAAGGGGATATATGTGTGGAATACTGAGTAATTTGTTGGGATTTTCTGAAAATTTTTAAGGGGGTGGGGAAAATGCGACAAGGTGACTCTGTCCTGTAGATCTGCAAAAGGGCAGATTACTGAGAGGACAAACAAAAATATGGCAAAAATATCAAATGACTTCCAAATGACACGAAATTTGAACTGGAGGTTAAGAGAGATGGACAGAACAAACCCTCAAAATTAGGGTTCGATCAGACAACAAGAACCAGAGATAAAAATTCAGAGGTGAGCTTCTATCCTGATGTAGATAGAATCCGGCGATGGTGACGGTGTAGATCTAATTAAAAATCCACTTAAGACAAAAAAAAATAAATAGATATATGGAGGAATATGAAGCATAAAAGCATGCACGAGGTGCAAATATGGAAGATGTGATCGCCAGAGACACGAGGGCCTCAAAGAATATAATCAAATAATAAACATGGAGGGATCGCGAAAAATACCTTGAAACGCGGGGATGTGAGTGCTCCTTTCTCTTCCAATCGGCCGGCCGATGAAGAGAGTTCTTCTCGATTTGATTACCCTTGCAAAACAATCAAAGACAAACACCAATAAAAGAATATGGAATTAGAAACATGGTGAGTGTAGCATCAAATTCTCAATAAAAGGATGAGCATGAAAAATTGTGTAAGAACACACCTTATGGGTGGTTGCCCTTAAACCCCTATGCAAAAAGGGTATGTGATAATATGATGAATGAAGATGCAAATATGGAATAAAAATAATGAAGAGGGAGAGAGTGCAAGAGTGCACTATGGGAGTTACTCAACGTGGTTGAGTTGGAGTTTAATAGCAAAGGGATGAACATGCATGCATATGAACACGATAGTAAAACAAAAGAGAATATATAAAAGGGAAAGAGGAGCCTGTGATGCCTTGGCTTTAGATGCTCGATGGGAAAAGGCCTCGGTTGGATGAAGAGGTGAATACACGAAGCCTTCTCCTTCAGCCAAGAAGCAACAGCACCCTGCGTAAGAAGAAAAAAGGAAAAGACAGAGAAAACCGGGGAAGAAGAATTTCGGAGGAGAAGAAGAAGAGGGAGGGGGAACCTGTATAACAGAGCCGAATGGCTCTATTAATTGGATTGAATCACATAGATAGAAGGGATAAGAACGGGCAAGAGCCCAAGAAGTGAAAGATTAAGATGGAGCAAGGTGACCAAACGAAGCAGGGACTCTCTGGGAAAGGCTGCGCTCGTTTAGAACCCGAACGGTGAAACACGACCTGAACAAGGGCGTCAATTCAAGAATTGACGACCTGCAAGAGGGCGTCTCTTCAAAACATGCCTAAGACCAAAGCGTCAATTCCTGAAATCATATTACTTCACTTGTAAAAGACGTCTGAATGTGGGGCGTGATAAATAGCCAAAAAAAAGGACGACCGTTGCTTCGGGCGTCAATTTAATTGACGTCCGATTCAAAGTCGTTAAATCAAAATATTCAAAATAGGGCCAGTTTTCATTTCTCAATATTATTTTCTCATTTTTTAGGTGGAGGTGCATTACATGGTGCTGATTTCAATGACTATTTTTGCGTATTTTTCTGACACCCGGAAGGCCACCAAATCACCTCTGGAAGAGGGTTTAAAAATTATAATAAAAAAATCAAATTCAAAAGTGACGCTCGTGCATGCGTCGTTAATTTCAATTTTTTTTTATTTTTATTTTATTTAAAAATAAATTAACGTCCCTTGTTAAGTCGTTAATTCTAAAAAAATTTGAAAAATCTTCAGAAAAATTAGAAACTGAGAGGAATTGACGCCTGATGCAATTGACGTCCATTTTCTTTTATTTTCTTTTAATTTTCTTAAAATGAAATGACGCCCCTCTTTAAGTCGTTAATTCGAAAAAATTCTTAGAAATAGAGAAAAATACCCAAAAAATCTAGAAAAATAGGAAAAAATAAGAAAGGGAGGAAAAATAGAGAAAACCAAGAAAAGTGAGAAAAACCACTCAAACAGAGGTAATTTGAGGGTCAAATTAGGGCATTACAAGGTAATATAAGATGTACTCACAGTAACATCAATTTTGGCGTGTCTACAGACGGTGGCGCGACGGCGGTGCGATGGCGGTGGCGGCGGCGGCAGAATCAGAAACCAGAGGTAGAGGGGTTAAGATAGAAGGGGTCTAAACCCTGAAATGTTGGAGGAGGAGATAAACCAGAGGGAGAGAGGGAGAGGGGCGCAAACTCGCGATCGTCCCTTAGCGAGGGAAGCGTCGGACGTGCACGGTTGAAAAATCGGCAGTGAGCTAGGGTCGTCGGCTCTCTTTTCGTGCACGAATCGGGTCACGGGACGGTATCTCTCTCTCGCTCGCAGTAGTGAATAACAATAAATAGCGAGCTAAGTTACCCTATCATGCTATCTAGCAGCGGCATATAAAGCATATACGAACAAAGTAAAGTGCCGAGTAAGGAGCGAACACGATACCTCCACGCTCTCGGCGTGGGGAAGACGACCCCGGCCGAACTGATACTCCCGGAACAATTATTACACAAATATTACAGCAATGAATATGAATGTCCACTCCACGCAGGGAGGTAAAGGGTGACACAATGGGACCCAGGAGTAGCGAGTTCGGGTTGACGGGCAGCTTCTTGTGGAGCTTCGGCGGCACGCATACTCACGACCGTGGGACCCACGTGCTGGTCAGTGGGGCCGCATGGGACCGGGGTGGCACCACTGTGGTGGGGACGCCCAGAGGGGTGCTCCCTGGGAAGGCGGCGCACTGATTCACCGGCCAGAGGCCGGGCGGCTCCGTTCTTCACTCGTCGGAGTTGCTGCCCAGGGATCTGAATTGTTGTTTCAGACCCGCGCGTCCCGACGAAATCTGCTGCTGCGGTCACTCCCGATGTCGGATCGACGCACAAGAGGTATTGATGGAAAGCTGACTTGAAATCCTTTGATCTATGGCCAGAGAAAGAAACTTGAATTTCCCGTTGATGGCCTTTGTCAAATTTTCAAGCTGCTGACTCGCAGGATCTGAAAACTCAGGGTAGATTTGAGTTTTCCTGAAAGTTGGCATTGACTGAGATGTAGTCCTTCGATTCAGCCATTGAGCCCTTCATGAAAATTGTAGAGGTCAAAGAGAGGAAAACGGGGATATATCTTATGCAAGATTTGGTGGAAGTTTCAATTTTTTGATGATTTTATACTGACCCGGGGTCGGATCAGGACAGCAGAAACGAAACTGAATTTGGGGGAAAGACACAATTTCTAAAAATAGGTAGATGGCTTTTTAAATTCGAATAAAATTTTTGGAGGATGAAAATGGTGGACAGAACCTCCAATAAATTTGGGGATTCCAACAAAAATCAAGAAGAGGGTCGAGAGGGGGAAGAACTAAGCTTCTGCTACACAGATCTGAAAAGGGACAGATCTGGAAGACAGAAAGACACGAAAATGGAAATATATAAAAAGAAGGAGAAATGACGGGATGATTTTACTGGACGTTGGGGATCAAGTAAGGAACCAATCCTGAAAATATCAACTCCAGATCATATCGGAGTTGTGAGTTAAAATTCTCATAGTGAATCTCTATCCAGCAGAACAGACTCTTGGACAGAACTTCAGAAGCGGCTTCGCGGCGGCTCGATGGCGGCACGAACGGCGGCGGCGGCACCAGAGATAGAATCTAGATGTAGAGGGGCTGAGATAGAAGGGGTTTCCACCCTGAAATCTTGAAGGAGGAGGGAGGAACAAGAGGGAGAGAGGAGGGGGCGCATCAAGCTCCAAGGCAATTCACAATATTTTCTTCTTCATTAATTCTACTAAAATTGTGAAATACAAGCTACTTATAATAAATGTAAAAAGACTCTAAATGACCTCAGATCTAGGGTTAGGGAGGGCAAATTAGGAAGGTCAAAACTAATTAACCCATGTGATTTAGAACACCATTAAAATTACCTTAAAGGAGGGGGGCGCCCCCTTGACTATAAGGAGGAGAATATAGACTTTTTGTCCACCTTGTCCCCCTTGACTTGTCAAACCTTCTAGATGCCACCTAGGAGGGTTGACCAGCCCCACATGGGCCCAAATGGTGCCACTTGGACCAATGAGGAAGGAGTGAGGGCCCCCTTGCTGGACCTACTGATATTTTACATAAAAATCCAAACAATCCAAGGGAATGACACATTGGCTTATAAAGGCTTACAATTGCAGATATGCTTTCCCAAGGATATAAACATAAACTAAAGTACGTAAATGCAAATTGAAATGTCAGTGCTCGGCGTCGATTCTCATCATTACGTCCCCTGACAGCAACATACTATGGACGGTAGTCTCAAAAAAATATATATATATAAAATGGGGTTAAAAATAGAGATACCCCGACGGCCTCAGTCAACTCTCTCTACGAGACGACTGGGGCAAAAAATTGCCACCAACCCAGCTAAGGTGAAAACCCGAAAGGGCGCCTCAGGCAAAATCAGGTAACCCCTCGGTGTGAAAACCCGCAAGGGGGCACTGGAAAAAGCTAAAGGGGGGCAGCTCTGGCGAAAACCCGCAAGGGCGGTAGAGCTGGTAAAGAAAAAAAAACTCACACCCTCCCCACTTTTCACTCACAAAGGCATCGGCCACGACACGTCCCGACGGCGAGTTCAACATCACTTCACGACAATGGTGGCCACTACACCCCCGAAGGTCGATCATCGCCAGCTTCCAGCCTCTAGTTTCGGCTACAACGCCTTTACAGGCCAGCAGCCAGTCTCCAGTTTCCAATTTCGGCTACAACACCTTCACAGGCCAGTCACCAGTCTCCAGTTTCCAGCTTCGGCTACAACGCCTTCACAGGCCAGCCGCCAGTTTTCAATTCCAGTTTCGGCTACAACGCCTTCACAGGCCAGCCGCCAGTCTCCAGTTTCCAGTTTCGGCTACAACGCCTTCACAGGCCAGTCGCCAGTCTCCAGTTTCCTGTTTCGGCTACAACGCCTTCACAGGCCAGCCGCCAGTTTTCAATTCCAGTTTCGGCTACAACGCCTTCACAGGCCAGCCGTCAGTCTCCAGTTTCCAGTCTCGGCTACAACGCCTTGACAGGCCATCCGCCAGTCTCCAGCTTCTAGTCTCGGCTACAACGCCTTCACAGGCCAGCCGCCAGTCCCCAGTTTCGGCTACAACTCCTTCACAGGCCAGCCGCCAGTCTCTAGCTTCCAGTCTCGACTACAATACCTTCACAGGCCAGTCGCCAGTCCCTAGCTCCCAGTCTCAGCTACAACACCTTCACAGGCCAGCCGTCAACTCCCAGTCCCAGCCTCTGCTACAACGCCTTCACAGGCCCAGCCGCCAGTTTTCAACTCCAGCCTCGGCTACGACGCCTTTGCGGTCTAGCCGCCCAGCCCCCAGTTCCAGTCCTAGTTATAACGCCTTTTCAAGCTAGCCATCTGGCTCAATTCCAGTTCCCAACGATTGCACCTTTCTGGGTCACCCAGCTGGCTTCAGCTCAAGCCCCTCTTCCCAGTCACAGTCCCAGCTTCGATTTCCAGTCCCTCTCCCAATTCCGGTCTTGGTTGCCATGTCCGCCTAGGCCGTCCAGCTTGCTCAATCTCAGTTTCCCAGACACATACGAATCCCGTTCTTTGGCCAACGGCACAATGTTAGCCAATATTCCACCATCCAACTCAGGGTCAATATACACCCTCCAGAATCACCTCTACAACCCTAAATCACGCAAGTTGTCCCGTTCTTATGGGCCTACATTGGTTCCCCGGTATTGTAGATTTGTTTTACTTAGATTCCTTGTCACATCCCGAGCGCGGAAGCTTACCCGTGGCGCGACAGTCCTTTATATAGAACCAAAGCGATCTAGCTAATTAGTGGATATCTTCCTTAGACAATTTAAAGAGTGCGCAATTGACTAAGCAAATTACTAAGCTTAGAATTGAAACTAACATAAATAGTTTGAGCTATCGATTATTACAACTAACCAAAAGGTCAAATTCGTAGAATCAACTACTAGTCCTCACTCCTTTATTAGTTTTGATCAAAGGAAATACAAATGACATAACTAGATAACACAACTGACATACGTAGGGTCACAATTAACACAAAATAGTGGAATTACAATAACACAATTGACAACACAATTAACATGACAATTGATGACTCCATTCTACACTCATCACTCAGACTCATTCTCTTCCGAGTTCTAGTTGTCATCCAATTCACCTGAAATATTAGAAGCAACTAGATGAGCGAATCGCTCAGTAGGAATTATATCTCAAGATTTAACATGTTTTAAGTGGTTTAAAAGTTCAATTAATGTCAGTAAAGCTATGCATGTAGATGAGTAGATATCAAGGATTGTAAAAATCGACAAGAGCAGTGAAGGAATAACAAGTGAGAGTATAAGGATTCCAACTTCAATGCAGCAATAGCAAGAGATTCAAGCAAGTAATAACTGGAATTAACAAAATCTTTCCAAGAGAGTAAGAACTCATGTCAAGCAAGTAATATAAAGTAATATAAATTCAAGCATGTAAAACTGGAATTGGCTATTTATCAATTTCATTCAAGCAAAAACTTTAGCCTTTTGCGGGTCTCAAGTCAAATCAATCAAGTAATATCACGAGAATGAGTGGAATGTCTAAAGTCTAGCAAGCAAGTACTCCGGTGCAATGCCAAACACCGTGGTCAATAAACTCACATGGGCACAAGTACCTTCGAGTGCTCCTCCCAGGACCAGACCGGGCCCTATATGCACAGCATTAATCATGTTTGTTGACATCCACTCTCATTTATAGCCAATATGGAATTTCAAGGTTTGACCAGTATGATACATAAGGCGGAATTATGGAATGGAATACAAGGGCGCATTGATGTGTAGGGACGAACTAGGAGTGGAAACCAGTAACGTTTGATACACGGAAAAAAAACTAGATAAGAGAGGTGCCTTATGGGCCACCTGACATGTTTAGAAACGACACCCTAACTGTGGGATGCCCTTCTTGGAAACTATATAGGGTTTTGAGGACCCTGTCAGGAGTTAAATGGCACCTCTTCGGCTGCCATCTATCAGTGGAGATGGCAAAAGTGAAAGCCTAACGATCGCGTTAATGCACTGAGCTAGCTGTGTCGACTCAGCAGTTCATCGCGTCAACGCGGTGAACAGGCTGGGTCGACTCGGCAGTTCATCGCGTCAACGCGGTGAACAGGCTGGGTCGACTCGACAGTTCATCGTGTTAACGCAGTGAACAGGCTGGGTCGACCCTGCAGTTCATCGTGTCAACGCGGTGAACAGGCTGGGTCGACCCTGCAGTTCATCGCGTCAACGCAGTGAACAGGCTGGGTCGACCCTGCAGTTCATCGCGTCAACGCGGTGAATAGGCTAGGTCGACCCTGCAGTTCAAATCTGCTCAAAGTGGCATTCTGGAATGCCCCGTCGCCTTAACGCACTGAGCCGGCTGCGTCGACTCAGCAGTGCATCGCGTCAACGCGGTGAACAGGCTGGGTCGACTCGACAGTTCATCGCGTCAACGCGGTGAACAGGCTGGGTCAACCTCTCAGTTCAAATCTGCTCAAAATGGCTTAAGGTATTAATCTTTGATTAAGTTAGGGTTAACTGGATGATTAGTTTAACATCATGCAGTTAGAAGGCGCCCATGGGGCTGCCATCTCTTAGAAGAAAATGCCCTTGGGTCTGCCACCTTCTATTAGAAGGCGCCCTAGGGGCTACCATGAAATTTTAATAGGTTAGTTAAATGATAAAACTTGCGTTATACGGATATATCGTATGGATATGAAGCTAATTCATACCAATTACCCTAGATTGAAGCTAATACATGCTAATCATCTTGGGTATAAGGCTAATACATGCTAATTATCTTAGGTATGAGGCTAATACATGCTAATCATCTTAGGTATGAAGCTAATACATGCTAATCATCCTAGATTTAAGCTAACACATGCTAATTATTCTAGGTATGAGACTAATACTCGCTAATTATTCTGGGTATAAGGCTAATACATGAGAAACATGCTGTATATATTTTATATCTATTTGCTAACATTGCAATTGAGAGGGGTTTTGGGTTTGTATGTTTATGTTATTATTAATGTAAGTTCTTGAGATTTTAGTCTTTCTTAGCCCTTTACATATTTTTCGGATCTTCATTTCAATTTCATGTCTTCTGCAAACTTGTTCATCCTTAAGTGCTTTACATTTCCTTCTTCTACCTCTTTCTCTAATTTCTCTCCATTTTCAAGTTATTGCATGTTTTTTCACTTGCTATCCTGGCACATTATTGTTCATCCGAGTTGATATCTTCTTTTGTTCCCCCGTTTTCATGTCATTCCAATCCTCTTTTCTCTCTGAGTTCTTCACAAACGTTCTTCTTCTCTTGTAGATCTAGATTTTCTTCTTCTACCACTTCCTCCAATTCTTCTTAATTGTTAAGTTATAATTAATTTTCTACGGTTCTATTTTCTACTCAGTCACTGTTCAACTGCGCCTATAGATCTCGGTTTTTCACATTTTTCACCTTCTTCCTCTCATTTTCTCTCTCTGCACTCTTCATAAAACTTCTTCCTAACCCTCCAATCTACAACTTTCTCTTCTTTCACATATTCTCATTCTCTCTAGATTTTACGTTATTCTCCTTCTTAGAACTCCCTATTTTCAATATCATTTTATTATGCTTTCAACTTGGTCTTTTTCAACTTGGTCTTTTTCCACGTTTTTCATCCTCTTTGCTATAATTTCTTCTTTCACTATTTTCAGATTTTAGTTTCTCTAATATAACATTTTTAACATGGTGGTTTCAGTTTCACAGAAATTGACATAATGACAAACCCTTTACTAAAGCATGAACTATATCAAA
Organism: Amorphophallus konjac; assembly: GCA_022559845.1. Lineage (NCBI taxonomy): Eukaryota > Viridiplantae > Streptophyta > Magnoliopsida > Alismatales > Araceae > Amorphophallus > Amorphophallus konjac. The sequence continues at coordinate 137,473,393 of CM040128.1, read as the reverse complement.
TCTGATGTGGTCATTCAACATAAGACGTGTTGGTAAATCAAGTAACATGGAGATTTAGCCTAACATGTTATTAGGTTAGGTAGGCTAACAGATTAATTTAACTCTAATATAACATCTTTATCATAGTGTATATAGAATATGGTGTAGTCATTTAGCATAAAATATGTCCGTAAAATAAGTAACATGAATATTTAGTTTATCATGTGATTAGATTAGGTAATCTAACTGATTAGCTAACATAGTCTAACAGATTAGCTAACATTTTACTTGATCTATGTGAAAGCATGATAGAAATTACTGTAAATATGGTTTATCGCATGGAACATCGCATGGAGATGAGCTAATACTAATTTTACATGCTAATATAACCTAGATTAGCTATGCTTTGGTTAAAGCTCGAGATCACCTACCTCTTTGGGATGAGAGACTAGGCACAGGAAGAAGAGAGACACCTCTGCAACCTCTGCAACACCTCTGCAACTTCAGATAGTGTTCCCTTGTAGCAAGCCTTAGAGCTAACGGGATAGAAGGGGAATACGGGGATATATTATAGCATTAGGGTCGACAGGTGGGGAGACAAGATCCGGAATAATAGGATCTAAGTGGTATGCCAACTCAAACAGGCTGTTGGTGATGAAATATCGTAAAAGTTGTCGGATGTATAAACTTCCCACTTAACTTCAATGATTTTTATCTTTAAAGATTGATGGAGTTAGTTTATGAAATTTCATGGATAAGATCCTTATATTTTTCTTTATTTTTACATATAAAATTTTTTGATAAATTCTTCTTAAATAAAAAGTGGTACTATTCATGGCACTATTCACGTTAAGAAATAATGACTTGTTTGTGAATAACGATCACGTGAATCACTTGGAGCATTTTCCCATCCCCCTCAAAGAACCGAAATTGGATATATATCTCTTTAAACCTTATGTATTTACTTTGCTTGAATAACGACATCTTCCATGTCGTTATTTCATAAGTAACGACTTAACAACAGTCGTTATTTTGAACGGAGATTTTTGTATTCACCCAATACTTGACCAAAATTATCTATATACCATTTCTTACTTCCTAAATTAGGTTTATCCTTTAATTCTTCATTTATATATCCTTATTTCTTTCAAGCAATGATATAAATTAAAATTTTAAGTTATTAAAGTTTATAATTTATGAAAATATGATTATAATTTATGAAAATATGATTTGGCATCTTGTAAAAGTGATGTTTATCCTTTAAAACTCTATTTATATAACTTGTTTCCTATTTCTTTATCATAGTGTAATAAGATGTATTATTAATTTCTTAAGTGAATATAAATTGGCATTTCCTGAAATATAATTTGGCCTCTTCTAAAGTATCTATTGGTTTTTTAATTATTAATTAAATGGTTGAAATGGTTATTTTTTTTGTACATTTCTATTTTAAATTTTTCAAGTGTTACACCCTCCCCTACTTAAAAGAATTTGGTCCCCAAATTCAACTGTATAAGGGTAAATTCAACTACATAAGGATACTGTGGAAAGTATAGGATACTTACAGACTAAAATAGTTCTCGGTATCTTCTCTTCATAGATTCCTCGGTCTCCCAAGTTGCTTCTTGCTCCGAGCATCGATTCCATTGGATTTTCACCATAGGGATCGTCTTGCTCCTTAGAACTCGGACTTCGCGGTCGAGGATTCGCATCGGCCTTTGCTCATAAGTAAGATCCCTTTGAATCACCAATTCAACATGGTTGATGATGTGAGAAGGGTCGTAAACATATTTCTTCAGCATAGATATATGAAATACATTGTGCACTTCCGAGAGTTGAGGAGGTAAGGCAATGCGGTAAGCCACCTCGCACACTCTTTCCAATACTTCAAATGGACCGATAAACCTTGGTGTAAGCTTGCCCTTAACACCGAATCCTCTAATACCTCGGCCGGGAGATACCTTAAGAAATACATGGTCAGCCACTTGAAATTCCAAATCTCTCCTTCTGTTATCAGCATAAGATTTTTGCCTGCACTGAGCTACCTTGAGTCTCTCTCTGATAAGGTGTATTTTTTCAGTTGAATCTCTAACCATATCTGGGCCTAGAAGTTATCTTTCACCGACTTCATCCCAACATATTGGAGATCGACAACTCCTGCCATAAAGCGCCTCGAAAGGTGCCATTTGAATACTGGCTTGATAGCTGTTATTGTAGGCAAATTCGGCTAGAGATAAGTGGTCGTGCCAGCTTCTACCGAAATCTATAATGCATGCTCTTAACATATCTTTAACAACCTGATTTGTCCTTTCAGTCTGACCATCTGTCTGGGGATGGAAAGCAGTGCTGAAATTAAGTTTCGTCTCCAGAGAGTGTTGTAGACCCTTCCAAAAATGAGAAGTAAAGCGCGGGTCTCGATCAGATACTATAGACACAGGAATTCCATGCAATCTAGTAACCTCCTTGAAATATAGGGCAGCAAGAACATCAACCGACCATCGACTCTTGATAGGCAAGAAATGAGCCGATTTAGTAAGGCGATCAATGATTACCCAAATTCCATCATATCCGCCCCTAGACTTGGGCAAACCCATGATAAAGTCCATACCGATATCTTCCCATTTTCACTTGGGGATATCTAGTGGATGCAGTCTTCCAGCGGGCTTCTGATGTTCCGCCTTCACCTGTTGACATGTCAAGCATCTAGACACGAAGTCTGCTATCTCCCTTTTCATGTTGGGCCACCAAAATGCTCTTTTTATGTCTTGGTACATCTTAGTGGCTCCAGGGTGGATCGTATACCTCGATCGGTGAGCTTCTTCAAGAATCATCTTCTTCAGCTCAGGACTGTCTGGTACACATGTCCGTTCATGGTATAATAATCTGCCATCGAGTGCCAACTTGAAATCGGATTTCTCGTCCAGCTTCTCTTTTATTTTCACTAGGGTAGGATCTTCTTTTTGCAACCTCTCGATTTCAGCTAGCAAATCCGGATGCACACTTATGAGAGATAGAGTAATGCACCCGTCATTCTCATCCATGCTTATATTGTGTTCAGAGAATTTTTCCAGCAACTTCCATTCTTGAACCATACAGTTGGTTACTAGGGCTCTCGGCTTCCAACTAAGGGCATCTTCTACGGAATTACCCTTACCAGGATGATATTGTATAGTGAAGTCGAAATCCTTGAGATACTCGAGACAACGCCTTTGTCGCATGTTCAGCTCCCTCTGAGAGAATAGATATTTAAGACTTTTATGAAAAGAGTATATGGTGAATTGCTCTCCGTAGAGATAGTGCCTCCAGATCTTTAAAGTCAATACCACTGCGGCTAGTTCCAAATCATGCACAGGGTAGTTTTCTTCATGCTTCTTTAATTGCCAGGAAGAGTATGTAATGACTCTTCCATTCTGCATCAATACACATCCGAGGCCGATACCAGATGCATCAGTATATACCTCGTACTTCTCTCCTTCAATTGGTAGAGATAAGACCGGAGCAGTAGTCAAGAGATCCTTCAAAGTTAGGAAACTCTTCTCACAGTCTTCACTCCATTCATAAGGCACTTCCTTGCGAGTCAATCTGGTAAGAGGGACAGCAATCTTGGAGAAGTCCTTAATAAAACGCCAGTAGTAGCCAGCTAGACCCAAGAAGCTACGAATCTCCGTTGCATTTGTTGGTCGTCCCCAATTTTGTACAGCTTCGACCTTCGCAGGATCAACAGAAATTCCATTCTTTGAGATGACATGGCCTAAGAAGGACACTTCTTCAAGCCAGAACTGGCATTTACTGAATTTGGCATATAGCTTGTTGTCTCACAATATATGTAATGCCTTCTTGAGATGCACTTCATGATCTTCTTCAGTTTTTGAATAGATCAATATATCATCGATAAAGACCACAATAAATTGGTCTAAATAAGGCATGTAGATGTTGTTCATTAACTGCATAAAAGCTGTGGGGGTATTTGTTAGTCCAAAAGGCATAACAGTAAATTCGTAATGCCCATACCTGCTTTGAAATGTAGTTTTGTATATGTCTTCTTCTTTGATCCTCAATTGGTGGTAACCAGACTGAAGATCAATCTTGGAGAAATAGTTAGCTCCAGACAATTGGTCGAACAGCTCGTCAATTCTCGGCAGCGGGTACTTGTTCTTGATTGTAAGATGGTTCAACTGCCGATAATCAATGCATAGCCTCAATGTTCCATCCTTCTTTTTAACAAAGAGCACGGGTGCTCCCCAGGGGGAAGTACTCGGCCTAATGAATCCCTTTTTCAGTAAATCCATTAGCTGCTCTTTTAGCTCCTTCAACTCGGCGGGAGACATTCTGTAAGGTGCCTTAGACATAGGACCGGCACCAGGAATGATGTCGATAGTGAACGACACTTCCCTCTCCGGGGGTAAACCAGGTAATTCTTCAAGAAAAACATCTGAAAAGTCCTGAATTACACGAATGTCTTCAATTTCAGTCTTCTCGACTTCCATGGCAGTCACAAAAGCTATGAAAGTCACACATCCTTTATTCACAAGTTTGCTAGCTCGAAGAGCTGAGATGAGAGGGGATTTATTCCGAGGGCTAACATAAACTAACTCGAATAATCCGCAAAAGTTATCTTGCCATGCCGGCAGTCTACCGTTGCTTGGTAGATGGATAACCAGTCAGCTCCTAATATGACATCATAATGCTCCATATCAAGGCATATCAGGTCGACTGGCAGATTGTTACCTTGGACCATAACCTCACAACTTGGGTAGTGATGCATGATATCAGACTTGTTTCCAAGAGGTGTAGATATTACAAAATCTAACCATTCAGGTTCTTTAGAAAATGAGGCAGTAAATCTCTTGGAAACAAATGAATGAGTTGCTCCAGTATCAAATAGAACTTTAGCAGGTTTAGAGCAAACAGTTAATGTATCTTCCACGATTCCTCCTTCCATGGGTTCCATCCCTTGAAGGGCTTGTAGACGGCCTTGTTTCTTTACCAGACGCTTCTCGTCTTTGTTGGCTTGTTCCTTCATCAAGGGGTAGTCGGGGATTCGATGCTCTCGACTCCCACATCGGAGACACGCTCCCAGTTTCCTCCAGCATTCCTCAGTCTTATGACCAGCCTTGTCACAATACTTGCAGATTTCCTTGTAAGGTGTGATGGCGGAGGAAGGCTTATTACCGATAATGGAGAAGGGCTTGTTGCTTTTCTGGAACCTCTTCTCTTTGGAAAATTCTCCTCCATTGAAGAATCGCTTCTTGCCAAATGGTGGTTTGAAGTTTCTCAGACTTGTGACAGTTTCCTTCTTGTCCTTGCCTCGAATCCTTTCAGAGAATTCAGTGGCATCTTCTAGCAATTGAGCACGCCGAACCATTTCCGAATAGATTTGGATGTCTATCGACGCAAGCTGTGTAATATATTGGGGCCGAAGCCCGTTGAGGAATCTCCTTGCCTTCATCCTTTCCGTACAAACCAAGTGGGGTGCATATCGGGAAAGTCCTAAGAAATGGGCCTCATATTCGGCCACCTTCAGGCTCCGTTGCTTTAACATGGCAAATTCCGCGGCCTTCTTCTCTTGAACACGGTCAGAAAAATACTTGCTATTGTAGTGTTCAACAAACTCCGCTCAGGTGACATGGTTGTCGGGTAGTGTTGCTTCTACGGATTCCCACCAGCATCGAGCATCCCGTTCCAGTTGGAACGTAGCCAATAGAACCTTCTCTGCATCCGTGCATTGCATTACATGGAAGATCCTCTCAATTTCCTTCAGCCAATTCTCAGCATCATCGGGGTCCACCGAACCCCTGAATCTTGGTGGGTTCATGTTACGAAAATCCCGGTGAAGGTCACCAGCTCCACGGTGAGCACCGCCAGCACCGCCATGCGCCACTTGCTGTAGCGCCTGCGTAAGTCCTTGCACAGTGCGCTGCACCGCGCGCCATTGTGCTCTTTCAGTGGCCATAATCCTACAAAAGAATTAAAGTGTAATAAATATTGAGTTTTTGGGTTAAAGATCAATTGTTATTATTAAACTTAACCCATGGCTTTACCCATCTCACCAGGTAAGATCTAAACCTATCCTTAGACAATTCTATTAGACATTTCTATCTTTGGACTCGGGTTTTTACCTAGGAAATTGAAATCCTAGGCTCTGATACCAAGAAAGAGCTGTCACGTCCTGAGCGCGGAAGCTTACCCGTGGCGCGACAGTCCTTTATATAGAACCAATGCGATCTAGCTAATTAGTGGAGATATTCCTTAGACAATTTAAAGAGTGCGCAATTGACTAAGCAAATTACTAAGCTTAGAACTGAAACTAACATAAATAGTTTGAGCTATCGATTATTACAACTAACCAAAAGGTCAAATTCGTAGAATCAACTACTAGTCCTCATTCCTTTATTAGTTTTGATCAAAGGAAATACAAATGACATAACTAGATAACACAACTGACATACGTAGGGTCACAATTAACATAAAATAGTGGAATTACAATAACACAATTGACAACACAATTAACATGACAATTGATGACTCCATTCTACACTCATCACTCAGACTCATTCCCTTCCGAGTTCTGGTTGTCATCCAATTCACCTGAAATGTTAGAAGCAACTAGATGAGCGAATCGCTCAGTAGGAATTACATCTCAAGATTTAACATGCTTTAAGTGGTTTACAAGTTCAATTAATGTCAGTAAAGCTATGCATGTAGATGAGTAGATATCAAGGATTGTAAAAATCGACAAGAGCAGTGAAGGAATAACAAGTGAGAGTATAAGGATTCCAACTTCAATGCAGCAATAGCAAGAGATTCAAGCAAGTAATAACTGGAATTAACAAAATCTTTCCAAGAGAGTAAGAACTCATGTCAAGCAAGTAATAGAAAGTAATATAAATTCAAGCATGTAAAACTGGAATTGGCTATTTATCAATTTCATTCAAGTAAAAACTTTACCCTTCTGCGGGTCTCAAGTCAAATCAATCAAGTAATATCACGGGAATGAGTTGAATGTCTAAAGTCTAGCAAGCAAGTACTCCGGTGCAATGCCAAACACCGTGGTCAATAAACTCACATGGGCACAAGTACCTTCGGGTGCTCCTCCCAGGACCAGACCGGGCCCTATATGCACAGCATTAATCATGTTTGTTGACATCCACTCTCATTTATAGCCAATATGGAATTTCAAGGTTTGACCAGTATGATATATAAGGCGGAATTATGGAATGTAATACAAGGGCGCATTGATGTGTAGGGACGAATTAGGAGTGGAAACCAGTAACGTTTGATACACGGAAAAAAAACTAGATAAGAGAGTGCCTTATGGGCCACCTGACATGTTTAGAAACGACACCCTCACTGTGGGATGCCCTTCCTGGGAACTATACAGGGTTTTGAGGACCCTGTCAGAAGTTAAATGGCACCTCTCAGGCTGCCATCTATCAGTGGAGATGGCAAAAGTGAAAGCCTAACGATCACGTTAATGCACTGAGCCAGCTGTGTCGACTCAGCAGTTCATCGCGTCAACGCGGTGAACAGGCTGGGTCGACTCGACAGTTCATCGCGTTAACGCAGTGAACAGGCTAGGTCGACCCTGCAGTTCATCGCGTCAACGCGGTGAATAGGCTAGGTCGACCCTGCAGTTCAAATCTGCTCAAAGTGGCATTCTGGAATGCCCCGTCGCCTTAACGCACTGAGCCGGCTGCGTCGACTCAGCAGTGCATCGCGTCAACGCGGTGAACAGGCTGGGTCGACTCGACAGTTCATCGCGTCAACGCGGTGAACAGGCTGGGTCAACCCCTCAGTTCAAATCTGCTCAAAATGGCTTAAGGTATTAATCTTTGATTAAGTTAGGGTTAACTGGATGATTAGTTTAACATCATGCAGTTAGAAGGCGCCCATGGGGCTGCCATCTCTTAGAAGAAAATGCCCTTGGGTCTGCCACCTTCTATTAGAAGGCGCCCTAGGGGCTACCATGAAATTTTAATAGGTTAGTTAAATGATAAAACTTGCGTTATACGGATATATCGTATGGATATGAAGCTAATTCATACCAATTACCCTAGATTGAAGCTAATACATGCTAATCATCTTGGGTATAAGGCTAATACATGCTAATTATCTTAGGTATGAGGCTAATACATGCTAATCATCTTAGGTATGAAGCTAATACATGCTAATCATCCTAGATTTAAGCTAACACATGCTAATTATTCTAGGTATGAGACTAATACTCGCTAATTATTCTGGGTATAAGGCTAATACATGAGAAACATGCTGTATATACTTTATATCTATTTGCTAACATGCAATTGAGAGGGGTTTTGGGTTTGTATGTTTATGTTATTATTAATGTAAGTTCTTGAGATTTTAGTCTTTCTTAGCCCTTTACATACTTTTTCGGATCTTCATTTCAATTTCATGTCTTCTGCAAACTTGTTCATCCTTAAGTGCTTTACATTTCCTTCTTCTACCTCTTTCTCTAATTCTCTCCGTTTTCAAGTTATTGCATGTTTTTTCCACTTGCTGTCCTGGCACATTACTGTTCATCCGAGTTGATATCTTCTTTTGTTCCCCAGTTTTCATGTCATTCCAATCCTCTTTTCTCTCTGAGTTATTCACAAAAGTTCTTCTTCTCTTATAGATCTAGATTTTCTTCTTCTACCACTTCCTCCAATTCTTCTTAGCTTTTAAGTTATAATTAATTTTTTACGGTTCTATTTTCTACTCAGTCACTGTTCACCTGCGCCTATAGATCTCGATTTTTCACATTTTTCACCTTCTTCCTCTCATTTTCTCTCTCTGCACTCTTCATAAAACTTCTTCCTAACCCTCCAATCTACAACTTTCTCTTCTTTCACATATTCTCATTCTCTCTAGATTTTACGTTATTCTCCTTCTTAGAACTCCCTATTTTCAATATCATTTTATTATGCTTTCAACTTGGTCTTTTTCAACTTGGTCTTTTTCCACGTTTTTCATCCTCTTTGCTATAATTTCTTCTTTCACTATTTTCAGATTTTAGTTTCTCTAATATAACATTTTTAACATGGTGGTTTCAGTTTCACAGAAATTGACATAATGACAGACCCTTTACTAAAGCATGAACTATATCAAATCTGATGTGGTCATTCAACATAAGACGTGTTGGTAAATCAAGTAACATGGAGATTTAGCCTAACATGTTATTAGGTTAGGTAGGCTAACAGATTAATTTAACTCTAATATAACATCTTTATCATAGTGTATATAGAATATGGTGTAGTCATTTAGCATAAAATATGTCCGTAAAATAAGTAACATGAATATTTAGTTTATCATGTGATTAGATTAGGTAATCTAACTGATTAGCTAACATAGTCTAACAGATTAGCTAACATTTTACTTGATCTATGTGAAAGCATGATAGAAATTACTGTAAATATGGTTTATCGCATGGAACATCGCATGGAGATGAGCTAATACTAATTTTACATGCTAATATAACCTAGATTAGCTATGCTTTGGTTAAAGCTCGAGATCACCTACCTCTTTGGGATGAGAGACTAGGCACAGGAAGAAGAGAGACACCTCTGCAACCTCTGCAACACCTCTGCAACTTCAGATAGTGTTCCCTTGTAGCAAGCGTTAGAGCTAACGGGATAGAAGGGGAATACGGGGATATATTATAGCATTAGGGTCGACAGGTGGGGAGACAAGATCCGGAATAATAGGATCTAAGTGGGATGCCAACTCAAACAGGCTGTTGGTGATGAAATATCGTAAAGGTTGTCGGATGTATAAACTTCCCACTTAACTTCAATGATTTTTATCTTTAAAGATTGATGGAGTTAGTTTATGAAATTTCATGGATAAGATCCTTATATTTTTCTTTATTTTTGCATATAAATTTTTTTAAAAATTCTTTTTAAATAAAAAGTGGTACTATTCATGACACTATTCACGTTAAGAAATAATGACTTGTCTTTGAATAATGATCACGTGAATCACTTGGAGCATTTTCCCATCCCCCTCAAAGAACCGAAATTGGATATATATCTCTTTAAATCTTGTGTATTTACTTTGCTTGAATAACGACATCTTCCATGTCGTTATTTCATAAGTAACGACTTAACAACGGTCGTTATTTTGAACGGAGATTTTTGTATTCACCCTATACTTAACCAAAATTATCTATGTGCCCTTTCTTACTTCCTAAGTTAGGTTTATCCTTTAATTCTTCATCTATATATCCTTATTTCTTTCAAGTAATGATATAAATGAAAATTTTAAATTATTAAAGTTTATAATTTATGAAAATATAATTATAATTTATGAAAATATGATTTGGCATCTTGTAAAAGTGATGTTTATCCTTTAAAATTCTATCTATATAACTTGTTTCCTATTTCTTTAGCATAGTGTAATAAGATGTATTATTAATTTCTTAAGTGAATATAAATTGACATTTCCTGAAATATAATTTGGCGTCTTCTAAAGTATCCATTGGTTTTTGAATTATTAATTAAATGGTTGAAATGGTTATTTTTTTTATACATTTCTATTTTAATTTTTTTGGGTGTTACATTCCTATCCCGCCCCATTTAAATACATACATGCATAAACATGTGAATCAAAGACAAGGGGGATGAAAGGATGAGAAATACTAACCGTGAGCGCCACCAAGGTTCCAACAACGCCAAAGGATGAAGAAGTGTAAAGAACGGTGCCGTGTGCCTTGGAACTTAAAGACTTGATCGCGCTTGAAACGGGGTGCGGGGAATTTGTGAAATCAAACCTCCTCGTCTTCCAGCCGGCTAGAAGAAGATGGCCTCACGTTGTGTTCATGCTCTCCTGTAAAATAAAACCAAAATAAGGACAAAAAATCCATTAGAACATGAAGTGTAGCATCAATCCTGCAGTGATAAAATAAGGGTAGAAATTGAGGACAAACTCACCGGGAGGAGGTTTTTAACCCCTGCAGAAAGGTGGAAAAGATAGGTGTGTGTGTTGTGCATGTATAGGATTTGAAATCACGAGATTTGATTGAGAGAATAGAGAGAAAACGTTGATGTAAAATGTGCAAAAGTGCATGTAGCAAAAAAGTGCAGGAAACTGTGATGATTGGTGATTTTAAGAGGAAGAGAACTAAGAATATAGATCATGAAATCAAGCCCATAAGGATGCAATGGAAAGCTAATACTTTCCTCTTCAATCTAGGATCGCAGTTGTGAGTTGGAGTTGCAGCATGGCTTCGCCCTGAACCAAGAAAGAGCCCCCATTTACAACTGCGAACTGGGCAGTTTTTATAGAGTTTTACAAGAAAGCCCCATCTTCTTATCACGATTTCCAGAGATATAGTCTAAGATAAATCAAGTTCTCTGGATCAAACTCGAGATAATACTAAGGACAAGAGATAGGAACAAACGGGGATCAATTCGGAGGAGGATTCTAAAAAATATGGCTCTTGGAAGGTAGCCCCGTCGCACTAGAAAACAGAGTTTTAGTTGAACTAGGATGCTTAAATCCCGATCTTGCGACCCAGATCCCGAGAGATATAGCCAATGAAAATTTGATTTATATAAACCAAATTCAAGATAATACAAAGGGCTAGAACTAGGAAAACATGGGGATCGATTTGGATAAGAATTGAAGAAATTTATGGGCTCTGCAAGATAGGTCCGCCGCACAGTTTTCGGGGTAGAGACCAGCACGAATTGGACTCTCAGTTATGTGTAATGGTCTATCGTAGGACCGTCAGAGTCATGTAACGGCCTAGGGTAGGTCCGTCACGCTCTGGGGGTCGAACGGGACGATTTCGGACAAGTTTGACTGTGACGGTCTAGTATAGGACCGTCACAGTGCTCTGACGCATCTATACTAGACCGTCACATGTGCTCTGACGCACCTACACTAAACCTTTACACCGATGAAGGAAAATTCTGGGCAGACTACGCGCGACTTTGGAAATGGAAGCGCATCTCTCAAACGGGGTAGAACCAGCAAAAGTGGTAGAAGAAAAAATTATAGATAACTGAGAGAGGAACAACTTTTATGAAGAAAGTAAATTGAGAAAATGAATGGAAGAGGGAGAAAATGGGGCTAGAACAGAGAGGAAAATTCTGAGACATAGATAAACAGCACAGCACGCCGAAAAAATGCAAATAGCTCACAAACGTGGCAGAACTGGCCAATGGTGTAGAATAAGACATTGTAGATCTTTAAAAGATGAACAACTTTGGTGAAGACAACTTTTTGAATAGAGGACAGGAAAAGGGTGAAAAAGAACCACTTTGAGGATTGCATAGCGAGAGAGAGCCGAATGCTTGAAGGAAGCTGGCCTAAATGGGCCGTAAGTTGACTTGGAAGCCGCAATTTGATAAAATAAGCTCCAGGGCTCTAGAAAATCATGATCTCTAAGACTCAAAGGATATGAAATGGTAAAAATGGGCTCGAAATCCATCCAAGGAAGCTCCAAAATAATGGTTAATTCGGGACATCAAAAATGATGAATAAGAGAAATGACGCAACTTGTGCGCTAAAAACGGGTGTCAACAGGTATGTGGGCTTTCATCTCCCAAGAGGATTAGCCCCCACATATAGCCTTTCTTTCATCTACTACCCAATACTCAACCTCCAGCTTCTAACACCGAGTTCCTTAAACCCCGTTCCTGTCATCACTCATGGCGATGCGTCGTAGGACAAGCAAGCACGACTAACACTAAGGAGTCGTCAGTTCACGCGCATCATTCCATTCCATCAAAGAAGGGAGGGAACAACCTAGCAAACAAAGGATCTGGAGTTCATTAATACTCTGTAAAAAGAGCCCAAGACATGCCCTTGGGGTAACAAAATCCATACACTCCAGACATCAAAAAAAAGGGGGGAAGATACAATCAGGGTGTCGGCTCAGTCCCCTCTAGCGCCGCAAGGTGATAGTCCGCCGCTGCAAGCTCCGCCTCCAAGGTGGACAAGAGTTGAGCACTGGCTCCGGCTGTAGCCTCAGCCGCCTGCCACTCGGCTCGGACGCACTTAGCAACTACCTGCCGCTCCTCCCAGGCCTTCCTCAAGGCCTCGGCCTGGCTCTCCACCTCCCTCAGCTGTACGGCTCGCTCCTGAGATGCTGACGCGGTCGCTTCGGCGTGACTCCTCTGCTCGGCTACGGCTGACACAAGTCGAGCCCACTACTCCTGCGCCTCTCTGATCGCCGCTAGCCTCCGAGCCCTCTGCTCCTGAGCCTCGCAGAGTCGTAGGTACTCAGCACAGATCCCAGCTAACCCGGACATCCAGAGCTCCCGTGGGAAGCCAAGCGCGTGGTAGCCCTGGGTGCACTCCCGTAGTCGCTGCCTCAGGTCCCCTGGAGAAGGGAGGAGCTCGCTCTGTGAGTAGCCTCGCGCCCGCTGGAGCAGGGCGGCACCTACACTCGCCTCCAGCAACGGCTCTGGCGGAGAGACGAATGGAGGCCACTCGACCCCTAAATCTAAGGGGAGGTCTCCGGACGCAGCCAGCACTCCAGTGGAACCTGCATAGTTCCAACAAACACCAAGGGGAGTAAGTAATACATGAAAGACTTCCTTCGACAAACAAGGTAAAAAAAAAACCTAAGAAAAAGAAGGAGACAAGTCTTGCCTCCTTACCTGAAGCAAGTCCAGCTGCCCCCGTGGCATCGTCTGTCGGGGTCGGGGAAGGTAATTGCACCTCCGCCTCCACAGCATCACCCGCCGGGGTCGGAGAGGGCAATGGTTCCTCCACCATCCAGTCATCTCCAGCAATCACAGGTGGGACAGGAGGCTCCTCCTGCCCGCCCTTACCAGGAGCCGACGCATGCTCCTCCCCAGAATCTGACGCTGCAAGTAACTCAAGAACGTCAGCACTCTGTCTTATAGAGCTGACAAGCACCAGATAAGGACGGAGAGGACCACTGCATACCTCTAGAAGGGGTCCCCGTTGAAACCTCCCTACCAGCAGAGGCCCCGGAGGATGAAGAGCTCGAGCTCGAACTCTCCTCTGTCTCTATCTCCGAGCCGCCGTCGTCTGAAGAGCTCGACGAGGTCCCCGACAAACTCCCAGAGGTGGCCGAACCTGAAGCTCCTGCAATCCAGTGCAGCAAACAAGGTCATCACAAGACCCAGCTCTATATAAGGATGCCTCTCCAGCTAAGAGTTGCAAATAGAAAACTCACCGGCCGGAGCGCTCCCCTCCGAAACCTTCTCGATATCGACGATCTCCTCGTCACCCTCAGTAAGGGCCACTTCTGTGGGCCCCTCCTCCACCATCTCGGCCCCGTTACGGGGCAGCTCACCCTCTTCTAGAGGTGAAGGTACACCTATAAATAATACCAACAGGACCTCAGCACTAGAAGACAATCAACAACCAAAGACTTAACAGAAATGATTAAGTCCCCAGCTACGTACTTGAGGGTCCCATGCTCGAGGACCCGACCAGCCCCACAGTGCAGGCCGACACCACAGCTGGCAGGGAAGCTCGTTCCACCCAACAACTGTGGCAACAAGCTAGACACTTCCTCGGTCGCGGGGGGCATCGAAGCACTCCTCCCCTCAGGCTCCCCCTCAAAGGAGGGAAGAGACACGGAAGGGCCGGTGCGGACCAGCTCCTGAATCATCTCCAGAGTGGCGGCTGGATCCTCACCTGACAAATGACATCATAAAGTCAGTCAGCATCGGCATCCCCGCAACTCTATAATGGAAGGGCAATACTCTCTGTAACAGTTCGAGACTTACCCAAGCCATCCTGGGTCGCACCGGGCTCCCGCCCGTCAATGGATGGGGGCACCTCGCCTTGCATCTCAGGAGAAGCCGCTGTCTCTGATGCCCCGGCAATCTCTGCATGACACCAGCAACTATGTCAATTCCCGGAATCAAATACAACCATAAATACAACATGCTCGGTCCCAGAGTTGTTTACCTAGCTGGGCATCCTTTGAAGCCTTCTATGGCTCAAAATCAGGGAAGGTCTCAACATTAAGGGCGGTCTCATCCATCATACGAAGGAGCCCCTCCATATCTATCTCATGATCGACCCCGTAGTCCGGAAGGGGGTCGACCTCCTGAGGTGGCGAGAAGGCCACATCAGCCCCGGTCTCTAGTGGCGCTGTGAAAAGTAAATCCAATTGCACAAGGTTAGCCAATCGTCAAGGCTGAATCAACATAAAGCAAGTAGGAGGATATGGTACTTACTCAGAGCCGGCCCCGCCTCGATATGCTCCCTGGCAGCGGGTCCCCGAGAGGACTCACCAACCTCCCTGACTCTGGTCTCCATCCGGGGGCGCTTCCTCCGGGGCTGAAGGGCCCCGTCACCATCCCCAGAAGATGCCCCTGTGGAAGGATGATCCATGTCCGCCGCAGAACCTGCCAATAAACACAACCACACAGGATCTCTCAGCCATATGCCCTAGAAAACCATAAAGCAGGGCTAGCAGGCTAATGAAGAGGTCTTACCTGAAGTCACGAAGGGGGTCAGCGGCAGAGGAACTAGCTGCTCCGGCTTCAAGCCCATGACCCGTGCGGCCTTCACAATTGCCTCCTTCACGTCCCTCAGGGTGTAGGCGCACTCGATGAGGGACACGAGCTCCACGGGTCCGACCGACCTGATCGCATGGGCGATGTGACGCCTCCAGTCGTCAGCTGCCGTATCTGCAAAGCTCCCCTCAGGGAGCACTCGGTCCAGCGAACCCCACTACTCAAACCCACAGTCCGCCAGAAACTGGGTCCACCAAGTCCTCGACGTCTCGGGTCGAGTGCCCTGACTATGGTGCCTCCAGGCACCGCCCGCGCCTGCTTGAGGGGCTTCAGTGCCCCGTTGCAGCTCCGCCCCGTCGACAAAGAGCCTCGGCTCCCCCGGGGCACCTACTGCACCAGCCTCTCTACCTCTCGGCGGATCCGAGGAAAGCGAGTCCGCAGATACCCGTCATCCAGTGTGATGAGAGGTAGGTCCTCCCTCAAGAGATGGGTCTCCTTGGCTTTCCAGATCGCCGAGGCCTTCTATCGGTACTGGTGACTATGCTCGAACCACCATCTGGCGTAGTGGACGTCAAACCGTCCCCTGCGTCCCGGCCCCGGCGTCGGCAGTCGCTCTGGCTCTCGGCGACAGTAGAAGTCCCACCACGCCGCGGCTAGCAAATGTATGTCCCGACCGTTGTACTGACGACCCGCCAAAGGGAACTCCTGGTTCGGCGGGATCCCCTGATCGTACCCGAAGTTCCGAGCGAACCTGTGAGGGTAGTACGGCTCTAAGAAGCTCGTCATATACCGGTGTAAAGGCAGCACCGCTAGCCGAGTGCTCATCACCCACTCTGTGTACAATGACGCGTCCGGCTCTGACTGGTAGGGTAGGGTGCAGGCTGCCCCACCATTCAAAGGCACCATGATCAGGTGGGAGTCCCTGGTAGCACCGTCAAAAGGAACACCCTCCTCGCCCCTGCCGGGCAAGTAACACAAAACCGTCCTGGCTTCCTCCAGCTGCATCACTGCGTCCCCATCAGGCTGCCCTGTGAAGCTGAACAACAACGGTGCCACCTGGTTCATCACAAACCCGCGAGACACCAACCCTGGGAACAGCAACCCAGCCCATGCACTGAGGTAGTGATTCGGCAGGAGCAGGCTCCGCTCACGTGGCGCCGGGTGCGTCGCCAGTACTCCCAGTCCCTGGTAAACATTGGCCAAAGCTACTGGGGCTAAGGCCAGCATCCATCCCTCTACCAATTGGCACACATGCCACAGCAGCTCTACTCGTAGCAGGCCGTCCTCCCCGTGGGGGACCACAAACGTCGCCAGCCAGTACGCCAAGTACGCGGCCAAGTGCGTCACGTCTGGCAGTCTATGGGGGTTCCACCCCTCCTGTGGTGCATAGATATACCTGTTATATGTCCGGAAATGCAGCTCCACCTCTGTATACTCCTCCCAAGGGATCTGGTCCCTCGTGAACTCCTAGTGATAAAATAAGGACAAAAAATCCATTAGAACATGAAGTGTAGCATCAATCCTGCAGTGATAAAATAAGGGTAGAAATTGAGGACAAACTCACCGGGAGGAGGTTTTTAACCCCTGCAGAAAGGTGGAAAAGATAGGTGTGTGTGTTGTGCATGTATAGGATTTGAAATCACGAGATTTGATTGAGAGAATAGAGAGAAAACGTTGATGTAAAATGTGCAAAAGTGCATGTAGCAAAAAAGTGCAGGAAACTGTGATGATTGGTGATTTTAAGAGGAAGAGAACTAAGAATATAGATCATGAAATCAAGCCCATAAGGATGCAATGGAAAGCTAATACTTTCCTCTTCAATCTAGGATCGCAGTTGTGAGTTGGAGTTGCAGCATGGCTTCGCCCTGAACCAAGAAAGAGCCCCCATTTACAACTGCGAACTGGGCAGTTTTTATAGAGTTTTACAAGAAAGCCCCATCTTCTTATCACGATTTCCAGAGATATAGTCTAAGATAAATCAAGTTCTCTGGATCAAACTCGAGATAATACTAAGGACAAGAGATAGGAACAAACGGGGATCAATTCGGAGGAGGATTCTAAAAAATATGGCTCTTGGAAGGTAGCCCCGTCGCACTAGAAAACAGAGTTTTAGTTGAACTAGGATGCTTAAATCCCGATCTTGCGACCCAGATCCCGAGAGATATAGCCAATGAAAATTTGATTTATATAAACCAAATTCAAGATAATACAAAGGGCTAGAACTAGGAAAACATGGGGATCGATTTGGATAAGAATTGAAGAAATTTATGGGCTCTGCAAGATAGGTCCGCCGCACAGTTTTCGGGGTAGAGACCAGCACGAATTGGACTCTCAGTTATGTGTAATGGTCTATCGTAGGACCGTCAGAGTCATGTAACGGCCTAGGGTAGGTCCGTCACGCTCTGGGGGTCGAACGGGACGATTTCGGACAAGTTTGACTGTGACGGTCTAGTATAGGACCGTCACAGTGCTCTGACGCATCTATACTAGACCGTCACATGTGCTCTGACGCACCTACACTAAACCTTTACACCGATGAAGGAAAATTCTGGGCAGACTACGCGCGACTTTGGAAATGGAAGCGCATCTCTCAAACGGGGTAGAACCAGCAAAAGTGGTAGAAGAAAAAATTATAGATAACTGAGAGAGGAACAACTTTTATGAAGAAAGTAAATTGAGAAAATGAATGGAAGAGGGAGAAAATGGGGCTAGAACAGAGAGGAAAATTCTGAGACATAGATAAACAGCACAGCACGCCGAAAAAATGCAAATAGCTCACAAACGTGGCAGAACTGGCCAATGGTGTAGAATAAGACATTGTAGATCTTTAAAAGATGAACAACTTTGGTGAAGACAACTTTTTGAATAGAGGACAGGAAAAGGGTGAAAAAGAACCACTTTGAGGATTGCATAGCGAGAGAGAGCCGAATGCTTGAAGGAAGCTGGCCTAAATGGGCCGTAAGTTGACTTGGAAGCCGCAATTTGATAAAATAAGCTCCAGGGCTCTAGAAAATCATGATCTCTAAGACTCAAAGGATATGAAATGGTAAAAATGGGCTCGAAATCCATCCAAGGAAGCTCCAAAATAATGGTTAATTCGGGACATCAAAAATGATGAATAAGAGAAATGACGCAACTTGTGCGCTAAAAACGGGTGTCAACAGGTATGTGGGCTTTCATCTCCCAAGAGGATTAGCCCCCACATATAGCCTTTCTTTCATCTACTACCCAATACTCAACCTCCAGCTTCTAACACCGAGTTCCTTAAACCCCGTTCCTGTCATCACTCATGGCGATGCGTCGTAGGACAAGCAAGCACGACTAACACTAAGGAGTCGTCAGTTCACGCGCATCATTCCATTCCATCAAAGAAGGGAGGGAACAACCTAGCAAACAAAGGATCTGGAGTTCATTAATACTCTGTAAAAAGAGCCCAAGACATGCCCTTGGGGTAACAAAATCCATACACTCCAGACATCAAAAAAAAGGGGGGAAGATACAATCAGGGTGTCGGCTCAGTCCCCTCTAGCGCCGCAAGGTGATAGTCCGCCGCTGCAAGCTCCGCCTCCAAGGTGGACAAGAGTTGAGCACTGGCTCCGGCTGTAGCCTCAGCCGCCTGCCACTCGGCTCGGACGCACTTAGCAACTACCTGCCGCTCCTCCCAGGCCTTCCTCAAGGCCTCGGCCTGGCTCTCCACCTCCCTCAGCTGTACGGCTCGCTCCTGAGATGCTGACGCGGTCGCTTCGGCGTGACTCCTCTGCTCGGCTACGGCTGACACAAGTCGAGCCCACTACTCCTGCGCCTCTCTGATCGCCGCTAGCCTCCGAGCCCTCTGCTCCTGAGCCTCGCAGAGTCGTAGGTACTCAGCACAGATCCCAGCTAACCCGGACATCCAGAGCTCCCGTGGGAAGCCAAGCGCGTGGTAGCCCTGGGTGCACTCCCGTAGTCGCTGCCTCAGGTCCCCTGGAGAAGGGAGGAGCTCGCTCTGTGAGTAGCCTCGCGCCCGCTGGAGCAGGGCGGCACCTACACTCGCCTCCAGCAACGGCTCTGGCGGAGAGACGAATGGAGGCCACTCGACCCCTAAATCTAAGGGGAGGTCTCCGGACGCAGCCAGCACTCCAGTGGAACCTGCATAGTTCCAACAAACACCAAGGGGAGTAAGTAATACATGAAAGACTTCCTTCGACAAACAAGGTAAAAAAAAAACCTAAGAAAAAGAAGGAGACAAGTCTTGCCTCCTTACCTGAAGCAAGTCCAGCTGCCCCCGTGGCATCGTCTGTCGGGGTCGGGGAAGGTAATTGCACCTCCGCCTCCACAGCATCACCCGCCGGGGTCGGAGAGGGCAATGGTTCCTCCACCATCCAGTCATCTCCAGCAATCACGGGTGGGACAGGAGGCTCCTCCTGCCCGCCCTTACCAGGAGCCGACGCATGCTCCTCCCCAGAATCTGACGCTGCAAGTAACTCAAGAACGTCAGCACTCTGTCTTATAGAGCTGACAAGCACCAGATAAGGACGGAGAGGACCACTGCATACCTCTAGAAGGGGTCCCCGTTGAAACCTCCCTACCAGCAGAGGCCCCGGAGGATGAAGAGCTCGAGCTCGAACTCTCCTCTGTCTCTATCTCCGAGCCGCCGTCGTCTGAAGAGCTCGACGAGGTCCCCGACAAACTCCCAGAGGTGGCCGAACCTGAAGCTCCTGCAATCCAGTGCAGCAAACAAGGTCATCACAAGACCCAGCTCTATATAAGGATGCCTCTCCAGCTAAGAGTTGCAAATAGAAAACTCACCGGCCGGAGCGCTCCCCTCCGAAACCTTCTCGATATCGACGATCTCCTCGTCACCCTCAGTAAGGGCCACTTCTGTGGGCCCCTCCTCCACCATCTCGGCCCCGTTACGGGGCAGCTCACCCTCTTCTAGAGGTGAAGGTACACCTATAAACAATACCAACAGGACCTCAGCACTAGAAGACAATCAACAACCAAAGACTTAACAGAAATGATTAAGTCCCCAGCTACGTACTTGAGGGTCCCATGCTCGAGGACCCGACCAGCCCCACAGTGCAGGCCGACACCACAGCTGGCAGGGAAGCTCGTTCCACCCAACAACTGTGGCAACAAGCTAGACACTTCCTCGGTCGCGGGGGGCATCGAAGCACTCCTCCCCTCAGGCTCCCCCTCAAAGGAGGGAAGAGACACGGAAGGGCCGGTGCGGACCAGCTCCTGAATCATCTCCAGAGTGGCGGCTGGATCCTCACCTGACAAATGACATCATAAAGTCAGTCAGCATCGGCATCCCCGCAACTCTATAATGGAAGGGCAATACTCTCTGTAACAGTTCGAGACTTACCCAAGCCATCCTGGGTCGCACCGGGCTCCCGCCCGTCAATGGATGGGGGCACCTCGCCTTGCATCTCAGGAGAAGCCGCTGTCTCTGATGCCCCGGCAATCTCTGCATGACACCAGCAACTATGTCAATTCCCGGAATCAAATACAACCATAAATACAACATGCTCGGTCCCAGAGTTGTTTACCTAGCTGGGCATCCTTTGAAGCCTTCTATGGCTCAAAATCAGGGAAGGTCTCAACATTAAGGGCGGTCTCATCCATCATACGAAGGAGCCCCTCCATATCTATCTCATGATCGACCCCGTAGTCCGGAAGGGGGTCGACCTCCTGAGGTGGCGAGAAGGCCACATCAGCCCCGGTCTCTAGTGGCGCTGTGAAAAGTAAATCCAATTGCACAAGGTTAGCCAATCGTCAAGGCTGAATCAACATAAAGCAAGTAGGAGGATATGGTACTTACTCAGAGCCGGCCCCGCCTCGATATGCTCCCTGGCAGCGGGTCCCCGAGAGGACTCACCAACCTCCCTGACTCTGGTCTCCATCCGGGGGCGCTTCCTCCGGGGCTGAAGGGCCCCGTCACCATCCCCAGAAGATGTCCCTGTGGAAGGATGATCCATGTCCGCCGCAGAACCTGCCAATAAACACAACCACACAGGATCTCTCAGCCATATGCCCTAGAAAACCATAAAGCAGGGCTAGCAGGCTAATGAAGAGGTCTTACCTGAAGTCACGAAGGGGGTCAGCGGCAGAGGAACTAGCTGCTCCGGCTTCAAGCCCATGACCCGTGCGGCCTTCACAATTGCCTCCTTCACGTCCCTCAGGGTGTAGGCGCACTCGATGAGGGACACGAGCTCCACGGGTCCGACCGACCTGATCGCATGGGCGATGTGACGCCTCCAGTCGTCAGCTGCCGTATCTGCAAAGCTCCCCTCAGGGAGCACTCGGTCCAGCGAACCCCGCTACTCAAACCCACAGTCCGCCAGAAACTGGGTCCACCAAGTCCTCGACGTCTCGGGTCGAGTGCCCTGACTATGGTGCCTCCAGGCACCGCCCGCGCCTGCTTGAGGGGCTTCAGTGCCCCGTTGCAGCTCCGCCCCGTCGACAAAGAGCCTCGGCTCCCCCGGGGCACCTACTGCACCAGCCTCTCTACCTCTCGGCGGATCCGAGGAAAGCGAGTCCGCAGATACCCGTCATCCAGTGTGATGAGAGGTAGGTCCTCCCTCAAGAGATGGGTCTCCTTGGCTTTCCAGATCGCCGAGGCCTTCTATCGGTACTGGTGACTATGCTCGAACCACCATCTGGCGTAGTGGACGTCAAACCGTCCCCTGCGTCCCGGCCCCGGCGTCGGCAGTCGCTCTGGCTCTCGGCGACAGTAGAAGTCCCACCACGCCGCGGCTAGCAAATGTATGTCCCGACCGTTGTACTGACGACCCGCCAAAGGGAACTCCTGGTTCGGCGGGATCCCCTGATCGTACCCGAAGTTCCGAGCGAACCTGTGAGGGTAGTACGGCTCTAAGAAGCTCGTCATATACCGGTGTAAAGGCAGCACCGCTAGCCGAGTGCTCATCACCCACTCTGTGTACAATGACGCGTCCGGCTCTGACTGGTAGGGTAGGGTGCAGGCTGCCCCACCATTCAAAGGCACCATGATCAGGTGGGAGTCCCTGGTAGCACCGTCAAAAGGAACACCCTCCTCGCCCCTGCCGGGCAAGTAACACAAAACCGTCCTGGCTTCCTCCAGCTGCATCACTGCGTCCCCATCAGGCTGCCCTGTGAAGCTGAACAACAACGGTGCCACCTGGTTCATCACAAACCCGCGAGACACCAACCCTGGGAACAGCAACCCAGCCCATGCACTGAGGTAGTGATTCGGCAGGAGCAGGCTCCGCTCACGTGGCGCCGGGTGCGTCGCCAGTACTCCCAGTCCCTGGTAAACATTGGCCAAAGCTACTGGGGCTAAGGCCAGCATCCATCCCTCTACCAATTGGCACACATGCCACAGCAGCTCTACTCGTAGCAGGCCGTCCTCCCCGTGGGGGACCACAAACGTCGCCAGCCAGTACGCCAAGTACGCGGCCAAGTGCGTCACGTCTGGCAGTCTATGGGGGTTCCACCCCTCCTGTGGTGCATAGATATACCTGTTATATGTCCGGAAATGCAGCTCCACCTCTGTATACTCCTCCCAAGGGATCTGGTCCCTCGTGAACTCCTAGTGAAAGCAAAAGGGGCCGTCATAAAAGTGGCAAATCCACGCATTCAGTGGCACCCTGGGAGTCTGCGCTGCTCTCTCTTTCCCAGCCAGAGCTAGATCCCTCCAGGTCTTCAGTAGATACCGGTAGCTGTAAGAAACCCGGTATCGTCCATACCCGTCAGTGTGGCTACGATGGAGGTCATCCAGCACTATCTCCTCGTACCCCTCGCCGCTGATCGGCAACCCAGAGATCCTCCACAGAGACCACAAGTCTAATGAGGTCTCTCCCTCAGCCGTTGCCACGGTGTTCCACCTGCGGTTGAAACGCTCTGTCAACGCCTGTAAAAGACATGTATAACAAGGATACCCATACAGAGCCGCAGTCACAGCATATCTGATGTCAGCTTGGTCTAGCAGCACCCGGTAGTGGTGTACTATGCCCATCAACCACTCAGTAGCTCCCTGGCGGTACCTGTGTGACGGAATCACCGCCCAACGGCCATACCAGCTAACGGCGGTCTGTCGCAGAATCCGGGACAGAAGGCTGTGGTCGTCATAGCCTTCCCCGGCATACTCCAGCCCTGATGGCTCTAGCACCAATCCCGGACTGCCCTCTGTCTCTGCTCGGTGGTGTCCATGCAAATCCCAAAAGGCGGGACCCATCACTCCAGCACGAACTCCGAACTGGTCTGCTCTGCTGAAGAAGCCCAGGCACTCAGCACTGGGAAACTAAATCTGCCTCTAGTAATCCACGGAGAAACTCGGGAAGCCACAAAGGATGATCCCGTGCAAGCTATCTCGACCCACCAAGATCGCTTGCTCCAGTCGGCGACGGGCTCAAGCAACCCGAGAGTCACTCTCCTCCATGCCTGGCGGGACAAAGTGCCTGATAAACTCAAACAGGTGACGGTCCAAAGGGAACTCCACTGGATAGCCACCGCTGCGATCATAAGTGTAAATTCCGCCCGCCTCCAACGCGCGGGCCAGCTCCACGACCCCAACCCCATTGCCGCGCTCGTCGACGGGGCCCTCTGCCATAACTGCCTGCCCACCATCAAGCTGCTCCACGCTGGCCGCGGTGACAACTGACAGGCCCAAAGGGGGCATGGGCCGCTCGGTCCTCCTCACCCAGTGGTCCTCCTCCCGGACCACACGCCTCGGGACCCTCTCGTCCCTGCCAAATCGGGCCATAGCTGCAAGACATATCACAAAAATGGTCAATACGCCAGAAATTCAATACATACAATACAGCAAATCACAAACATATGAAGTGTCAAAATGTAACTACAACAACTCAGTAGGAGAGGTTCACGGGCCATACACCCTCGTCTCCGCCTCCGATGCACGACCTGTGGGGGGCATTTGTTGTACTCGGACTATTTCCTCAGCGAAATACCCAGAAATAGGGGTTCGGGAGTTTCCTTGAACACCTTCAAGGCATGGACTACCCGGCCCCTCCGACAATCTAGTGGGCCCGACCAACGGCCCTAGCACGTTAACCGAGGTGCATGGCGGCTCTAGCAACCAATCGGGACCACTCCCGATTCATAAGTCACGGATTTTCTCCGCACTCTACACGGCCACCCAGGCCGCCCCGGGGACACTCCGACTACAAGCCACGCCACGTGGCACCCAGTGAAAAGGCCTGGGGCCTACCCCGGAACGACTTCCCTCAACCCTTCAAGGTCAATGGAAGACCCAAAAAGGTCAAACACGGGCTCAGGAGGCCCGACGCACGCGTGTACGGCTCACACGCGCGTGTTCGGCATTCTGCCGAACACCTTGTGGGTGCACATGTTCAACCCTTCTACACCGACCCATGGGCCACCCCATGGTCCCAGTACACCAATTGGGTCCTACAACGACCCCCCAGCAAGTCGGGGCCACCCCCGTCCCTCAGACATGTGGCAACAAGCCACTGAACTTAGCTCTCAGGGCAACCCGAGACTACCCTGTCAACACGCCGTACAACACGGTACGTAGCACGAGGCGAGGCCCATCAGCCCAAGGTGCCTCCTCCCAGCCCCTACGGACTTCTATTCTTGGCCCTTGGCCAAATCCAAGGCCCGTCGGCCACTTACGCGGCTCGTTCAGCAACCCGGGGTGTGTCGGGCATTCGCCCGAGCACCTTGTGAGCGGCCACTACCACTCAGAGAACGATGGCTCCCATTGGCCATTTCAACCTCCCGGAACTTTATATCTCCCAAGGGGTATCCCTAGACAATGAAGGAAGACCCTCGGGGGCCAACCCTCGGGGTTACGGCTTTGCCCGTGGCCCGTGTGCCCCAGGGCGTGGCCGCCCCCCGAGGAGGGCGAACTCCCCGGGGGGGCGCACCCTCTCCCCAGCCTAGAGGCCCGACGGCCCTCCCCATTCCCTGTTCGTGCAAATGCGGTCTGAGGTTCGTGCAAAGCTCGTTCGTCATACCCGTACGCGGAAGAATTCGTAAAGACGAAGTCTCGGGAATACGTGGAGTCGCACACGTCAATCCCTCGGCTTACGTGCACAAGCAGCCAGTCCAAGCCCATATCCTTTGTCTTCTAGCGTCCAAACGAGTCAAAGTGGGGCTAAATTAACCAAAAAACTGGGTTTTATAGAGGTGGGACCACTCCCCCTCTCTCTCCTCTACCAGGTCCGCCCAAACCCCCCTTGGGGAGAGGGGGGGTTTAGGCGGACCAGCTTGGACCCCCAAGCTGGTCCGCCTAAACCCTTGTACAATAAAAAAAAGATTTTTAAACAAAAAAAAGAGGACTTTGGTCCACCTAAACCCCCAAGGGGGGGGGGGTTTAGGCGGACCAGCTTGGACCCCCAAGCTGGTCCACCTAATTCCCATCTCTCACACTCCCACACACACACACAAAACACACATAAAAAATCAAATAAAATAAAAATAAAAGCACTATTTGGGGGTTTGCCCGGACCAAGTTTGTAATGTCCCGGATCTTTCGGATCCTTCGTTATGGGTCCCGGATCTGGTTTGTCAGGGTGTTCGACTCTGTTGTGTCCGAAATTTCATTTCGGACATCTTTCGTGTTCGGATCGGCGCGATCCGGAGTCGTTTCGGAGGCCCGGAGTGTGTCCGCGGCTTTTCCGTGCACGTTTTCCGATTTCCGCGTACGGGTTTCGGCGAGTCCTTCGGAACCCTGTAGCGGGTGAACCGGGTCGTTCACCAGCCCGCGAGTGGTACCGTTGCGATCAGCGTGTCGAGACGGTCGAGGAGGTGTATTTTCCTATTTTTTTGGTATTTTTGGCATTTTTCGGATTTTCTATTTAAAGTATTTTCCTTTTCTTTTTCTTCCTTTTTTCTTCTTCCTTCTTTCCCCTCCCGTGAGCGCGCAACGGTCACCCCCCTTTTTCCCCTCCTTGCCCGTTGGAACCTCGCGGCGGCCCCTTCCCCTCCGGCGACGGGTGGTGGACCTTGGCGGCAGCGCGGTGACGACGGCGGCGGCGAGAGGATCGCGGCGGTGCCCCCATTGGCGCGTGGTTGTGGAGTTCGTGGTTGAGCTAGATTTGAAGATCGGCGGCGATTTGGTGGATTTCGAGCTTCCTTGAGGTAGGGGGACGAATCCTTACCCTCTTTCTAGCATTCCCCGTGATTTCTAGGCCGTGGAGAGGCCGAGAGGGGCTAGATTCATGCCGGGAGGGTTATTTCCATGTTTGGGGTTTGAGCGCCGGATCCGTCGATTCGTGGGGCTTTTGATCGATTTGAGGGCTCTAGATGTATGCTAGGTCGTTGTGGGGTGATTCCCCATTATTTTCCCTTCACCAAAGGGGGTGAATGGGCGTGGTTTTGTGATTTCCGGCCGTAGTTCGCGAACCGGGCTCGGCCCGATGTCGCGCTATAGTCCAATGGCGCGTTCTTGATGAACGCGCTGTGTCGTCCGAGCGTGTCCGTCGGAGAAGACGAACAGTAAGGCGGTGGGGGAACGCGCCTGGTTCGGGTAGCGCGATCTCCAGATCGCGCTATCCAAGACTAGCGCGTTCAGATTGAACGCGCTAGCCCTGGGCAGCGTGACATGGAAGATCGCGCTAGCCAAAGCTAGCGCGTTCTTCGGTGTCGCGCTAGGGATACCTAGCGTGACCTTTTCCCTTCCCCGAACCGCGTTTTGCGGGTAGCGTGACCTCCGGTTGGATGAGTTTTGGACCCGGTTGTGGCGTTGCCCTAGGGATGCCGTGGGCACGCAGTGAGAGCCACAGGGGCGCCCGGGGTTCCTCGGAGAATCAGTTACCTAGGTAGGAATGCCGCGTGACTTGAGGGACGGTCGGACCTCATGCGTGTCCCCGGCTTCCGTACCTACCGTAGGATCATCGAGAGTATGTGCTAGTGCTTGGTCGGTGGTTTCCGTGGATTAGTCCTTACTTCTAGTGACCTGTCCACTAGTCGTAGCTTTCTGCGCACGCGTGTGCGGACCCACCTGGGAGTGGTGGAGAGCGAGACCCAGTGTGACGCGGTTTTTAGGCTGGTTACCGTCGGGCCCCTTGCCTTTGCCACCAGAGTCCGGTGGGGGAGAAAACCAGCTAGAGGACCCGACCTAGAGCAGATGGTCTGTGTGTGCACACGTAGTTGGGGGCTTAGGGCACGCACTGACGAGTGCGACCCCAGCTAGTCCTTGTTGTGGTACTTGTTGCGTGTCTGAGTCTCACGCCCGGGGCGTTGTAGCTAGACACTTGTGACGCGGTGTAAGACGTCAGGGGACGCATCCGGTCGTTCTTCTTGTGAATGGTGCTCCTGTTCACTGGCAGGCGTGGACTCGTGTTTTGTTGGACCGAGGTTCCGTACTACGGTACCGTTAGAGTAGACGACTTTTCTGTTTATTTACTTTAGCTTGTCGGTTCTACCGTACTCTCGGTTGGTAGGGTTGTCTTCTTCTTCCTCGTTTTCCGTGCGAGGTGGGGATTCGCGGGATCCCTACTGGGCCAATGAGATGAGGCTCACCCCTGCTCTTCAGGTGAGGCGGGGTCGGCAGGAGGCGCGGCCGAGTTTCAGCGTGGGTCTTCCAGCCAGGGTTAGTTGCCAGTCTGCCAGAGCCGGGGGATGCCCCGCGTAGTTGTACTCCGGGGGATGCCCCGTGTTGTTGTACGCCGGGGGATGCCCCGTGTTGTTGTACTTTCTTTCCTGTTGACTGTACTTTCTTTGGACATGAGACACTGTGGACCTTGTAGCAGTTTGATTTATTTATTATTATGTGCATTTCCTTTTGATTATTGTGCTATCTCTGTGGACGTTGCAGCTTCTCTTATACCCCACACCACTCCTTTCTACCCTTCCGAGTCTTCGGGCTCGTGGGTTGGCGGGCCGAGATTCGAGACGCGCCGGTTCCTTTCCGGTACTCGGATCCTCGGGTCGTCACAGCTGGTATCAGAGCGAGGTTGTGGAGGTATATCGGAACTTGGAACGAATTGCAGTGGTCCAGAAGGTCCATGAATGTCCTGTACAGTCGGCGACTGGCTTAGGGTCGTGTGTTTTATTGATTTCCGGTGCTTTTTTTTGATGCCAGGTGTGTTATGGCGCCGCGGAGGAGGACTCGTGCCCAGCAGGGAGAGTCTAGTGGTGGTCCAGAGGAGCAGAGTAGGGCTTCAATTTCTAAGGGTGTATCTAGAGATGCGAGAGCTCCAGGGATGGACGATTTCTTCCAAGGCATGTTTGAGTATGTGTTTCAGCAGCGGCAGGGAGGTCAGCAGCAGGGAGGTCATCAGCAGCAGGGTGGCGAGGCTGGTGAGGATCAAGCTCGAGGTGGTCGCGGTCGTGTGCTGAAGGAGTTTTTGCTGTATCAGCCTCCTTCTTTTGGTGGGTAGTCGGATCCTGAGGTGGCCAGAGAGTGGCTGGATGATGTGCAGCGGATTTTCAGTGCGATGGAGTGTCCCGGGGAGGAGCAGGTGGCGATGGCCACTCATCGTCTTCAGGGATCGGCCCGTACTTGGTGGACGTCGGAGTGGGGTTCAGTGTTTCGATCTCGTCCTCTTCGGCAGATTGCGTGGCAGGAGTTCGTCACGGCTTTCGAGGGAGCCTTCTGTCCGTCCTTTGTCAGGTCGCAGAGGTTGCGAGAGTTCATGGAGCTGACTCAGGGTGACATGACGGTGATGGAGTACCGTGCCAGGTTTATCGAGTTGGGCCGTTATGCTTCTCATATTATGGCAGACGAGGAGGTGAAGACCGATCAGTTTGTTGGAGGTCTGAGGCTAGAGTTGAGGCATCATCTTCTTGCGTCAGGTTTGACCAGTTTGGATGCGGCATGTAAGGCAGCAGCGGCGCTGGAGAGAGATTTGCAGAAGGTTCGAGGGCAGAGCAGTGCTAGTCAGGTGCAGGCAGATTTCAGCCAGCCGACAGGGATGCAGCAGCAGAGTACCGCCCAGCTCTCAGCAGGTGGATCAGTGGCGACACAGACTGCGGCTCCGGCGCCAGGTTCATCCTTCAAGTCGAAGCTTAAGAAGTTGCTTAAGGAAGCTGGTTTTAGCAAGAGGCGTCAGGATTGTAAGGAGTCGGGGCAGGAGTCGTTGGGCAGTGTTCAGCAGCCGATGGCTTTTCAGCGTCAGGGTTCGATGACTGGTTCGCGGGATGGCTGTCCCAGGTGCGGTGGTTCTCATCCAGGCAGACCATGTTCGGCGCCCGTGGTTTGCTTCAGGTGCGACCAGCCAGGGCACATGGCTGTCCGCAGAGACCGCGCCAGCCGCACGAGTTTCAGCAGCAGTAGCAGTTTCGGCCCCAGCAGTCGTCAGCACAGCCGCAGCAGGGACAGTTCCCTCAGTTGGCACGGTCAGCTACTATGGGTGGGTAAAGATCCCGAGACAGAGTGACTCATCTGACCAGGGCGGAAGTTGAGGCATCGCATTTGGTGGAAGGTACTCTTTCGATTTTGGGTTGTGCGGCTCGTGTTTTGTTCGATTCGGGTGCTTCTCATTCGTTCATCTCGGAGGTTTTCGCTCAGAGCGTGGAGGACCCGGTGACCGAGGTGTCCTGTGACTTGGCGGTAGAGTTGCCTACCGGTGACTTCATGATCACCCCGTACTGCTTTGAGAAGGTACCTGTGTGGGTGGAAGGGTGGAACTTGCCGGTTAGACTCTACGCGTTACCGCTTCAGGACTTCGATGTGATTTTGGACATGGATTGGCTCGAGGCCCATCATGCCTTGGTGGATTGTGGCTCGAAGAAGGTCTACTTCCGACAGCCCCGTGGACCCACCTTCTATTTTCAAGGTATTCAGTCTTCCTCTTCCCGCTTGCTTATTTCGGCTTTCCGTGCGCATCGTTTGCTTGATGCAGGTTGTTAGGGTTTTCTCGCATCCGTGGTTTTGGTCGAGCGGCAGGGCCCTGAGGTAGAGGACATTCCTGTCGTGTGCGAGTTTCCTAATGTTTTCCCCGAGGAGCTACCAGGGATGCCACCGCAGCGAGAGATTGATTTCGTGATTGAGGTGGTGCCGGGTACGGCGCCTATGTCGAAGGCCCCTTATCGGATGGCGCCTGCTGAGTTGCGAGAGCTGAAGGCGCAGTTGCAGGAGTTGCTGGCCAAGGGGTATATTCATCCTAGTTATTCCCCGTGGGGTGCGCCGGTATTATTTGTGAAGAAGAAGGATGGTAGTTTGAGGCTGTGCATCGACTACCGTCAGTTAAACCAGGTGACTGTCAAGAACAGGTATCCGTTGCCGCGGATTGATGACTTGTTCGATCAGCTTCAGTCGGCCCAGGTGTTTTCGAGGATCGATTTGAGATCGGATTATTACCAGCTGCGGATCCGAGAGTCAGACGTGGAGAAGACGGCGTTCCGATCGAGGTATGGGCATTATGAGTTCTTGGTGATGCCGTTCGGGCTCACCAATGCCCCCGCAGCGTTTATGGACTTAATGCATAGGGTGTTTCGTCTGTACTTGGACCAGTTTGTGGTCGTGTTCGTGGATGATATTCTTGTGTATTCGCGGTCTGCTGAGGAGCATGTGCATCACTTGAGGGTGGTGTTGCAGGCCCTGCGCAGTCACCAGTTGTATGCGAAGCTCAGCAAGTGCGAGTTCTGGCTTCGTGAGGTGCACTTTTTAGGGCACGTGATTTCTGGTGACGGTGTTTCCGTGGACCCGGCTAAGGTCGAGGCTGTGGTTCAGTGGCCGAGGCCGATTTCTGTCACGGAGATTCGGAGTTTCTTGGGGCTTGTAGGTTATTATCGGCGGTTTATTCAGGATTTCTCTCGTATTGCGGCCCCGATGACCAGGCTTACGCGGAAAGAGGTGCAGTTTGTCTGGACGGAGGAGTGTGAACGGAGCTTCATGGAGCTGAAGAGATTGCTTACCACTGCTCCGGTTTTGGTGTTGCCATCTGGCTCGGGTGGTTTCGTGGTGTGTACAGATGCTTCCGGGGTAGGTCTCGGTGCTGTGTTGATGCAGCATGGGAGAGTTGTGGCGTATGCGTCGCGGCAGTTGAAGCCACATGAGGCGAACTACCCTACTCATGATCTTGAGTTGGCAGCGGTGATCTTCGCTCTGAAGATTTGGAGGCATTATTTGTACGGCGAGCGGTTTGAGCTCTTCACTGATCACCAGAGTTTGAGGTATGTGTTCACGCAGAAGGACCTTAACCTCGGACAGAGGAGATGGATGGAGTACATGAAGGATTATGACGTTACTCTGTCTTATCAGCCTGGCAGGATGAACGTCGTGGCTGATGCTCTGAGCAGGAGGGTAACGGTCAGTCAGATGTTGTTGAGGAAGTGGAAGCTTTGGGAGCAGGTCCCGGCCATGACTTTTAGGCTCAAGGTCCCTCAGGACCAGGGTTCGGCTGTCCTTGCGAGTATGACTGTCACGCCCGCGGTGCGTCGATAGGTGACTGAGGCCCAGCGAGCGGACCCCGAGCTACCTCGTGTTTTGTCGATGGCCGAGGTGGAGTTTGGCGAGGATGGAGCTGTGAGGTTCAGAGGTAGATTGTATGTGCCAGCCGAGGGGCAGGTACGGCGTACGGTTTTGCGTGAGGCTCATGGGAGTCGGTTTGCCTTGCACCCCGGATCGGCTAAGATGTACCAGAACCTGAAGAGGCAGTTTGGTGGCCTTGCATGAAGAGAGATGTTGCGGAATTTGTGGCCAGGTGTTTGACCTGTCAGCAGGTGAAGGCTGAGCACCAGTGACCAGGAGGCACACTTCAGCCCTTGGATGTTCCTGCTTGGAAGTGGGACCATGTGACCACTGATTTTGTGGTTGGATTACCGAGGACGTCCAGTGGGGAGGATAGTATCTGGTTGCTAGTGGATAGACTGACGAAGACGGCGCGATTGATGCCGGTCAAAGTCAGTTGGAGCGTGCAGCGTTTGGCTCGGTTGTATGTGGAGCGGATCGTCTCGTTGCATGGAGTTCCTATCTCTATCGTGTCCGATCGTGACCCCCGTTTCACTTCTGGATTCTGGAGGAGCTTCCAAAAGGCTCTAGGCACTGAGTTGGCATTCAGCTCAGCCTATCATCCTCAGTCGGACGGTCAGTCTGAGCGGACCATTCAGACTTTGGAGGACATGCTGCGAGCGTGTTGCTTGGAGTGGCAGGGGAGTTGGACCCACCATCTGCCATTAGTGGAGTTTGCCTACAACAACAGCTATCATTCGAGCATTGGTATGGCTCCTTATGAGGCGTTGTATGGGCGACCTTATCGGACTCCGCTTGATTGGTTCGAGGTGGGCGGGCGTGCTTTGACCGGTCAGAGTTGGTGCAGCAGTGTGTTGAGGTGGTGCATCTCGTTCGGCAGAAGATGTTGGCAGCTCAGAGCCGGCAGAAGAGTTATGCCGATCGGAGGAGGCGACCCCTCAGCTTTGCTGTGGGAGATCGAGTTTTCTTGAGAGTGTCTCCCATGAAGGGCGTGATGTGCTTCGGTAGGCGTGAGAAGCTGAGTCCCCGCTACATTGGTCCCTTTCCCATCGTTGAGCGCGTTGGGGAAGTTGCTTATCGGTTGCAGTTACCTTCGGAGCTTTCCATGGTGCATGATGTGTTCCATGTATCGATGCTTCGGAAGTATATGCCCGATGACTCTCATGTTCTCGAGGATGCCATTTGGCCTGATGTGACCCCAGATCTGTCCCTTCCGGAGTTTCCTGTTCGCATTGAGGATCGGCGAGAGCAGCGCCTGCGAAACAAGGTTATTCCTCTGGTTAAGGTGGTCTGGCAGCGTCATTCTGGCGGCGAGGCATCTTGGGAGTGCGAGGATGAGATGCGGGAGTCGTATCCTTATTTGTTTGTGTGAGTCTTTCCCCCGTCCTTATGCCTTGTCCTTGAATTTCGAGGACGAAATTCATTTAAGGGGGGAGGGCTGTAATGTCCCGGATCTTTCGGATCCTTCGTTATGGGTCCCGGATCTGGTTTGTCAGGGTGTTCAACCCTGTTGTGTCCGAAATTTCATTTCGGACATCTTTCGTGTTCGGATCGGCGCGATCCGGAGTCGTTTCGGAGGCCCGGAGTGTGTCCGCGACTTTTCCGTGCGCGTTTTCCGATTTCCGCGTACGGGTTTCGGCGAGTCCTTCGGAACCCTGTAGCGGGTGAACCGGGTCGTTCACCAGCCCGCGAGTGGTACCGTTACGATCAGCGTGTCGAGACGGTCGAGGAGGTGTATTTTTCTATTTTTTTGGTATTTTTGGCATTTTTTGGATTTTCTATTTAAAGCATTTTCCTTTTCTTTTTCTTCCTTTTTTCTTCTTCCTTCTTTCCCCTCCCGTAAGCGCGCAACGGTCACCCCCCTTTTTCCCCTCCTTGCCCGTTGGAACCTCGCGGCGGCCCCTTCCCCTCCGGCGACGGGTGGTGGACCTTGGCGGCAGCGCGGTGACGACGGCGGTGGCGAGAGGATCGCGGCGGTGCCCCCATTGGCGCGTGGTTGTGGAGTTCGTGGTTGAGCTAGATTTGAAGATCGGCGGCGATTCGGTGGATTTCGAGCTTCCTTGAGGTAGGGGGACGAATCCTTACCCTCTTTCTAGCATTCCCCGTGATTTCTAGGCCGTGGAGAGGCCGAGAGGGGCTAGATTCATGCCGGGAGGGTTATTTCCATGTTTGGGGTTTGAGCGCCGGGTCCGTCGATTCGTGGGGCTTTTGATCGATTTGGGGGCTCTAGATGCATGCTAGGTTGTTGTGGGGTGATTCCCCATTGTTTTCCCTTCACCAAAGGGGGTGAATGGGCGTGGTTTTGTGATTTCCGGCCGTAGTTCACGAACCGGGCTCGGCCCGATGTCGCGCTATAGTCCAATGGCGCGTTCTTGATGAACGCGCTGTGTCGTCCGAGCGTGTCCGTCGGAGAAGACGAACAGTAAGGCGGTGGGGGAACGCGCCTGGTTCGGGTAGCGCGATCTCCAGATCGCGCTATCCAAGACTAGCGCGTTCAGATTGAACGCGCTAGCCTTGGGCAGCACGACATGGAAGATCGCGCTAGCCAAAGCTAGCGCGTTCTTCGGTGTCACGCTAGGGATACCTAGCGCGACCTTTTCCCTTCCCCGAACCGCGTTTTGCGGGTAGCGTGACCTCCGGTTGGATGAGTTTTGGACCCGGTTGTGGCGTGGCCCTAGGGATGCCGTGGGCACCCAGTGAGAGCCACAGGGGCGCCCGGGGTTCCTCGGAGAATCAGTTACCTAGGTAGGAATGCCGCGTGACTTGAGGGACGGTCGGACCTCATGCGTGTCCCCGGCTTCCGTACCTACCGTAGGATCATCGAGAGTCTGTGCTAGTGCTTGGTCGGTGGTTTCCGTGGATTAGTCCTTACTTCCAGTGACCTGTCCACTAGTCGTAGCTTTCTGCGCACGCGTGTGCGGACCCACCTGGGAGTGGTGGAGAGCGAGACCCAGTGTGACGCGGTTTTTAGGCTGGTTACCGTAGGGCCCCTTGCCTTTGCCACCAGAGTCCGGTGGGGGGGAAAACCAGCTAGAGGACCCGACCTAGAGCAGATGGTCTGTGTGTGCACACGTAGTTGGGGGCTTAGGGCACGCACTGACGAGTGCGACCCCAGCTAGTCCTTGTTGTGGTACTTGTTGCGTGTCTGAGTCTCACGCCCGGGGCGTTGTAGCTAGACACTTGTGACGCGGTGTAAGACGTCAGGGGACGCATCCGGTCGTTCTTCTTGTGGATGGTGCTCCTGTTCACTAGCAGGCGTGGACTCGTGTTTTGTTGGACCGAGGTTCCGTACTACGTTACCGTTAGAGTAGATGACTTTTCCGTTTATTTACTTTAGCTTGTCGGTTCTACCGTACTCTCGGTTAGTAGGGTTGTCTTCTTCTTCCTCGTTTTCCGTGCGAGGTGGGGATTCGCGGGATCCCTACTGGGCCAATGAGATGAGGCTCACCCCTGCTCTTCAGGTGAGGCGGGGTCGGCAGGAGGCGCGGCCGAGTTTCAGCGTGGGTCTTCCAGCCAGGGTTAGTTGCCAGTCTGCCAGAGCCGGGGGATGCCCCGCGTAGTTGTACTCCGGGGGATGCCCCGTGTTGTTGTACGCCGGGGGATGCCCCGTGTTGTTGTACTTTCTTTCCTGTTGACTGTACTTTCTTTGGACATGAGACACTGTGGACCTTGTAGCAGTTTGATTTATTTATTATTATGTGCATTTCCTTTTGATTATTGTGCTATCTCTGTGGACGTTGCAGCTTCTCTTATACCCCACACCACTCCTTTCTACCCTTCCGAGTCTTCGGGCTCGTGGGTTGGCGGGCCGAGATTCGAGACGCGCCGGTTCCTTTCCGATACTCGGATCCTCGGGTCATCACAAAGTTGGACCCCCAACTTTGTCCGCCTAAACCCCACCCCCCACCCCTCCAAACTTCTATAAATTGCCCCCTTACCAACAAGCATATGGCAATAGGGTATGTGAAGCAACGCACGGACACACAGTCGGACGAGCAAACTTCCCCAACCTAACAGTCGCGCCCTCGGACTCCCGAGGCCTTCGGCAAGGGTCGGGAACGCAAGAAGACAAGTGCGTGCGTGGTTGGCTTGCTAGTCGGCTCACACACGCCGAGGGTATGTCTCATGTACTCCCCTCACACGGTGTCTAGCCATCTCATGACAAGTCCATCCCCGCCATGTGTAAGATGACCGTGCCAACGGTAAATACGCCCACACCCCGGGTCCACCCGTGTACGTCGACTTACGACACTTACGACGGTGACGAAGGGTACCTTGTAATGACCGCGTCGGCCCTCGACACAGAACCGCGTGCCCACCGTGCACCTCCCAGCCGACCGTCGGCCCCTCAGATTGACAAATCAAGTCTAGTCGGACCTCTGGCTCGGGAATTACAGTCCCGGGGCCGATCTTGACTCTCCAGCACGACAACACTCGCCGTCCGAGAACCAGACCTGACCGCTCACCTCGAGCCGTGTCTGACCTCCGCCAGGCGCCAGCCCGTGTCCATTCTGACCACCAAGGCAGTCGGACCCACACCAACTCCTCTGTAAAGAGTTCCCGTAAAACACGCGGACACCCGCTTTGTCACGCAATGACCCGGGGACCGACTCACGTGTCAAAAATGTCCCGCGGCTTGCGCCCGTTGTACTTCAGCCACTCAGGCCCGCTTGTAATGCCCATGTGGCTCATCATAATACCAGTGAAACACATACGCCCGTATTCGGGCCCCCAGCTTCCTACCCACACCACTCGGCATCCGTGCCCGATTCCCTAACCCCAGTGAACACCCCCCCAATCTAACGCGTACTCCTAGCTACTGAATGCACCCGACCCTCCACCCACGGCTTCAGACACATATATAGACTTTTCTTCAGCATGGAACGAAGGCATTCGGATTCAATCCGATGTAAATAAACACCGGTTGCTTGCGGCCGGTGGGGAAAGACGTCCTGTACATGATTCCCGCAATCGCCTACGCACTCGCACCCATGGAACCCCTTCTCTCCACGTGTCGCCCGATCACCTGAGCCCACGTGCCGCGCCCCGGTGGCGCTTCCCCGGTCAAACCTTGGTTCCATGAGTGATTGTCAAGAAATCGACTGGCACGCCCGCACCCTGTCCGGTTAACCCTTATCCCGGTATTTCCGTGCCATTCGACCCTTTTCGACTTTCCGTAAAAAGGAGAGTGCCCGGTACCGCCATGAGAGGCATGCACCCGCAAGCGGGATACCCGAGATATATCAAACTCCCATATTCTCCTTCCCCGTTGTATCCCTTCCTTCACCCCGGTTAACCGGCATAAAAACCCGCGCAACATTCGGGTACACAACCGTGTCCCCTACGTCCACCCCTCACACGTGAGGATTAACGCTTCACTATGAAGTGAGCTACACACACGCTGTGTAGAACAGCAACCACATACACGGCACCCGATCTGGGCTGCCACACACACACTGTAATGCCCCGGATTTTTCGGATCCTTTTCGTGGGCTCCGGATCTGGTTTCTCGGATTGTCCAACTCTGTTTTGTCTGAAATTTCGTTTCGGACATCTTTCGTGTTCGGATCGGTGCGATCCGGAGTCGTTTCGGAGGCCCGGAGGCGTTCCGCGGCTTTTTCCGCGTGTGTTTTTCCGATTCCCGGCGTGGGTTTCGGCTTTCCCTTCGGAACCTCGTTGCGGGTGAACCGGGCCGTTCACCAGGGCGCGAGTGGTACCGTTGCGATCGGTGCGTTCCGAGGATCGCGAGGGTGTGATTTTCTATTTTTCTGGATTTTTCCGATTTTCCGGATTTCCCTATAAATAGCTTTTCTCTCTCTCCCCTCTCATTTCTCATTTCTATCCCTCTCTCTTCTCACGCTCTCTCCTCTCTCCCTCTCTCTCCGGCGGCCGACGGGGCGGAGTACGGGCGAGGCGGGGACGGCGCGGGCGAGGCGCGGGCGAGGATGGATGAGGATCGAGGCGGTGGAGGCGCGTGGAAGCTCGGCCGTGGGTTCGTGGAACGGCGAGGCTTCAACGGCGTTTTCGGCGTGGATTAGTCGCTTCGGCGCACGGTTTCTTCGGTGGAGGTAGGGTGACGGAACACCACTGCGTTCTGCTCGTTTCCCCTGCCATTGCACGTCGTTCGGCGCGGAAACAGCTGTGTTTGGGTCCGTTCTAGCGAAATCGAGGTTTTGTGGGTTTCGTAGGGTCGGTCGGGAAACGGCGACGGTTTCCAGATCGGTTACTGTCAACGGATTCCTTGGGGCGAGAGCGTTCTTTTCCCCCTGATTTCGTCTCGATTGGTGGTCCCGTTGGACCGGTAGAGCTCCGAGAAGCTCGGTAACCCTTTTCGGGTAACTTCGGTAGAATCGCTCGTTTCTCGCGATTCGTGCGTCGTTTTGACTCCGGTCGGAGTCCATGTGATTGCCAGGGTGGTTGTGGTTGTATCCCCTTCGTTTCGGCACGAACGGGGCGTGGAAAGGCTACGATCGGGAGACCCCCTGGGTTTACCCGCCGTGATGGTTGGGCGGTCGAACCTGGCCCGTCCATCGCGAGGGCGGTTGCCTTTGGCCCGTTCATTTTCTCTTGGTTTTGGGGTTGTGCGGTCGCACGATAGACCGCACATTTGTTGTGCGGCCAGGTGAGAACCGCATGTCTCCCCCATGGACGGTTGGTACCCAGCCGTCTGTCCTTCCGTGGGCTTGTGCGGCCAGGAGCTGACCGCATATCCCAGTTGACCCTTGGTCAACAGTTTAGTGTCGGTTGGGTTGTGCGGTTTGGTCAAAACCGTTTTGACCGGCACTGGAGTAGGTCGGTTAGGTTGTGCGGACGATCCTTGGCCGCACATCCCCTTGGGCGGTCCAGCCCTAACCGTCCATCCTCCATTTGGGGTTAGTCCGATTAGAGCCTTGTGCGGCTCCTGCCTGACCGCATGTCTTTTGAGCGGCTGTACCCTAGCCGCACATCCCTTGAGCGGCCCAGGGTGAACCGCACATGTGCCAGTCTAACCCGGTGTTTCCGTTTTGACTGATTCGAGTCCCGGGTGTGTGGT
Organism: Amorphophallus konjac; assembly: GCA_022559845.1. Taxonomy (NCBI): domain Eukaryota; kingdom Viridiplantae; phylum Streptophyta; class Magnoliopsida; order Alismatales; family Araceae; genus Amorphophallus; species Amorphophallus konjac. The sequence continues at coordinate 137,434,569 of CM040128.1, read as the reverse complement.
TCTCGAACCACGTGCCGACCTGTGGCCTGACGGATGTTGTGCACGTCGTTGGGGCCAGGTGTCATGGTACGTTGGAGTCCCGGATGTAGAGTTCCCGACTCGTGTCACCGTGTGTTGACGTGTGTCATCGGTTTCTCCGAAAAGCGATCCCCGAGTGGGTCCTGTGTGAGGCCTTGGGCTGCGAGCCCAGTTGTCCAGTCTGGGGCTGGAGGCTTCCCTCTTTTCCTTGAGTTGGGCTGCAGCTTGGTGGTGTGCAAGTTGCCTTGGGAATCGTGCTTCTGTGCTTTTTCGTGTGGCCCGTGTGACTGGCCTTAGTCCTTTGCGTTCCCCTCCCAGGGAATGGTCTCGGTACTCGTGCTACCGTGGTTTTTAGACCTAGAGATTGGACTAGATTGACGGCCTTGTGCTGTTGCGTACAACGGTCTTGACCCCGAGTCTTGTGACTCAAGGACCGTTGGGTGTAGGGCGTCTAGAGGACTGTCCAGAGCCCAGTGACTTAGCGTCACTTGGGTTTTCTCGACTCTCGCGCAGGGTGTGTGCGCGGCCGTGGACTGTGAGTCCCGTTTCTTCTCCGACTGTGGTCATCGTGCGACGGTGCTAGTACGTGGGATGGTCCCCGTACTTTGTCGGATGCGGACGTTGTTTTCCGTTGACTTGAGAGTCTACTCCTTCAGTGACCCTCCGCTAGTCGTAGCCTACTAGTACGCGTGTGCTAGTCGCACCAGGGAGTGGTGTACGGGCTGACCTTTAGAGACGGTTTGTGGACCGGTTACCGTTGGGCCCCACGTCTTGCAGCCAGAGTCCGGCTGAGGGGAAAACCGGTCAGAGGGCCAGACCAGGGACGCGCGGTCTGTGTGTGCACACGTGGTTGGGGGCGGTTGGACCCACGTCGACGGGCGTGACCCCAGCTAGTCACTTGTTTGTAGTTACTTCTACGGTGTTCGCGCCTCGGGTAGGACCTACCACGTCAGGCGGTTCACCTGCGGTGCGGTGTAAGACGTCAGGGGACGCTACCGGCTGTGCTTCTAGTGGGTGGTACTCCTGTCGAGTACGGAGTGACAGACTATCAGTTTCCGTGATTTCGACCTTCGGGTTTTCGGTCGTGTTGACCGTTGAGTTCGGTTGTTTCGCCGTGGCGCGTGTGTCGGTTCTTGCGCCGTGAGATTAGTACTAGTGGCTTTACCGAGGTTGGGTCTTGTTGTGCGGTACCCGCGATCGGATGGTCGGGGTTGCACCTTGGACAGCGTGTCCAGGTCGGCTGTGTCCGAGGGACAGGCCTCTACGGCGTGGTTGCCGTGTGTTCTTGCTTCGGTAGGTGGTACTAGTGTGGTTCGGTAGCTTCGACTGCGTGATCGAGGTGTGCCTTCTGGTACAGTAGGAGTAGCTGTAGTGCCGAGTTTTTGACCGGCCACCGGTTTGCTGTTCCTGCTGTAGTTGTAGCTCTCCTTTCCGCTACCGCCGTTGCTTCCGGTTGGGGTTCCGCGGGATCCCTGCTGAGTCTCTGTTTTGGAGACTCATTCCCTGCTTTTCAGGTGTGGCGGTTCTTCCTCGTGGTTCGAGGGTGCGGAGCGGAGGTCCTTAGTTGCCAGCTTGCCGGGCCGAGTGTTGACTTGGCATGTGGTACGTTTTTACTGCTTTAGACTGTACTTTCTGTTGGACTGGACTCTGTTGTAGCTGTAGCTGTTGCTGTTCTTTCTTTCAGCTTGTCGTTGGTTGTCCTGCTTTATTTCCTATTTCTTTGTGCCTCCACACTCCTTTTAGCCCTTCCGAGCCCTCCCGGCTCGTGGGCGGCGGTGCGAGTCTCGGGTTATCGGGCCTTCCCGGTAATCGGATTCTCGGGTCGTTACACACACACACACACACACACACACACACGCTCGTGTCTCCGAACACAAGCAACCACACAGAAATCCGGTTAAAGAATTACAACAGATATTCAAGCTCAAACAAAAGAACTCTAAGAGTGAAGAATGAAGAACGATTTTGTATTGTTTAGAGCTCCCCCTTTCTCTCCTTTGATGGTAGTTGAATGCTTTTGCAGCTTGAGGACGGTTCTTGATTGATAAAGAATGATTCTTGCACGATCAATGCTTGTAGCTGGATTTCCCACGCAGCTTCCAGTAGAGGATCGATTGGAGACTTGTATCTAGCTTCTTCCCTTCACATCCACACTCAGATCAAGGTGGAAGAAGAGCTGGAGCTGCTGCTATGTCCCTGCACACACAAATGTTAGAACAAAAATGCACTTCAGATCTCTCTCCAAAAATCCCTTAGGGTTTACAACCCAATAAGATGTTATATATGATTAGGATGGTCAAGTGACAGCCTAGGGACCAGATCCACATTTTCTGGAGTGATTTGGGGCAGTTGGACCGAGTTAGAAGACTTTTGGCACGCCTACACGAAGGTCGTATTTGACGGCGCCGCCCCAAACCGGAAAGGGTCGACCCTTGGGGTCAACCCTCGTGAGAGGTATAAGGGGTACCGGAGCAATGGGTCGACCCTTGGGGTCGACCCTCGTGACCCCCCGTGCGGGTTTAAAAAACCGACCCACAGGGGTCGACCCCAAGGGTCGACCCTCGCGGCTGGAAATGAAGACCCATGCAGTTTTGAGAAAAAGACCCTTGGGGTCGACCCTAGCGGCTGGGGTTGTAGAACCCCGTGCGGGTTGAGGAATTAACTATCAGGGGTCGACCCTTGGGGTCGACCCTTGTCCCTGAACTTCCAAGATATGAATAAAAATCACACTAAGTCCAAGGATCAAGCTAGGGGGATTCAAGTTGGGTTTACGCCAATAAAATACTTGATGAATGACAACTTGAAATCAAAAGATCAAGAGCTTATAATATAGGATTGATCTCACCAAACGTCCTCGAAATTCTCAAACTTTGAGCCACATTTCTTGTCCTATAAAAACACATAAGCTGAGTTAGATATAGTCTTTCAACTTGAATCCAAAACTCTTACCTGGTGAAGTTGTTCTTTGAATCCTCAAGGCTCCATGACTTCTTGATAGATGTCGAGCATTTGCCAAGACTTTTTATGCTAGAATAGTTCAAATAAAATTTATGCACATATAGTGTTTGGTCATCATCAAAAGTTATCACATTTAAATATTCACACATGGAGGGGGTTCAACATTCCCAATTCTATCTCTTCCTCTGGGTACCAAGTTTGATGACCGCTGCCGCCGCCTCTGTTCGTGCCGCCATCAAGCCACCACAGCCATCTTTCCGAGCTGTTGTCCTGAGCTGTGACCTACAGATCTAAAGGTTAAAGAAGAGGCTATAACTCTAGATCCGACCGTCAGATGGAGATTATTTTTTGAGGGTTGGTTTCCCCAGTTATTCTTCACTCCCAGTTTAAATTTCACGCAGATCAGAGTCCATTTGAGTCCCTTCCTAGTCATTTGTTTCCCCCTCTTGCAATCTGCCAATTTGCAGATCTGCTAGATAGTGGTTTGTTGTTTTATTTTTCCCACCCCCTTAGCCATCTGCAAAAATTAAAAAAAATTCCTGCGTGATCCCCGCTTCCGTCCCTATCAACCATAAAATTCCCAAGGTCTAGATCCACCTTCACCCCCACAGTCAAAATTTGTTCTCAGGCAGAACCCGATCTGCCCTGTGAGATCTATCTTCCGAGCCAGAAATAGTTGACGTGTTTCAGAGGTTTTCATTTTCAATCCAACTGTTAGATGGGCCTGAGTTTCCATTATGTCGAATCCCTCTAAGTTCTCTTCGCAACGGCGTTAATTTTGCCCCGATCCGACACCGGATTTGGTCGTGGAGGCCATTTTTGTGGAAGCGGACAGTCCTGCTCCGAACCAGGCCAGCAAGGAAGGTGACCGTAGAAATCCACAATAAAATACGCCGGAAAAGATTCAGCAACGACCACTCCCAGGGGTCGACTAGGGACCCTCTGCCATCGTCCCGGTGAACCGCCACCTTCAGAAGTTCTCCGGAGGTCGACGTCCCTTTGGACGTCTTTGTTCGCTGTCCTGCCAGCCAGCAAATCGCAGAACCGGAGCCGCTGTCACAACCGCCCTGAATCCGCCACCTTGTTGCCCGCCAACCCAAGTTCGATGCTCCCGGCACCATTGTGTAGCCCTTTACCTCCCTGCGTGGAGTGGGCAATAAAAATCACTACTGTAATTTAATTTTACCATTGTACCAGGAGTTACAGAACTTGGTCGGGACGTCTTCCCCACGTCCCGAGCGTGGAGGTACACTCGCCACCCTCTTTGTCATATTTGCTTATTTTGTATAAGTTCTATTTACCGCTGCATGTGAGTAGTTTATTTTCTAGCTAGTTAAATTTAGTCACTGCTGTGAGTTGTGAGTGCGAGACCCATCCCGTGACTCATTCCGAGCACGAGAGTGAGCTGACCACCCGAGACTCATTGTCGATTTCTCAACCGTGCAGTTCGACATGTTTCCCTTGCTGGGGACGATCGTGAGCGAGTACTTCTTGTTTGGGGCACGCTTGCCTCTTCAGGAACCACGTAGGGTGCCGAACCAGTCGTGACGTTGCTGGTCGCGTCGTCTTTGGGTCGCGTCATCACCTAGAGTCCCAGGTTCACCACAAGTCCGAGTCGAGTCTCATTGTCATCCCGCATCAATGTGACTGCCATACACAAAGAACGACCGGGAGTTATCACCAGGGGAATGAAAAGGATAGGATCCGCATGTAACATTCATATCAAATCTCAAGAATAATGACTTTCATTATCTGGAATATAAGAGGCATTGGAAACGACCTATCTCTGGGTCGTGTTAAACTTCTGATCAAGGAGCATAATATTGATTGCATTGTTATTCTAGAACCTAAGATCAATGCTAATATGTTGGAAAGAACCTGCAAGAAAATTGGTATGGATAAATTCCTTGCTAATCAAGACAAGAATGCTCATATTTGGGTCATGTGGAAAGAACCTCTGAATTTTTCAATTATCTATTAGGATGATAAGTATTTCTTTGAAGCAATCCAATTCTAATTTACCTATCTTTTATGCATCCTTTATCTATGCCAAGTGCACTACTATTGAAAGACAATCACCGTGGGCATCTCTAAATCATGTAAATTCTCTGCTTCATGGTCCCTGGATTCTGGCTGGAGACTTCAATTGCATCCTTGATATTGATGAGAAAATTAGGGGGAATACATCTTGCGTGAAATCCATATCTGAATTTAAGGACTGTGTTAATGACTGCGGTTTATCTGATGCTGGTTATATGGGATCTAAATATACATGGCACATTAATCAACAAGGCAGGAAGGGGATTTAGGCTAGATTGGATAGGGTTCTCATCGATGCAAATTGGTTGAACCTTTTCCCAATCACGGTGGAACATTTGTCTAGGGAGGCTTCGGATCATGCGCCTCTTCTTGTTAAATTAGTGTTGCCCAAAAAATTCAAGAGCAGGTTTTGTTTCCAACAAATGTGGACTAGTCATGAGCTTTTCTTACAGGCTGTTGATTGATAAGTGTGTAATTTTACATGTTAATTAATGTTATAACACACTTTTATGAGTCTTAATATGTCTCACTATGTGTTTATCACACTTAATTTTAATTTCAGATCAAAATGTTTAATTGCCTGATTTAATTCAATGTTGATTCTATTTTGCAGGCATAAAGACGCACATGCCCAACAAGCTCAATCTTAGTGCAAATAAAATAAAATAAAAAAATAAAAAAAAGAGAAAAGTGGAACAATTATTTGTATATATATGATATATATATATGATATATATAGATATATATACTTGATATATATATATATATATATATATAAACTCTCAAGCATAAGAAATGTAAGAAGGCTTTACATGCAAATGGCCCTTCACGTAATGTAACTCATGCACACTTCATCTCATTTCACTTGATATAATTTATGCAGGTTGGCTTTAGGTGACAAGGATGGCTCTTCAAACAACACAATGGCCAAGGAACAATGCAGGGTGGCTCCACATTCAATTGCAACCAAGGGTGGCACGTACAAATGCAACTAGCCATGGGCCACGCTAAGACAACAATGTTTCAACAAGGCAAGGTGGCTTCGGGTGACCTCCTTCATGAATCATATATGTGGATGGGGTCTAAAGCTTCAAAGCATCTTCACGTGGGGCTTTTCTCCACATTGGTGGCACACGGTTGGCCATCTTCCATGATGGATTCAAACATGCAGCAAGGCTCCTTCGGCACAGCTTCTCACATAGTCAAACCGACCAGCTGTCGACAAGGCCAAAAGGCCATTCAAGCAGCCTTCACACGGCCAAGCTTCGGGTGCAACAAAGTCTAAAGCCAGCCAATACTTCAAACACGACAGATGATGCGGTAGAAAATGAAGTAAAGGAGAGAGAGAAAGTCAGTAAGGTGGGCTGCCAACATTGGGAGAGAAGAAAAAGAAGGAAAAGAATTTGTAAAAATTTGTATTTATGTGCATCACATGGAGGCCTCTCTTCTTAAGTCAAAATTTGTAACCATGGGTGTTCACGAGGGAATAGGGTTAAGTTTGGCCCTATAAAAAGGCCTCCTATTGTGAAGTTGGAGAGAGTTCTTTTGGCCTTTGGAGAGTTACGTAGAAGTGTTTTGGAGAGCTTTTGTTTGTGGGTTTTTGGGTTGTTGTAGTGTTTTATATTCATATTGTTATACTCTTAGTCATTTTTAGCCATTCACAGCCCCTTTACATGCATGTGTAGTGTTCGTCATTTTCTCTTTCTATCACTTTTCCTAAATCTCCACTGTTGTTGAGTTATTCTCCAATTTTTAACTTGCTGTTCTGTGCAGTTACTGTTCATCCGAGATGATAGTCTCTGACATTTCTCCATTTTGAAGTTTTTCTAATCCTCTTTTTATTCTAAGTTCTTCATAAAAGTTGTTCCTCTCTTGTAGATCTATATTTTCTTCTTCTACCACTTTTTCTAAATCTTTCTTATTTTTACGTTATAATCAATTTTCAAAGGTTCTGACTTTTACGAGTTTACTGTTCATCCGCGCCGATAGATGTCAGTGTTTCATATTTTTCACCTTCTTCCTCTCATTTTCTATCTCTACACTCTTCATGAAAGTTCTTCATAACCCTCATATCTTCAACTTTGTCTTCTGTCACGTCTTCCAATTCTCTCGATTTTAAAGATATTTTATTCCTTAACTCACTCTATTTTCATTATAATTTTCCTTGCGTAGCTCTTCCATCCACCTCCCTTTCTTTATATCCTTCACACACCTCAAGGCGGTTGTTCTCTCTCGGTCATCTTCCGGCGGCGTTCTACCAAAGCGGGGCGACGATCAAAGACTCGGCACGGCGTGGACGACGTCACTCTTCCAATTCCTCGTCGGCTAGATTTCTTCCACTTATTCTTTTAATTTTAAGTTGTGTTTTTGATTTATATAGTTGTAATTTCAATAAAATTTCATTTCATAAACTCTCAAAATTCATAACTTTCAAATATAAGAATTTTTCAACTCATGCTATTTTGAAAATATTTCTTCTCCGTGGGATCGACCCGTATTCACCACTTTGCTTAAATTTCAATATTTTTCAGTGAGTGAATTTGATAAATTTTTAAATTGTGGCACGACATTTTTAAACGACGGGTGTCGAGCGCATCAATTTTTGACACCGTTACCGGGGAGGAAATAATTTTTAATGATTGGATATTCTTGTGTTTGATTTGTATATTTGTATATTAATTTTTTTATTTTTACTTTTATAGGAGAAAGAAAAAAAATTCAAAAAATTAAAAATATATTAGAAATTCGGACTTGAAATTCAGGGGAAATAATCTGTCGCAGAAAGCCAAGAAGCGTTGCTAAAGATCTGCAAACGTAGGAATTCTGGAATTCTGAAAAATCCTGAAAAATCAAGCGTCGTTAAAGGTCAGTAAACGTAGGTACATGTCCTATTTTTTTCCAATTTCTAAAAAATCTTCAAAAATCTAAAAAAATCTTGAAAAATCTAAAAAAACAGAAATCTAGAAAACTTCAAAAATATGATTTTAGGCTTTTTTTGTAATAGTTTTACATGTTGTTTATTATTTTTAGTTCATAATTTTTTTATTCATATCTTGTTAAAAAAATTAGAAATTTTTTTAAAAATTTAAAAAATCAAAAAAGGTAAAAATACTTTTTTTTGTGTTGGTTAGATAGGTTCATTAACTAAAAAAAAAGAAACAATACTTGTACCAAAATAAAAAAAATCTCATTCCAAGATTACAAATCACACTTATCATGTTCTAAGTCATGCATCATGTAGGTTGCTTTAATTTTATTCCATATTTGTGTTTTAGAAAATAATTGTTCATGCATTTGCATATTAAACCCCTTGTTTGAACCTATTTGTTGCATCTCATTCTTCAAAACACTCTAAGGGCACTACCCCTAAACAAGATAAGGTGGAGATTTCATCATCCTTCCTTAGCCCACAAACCACATTTTTCTTCATCTTTGCATCACCTAAGCCATAAATAAAATTCAGTAGATATTGACCCTATGATCACACTGTGGTTCTTGTGTTATTTGGGTTTACCCTCTTATGAAAATCGGTGCCTAAGACAAGACGGTCGGACGGTAAATACCTGAAGCGGGCTAGTGGGTTGACATAATTAGATCCCTACGAAAGTAGGAGGAGCCTCCCACTACCCCACCCCTTACCTGGCCGGTGGAAATATTGAGGGTGAACTTAAGTTTCACTTTAATCATTTTGTGAAACCCCATTTGTAGGTTTAGGACATATCTAGGTCATTAGGGTAATTTGTGTGATAACTTGTTTATGTTTGCATAAAAAATAAAAAAATATCATTCCCTTCTCTCTCTTCATCTTAGTTGTGTCAAAATAAAAAAAATAAAGAAAGAAAGAAAATCATCATAAAAAAAATCTCTCTCTCATTTTGTCCTAATTTATGCAAGGTAGGAGATCCTTACACCCACCTTTGTTAGGACCCATAGGAGAGATTGAGAGGTTAGTGCATTCTAGAACTCACCATCAACCTAACCTCATGGCGGACCACAACCAAAATCAACAAGTTCAGCAAGTCGTTCCCAAGCAAATGAAGGAATATTTCTAGCCCGATCAATACCAACCTTCATTTTATACTCAAGCACCTCAAAATCAAATAGCCCAATATGAAATTAAATCAAGCACCATTCAAATGTTACCATCCTTCTATGGCAATATCAATGAGGATCCCTACAGACATCTGGATGAGTTCCTCCAGATTTACTCAACTGTGAAAATCTCAAACTTCTCTAATGATGCTCTCTTTTTCCATTCTCTCTCAAAGATAAAGTCAAATATTGGTTAGGAGCCTTGGGTAAATCCATAGACACATGGGCAGAAATACAAAAGAAATTTTTGAAAAAATTCTATCCCATAGGGTGAACCGATACCATGAGGAGAGCGATAATTGGATTCATACAAAATCTTGGGAACAAATCCATGAGGCATGGGATAGGTTGAAAGTTTGTTAAGGAAATGCCCTCATCATGGTTTGTCAAGATGGCAAATAGTTCAAGCATTCTATAAAAGATTGACTGATAGTTACCGTCAAATGGTGGATGCATCATGTGGGGGGACTTTTATGAGTAAAAGCGAGGATGAGGCATATGAGTTATTTGAGATGTTGAGCGAAAATTCGATCAGTCATGTCTCGCTATCATCTTATGAAAGAACGATTGGGTCGGCTAAGAAGGGTGGACTTTATGAAGTGAAGAGCCAAGTTGAGTGTGAGAATAGGATGGATATCAATGCCTTGACTGAGAAATTGAACAAAATGGAATTGTTGGCGCAGAAGATAGAGAATGTTGATATCGTAGCTCAAAAGCTAGATCAATTTCTATCTAGGCAGGAACCTTCTTCTTCAGGTCCTCGACCTCAACCATTCTCAGCTCCCAGTCATGAAGAGATCTGTGCTCTTTGCTCTAGCCCGGATCATGTGGTAACTGATTGCCCCACTGCAGCCCAACTTCTCCCATTCATCTAAGAATAAATCTTCGCTGCTCAGGGTGTCTCCTCCTTATGATCCTTATTGCAACACCTACAATCCAGACTGGAGAAACCATCCGAATTTTTCTTGGAAATCTCAGCAAGGTCCATCTACCCAATCTAATCCCTCTTTTCAAAAACAACCCTTTCATACTCCAATTCAATCTCACCAACATTATCAATCTCCTTTTCACCAAACCCAACACCCAACTCACCAAGCTCATCATAATTTTTCTCAATCCAATGCACCTTTTCCACAACAATCTCAACACCCATCACATTATTCTCAGGCCCCGTATCAGCAAGCTCAACTTTCTCAGGGCCAATACCATCAATATCCTTCTAACCGATTTAATCAAGTTCCCTTCTAACCCCCTCCTCAACCTCCACAGTCCAATTTTGATGAAAAATTCGACCAACTCCAACAGCTCATTCTTTCTCAACAACAGTCTATTGTTAAGTTGGAAGGTCAGATAGGACAATTAGCAGTAAGTAACGTAAGGAGAGAGGTGGGTCAGTTTCCTAGCCAGCCTATGGCTAACCCAAGGAACCAACCTTCAGGTTTTCCCCAAATAGTTCCTATTCTTCCTCAACCAAACCAACCTCAGCCGCCTCCTCCTGCAAGTCCCCAATTTAAAAATGCTAAGGCAATCTCTTCTCTTAGGAGCGCGAAGGCTTTAGATAATCTGATAGGACAAAGGAAGTTGGCAGTAGTTCGGGCCAAAAGGCCCAAGAGGAGAGTGATGAGGAAGAGGAGCCCGTGATTGTTAAAGAAATGAAGAAGCCGGAGGGTGGAGAGAAGAAGCTGGAGAAAGGGAAGGTGAAAGTTGATGAAGGACCCCAAGAATATGTGCCTATGGTCCCTTTTCCCGATGCTCTAAAGCCGAAGGCTCACAAGAAACCGCCGGTGCAACAGGGAGAATTAGTGGAATTATTTAAACATGTGAATATCAATATTCCACTATTGGATGCAATCAAGTATGTGCCGGCATATGCAAAATTTTTGAATGAGCTTTTTACTCCAAAGAGGGAGCCAAGGGCGGTGACTCAAAAGATCTGCTTGTCTGAGGATGTGAGTGATGTTTTAATAAATCATTTGCCTAAAAAATTGAAGGACCCCGGAGCCCCTTTAATCTCATGTGATATAGGTGGAGTCACTTTTGATCAAGCATTGCTAGACTTAGGTACTAGCGTAAATCTTTTGCCCACCTTTATCTATGAGCAGTTTGATCTGGGGGAGTTAAAACTCACTTCAATCATCCTTCAATTGGCAGATAGGTCGGTTAAAACACCAAGGGGTCTGTTGGAGAATGTTATTATCAAAGTGCATGAATGTTATTTCCTGGTGGATTTTCTCATTCTATATATGGCCTCGTCCCAGGATCTAAAGCACACACCTATCATTTTGGGACGTCCGTTTTTAGCTACGGCAAAGGCTAATATAAATTGTGCCACGGAAATGATGGATATATCATTTGGAGGAGAGAAGGTTGCATTGAATATTTTTAAGGCTTATCAATACCCGGACCACGAAGAAGAATGCAATATCATTGATATCTGGGAGGAGGTGATTGATGATTATCCGGATGACGTTGAGGACACCCTAGAGGAGGGTAGCAAGCTTCAAGATTCTTATTCCGCTTCTGCACTCTGGTCTAGGGTAGAGCCACTTCCTCCATTACAATTCGAACCTACTCTTCCATCTCTGGCTCATCCGCCTACTCTTGAATTGAAATCTCTACCGGATTCTCTTAAGTACGCTTATCTGGGTCCTGACCAAACTCTACCCGTGATTATTGCTTCTCATCTCACTTCTACTCAAGAAGCTCAGCTCTTAGATGTCCTTAAAGAGCATGGGGGGGCAATTGATTGGTCGGTGGCGGATCTCAAGGGGATTAGTCCAGATGTTTGTATGCACCACATTTACTTAGAGGATAATGCCAAGCCGAGTAGGGAGATGCAGCGCCGGTTGAATCCTAACATGAAAGAGGTGGTTAAGCAGGAGGTGGTGAAATGGTTGGATGCCGGGATTATATATCACATCTCTGATAGTAAGTGGGTCAGCCCCACACAAGTTGTTCCAAAGAAATCCGGGCTGACCGTGATTCAAAATGAGAAGGGTGAAGAGGTGCCAATGAGACTACAAACGGGATGGAGAATCTGTATGGATTAAAGAAAATTGAACTCGATGACAAAGAAAGATCATTTCCCTCTCCCGTTTATTGATCAAATTTTGGAGAAATTGGCTGGACAAAGATATTTTTACTTTTTGGATGGATACTCCGGGTACAATCAGGTTACTATCTACCCGGAAGATCAAGAGAAAACTACATTCATGTGTCCTTATGGCACGTTTGCTTTCAGGAGAATGTCGTTTGGACTTTGCAATGCTCCTGCCACCTCTCAGCGGTGCATGATGGCCACATTTTCTGAAATGGTGGGAGAATTCTTAGAAATTTTCATGGATGACTTCTCAATTTTTTGAGACTCATTTGAGTACTGCTTGGAGAATTTGCAGATAGTACTAGCACGATGCATTAAATCTAATCTGGTGCTTAGCTGGGTGAAAAGTCACTTCATGGTAAGAGAAGGCATTGTGCTAGGACACATTATTTCAGAGAGGGGGATAGAAGTAGACAATGCTAAGGTTGATCTGATTTTCAATCTTCCTCCCCCTTCGTCTGTCAGGCAAATTCGCTCTTTTCTTAGCCATGCGGGTTTTTATAGAAGATTCATTCAGAACTTCTCTACCATTACTCGCCCGCTCACTAAGATGCTAGTCAAGGACACTCCATTCCACCTAGATGAGTCTTGTCTTGAGGCTTTCCATTCTCTAAAGGCGGCCTTAACCCAAGCTCCGATTCTTCAATCACCGGATTGGTCGCTGCCGTTCGAAATCATGTGTGATGTCTCGGACTATGTCATAGGAGCTGTTTTGGGGCAGAAGATTGATAGGAAACCTGTGGTGATCTATTATGCGAGTCGCACTCTCGTCGATACTCAATTGAATTATACCACCACAGAGAAAGAACTTCTGGCTGTTGTTTTTGCCCTAGAGAAATTTCGTTCATATCTTTTGGGGGGCAAAGTCATTGTCTATTCTGATCACGCTGCTTTAAAATATCTGCTCACCAAGAAGGATGCTAAATCCCATTTGATTCGATGGATTCTATTACTACAAGAATTTGATTTAGAAATCAAAGATAAGAAGGGGTTAGAGAATGTTGTCGCTGATCATTTGTCAAGAATAGTGATACCTAAGAGTGCCCCCATGTCTGATTCTTTTCCAGATGAACACATGTTATCTATCTCTCACACCTCAACCCCCTGGTACGCTCACATAGTCAACTACTTGGTAGTAGGACAGATCCTGGGAAGGTGGACTAAACAGAAAAAGGATCGCTTCTTTGCTACGGTCAAACACTATTTTTGGGAGGACTCGGAACTGTTCTATATGGGTCCTGATCAAATCATCAGAAGATGCGTTCCCGAAGAGGAACAACAATCTGCCTTGAACTTTTGTCATAATCTCGCCTGTGGGGGACATTTTTCAGGAAAGAAAACAGCGGCTAAGGTTTTACAAAGTGGATTTTATTGGCCCACTTTATTTAAGAATGTATATGAATTTTCCAAAACCTGTTTGAGGTGCCAAGCTGTGGGCAATAATTCAAAAAGGGATATGATGCCGCTTAATCCCATTCTGGTTGTGAAAATCTTTGATGTTTGGGGTATAGACTTCATGGGACCATTTTCACCGTCCTTTGGGAATGAATAGATCTTGGTGGCAGTCGATTATGTTTTAAAATGGATTGAAGCTGTTGCTACTAGGACCAATGATCATAAGGTGGTAATGAAATTTGTCAAGAAAAATATCTTTTCTAGATTTGGGTGTCCTAGAGCTATGATTAGTGATGGGGATCCCATTTCACGAACTTTCAATTCCGAGCTTTGCTTCGTAAATATGGTATCACTCATATGCTCGCTACCCCCTATCACCCCCAAACTAGTGGTCAGGTGGAGGTTTTCAATAGGGAGATAAAGAACATCTTGCATAAGACTGTTCGGCCTGATAGGAAAGACTGGTCCGAGAGACTAGATGAAACACTCTGGGCCTATAGAACTGCTTTTAAGACTCCCATTGGTATGTCTCCGTACCGCCTCATTTTTAGAAAAGCCTGCCACTTACCCATAGAGCTTGAACATAGAGCCTATTGGACCATTAAGCAAGTCAATTTTGACTTAACTCAAGTTGGAGCTCAGAGAGCCTTACAACTCAATGAACTAGAGGAACTAAGGAATGAAGCCTATGAAAATTCTAGGATTTATAAAGCTAAAACCAAGGCTTTCCATGATAAGCATATTCATAGGAAAACTTTTCATGCTAATCAAAAGGTTTGACTTTTCAATTCACGGTACGCTTGTTCCCCGGTAAGTTGAAATCCAGATAGGATGGATCGTTCACTGTTGTTAAGGCATTTGACCATGGAGCCGTTCAAATTTTGAATCCACAAAATAGTAATATTTTTACTGTTAACGGTCAAAGGTTGAAACCATACCTGGAAAATGAGCTGCTATCACCAAAAGAATCCATAGCATTATGTGATCAGGAATGACTTCCTTTTTTAAACTTTCATGCGTCTGGCTGAAGACGGTAAACTTAGCGCTTCTGGGAGGCAACCCAAGATTTTTTGTGATTTGATGTTTTATTTTAGTGTGTTTATTTTTCAGTTGTCAGGCCAAGAAGAGGAGCCATCGTCACTTTGTCCCGACCATCAGGTTGTATCCTTCCATCCCAACCATATTCTTTGTTTACTTGTTCTCTGATCTTTATATTGCATATGCCATTGAGGACAATGTCATTCAAGTTGGAGGGAGAGAAAATATTTTTTTTTGTTTCATGTAAATACAATCTGATATGAGTCCTTGTTGGATATCCTGCATTGATGAAAAGATGATATCCCCATTTAGAGTTTCATGATTCATACTTCTATTGAAAGTAATTCTGGAATAGAAATGACTAGATAAGGATGATGGAAAACTTATCAAATCTAGCCATAGAAAGCTGATATAATAATCTTTTTAAAGTTCATGTGCACTTTAGAAAAAAATTCACGTCGCACACTAATGAAACAAGTAGGACAAGCCTTCTGCTATTTTGAGTATGTTGTCTGATATTCAGCACTTCTTGAAGAAGAGATCTTTTATAAAATTTTCTGCCAAGTTATCTATCAAAATTAGTGAAAAAAAAGCACAATTGAAAAGAAAAAAAGTTGAGAAAAAAAGGTACCATGAAAAATGTCCCGAATCTGAGTAACCGGGCCTACTTCACCTAAGACGTGTTGAGGTTCGCGTCAAAAGGAAAAGGGAACCTTGATCTGCGAAACCGAGCCTGCTTCTCCTAAGGCAAGAGTCGAGGTTCGCGTTAAACAGTGAAAGGTAGTACAACATCATGTGTGTAGAAAAATAAAAAGATCCTTAAGGGACGAAGTAATAAGGTAAAAAAAAAAGTTGATATACTTAATACTCTGATTGAGAGGTGCAGGGTTGAAAGGCACTTATTTGGAATAGGAAATGATGGACGTAATTATCTACGTTGTGAATTTAGTATTACACATGCATAAGTGCTATTGAACTTTGAGTTGAATTCTTGATCATGTACCTTAATTTTCAAATCTAAGGCTAGTGTGTGTTAACATTTCCGGACTCCTACACTTTAGTTAATTCTGTGAAAGAAAAACTAGATATGAAGGTATGAACTTTCAAACTCTTGTTGGTCCTTAACTTTTAAGTGTTTGCATTGCTAAGGGACTAGCAATGAGTAAGTTGGGGAGTGTGATAAGTATGTAATTTTACATGTTAATTAATGTTATAACACACTTTTATGAGCCTTAATATGTCTCACTATGTATTTATCACACTTAATTTCAATTTCAGATCAAAATATTTAATTGCCTGATTTAATTCAATGTTGATTCTATTTTGCGGGCATAAAGATGCACATGTCCACCAAACCCAATCTTAGTGCAAATAAAATAAAATAAAAAAAGTGAAAAATGAAACAATTATATATATATATATGATATATATATATATATATATTTGACTCTCAAGTATAAGAAACGTAAGAAGGTTTTACATGCAAATGGCCCTTCACGTAATATAACTCATGCACACTTCATCTCATTTCACTTGATATAATTTATGCAGGTTGGCTTTAGGTGACAAGGGTGGCTCTTCAAACAACACAATGACCAAGGAACAATGCAGGGTGGCTCCACAGGCAATTGCAACCAAGGGTGGCACGTATAAATGCAACTAGCCATGGGCCACGCTAAGACAACAATGTTTCAACAAGGCAAGGTGGCTTCGGGTGACCTCCTTCATGAATCATATATGTGGATGGGGTCCTGATAAGTGCTATATTTTGCATCATAATTTACATCACATTCATCGTCTTTGAGCATTATTTTAGTATATTTGTGCAACATGAGCATTAATTACATTCTCACACATTATTTGAGTCTTCATGCATTTTATCATCTTTTTGAGCTTAAAAGACCATGTGAGAAATATTTAAATATTTACACAATTATTTTGGAATTAAATAGATTGATATTTTAATTTTTAGGAAAAAGCGACCTAGATCAAGGTGCTATTTAAATAACGACAGATTCAAGAGCGCGTCTTCAGCAAGAAGCGACAGCTCCAAGGGCGTCAATTTAGTTGATAAAATAAAGTGGAAAAAGAATAAAAAAAGAGAGAAAAGAATTAGCGCCCGAGAGGAGGTCGCTAATCATGAAAGGACGCCCAATGTGAGGTCGTCAAATTCCTATTTTACGAAAAATATGGAAATAGCAAAATATGGAAATAAGAAACTGACGCCCGAGATGCAGTCGCTACTTCAAGAAAGGACGCCCTAGATTAAGGCGTTATTTAAAGAAAAGACGCCCCAATATAAGTCGCTATTCAAAGTTGAACCAGAAAAGGCAACTGCAGTTCCCGATCGAACTATTCTTCCTTGTTTTGATTTATCTACGAAGACACAGTGAAAAGGAGGACTCTATTGTGAGTAAGGACTCTATTGGGGTAATGATCCATTGCTGGAAATAAGGATATGCATCAAGATTGGAGTCCACGGTCGAAGGAAACTGCCGAATGCCATTAAAAGGATGCCATGTGCGCAGGGTTACGGGGAGAACAGTTTGGAGATCTGCCTTAGGGATTAATTTCGAAGCCTTTCCTTTCGTCTTTTGCAGTTGAGTTCTTCATCAAAGTTCATCGTTGTTAAGTCTTCTCCAACTTCTTCTTCTTCCTCTTCTTCTAATTCTTGCACGTTTTTATGCTATATTTAATTTTTCAAAGTTCTATCTACGGATTTTACTGTTCACCCGATTTTCACACCTTCTGTTCTTCATCATTTTTTTCCCCTTCTGGTCCGTATCTCTCTCTGTGTTCTTCATGAAAGTTGTGCGTTTTTGAAAGTTCTTCAACTTCTTCTTCTACCTCATCTTCCAATTCCTCACCGTTTTAAAGCTATAGTCAATTTTCTAAAGTTCAGATTTTTAGAGTTCTGCACTGTTCATCCGCGACCACCTCCTGTTCATCCTCAGTTTTCTCCATCTTCCTCTCGTTTTTAAACTCTGAAGTCTTCATCAATCTTCTTCATCTTCTTTTATCTCTACAACTTTTATGTTTTCCACTTTTTCTAATTCCTTCTAATTTTAAAGTTATTCTTCCTCCAAATCACCCTTTGTTTTTAATCTGGTTTTTCACTATTTCTTCTCAAAACACACACACCCTTTTGCACTGTTTTCAAATTTCCTCCATCTATTTCTTTCTTCCTCTATTTTCCTCTCATATCTCAAGGCGGATTTTCATCCATTAGTCTTCTCACGGCGTCGGCATCCTAAGCGGGGCGACATCCAAGGCTTGGCAAAGGAGGCGACGTTGCTCTTCATCCATTGGCTCTCAAGCTCTTTTCTTTTTCATGTTCTAAGTTGTACTTTTTTTTATTTACATTGTACTTGCCACCTCCTAAGGTAATAAAACTCATTTTTCGCATATTGTGGTTATCTTAATTTTCTCTCTCTATCTCCTCCAATTTCTCTTCTTAAACCCTCTCAACTTCTTTAATTAAGTTTTCCTTGTAGTTTATTTTCTTTAGTCTTAATCACACTCAAAACTCGGTTTTCAAAAGCACAAAGTGATTTTTCTAACTTGTGCAATAAGGATTATTTCTCCTCGTGGGATCGACTCCGCTTACCACTATATTCTTAATTTTCTACCTTTTAAAGTGAGTGAGTGTGAATTATTTAAATTATGGCACGGCTTTCTTAACGACGCTAGTCGGGCGCATCAATTTTTGGCGCCGTTGCCGGGGAGAAAATTAATTTTTATGTTTGGAAATTCCTTGTGCTTGATTTGTATATAGTTTCTTATTTTTCTATTTTTATTTTGCAGGAAAAATCAAAAAAAATCAGAAAATCAGAAAATTACAGAAAATCGGATCTGAAAATTCTCAGGAAATAATCTATCGCAGAAAGTTGAAAATCAGGAATTCTGGGATATTCAAACGTCACTAAAGGTTGGTATACGTAGGAAAATGTCCATTTCTTGTAAAATTCTAGAAAAATTCTAAAAAAAATCTGAAAATTCTGAAAAAAAATCCAAAAAAATCATAAATCTAGAAAACATCAAAAATATGATTGTTGACTTTATTTTTCATTAGTTTGCATGTTAATTATCATTTTTAGTTAGTTTATTGATTTTATTTAACCTCTTTCATAAAAAAATTCATAAAAATAAAAAAAATCAGAAAATTAAAAAAAACATAAAAAGAAAAAAAATTCCATTATGTTAGCATCTATTCATCTTAGTTGCATTTTGTTCATGCATCATGTATTTTAGTTGATTTTATATTTGCTTGCATTCTTATTTAAAAAAAAATCTTTCTTTTCTCATCTATTTCTCCTCTTAAGGGCATTAGGATCCACACACCTTTCTTGGATTTGGAAGGACACTCCATTGAGCACTCCGTCTCTTTGGACTTGAAATTCTATTTCTAAGACCTCCATAAGTCTCCGCACCCGTGGATTCCCTCACGGACGCCGGGCCGGTTGTACCACGAAGTACCTTGGAGTTAAAGCGCCCTTAGAAGGTTTTCCTAAAATAAAAAAAAAATCGTTGCATAAATCATTCCTATAGGAATTAATTCCTTGCATTTAAAAAAAAAATTCATAAAAAAAGGCATTCATATAGGAGATAGTTGATTGCATCCTTTATTACATTTTAAAAAAAGAGAAAAATAAAAATAAAAAAAATATCATTCATATTGAGCCCTTTGCATTGCATGCAAGGTAGGAGATCTCTCCACCCACAGTTGTTAGGACCCATTAGTGAGATTGAAAGGTTAGTGCATTTCAAAGCCCAATCCCAACCTAACCTTATGGAGAACCAAGATCAGATCAAAGCTCCTAAACAAATGAAGGATTATTTCATTCCAAATCAATATCAGCCATCCTTCTATGTGCAAGCACCACAGAATCAAACTGCTCAGTATGAAATTAAATCCAGCACCATCCAGATGTTGCCATCATTCTATGGCAATACTAATGAAGATCAATATAAACATCTAGATGAGTTTCTCCAAATATGTTCCACTATCAAAATTCAAAACTTCTCAGATGATGCCCTTAACCTCACTCTTTTCCCATTCTCCCTTAAGGATAAAGCTAAATACTGGCTAGGCTCCTTGGGTAGAACGATCAGTACTTGGGAAGAGATGCAAAATGAGTTTTTGAAGAAATTTTATCCCATTGGTAGAACTAACACCATGAGAAGGGCCATCACTGGGTTTACACAAAATCCTGGAGAATAAATTCATGAGGCCTGGGATAGATTGAAAGATCTATTAAGGAAATGTCCCCATCATGGCCTATCTAGATGGCAAATTGTTCAAGCTTTTTATGAGGGATTAACTGAAAATTACAGACAGGTGGTGGATGCTTCTTGTGGGGGAGTCTTTATGAGTAAAAGTGAAGATGAAGCTTATGATTTATTTGAGATGTTAAGTGAAAATTCTATTAGTCATGCTTCACTTTCTTCATATGAGAGAATGATTGGACCGTCTAAGAAGGGTGGGCTATATGAAGTTAAAACACAAGGAGATTGTGAGAATAGGTTTGATGTTAATGCGCTTGCCCAGAAATTGAATAAAGTTGATTTATTGGCGCAGAAAATTGAGAAGGTGGATTTAGTGGCCCAAAAGTTAGATCAACTTTTGTCTATGAATAGACAGGAGCCCTCTCTTCCCTCTTCCCATCCTAGCTCAAATTCAAACATGCAAGAACTGTGTGCCTTGTGTTCAAGCCCAAATCATGTTGTCATAGATTGTCCTACAGCGGCCCAATTACCCCCTTTTATTCAAGAACAAGTTTTTGCTGCTCAGGGAGTCTCCAAGCCCAGTTATGATCCATATTCTAATTCCTACAATCCAGGCTGGAGAAATCACCCTAATTTCTCTTGGAAATCTCAGGCAGGTCCATCCAATCAAGTCAATCTCTCAGTTCCCTCAGTCCTTAAGCAATCTTTTCCAGTTCCAAATCAATCTCATCAAAAATTTTCATCTCCTTTTCAACAAAATCACCAACAACTTCCATTTCAACAGTCATCATTCCATCAAGCTCAGGCCCAATTTCAACAAACTCCATCATATCAAGGTCAGTTCAATCAGTTTCCATCACATCGCTACTCACAGGGAGCCCAATTTCAAGTTCCTTATCAGCCACCGCCTCAATTTCACCAGCCTAATTTTGAAGATAAGTTTGACCAACTTCAGCAACTTATTCTTTCTCAACAACAATCAATTGCCAAGTTAGAAGGTCAAATAGGTCAGTTGGCTGCGAGTAATGTGAGGAGAGATGTTGGACAATTGCCTAGTCAACCCGTTGCTAATCCCCGTAATCAACAACCTCCGGGCTTCCAACAAAGAGCTCCTATTCTTCCTCCTCCAAATCAACCCAATCAGCCCCAGCCTCCTCTTCCTAATGCTCCTCAATTCGAAAATGCCAAAGCTATTTCTACTCTTAGGAGCGGGAAGATTCTAAGTGATCCTTATCACACTAAGGATGAGGGTTGTAGCAAGGGCCGAGACATTCAAGAGGAGAGTGAGGAAGAGGAAGAAGAGCCAAAGCAGTCGGATGGGGGGGAAAAGACAATGGATAAAGGAAAGGGTAAGGTTGATGAAGGTGTTGAAAGATATGTTCCTAAGGTTCCTTTTCCAGATGTATTAAAGCCAAAAGCTC
The DNA here is from genome assembly GCA_022559845.1 of Amorphophallus konjac. Classification (NCBI taxonomy): domain Eukaryota; kingdom Viridiplantae; phylum Streptophyta; class Magnoliopsida; order Alismatales; family Araceae; genus Amorphophallus; species Amorphophallus konjac. The sequence goes on along the minus strand of CM040128.1, from coordinate 137,413,281 downwards.
AAAAGAAGCCGGTCCAACAAGAAGAGATGTTGGAACTATTCAAGCAAGTTAATATCAATATTCCGCTCTTGGATGCCATTAAGCATGTACCGGCTTATGCCAAGTTTTTGAAAGAGCTTTGTACCCCAAGAAGGGAGCCGAGGGCCACAACACAGAAGATCCGTCTATCTGAAGACGTTAGTGCTGTTTTAATGAATTCTTTACCAAAGAAGTTGAAGGATCCTGGAGCTCCATTAATTTCATGTGATATAGGTGGGGTGACATTTGATAAAGCTTTGCTAGATCTTGGAGCGAGTGTTAATTTGCTACCCACCTGCATTTATGAGTAATTTGATTTAGGGGAATTGAAACCCACTTCTATTATCCTTCAACTGGTGGATCGGTCTGTTAAGACACCAAAGAGTTTGTTGGAGGATGTGATAGTGAAAATTCATGAATGTTATTTCCCAGTGGACTTTTTGATCTTGGATATGGCCCCATCCCAAGAGTTAAAGCATACACCAATTATTTTGGGATGCCCATTTTTGGCTACGGCAAAGGCAAACATTAATTGTGCAACTGGGATGATGGATATTACTTTTGGAGGAGAAAAGGTTTCTTTGAATGTTTTCAAAGCCTCAAAGTACCCGGACAATGAGGAAGAATGCAATATTATTGATATTTTTGAGGAAATAATTGAGGAATGTCCGGACGAAAATGATATTGTGTTAGAAGAGGGTAGTTTGCTTCAGGATTCACCCCTTCTTTCATCTAGAGTAGAACCTCTGCCTCCTTTAAGATCTGAACCAATCCTTCCATCTTTGGCTCAGCCACCTGTTTTAGAACTCAAACCTTTGCCGGATTCATTGAAATATGCTTATTTAGGCCCAGATCATACTTTGCCAGTCATTATTACTTCTAATCTTACCCCTACTCAGAAAACTCAGCTTTTAGAAGTTCTTAAGGAGCATAGGGGGGCAATAGGGTGGTCTGTGGCAGATTTGAAGGGAATAAGTCCTGATGTTTGCATGCATTACATTTATTTAGAGGATAATGCCAAACCCAGCAGAGAAATACAGCGGAGGCTGAATCCGAATATGAAAGAGGTGGTGAAAAAGGAAGTTGTAAAGTGACTAGATGCTGGGATAATTTATCCCATTTCTGACAGTAAATGGGTGAGCCCGACACAAGTGGTTCCTAAGAAGTCGGGACTCACTGTGGTGACGAATGAGAAAGGAGAGGAGGTACCTATGCGATTGCAGACGGGGTGGAGAGTTTGTATTGATTATAGAAAGCTCAATTCTGTGACAAAGAAGGATCATTTCCACTTCCATTTGTTGATCAGATTCTGGAGAGATTGGCTGGACAGAATTATTTTTGTTTCTTGGATGGTTATTCCGGATACAATCAGGTTGCTATTTATCTGGAGGATCAGGAAAAGACCACCTTTACGTGCCCCTTTGGCACGTTTGCTTTTAGAAGAATGCCATTCGGTCTGTGCAATGCTCCTGCTACTTTTCAGCGGTGTATGATGTCGATAATTTCTGACATGGTGGGGGAGACTTTGGAAGTTTTCATGGACGATTTCTCGGTGTTTGGAGATTCATTTGAGGGATGCTTGGAAAATCTGACTCAGGTGTTGAAAAGGTGCATTGAATCTAATTTGGTGTTAAGTTGGGAGAAGAGCCACTTTATGGTGAGAGAAGGCATAGTTCTAGGCCATGTGATTTCAGAAAGGGGGATAGAAGTCGATAGAGCCAAGGTTGACTTAATTTCTAATCTTCCTCCTCCTAATTCTGTTAAGTAGATCAGATCTTTCCTTGGCCATGCCGGGTTTTATCGCAGATTCATTCAGAACTTCTCCACCATTGCTCGCCCTCTCACACAATTACTTGTTAAAGATGCTCCGTTCCACTTTGATGATGCTTGTCTTAAAGCATTCAATTCTCTGAAAACAGCCCTTACTCAAGCTGCAATTCTTCAATCTCCAGATTGGTCGCTTCCTTTTGAGATTATGTGCGACGCTTCTGATTATGCTGTGGGAGCTGTTTTAGGACAAAGAGTTGATAAAAAGCCCGTGGTAATCTACTACGCGAGTCGCACCCTTGCTGATGCACAACTGAATTACACTACTACGGAGAAGGAGCTGTTAGCTGCTGTTTTCGCCCTGGAAAAATTTCGATCATATCTTCTAGGGGCCAAAGTTATTGTTTACTCCGATCATTCAGCTTTGAAATACTTACTCTCCAAGAAGGATGCTAAGCCCCGTCTCATTAGATGGATTTTGTTGTTGCAAGAATTTGATTTGGAGATTCGAGATAAGAATGGGTTAGCTAATGTTGTTGTTGATCATTTGTCCAGGATAGTGATTCCTAAAAGTACTCCAATGACAGATTCTTTCCCTGATGAACAAATTCTTTCCATTTCTCATTCATCCACTCCTTGGTATGCTAATATTGTTAACTACCTGGCGGTATGACAAATTCCGGGAGGTTGGACTAGACAGGAAAAGGATCACTTCTTTTCTAAGGTAAAACACTATTGCTGGGAGGACCTTGAGTTGTTTCACATGGGTCCAGATCAGATTATTAGAAGATGTGTCCCTGAGGAAGAACAACAATCAGTGTTGAATTTTTGTCACAATCTTTCTTGTGGGGGGCACTTTTCTGGAAAGAAGACTGCGGCTAAAGTTTTACAAAGTGAATTTTACTGGCCCACTTTATTCAAGGATGCTTATGAATTCTCCAAATCATGTTTGAGATGTCAAGCTGTGGGCAATAATTCGAAGAAAGATATGCTGCCGCTAAATCCCATTTTGGTGGTTGAAATTTTTGATGTTTGGGGAATAGATTTCATGGGACCGTTTCCATCTTCATTTGGTAATGAATATATCTTGGTGGCGGTTGATTATGTTTCCAAATGGATTGAAGCCATTGCTACTAGGATAAATGACCATAAGGTGGTTATGAAGTTTGTGAAGAAGAATATCTTTTCTAGGTTTGGTTGTCCTAGGGCTTTGATTAGTGATGGGGGTTCTCATTTCACTCATTCTCAATTTCGAGCTTTGCTTCGTAAGTATGGTATTTCTCACAAACTTGCTACCCCCTATCATCCCCAAATTAGTGGTCAGGTTGAAGTATCCAATAGGAGATTAAAAACATTCTGCATAAAACTGTTAGGCCGGATAGAAAAGACTGGTCTGAAAGACTAGATGATGCATTATGGGCCTATAGAACTGCATACAAAACTCCCATTGGTATGTCACCATATCGCTTGATCTTTGGTAAAGCCTGCCACTTGCCCGTAGAATTGAAACATAGAGCTTATTGGGCTATTAAGCAAGTTAATTTTGATCTTAATCAAGCTGGTGCCCAAAGAGCTCTACAAATTAATGAACTGGAGGAATTAAGAAACGAAGCCTATGAAAATGCAAGGATTTACAAAGCTAAAACCAAAGCATTTCATGATAAACACATTCACAGAAAGAGTTTTCAAGAAAATCAAAAGGTTTGGCTATTTAATTCAAGACTGCATTTGTTCCCCGGTAAGCTAAAATCCAGATGGGATGGACCATTTGTTGTTGTTAAAGTATTTGATCATGGTGCTGTTAAGATTTTGGATCCTAGAAATAGTCACATTTTCACTGTCAATGGCCAAAGGTTAAAACCTTACTTGGAGAATGAACAGTTAACTGCAAAAGAATCAATTGTTTTGTGTGATTTGGAGTAATTCTTTGTGAGCCTTCATGCGTCTGGCTGAAGACGGAAAACTTAGCACTTCTGGGAGGCAACCCAAGGTTTTTGTTATTTGATACTTTTTGTTTCAGTGTGTTTTAGTTGTTAGATTCAAGCCAAGGAGAAGAAGCTGTTGCCGTCTATTGATGGAGTTCTGCCCGCACACCAGGTTGTCTCTTCCTACTCAGCAAACTTCATTGTTATATTGTTCTTGCATTTCAACTGTACATGCCATTGAGGACAATGTCATTCAAGTTGGGGGGAGAGGGCAGAAAATTTTCATTGCATATAGTACAATCTGGTAGGGTTTTGGCATGAGTTCTTGCATAAACATTTTTTGTATGAAAGAGAAAAGATGAAATTCCCGACTGAGTTTTTATTGTTTCATGCTTGAATTGAAAGCAAATCTAGATTAGAAAAGACTAGGAAAAGGTTGAAGGAAAATTAAGTGCGATCTAGTTATGGAAAACTGATATAAGAATCTCTTTATAGTTCATGCGCACTATTAGAGAAATTTTTTTTCACTATGCACCCTGATGAAGCAAAATAAGACAAGCCCTCTGTTATTTTGGGAACTGTATCTGATACTCTGCATTTCTTGAGGAGGAGATCTATTTCAAGAAAAAGCTTTCTGTCAAGTTTTATAGAAAAAAAAGAAGAAGAAAGAAATGATGAAATAGAAAGATCACGCCATGAAAAATGCTCCTGATCTGAGTAACTGGGCCTACTTCACCTAAGACGTGTTGAGGTTCGCGCAAAAAAGGAAAAGGGAACGTGGATCTGCGATAGCCGGGCCTGCTTCTCCTAAGGCAAGAGTTGAGGTTTGTGTGAAACAGAAAAGGGTAGTGCAGCATCATGTGTGTACAAATAGAAAATAAGATCCCAAAGGGACAGAAGAAAAAGGCAGACAAAAGCTAGTATGCTTAAATGCTCCGATCTAAGAGGTGCAGGGTTGAAAGGTACTTACTTAGAATAACAACTGGGGGATGCAATTGTCTTAACTGCAGATTTGAAATTACACATGCACAAGTGCTATTGAACTTTGATTTGTATTCTTAAGTCATGTACTTTAAATTTCCAATCTAAAGCTAGTATGAGCATTAATGATTCTGGATTCCTAATCTTTGGTTGATTCTATGAAAGGAGAGCTGGATATAAGAGTATGATCTTTGTGAACTTTTGTTGGTCCTTAATTTTAATTTAATTGTATTGCTAAGGGACTAGCAATAAGTAAGTTGGGGGGTGTGATAAGTGCTATATTTTGCATCATAATTTACATCACATTCATCATCTTTGAGCATTATTTGAGTATATTTGTGCAACATGAGCATTAATTACATTCTCACACATTATTTGAGTCTTCATGCATTTTATCATCTTTTTGAGCTTAAAAGACCATGTGAGAAATATTTAAATATTTGCACAATTATTTTGGAATTAAATAGATTGATATTTTAATTTTCAGGAAAAAGCGACCTAGATCAAGGCGCTATTTAAATAACAACAGATTCAAGAGCGCGTCTTCAGCAAGAAGCGACAGCTCCAAGGGCGTCAATTCAGTTGATAAAAGAAAGTGGAAAAAGAATAAAAAAAGAGAGAAAAAATTAGCGCCCGAGAGGAGGTCGCTAATCATGGAAAGGACGCCCATTGTGGAGGTCGTCAAATTCCTATTTTACGAAAAATGTGGAAATAGTAAAATATGGAAATAAGAAACTGACGCCCGAGATGCAGTCGCTACTTCAAGAAAGGACGCCCTAGATTAAGGCGTCATTTAAAGAAAAGACGCCCCAATATAAGTCGCTATTCAAAGTTGAACCAGAAAAGGCAACTGCAGTTCCCAATCGAGCTATTCTTCCTTGTTTTGATTTATCTACGAAGACACAGTGGAAAGGAGGACTCTATTGTGAGTAAGGACTCTATTGGGGTAATGATCCATTGCTGGAAATAAGGATATGCATCAAGATTGGAGTCCACGGTCGAAGGAAACTGCCGAATGCCATTAAAAGGATGCCATGGTCGCAGGGTTACGGGGAGAACAATTTGGAGATCTGCCTTAGGGATTAATTTTGAAGCCTTTCCTTTCGTCTTTTGCAGTTGAGTTCTTCATCAAAGTTCATCGTTTTTAAGTCTTCTCCAACTTATTCTTCTTCCTCTTCTTCTAATTCTTGCACGTTTTTATGCTATAATTAGTTTTTCAAAGTTCTGTCTACGGATTTTACTGTTCACCCGATTTTCACACCTTCTGTTCTTCATCATTTTTCCCCCTTCTGGTCCGTATCTCTCTCTGTGTTCTTCATGAAAGTTGTGCGTTTTTGAAAGTTCTTCAACTTCTTCTTCTACCTAATCTTTCAATTCCTCACCGTTTTAAAGCAATAGTCAATTTTCTAAAGTTCAGATTTTTAGAGTTCTGCACTGTTCATCCGCGACCACCTCCTGTTCATCCTCAGTTTTCTCCATCTTCCTCTCGTTTTTAAACTCTAAAGTCTTCATCAATCTTCTTCATCTTCTCCATCTCTACAACTTTTATGTTTTCCACTTTTCCTAATTCCTTCTGATTTTAAAGTTATTCTTCCTCCAAATCACCCTCTGTTTTCAATCTGGTTTTTCACTATTTCTTCTCAAAACACACACACCATTTTGCACTGTTTTCAAATTTCCTCCATCTATTTCTTTCTTCCTCTATTTTCCTCTCATATCCCAAGGTGGATCTTCATCCATTAGTCTTCTCACGGCGTCGGCATCCTAAGCGGGGTGACATCCAAGGCTTGGCAAAGGAGGCGGCGTTGCTCTTCATCCATTGGCTCTCAAGCTCTTTTCTTTTTCATGTTCTAAGTTGTACTTTTTTTATTTACATTGTACTTGTCACCTCCTAAGGTAATAAAACTCATTTTTCGCATATTGTGGTTGTCTTAATTTTCTCTCTCTATCTCCTCTAATTTCTCTTCTTAAACCCTCTCAACTTCTTTAATTAAGTTTTCCTTGTAGTTTATTTTCTTTAGTCTTAATCACACTCAAAACTCGGTTTTCAAAAGTACAAAGTGATTTTTCCAACTTGTTCAATAAGGATTATTTCTCCTCGTGGGATCGACTCCGCTTACCACTATATTCTTAATTTTCTACCTTTTAAAGTGAGTGAGTGTGAATTATTTAAATTGTGGCACGACTTTCTTAACGACGCTAGTCGGGCGCATCAGGTCCAAAGCTTCAAAGCATCTTCACGTGGGGCTTTTCTCCACATTGGTGGCACACGGCTGACCATCTTCCATGATGGATTCAAACATGCAGCAAGGCTCCTTCGGCAGAGCTTCTCACATAGTCAAACCAACCAGCTGTCGACAAGGCCAAAAGGTCATTCAAGCAGCCTTCACACGGCCAAGCTTCGGGTGCAACAAAGTCTAAAGCCAGCCAATACTTCAAACACGACAGATGATGCGGTAGAAAATGAAGTAAAGGAGAGAGAGAAAATCAGTAAGGTGGACTGTCAACATTGGGAGAGAAGAAAAAGAAGGAAAAGAATTTGTAAAAAATTATATTTGTGTACATCACATGGAGGCCTCTCTTCTTAAGTCAAAATTTGTAACCATGGGTGTTCACATGAGAGAATAGGGTTAAGTTTGGCCCTATAAAAAGGCCTCCTATTGTGAAGTTGGAGAGAGTTCTTTTGACCTTTGGAGAGTTATGTAGGAGTGTTTTGGAGAACTTTTGTTTGTGGGTTTTTGGGTTGTTGTAGTGTTTTGTATTCATATTGTTATACTCTTAGTCATTTTTAGCCATTCACAGCCCCTTTACATACATGTGTGTTCTTTATTTTGAATTGCTTTCTTCAACAAAGTTGTTCATCTCTAAGTGTTCGTCATTTTCTTTTTCTACCACTTTTCCTAAATCTCCACCGTTTTTGAGTTATTCCCCAATTTCCAACTTGCTGTTCTGTGCAATTACTGTTTATCCGAGATGATAGTCTCTGCCATTTGTCTATTTTGAAGCCCTTCCAGTCCTCTTTTCATTTTGAGTTCTTCATAAAAGTTGTTCCTCTCTTGGAGATCTATATTTTCTTGTTCTACCACTTTTTTTAAATCCTTCTCGTTTTTAAGTTATACTCAATTTTCAAAGGTTCTATCTTTTACGAGTTTACTGTTCATCCGCGCCGATAGATGTCAGTGTTTCACATTTTTCACCTTCTTCCTCTAATTTTTTATCTCTGTACTCTTCATAAAAGTTCTTCCTAACCCTCAGATCTTCAACTTTATCTTCTGTCACGTCTTCCAATTCTCTCCGATTTTAAAGATATTTTTTCCTTAACTCACTCTATTTTCATTATAATTTTCCTTGCGTAGCTCTTCCATCCACCTCCCTTTCTTTATATCTTTCACACACCTCAAGGCAGTTGTTCTCTCTCGGTCATCTATCGACGACGTTCTACCAAAGCGGGGCGGCGATCAAAGGCTCGGCACGGCGTGGACGACGTCACTTTTCCAATTCGTCGGTTATATTTCTTTCACTTATTCTTTTAATTTCAAGTTATGTTTTTGATTTATATAGTTGTAATTTAAATAAAAATTCATTTCATAAACTCTCAAAATTCATAACTTTCAAATATAAGAATTTTTCAACTCATGCTATTTGAAAATATTTCTTCTCCGTGAGATCGACCCATATTCACCACTTTGCTAAATTTCAATATTTTTCAGTGAGTGAACTTGGTAAATTTTTAAATTGTGGCACGATATTTTTAAACGACGGGTGTCGAATGCATCATTGATCAATGTTGGAGAACCAGCCCTATTGCTTCTTCTGCTATTACCACTCTTTGCCTTAAGCTCAAATCTTTAAGATACATGCTCCGAAATTGGAATAAGCAAGTTTTTGGTGATATTCATAAGAACCTAATGGCAGCGGAGGATGCTGTGCTTCAGATTGAGCATTTATATGACAATCTCCCTAATCAAGCAAATCTGACTGCTCTGGAGGCTGCTAAGAATGTTCTTGCGGATCGCCTACTTCAACAAGAAACCTTTTGGAGACAAAAATCTAGAGTTCGTTGGTTTGAGGAAGGTGACATAAATATCAATTTTTTTCACATGATAGCAGTGGCTAACCGGAGGCGCAATCTCAGTTCTCATCTCTGAAATGCATCTGGTGTTCTTACTTCAGATAAATAGGAAATGAAAGATATTGCTGTGGCTCATTTTCAAAAAGCTTTTACCTCTCAACAGCATTATATTGATATTGATACTATTCGCTGTATTCCCTATATGGTCTCAGATGAAGAGAATACTTCTTTATGTGTTGTCCCTAATGACAATGAAGTGAAAGAAGCAGTCTTCTCCATGTCCCCAGACAGTGCCCCAAGACCTGATGGGTTTACGGGGAGTTTCTTCCACAAAGCTTGGCCAATTATAGCAGAAGTAGTGATCAATGCCATCCAGGAATTTTTTAGTAATCGAAGGCCTCTTCCAAGATATTTTACTGTTACAATCATTGCTCTTATTCCTAAAATCAATAATGCTACTGATATTTCAGATTATAGGCCCATTAGTCTCTGTAATTTTTCTTACAAGATTATATCAAAAATTATGAGCAATAGGTTGAGCAGAATCCTACCTTCCCTCATTTCTAAAGAGCAGTCAACCTTTATCAAAGGGAGATGCATTGTTGACAATATTGCACTAGCTCAGGAAATGGTACAGGAATTGGGGAGGAAAACCAGAGGCAGCAATGTAATTTTCAAGCTGGATATGGCAAAGGCTTATGACCGACTTGAATGGGATTTCCTTTTTACAGTTTTGAAGCGCTTTGGGTTCAATACTCAATTCATTAATCTCATTGAATTAATGGTGAGTATGTAGCAACCCTGATAAATTTAAAAGGAATAAATAATCAAATAGATTGAAAGATTTAGTAAATAAACGAAAGAGCTTGGAATAAAAATAATTAAATCCTGATGAAAATAACGCCTTAGATATAGGCGCTACTTTACAATAAAACGCCCTTACCTAAGGCGTGTTTTGAAGAAAGGACGCCCACACTTCAAGGCGTCAAATTTCAAACGACCAAAATAAATAAAAAGGGCAAGTTAGCGTAACGTCCCTTGCATGGACGCGTTTCAACAAGAAACGACGCTTGACAAGGCGTCAATTTAAATTCGACGCCCTGACCTAGGTCGCTAATTCAGTTCGAGTTTCGTTCGACCCCAGAGTCTATCCAGGGTAAGTTGATAACTATGAGAAAGAGTTCGAATGTAGTAATAACTCTATCATGGAAGTATTACTTCCAATCGAACACTAACCTTATTAGGATTTCCAATATCTTATAAATAACCTTCTACTTGAACCGAGAACGCTATTTGGCGTTCGGAGTTTTCAAAGGTATGCGAAGAACAACAGGTTCTTCTTCTTCCTTCTTCCTTATATTGTGTTCGATCAACGCATGAAGAACTAATGATTCTTCATACTCTTCTCTGATTACAGGTTGAAAGCTGCTGTCTTCCGAAGAACAAGTAAGTTCTTTCCCCTTGCTTTCGGTTACGTATAAGAAGATTTTAATATCTTCTTCTTCGTTCTTCTGTCTCTACAGGTTGTCTGTAGAAGTGAACCCGGTTGATTGAAGTATTGAGGATTCTTCATCTACATCCTCTTATTTACCCTTGCTGCTGCTATTAGGATCGAAAGCTTCAAAAAGACTCTGTTTATAAAACAGAGTATCGTTCAGAACCTACATCTGTTCATCCGTCAGTTTATCATCATCAAGGTAGGTTTTCTCAAGCACTGTAGCCCAAATCACCATAATAACTATATTAAACCATATATATTAGTTCATGCATATAGTTTTCACGAGTTTTAAAAGTTCTATTGTTGGAAAGAAACGCCCTTTCCAAGGGCGCTAATTTTATACGCGACACAGACTAGGGCGCTATTTAAATAAACGACCCTGACAAGGTCGTCAATTCAAAAGATTTGACGCCCTGTACACAGACGTCAATTTAATTACCTGATAATTACCCATGTTAATTAGTCCAATATTCACTTAAACATGATTCTAAATCAGTGCATCCTGACATTATCATGTCATGACCATATCTCGTTTTTTGGAAATTTCAATACTTGAAAAATTATAAATTCTTGAAATACACGACCCTGTATAGGTCGTCTCTCACTTGACTAACGCCCCTGTTCAGGGCGTGAATTTAAAAGTAACGCCCCTGTCTAGGGCGTGTTTCTGATAAATTACTGAAAATATATATTCTGCAAAAATAAAGGTAAAGAATGAACGACCATTGCATACGTCGTCAAATTTTAATTAAACGCCCCTTACAAGGGCGCGTTTTCAGTAAAATACGGAAATATTGAAAATTTACAAAAATGTAAAATAGATAAACGCCCTTACTAAAGGCGTTATTTACTTGAGTAGTGACTTTACTTAAGTCGTTATTTTCCTGTAAAAATGTTTTTACCCTGTTTCTGATAACCGATGATTTCAATATATCTATATATATGTATATCGGCACTATATCTCCACTCCGTGAGTATAGTCCCACGTTTCATGATGTTTTATCGATCACCCTCAATTATCATTGACATACAAGCTCTCTATTGGACATTCCGTTCCTTTGGACTAGCGAGTTAGTCATAGAGACCTCCGTAAGACTCCTCGTACCTTGGAATCCCTCAAGGTCGACTGAGCTGGTTGTACCCTGAAAACCCATTACACTATTGAATGCCATGTCACTCTAAAGAAAACATGGTATACCGGCCCTTATGATATGCAAAGAGTATATCATGAGAATTCTTAATGGGATGATGATATCATGCCATTTGTTGATGTTCTTGTGGACCTCAATTCTATAATAAGAATGAGGGTATCTTGCCTTTGATGTACTGTTCATGTGGACCTCAATTCTATATAAAGAATGTCCATACTTGTTTGTCATGGTACCCGAGTTAAGGGAACCTAATTCCACCTAGTTTCATCGTTCATCGTGATTGTACCGTTGTTATCGCCTATCTATGTCCAATGTCGTATTTTTGGACTCCATTCTCTCAAAGTTATCCTACGTGTCTACAAGCTTAAATTGTTGAAATTCCCTATTGGCTATATATATATATATACAAGAGTGGATGTCAAATATACATGATAAATGTCTGCGCATATAGGGCCCGATCTGGTCCTGGGAGGAGCACCCGAAAGTACTTGTGCCCATGGGAGTTGAATGATAAGGTATCTGGCATTATACCGAGTGCATGACTAGTTTGATTGGACATTCCACACAAATCTTGTACTTGACTCGTACTTGACTTGACATGAATTGCATGACCCGAGAAAGGGTAATTACTTGCTTGCTTGATACATGATAGCCAAAGTTCTTGACATGACTTGCTAAGAAGTACTTGCTTGAATATCTTGTTATCTTTTCTTGAAAGCTCATGACTAGTTCATCTTGCCGTCTTATTGATAAATTCTCTCTCTATCTTGTCGTTTTATGCGAGCATGCATAGTTATAGTACATTCATGAAAAATGTAATTATTTAAACCCCTTGCTAGCGCTTGAGATATAAGTTTCTACTGAGCGTTCGCTCACTCCGTGTGTTCCCTACTTTTCAGGTAAGTCCGACGAAGAAGGTCAATCTGATGGGGAAAGTCAAGAGTGAAAGAGCTAGAGCTTTTCCAAGTGTCATCTAGTCTTTTTCCTATTTTCTTGAGTCAACTATGTACTTTTTCTTTTTAATTGAATAGAGTATTGGATTTGTAATAGTCTATCCATTATGAAATAAAGGATTGGGTTATCTTTCTATTTTGCGTATCTCTGTTTTGGTGTCGAATACACTACTACTCTGATTGACATGATTGACATAAACTCGTCGCGCATATCCGAGTATCTTCCGCGCTCGGGGCGTGACAGAGTAACTGCTGGTTCTCTATTTCTGTAAACGGTGAATCTGCTAGCTTCTTCAAATCAACTAGGGGTATTTGACAAGGTGATCCGATTGCCCCATATCTCTTTATTCTTGCCCAAGACACTTTGAGCAGATCCCTGCATGACGCTTATATGAGAGGAGCGGTTGGATGGTTTTATGGCCCTCGGAGATGCCCTGCTATTTCTCATCTCCTTTTTGCAGATGACACCCTTGTGTTTGCAAAGGCAACTATTGACTTTGTCCGCAATCTTATTAAAATTCTAAAAGCTTATGAACAAGCCTCTGGTCAGCTCATTAATGTTGGAAAGAGTGGTTATTTTATACATCCTAAACATAATCATTCTCTTCCTAATAGAATTGAGAATATCACAGGTTTTATAAGACAAGCCTTCCCCCATAAATATCTGGGGTTTCCTCTGGTTTTGGGCAGAACCAAAAAAGTTCACTTTGCGGGTATCATTTCCTCTATTCAAAAGCGGATTGAAGGATGGCAAGCTAAACTACTATCTCAAGGTGCGTGTGTCATTTTAATCAAGCATGTTCTCACCTCCATTCCAATATATATTTTGGCCTCCACCCCCCTACATGCTGGTATTCATCAACTCTTAGATCGCTCTTTTGCGAATTTTTTCTTAGGATCCTCTCAACATGGAAACAGGAAACATTGGAAATCTTGGAAAGACATGCAAACCAATTTCTCAAGGAGGGCTTGGGATTATGTCCTTAAGGCATATGGATCTTGCTCTACGGGTCAAAATGCTTTGGCATACCTTACACTCTGATTCTTTATGGGTTGAGTTTTTTAGAGCCAAGTATATTTGGGGCTGTCACATTAGTGAAGTCAACTTCAAAGCAATGAAGGGTTTTGCCAGGTGCAGTTGGCTTCGAGCTAAGAACTTTATTGTTCAAAACCAAAGAATTATCATTGGTGATGGTTGCTCCACCAATTTTTGGAAGGACACTTGGCTCGGCAGTAGAAGCTTGGCATCACTAGTTCTTGTTGATTTCATTCCCAATACTAAAGCCACAGTCAAAGAGATTATCACTCACCCAACCCAGGAGGACACACATCTTATTGATAGCTTTCTCCCTATTGACATTAGAAGAGCCCTTCTGCATATCAAGTTAATTCCAACCCCGGACAAAGCTGTCTGGAGCCTCTCCTCAAATGGTAACTGCATAGTTTCCTCAACCTACAAGAATATGATCAGCCTCCACCTGATGGAAACTCACTCTTTCTGGAACCGCACATGGTCTAAATAGATCCCTACTAGAATATCGATTTTTCTGTGGAAGGTAATCTACAATTGTCTACCAACCGACTTGAATATAAAGTCCTCTGGCATTTCCTTTTGTTCCAAATGCAGCTACTGTAAGGACCACCACGAGGAACATGTTAACCACTTATTCGCAAACAGTGAATGGGCTACCTCTATTTGGTCTTTCTTCAATTCCAAAGACCTTCTGATTTGGGATAACATAGCGAGAGGTATCATTATAAATGCCATTCAAACTGCGAAAGGAAGCTCTCTGTTTGGCTTATTTACTACTGTTGTAATTGCTTATGGTACATGGGAGATTTGGGCCGCTAGAAATGCAGTCATTCATGACAACAGGAGAATACATCCGCATAGCTTGATCTACAAAATCATATTGCAGGTTAAACAAACAATTGCTTGTGCTGGCCTTCAAGAAGATAACTACAACAGGAGAAAGATCTTAGGAGACTTTGACATTAAGATACCTGCTAGCAAGGGTCCGTGTGTTATGCTGATCAAATGGTGGTGTCCTCCTTGGCCTCATCTATAGCTGAACAATGATGGAGCCTCCAAGCAAACAGGTGACTCGGGTGGTGGTGGCATTATTCGAGATTACCAAGGTACCCTAATTTTACTTTCTCACATTACTATGCGCAAGGAAATAGCATTATGGCTGAAGCCAAGGCTCTTATGGATGGTCTGAAATATTTGAAAACGGTTACATCCCAACCGGTTTACATTGAGTGTGATTCTCAAATCCTTGTGCAAGTGATCAGCAGGAAGGTTCCCTGTCCTTGGGTGATTATCACATATGTCAGAGAAATTTGGAGCATGCTTTCTACAAGTGATTCTATTATTCATATTTTCCGTGAGGCTAATAAGGTGGCTGATTCTTTGGCTAATCTTGCCTTCACCATGAAATGCTATTCTTTTTTTCTTTCTCAGCAGCAACTTCTAAAGCATATAAAAGGTGTTGCTCGCATGGATAAGCTAGGTATGTCTAGTCTTCGATTGGTGCAATCCTCATTGTATTCTTCCATATTAATAATATTTACCTCCTAGTAGTGTGATGGTGGAGTGGCTCTCCCTTTACCCCTAGTAGAGGATGCACTCTCTTATCGCGTCTAGGTAGAGTTTTTCAAGAAAAAAAAATTACATAGTTAGAACTCAACTTTCATTGTATTTTGCTTGAAAACGAGTTTGAAGTGAAAAAAAGAAATAAAATTTTGTGCAAGTGATATTCTCGAGGAAAATTATCAACCAAACAATAAGTAAAGCGAAAATCTAATTTGATATATGTGAATATATGTAAACTTTGTACCGCAAATTACGATGAAAATAAAAAAAATAGGGAAGACATCATAGAATGTGCTCCAATCACTTTTCATATGCACGTAGATACGATATTGACATCTAGTCATTTTCCTTGTGATTTTATCAAACAATCCAACTTAACTTAAAAACCAAATATGATTTGAACCGTATTGACTCCTGGGTAGCCCAATGCTTCACAATATCACGGGAAATCATGAGATCCCGAATCATGAGGTCACGAGGTCGAACCTTGTCTCTCCCATTGTTTGGGGGAAGTGTAAACTCTCGAGTTTTTGGGTCACCGGTGAGGGTAGTCTGAGTAGTTGCTCTTCTCTATTCCATGTCCTCTCCCCGATGGGGATAGTACGATTGGTTACTTTGCTATGTCACGCATTTGCGAGGGGTGAATGTGTAACGTCCGATGAGCGAGCGCGATTTGATTTGGATTGTTTCGAAGAGAACTTTTTTTGAAATAAAATTAAATTGAATTAAAATTTCAAACCGAATTAAATCAAATCAAACTACTTTGAAATTAAGTCAAACTAAATCGATTTGGTTCAGTTTAAATTATATTCATCTTTCTTTTTAAAAATTTGATTAGATTCAAACAAGAGTAGAGAAAGATGAAGTATAAAATTTTTTACCAAATAAAATGAATATTAAAAATATAGCATAAAAAGTTATAACTTGTAAGGATAAGTTCCATAATATTTTCACATAAAAAATTAAAAACTTCAGTTATAGTAAAATGAAAGGTGATTTAAAATCTATTTCATAGAGTCGAAAATATCATCAGGATGATGGGACTTAAACTTTTTAAATTAGAGTTTATAGTTACGTATACACTTATATTAATTTGATAAAGATATCTTTAAATTCAGGTTATTCGATTCGATTCGATTTTCTAAATTTCAAAATCAAATCAAATCAAAATTTTTAATACAATTTATTTTAACTTAAATCAATTTTTTTTAAATTTCAACTCAAATTAAATCGAAATAAATCTACCCATTTGATTTAATTTTTAAAATAATAATCACTCCTAGACGCCTCCCAATATTTCTGGGAAGATATTTTCTAAAGATACTGGGACATGTTTTATGGAGCACCCGTACGTTCCGGGCTTCTATCCCCTCCCCAAATCCTCGTTAACCAGAAAAAAAAATAATTTAATAACTTGACACGCGTCTCTCGGTTGGTATTTTCCATAGACGTTAGGGCATGGTTTATGGAGTAATCTGTACATCGCTGTCTCCGGGTCCCCTCCCCATATCCCCATCGTAAAAAAAACAAATATGAGTAAATTGCTCGAGACTTGACGTCACCCTATCGAGTGAATGCCGGAGTCGCCAATGACAGCCCGAGATCTAAGTTAGACGTCAATTTTATAAGGTGATGTCTGCTCTCGGCGCCTTTTTTGCTTATCTAAATCTAGAATTTTTAAATTTTAAACCGGGTAAATTTTATGTGTATGAATTAACCCTCTATTCTAGATATTTATTTATAAGTTATCATGATTATATATAGTTATTTGTTAAACATCCCTTTTAGAGATTTTTCGGTAAGTATGTGAGGGGTTTTCTTCTTCTTAATAACGAGAGATGTTTCTCAAAATAAACTTGAGATCTTAAGAGGTTATAAAGGAAATCTGAATTGGAGAGGTTAATCCGTAAATATGAAAGGCTTTGGGAGCTAATGAAGTTAACAACTAAAAATCCCCTCGATCAAAGCATCCGAATTATAATCATAATTGAACCTTATCTCATCGTAGCCCCTTGTGCCATCAGTGAACACTTGCCAAATGGAAAAGAGGGAATAATTGAGCCCTTTTTCTCTTGTGAGTCGTACTTAGTAGCACAAAACCATGCTCCACTAAACCACATGCCCCCCCTGCAACCTGTACAATTTATATGAAAAAACTTGATAAGTAACGTCGCATGGTTTGCATGTTTATTAGCATCACAAAAAAGGAAGAGAATAAACATCACCACCAGCTGTTAAGTTCCGATCATCAGAATCAACACTAAAAATTTTGGGGAAAAAATACAAAATTAGAACGTTGATTATTATGGGGTGTTTAGGAACAGTTTTTTTTAATTTATTTCTATCTAAAAAATTGTGTCAACATAATTTTTAACTTAAAATTTAAAATTGATAAAAACTGACACTTACTATTTGACAGCAGTATTATAAATTTTAAAATTTGTGTAGATGTGTTTGACAGACAACTCTCCATGTGGTCGGAGCCGTCGATCTCCTTCACCTCCTCTGGTGGGCTGCGCTCCACTATCCACCGCTGGAAGTCCTCCGTCATCGCCCCCGTCCTCCTTGCACACGACGAAGACCCGGCGGACGGAAGTGCAGGGGGGGGGAGGGGGCCACAGGGGGAGGGGAGGGGGCTGTGCAGGGGGAGGGGGGTCTTCCCCTCCGGGGTGCCGGCACCTCCGGCAGTTGCAGAGAGAGAGAGAGAGGGGGGGAGGAGAGAGAGAGGACGGAGTGGGAGAGAGAGAGAGCAGAAGAGGGGGGAGGGCGCCGCAGGGGGAGGGGGGAGCCGCCTGGGGAGGGGAGGGCGCCGCAGGGGGGGCGCCGGAGGGCTGGGGAGGGGGCTGCGCAGGGGGAGGGGGGAGCCGCCGAGGGAGGGGAGGGTGCCGCAGGGGGAGGGGGGAGCCACCGGAGGGCTGGGGAGGGGGTTGCACAGGGGGAGGGGGGTCTTCACCTCTGGGGCACCGGCACTCGGCAGTTGCAGAGAGAGAGAGAGAGGACGGAGTGGGAGAGAGAGAGAGAGCAGAAGAGGGGGGGGGGGCGTAGGGGGAGGGGGCCGCTGGAGGGGGGAGAGGGGGGTCTTCCCCTCCCGGGCCGGCACCCTCGACAGTTACACAGAGAGAGAGAGAGGGGGGAGAGAGAGAGGACGGAGTGGGAGAGAGAGAGAGCAGAAGAGAGGGGAGGGTCTCACGAGAAGACGATTTCAAAAAAAAAATAGCTTAAAAGAATTATTTTATTTTAGAAAGAGATTTGAATAGAATTGATTTCCCTTTTAAAAATTAGAGAATACTTATCTAATACAGTTAAACGAGTTTTCTATCTCTTTTTTAATTTAAGAGAGAAAGAAGAAAAGAAAACGTAACCAACCACCCTATAAATGCAACGCCCTCTCTCTCCCCCAAGGATTTTGCACTGCAGCCGCGGGTCGGAGGATTACGACGTGATCCCGTGGGAAGATGGGAAGGGGCGCGAGTTAAATGCACCGGAAATGACGTCCAAATTCACACAAACGCAGATTTCTCGCGTATTTAAAACACCCCACCTTCTTTTATTTCCACGGCCTTTAAACCAGAGCCAGAAGAAGACGACCCGCACCACCGGTCCACCACCACACCAACAGCTGCGAGAAAGAGAGAGAGAGATGACGATGGCGGTGCCACAATAGCAAGGGTGGCACGGCGCTGCTGCCGGTTTTGGGAAGCTCGCGGGGAGGGGGGCGGGGGAGCGGGGCGAATCCCCCCGTCAATTCTGCCGGCCGCATTGGGCGGGTTATTGATTCCGAAGCTTCGGGCGATCTTTCCCCTTTCACTTCTCCATTTGTATCTGCTGCTTCGGAGCTGTCTATGACCGCCTCTGTGAGCCATTGGCCGCGGAGGGGTGTAGCAGAAGCGGCGCTCTCGCCGGCTGCACTTGGTTTTGTTGGCAGCCGTGGTCGGAGGTGAAGAAGAAGAAGAAGAAGAAGAAGAAGAAGAAGAAAATATGGAGTCTTCGGGGGAGGAGTCCCGGGAGGATCTGATGCAGCGGCTCCGGTCGTCGCTGGCGTCGTCGTCTTCTTCTCTGCCCAAACAGTACCAGCATCTTTCGCCGCAACCGCCGCCACAGCAGCAGAGTCCATTTGCCAACAGCTTTGGTCTGCTCTATGGACAACCTTCTTCTGGGGCGCCCCTCCGTTGCGTCTCCTCTGGCAACTTTGGTGTCTTCGAGAGCAACAGCAACAGCAGCAGCAATGTTCCCTCCACGACCGCCGCCGCCGCCGCCAGCAACAACAACAAGCGGCCAGCAGGTATTCCTCCGTCTCATCCCCACATCCCACCTACCTCGCCTTACCCCCAGATCCCAACCCCGGGGAGATCCCCGGTGCCGCAGTCCAGCCCCCGGCCTTTCGGCCATGGCCATGCCAGATCTCTCTCTCAACCTGCTGCATTCTTCTCCTTGGACGCCTTGCCTCCGCTCAGTCCGTCGTCGTACCGGGAGTCACCATCTGGGTCGGCCTTCTCCGACCCAGTGTCCACGGATGTGTCCATGGAAGACCGTGACAACAGCTCCCAAGCCACCGCGACCACGCCGCCTCCGGGACCTTTCTCAAGGTCGAGGTCTGGTCGGATGGCGGGCGGCTTCCCTCCTCTGAAGGCCCACCGCCGTTCGCTTAGCGAGATCCCTCTTGGTTTTTCCCAGTCGTCGCACCGTATGGCCGTTCCACCTTTGGCACAGAAGTCGCCCCAGGGGGTCTTGGAGCCCTCTGTGTCGGCCAGGGATGATCTGGGCTCCGCTGGGATGAACGTGCAGGGACAGTTCCTAAGGAAGGAGTGGGACTGGGATCGGGGTTTGGATAAGAGTGCAGAGGGCATGGGAGGGAGGAAGTCTGAAGCAGATGTTGGGGATGATCTGCTCGAAGAGTACATGAATTTGGATGGACAGGATGCCTTGAACTCCACAGGAACTGAAGAGAAACATGAGGATAGCAGGGCCAGTGGCACAAAAACGAATGGGGCAGATTGTAGTGAGAATGAAGCGGAGAGTAGTATCAGTGAGAGTGTCAATAGCTTGCAACAACTGAAGTTTAATGCAAGCCCCTCCTTGGAAAAAAAGGAAGGAACCAAGCGATGTGCAGTCGGCGATCCTGGCCTGAATGTCAACCGTTCGCGGCACTTCAGAAGTCTTTCGATCGATAGCTTCATGGGCAACATGAATTTTGAAGATGAGTCCCCCAAACTGCCTCCGTCGCCAGCGGTCAAGGTGGGGCAGCGTTCACATGACCAGTCATTGGATGGTACGTCCAGTTCATTCAGCTTGGAACTTGGAAATACAGAGGTTAATAAAATAATGGCTGATGAAAAGCTTGCTGATATTGCTCTGACAGACCCGAAACGTGCCAAGAGGTACCTAGTACTGCTTGTTCCACCTTGTTTGGGAGATGACTGCCCACAAAACGTATTCACCTTGGTAGGAACTAATCTTTCTGGTTCTAGGATCTTGGCCAACCGGCAATCAGCTGCTCGTTCCAAGGAACGCAAACTGCGGTACATATCAGAGTTGGAGCACAAGGTGCAGACCCTGCAGACAGAAGCTACAACACTGTCTGCACAGCTCACAAAATTACAGGTAGTCCACGGGGAAACTTGAATTTGCTAATTCTGTTGCTACCTTAGGTTTGGGTACACCCAATGCTGTGCTCTTGATACTCAAAATGTGATCATGTTCTATTACAGAGAGACTCTGCTGGTCTAACCAGTCAAAATAATGAGCTCAAGTTTCGTCTTCAAGCTGTGGCACAGCAAGCACAGCTTAGAGATGGTAAATTATTCCATAAATACAAACACTTGCATGCTTGCAGTCTAGAACTGTGATGTTGTATTCAGGGTATACCACTTCTCTGTCTTAATATTATGCAAATAATCATCCATATCTTATGTCGACTCTTTTGTCTTTCACATCTTTCACACCCCTCTGATTTTATTTACTATTTTAATTTCTGTTCATGATCAGCAGTGTGGATTTGTAGCCGTTGCACCTGTTACTTTCTCGATTTAATCGAGACAACTTCCTCGAGCCAGTCGAGGATAATTATGCTATATTTTGACGGCGGTTGAAATACGGCGCAAGGCCAGTACCGCCGCTCTATGGAGTTATCTCCCTGTTCTGGGACTCCCGGTCAAAGACCACATCAATCATAATTCTCTCAAAGTGATTGAGGTGATTGGAGGTCAATTAAACCCACAACGACCCATGAACGACATGGAGCCAAGTGTCGTTGTAATCCCGGACAGATCTCCAAATTCTGGGAATTCCCGCAAGAGGTCTGAGACTAAGTAAAACTACATCGCAGCAAGAGGATGCACATGTGGAAGATGTTCACTCACCAACAGAAAGTCCAGCACGTGCGTACGAGACGATCCCGACGGAAGCAAACTTCTCCCCTCAGTCAACGGCACCGAGAAGACCAAAGAACAAACAAAGGAGAAGCCTTTTCTCCCTTCCACGTGTCCCGGCTGCGAGCAAATTGCGAAAAGAAGGCCAACCAGGGTTTTAAAAAGGTGTGCGCCGTCGTTTGTAACCCGCCCTGACAGGGTGGGGACTCGGGACAGGGTGCCTGGGGTCAAGAAGGACCCGCGCGGTGTTAGGATATGTGGGTGCGAGACACGGATTCAGAAGGGGGGGGATGAATGAATCTTTCAACAAAATACACCCAATTAAAAAATAATTGCGGAATCAAACTTTTAATAATGCTCAGTAATGAAGTGAGACAGCACAACTCCTCTCTTCTCACAACAGTGAGCTGAGACACTCAGGCTCGCATATGTACTTCTACTAAGCAAAGGAACATACACTCCACAGATTTATATAAAACTCTCAACGTAACACAAGGGCGAACGCAATTAATCAAGCACACATAACCTGTGAAGTGGAG
This sequence comes from Amorphophallus konjac, assembly GCA_022559845.1. Lineage (NCBI taxonomy): Eukaryota > Viridiplantae > Streptophyta > Magnoliopsida > Alismatales > Araceae > Amorphophallus > Amorphophallus konjac. Next base: position 137,391,413 of record CM040128.1, on the reverse strand, counting down.
AAAGATGATATGGAGGAGCGTAAAGAGCAAACCACGATGGACAGGATATTTTTTAGGTGGTTCGGCCAGACCCACAGTCTGCCTACGTCCACCCCACTCTAAACCAGAGTGAGGTTTTCCTTGCAATAGCAAGAACCGCAGACTCAGTCTGCAAACGGACGCTGCCTAACAGCTTGATCTAGAGGAGCACACTTCTCTCTTCCTCCACCCAGGAGGGCAACCACTAGCGACACTCAGTCACTAGCAACCGGAGACACCAAGTCCCCCTTCCTCTGAAACACAGAGGGAAAGCACAAGTGACACCAAGTCACTTGCAATCGGAGACACTAAGTCTCCCTTCTCTTGAGTCCACAGGTGGTGTTGTACGCCTGGTTTTGATGATGACGATAAGCTAAGTGATATAAACACTTAAGTTTTAATGAATGTTCAACAGGAACAAAAGGATGCAGGGTGCTCGATGCGTCAACGCCACTATGAAGCAGCGTCGACGCAGCGGCTTAAGAGACGCCAATATACAAGGCAAGACAGGCTTGAAATACATGTTCGTGCGTCAACGCCACCAACTGGCAGCGTGGACGCAGCAGTTCAAATATCTCCGTGCAACCTCTGGAGTACCTTGGAAGCGTCGACGCTGCAGCTCGTTGGGTCGACGCAGCAACTTGATGGATTGACAAGGTGACTAGAGGGTGGACGCAGCTGCACAATGCGTCAACGCACTCCTTGACGCAAGAAGGCTGAAGTCACTCAAATTTCAGCTGCTGGATCATCAATGCGTCAACGCCACGGGTTGGAAGCGTCGACGCAGCAGTTAAAAGACTAAGCTGGTTACTCGCTGGAATGTATCAATGCGTCAACGCAGCAGGCTGATAGAGTCAACGCAGCAGACTTAAATCTTGCTGGTAGAATGCCTTTGAAGGCTGCGTCAACCTTTTGAAGCAAGTGAGTTGACGCCACCAGACTGTAGTTGCTGATCGTGCTAATGAAGGGCACGTGATTCGAGGTACCAGGATACTGACACGTGGACTGAGGTCTCTTGGCGGGAATCGTGGAGAGCGCATGTCGCCCTAATCGCTGCTGATATAAAAGGAAGACTCCTCTGTCTGAATGAAACTGATCGTGATCGACAGAAGCAGAGGAAGAGTGAGAGCTTCCACGATCGAGAAGAAGAAAGGAAAAGAAAAGAGAGAGAAGAGAAGGAGCATAAGAGAGAGAAGAGAGAAAGAAAGAGATAGAGAGCTCGAGTAGAGTGAGAAGAGAAGCAAAGCCTTTTGAATATTTGTTCCTGCTGTTCCGTGGATCATATCCATCTCAGTTAGCTCTAGTTGAGAGCCACTGTCGTGCTACCATAGCTACAGTTTTCTGATTACTGTATTTTTCCTTTTCTTAGTTTCGTTTACATTTCTTTGTGGTTCTTCCGATTGCCCTGTTGGGGATCGGGTTCCTCCTGTGGATTCAGGAGAAGGGAGATCGTGGGATCTCCGATTTGCTCGCAGCAGGGTGCCGCGAGTGGGTTCCCTCCGGCTGAGGAGGAAGAGAGGCTAGACCTCTGATCTGCCAGCAGTTGGGAGCTGCTAGGTGTTCCCCTCCGGGCTTGGAGGAAGGGAGGTTGATTCCTCCGGTTGCAAGTAGCTGGGTGCTGCTTGTGGGTTCCCTCCGGTTGGGAGGAAGAGGGGAGGCTGTTCCCCTGGTCAAGCTGTTTGACAGCAATTGTTGCAGACTGAGTCTGCTGTGCTAGTGTTACTAGTGGAAGCCTCACTCCGGTTGGGAGTGAGGGGTGGATGTAGGTCTGGAGGACCGAACCACCTAAAAATTATATGTGCTGTGGTTTGCCTTGCTTTAGCTCCATGTCTTCTACCTCCCATTCACAGGTTGTGCATGTTTGGCCCGCTGCTTTATCTAGAGATTTATTTTTTGAGCATTATATTCTGTTAAATGTGTTTGGGTGGTTTTACTCTGCATTCGCTCTGGTTGATCAGGTGACTGCAGTATTGCAGGCCAACTGTTTGTTCATTTGACTGCCTTATCATTTCATCTTGGAAAGCTCATTAGTTTTAATTCCGCTTATCTGAGCCTTAGTTTTTTAAAATTGGGCCATATTCTCTAGAGGGATACATTCACCCCCCTCTGTATCCAGGTCTAGCACTCTAACAATTGGTATCAGAGCGGTGTCTGCTTAGAAGGTCCAGCGACCTGCAGATCTGATCTTGCTGTCTTAGGTGCTAATTTGTTTTAGTGAATCATTATTCCTGTTGCATTGAATCTACTTCCTAATTGTTTCAATGGCTCCTCCACCCGTCTTTAGTGGTTCTGATTTTAATCAGTGGCACGCCACTCTCCATGTTTATGTTAATGCTGTTAATCCTGATCTGTGGAAATTAATTTCACAAGGTCCTCACACCTTACCTACAAAAGTGTCCAAATGGACCAACAGACACAGATCAAAGGACGGAGAAAATCAGGAAGCCTTTAATCTGATGAAAGCAGCTACTGACAGAGCTCTATGGTCTTGTTTTCATGATTGCAGGTCCGCTAAAGACATCTTGGATATGCTGAAGAAAATTCACAGGGCAAATGAGGACAGCTGCATGATGGCAGACAGACAAAATCAAGGCAGCAGTCAAGATGAAGATGATGATAATGAGGTAAATCCCTTTCAAAACTATACTTCAGATGATTGGGAAAATACTTATGCTGACTTGTTGGGGCTATATGAAAAATTAAAAAGGGAACATAAGAAACTGAAAAAGGGTATTAGGTTAAACAGTGTAAATTCCTCTTCATGTCAAAATTGCTTAAAATTGAAACAAACAAATGATGATTCTATATCTGAAATTCGTGAGCTTGAGAGTCAAGTTAAATTGCTAAAGAAAAAGAATCAAGATTCTGTTAACTCAGAACTAAGCAAGCTGAAATCTGAAAATGATTCTCTAAAACAATCTGCTAAAGGAAATGATAAAGAAATTGAGAAACTCAAACAAGAGAATGATTTGCTGATTGAAAAAATGAATGCCATAAAGTCTGTAAACATAGAATTACAGAAAGAGTGTGAAACACAACAAAGAGAAATGAAACAAACTGAAAATGGAAGAAAGTATGAAGTCAATTCAGAAGACCAGCTTCTAATAAATGAATTGGTTCAAAATGATAAGCTCAAGGAAGAAATTGAAAAATTGAAGCTGTTAAACAGTGCAATGTCTGAGAGACTTCTAACCTTAGAAAAAGGAAAAACGGTCTGTATTGAAACTCCTGAAAAATTGAGCAATCTGGAACAAGAAATTGAAAAATATAAAACTGCTAACAAGGTGTTAACTGAATGTGTGAATTGCAGTGAGCAAGAAATCGCCAGCTATGAGTTACAAATCACCTCCTTGGAAAATGAAATTCATGACTTAAAAAATTCCTTGTCCAAATTTGTTCATGGTCAAGAAAATCTAGATAAACTGCTAGGTGTTAAAGTCAATTTTCAAAAAGAAGGGTTGGGCTATAACCCAACAAAGAAAAAGAGTTTTGAAAATAAGATTCAAACTTCAGCTGTTCCAAATGTTGCCTCTGCTAGTTCAGCTAATCCTTCAGTGTTTCAATTTGCTGCTCAAAGAATTCTGAAGTCAACTGAAAAATAAAAAGGAAAGAACAAAATGGCTTCTGCTACTTACATGCATCTTGTTTTTAAATCTCATGCTAACAGGAAAACTCATGTCAGAAATCATGAAGTTAAGAAAAAGAAAATGTCATGTTATTACTGCCATAGAATTGGACATTTGATGCATGAATGTAGACTAAGAGAACTGGATGATTTGAATGCAGAAATGATGAATGCTAGGAAATATCTTGCTGTTCATTCAAAGAAAACTGAATGCTCTCATTGTGGTAGATTAGGCCACACCTTTGCTCAATGTTGGGTTGCAAATGGTAAGAGAAAATCATTCTCACATCAAGCTAAATCTTATGCTAACCAACATGTTCTTAATATAAACAAAGCTGCTTCTCTGAACCAGCATGTCAAATGTGTTAACTGTAACAAGTTTGGGCACAAGGCCATTGAATGCTGGCATGCACAGAGTAGAAAATCCAGTTCCAAAACTGTACCTGGCAAACAGCGTTTTTATCCTGTCAACAGAAACTTTCATGCATATGCACATAGAATTCATGCAAATAATAATGTGCACAAATCAAAATTGAAATCTGGTACATCTGGGTGTCATCTTAGTAAGCAGAACTCTCTCTCTGCCAATAAATTTCATAACAACAATAATTTACATAAGAAGAATTTGAAATCTGCTAACTCATGTCATTACTGTGGACAAATTGGGCACTCAATGCATAACTGTTCTATCATGAACTCTGATGACTATTTGGCACAGAAAAGGATGCAGGTAGTCCCAAAAGGGGCCAATTACTATACAAGACCCAAAACCACTTGGGCTCTTGCTAGTGGAAAATAGGAAGGTGTCTAGCTGGTGTGCTTTGGATGGAATAAAAGGGGTTAATAAACCAAGGCACTCAAGAAGAAAAACCCCATATTAAATCTCTCAGGTAAATTCTCTGCATTTCCTATTCTCAAATTTATTGCATATCTTGTTTATTGTGATTCATGCATGATTGTCAATTCGTGCACTCTATGAGTATTCATATCTCTCAATGCTCATACTGAATTGTCTGCTTAGACATTAGAATTAACTTGCTTCTGAGAATCAAAATAATGTTCAGTGTTCCATGGCAAACATTGCTTGCTCTGAGGGGGAGTATTGCTTTCCTTGCTTGTTATGATTATCCTTCTGTCAATCAATTCATATTGAACGAGATTTCAGCATGATATTTATCTTATTGGCATTCATATTTCCGTTCATGCATAATCAAAAGGGAAGTTAGCTTGGGTTGGAGATCTCTGGCTAAATGATGTTTTAACGGACTGAGATGAAGCTGCTGGCTGAATGAATGAGTTAACGTTGTATGAGGATGGGGTCGACGCTTGAGGCTGCTTCATTGAAAAAACCCTTTGTGTAAAAGTGTCTCTGGCTGGTTGGATGAGTTGACGCAGCTACGGGACGGAGTTAACGCAGTGGGCATCTGCTTTTGGAAACAGCACTATTCTGTTTAACCGGGATAGTTGGATGAGTTGACGCTGCAATGTGACTAAGTTGACGCAGCTGTCCCTTAGTGGAACGTTGAGTTATATCCTTCCTCATTGACTTTGCTGACAGATCTCGAACACATTCTTGAAAGTCTTAAGTCTCTAATTGGTATCATCTGGTTTCTGAATTCCATCAGTCTTTCTTGTAGATTTCAATGGGCTATCCTGATCATAAATCTGAAAAATCTTGAACTAGAAATCTTCTATTATATGTTGTTATGAATGTCTGAAATAACTCATGTGGTTTAAGCTTTAATGTATTCAAGGAGTTTGACTTTAAAATCTCTTAACATATCTGAATCATGTCAAATAAACCTTAACTATCTGTCTCATGCATTGTCTTGTAAAATCCTCTGAAATCTACACTATTGAATACATGACTTTAATTGGTTAAGTACATGGAATTATTATTGATCTGAAGCAAATGAATCCTTCTGAAGTGTCTAAAGGGTAATTTCTGTCAGAGCAATGATTTTGGTCACTGAGAAACACATGTCCAAAGGACTGTGTCATGAGGTACCTAGTTAACTCTGCAAAATAAAAATTGATTGCTAAATCAGGCAGAGCAATGGCATGCACACTGAGAAATACAACTCATACATCCAGAAATGACTCGGAGTGTGTCATGATGTGTAAACGCTATCTCTGTTCATATCAGCATGACAGTTAGTCACACTAGGTGCTTAAGGATATTGGCCTCTGATCAAGGTATATCCCTCAGCCACAAGGTGTGCACTGAACTAGAATGTTCGTAAAATTAGTAGCATGAAGAGTTATTGAACAAATTGAATTATTTGAATATTGATGATAAAATCAAATTGCTACAACCCTGGACAAGTTCATATGACTTCATATCTGCTTGATTTCAATACTGGTGCATGTAATTCCAAAAGAAGTCAATAAATTCGATTGTGTAAGAGAAAGGGTGTTTAAGCAAGATAAGTATGAGGGCTTGGTTCACTTTTATTAAACCATGGGTTTAGATATTAATACAGAATTTTATTGATGAACTCTACATACATCATGATTAAACCACGCTGTTAATAAAGTTCATTCATAAGCTCTTATAATGGAAGACTTTGAAGACATGTTTTGGATTTATGAGATTAATATCCCCTTGAGAATCCAATTAAATTTCTTCCATGTGAAGCCGATCTGAAATTCCTGTGCTCACTGTTCTTGACTTCTTTGAACAGAATTTTCCTTGAGTGTCACTGTGATTCCCTTCTCATTCTTTTCATAGGCTCCATTTAGTGAGGGGGAGAATCTCATTCCTATCTGCATCACTGCGTAGACGCAATGTCACATTGGCGTTAACGCATTATGCCTCTCTGGCTACTTATCTTGTGTTTTCTGTTCACATATGTCTCACTGCGTAGACGCAATGCCCCCTTTGCGTCCACGCATTGCCTCTTATTCAATTTTTTTTTACCCGGTTCACCCACTTGAACCGGCTGAACCGTTCACTAAAAGGGTCCTCGAAGTCTCTTTAAAAGTGAAATGTGACCGCTGCTCTTTTTCACTTTTTCCAAAACCCTTTTGTAGTTCGACCTCTCGTGTCCCCCAAAAATCCTCACAGCTCTCTCTCCTGTTCGATTCATCTCCGTGCCATGGATTCTCCAGCATCCACTCAAAAAGGGAAGCAGAGGGCAAAGGAACAACCAGGAGGCTCAGAATCAGCAAGAGGCACAATGGAGTCCCACTCTCAAGTAGCTCGCGAAAAGGGAAGAAGGAAGGAGACGGGTCCACGCGATCCAAGTCCGCCAACCAAAAGGTTAAAGGCATCAGCAGTCAGAAAAGAGAAGCGAAAGGGTTTATCTTCAGGTTCTGCAACCGGTCAGAAAGATGCAGGTAGCTCGCGTACAGTCACCGTGGAAGAACCTCTGAAGGTTCTTATTTCCCGGTACGTTGATGCTACTGATCATAATATGCTCGAAGTTTTTCCTCAGTTGTTTCCTACACTGGACCATCAGGGCTGGTGGTCGTTTGTCTCAACACACAAGACTTACTACCCCACCTTGGTCAGAGAGTTCTATCAGAACTTAAAGTATGAACCTACTGCTCCAAAACTCACATCCAGTGTTAGAGGTGTCAGTTTCGAAATCACAGATAAGCTGCTTGCCAGAGCATGGAAGGTTCCTAAGGTAGGAGTTCAGCTGCATGATTTTGAATATGATGCGCACGAAGCGTATGAGCTCTTGACTGAGAAACCCAGTAATCACTCCGATGTCAGGGAAACCTACCTAGGCAGTCTCAAAGCCAATCATTTCCTGATGTGGCACAGCCCAAGGATGACTAAATATGTAATGAACAACCTAGGACCTAGATCCACAAGCATACCAGCACTCAATGATTCTCACAATAGCGTCTTACTTACACGGCACACGCGATCACCCGGCGGGGCCGGGGGATGATGGCAAGGGTCCGAGGCGAGACCCAATGAGTCTAATGGACTTAGTTGGCTTAGGCTGACCCCAAAGAGTCTAGGATTCCCAACTTAGTGGGCGGCTGGCCCGCAAGGCGGGGTTTGGGTGGCACTCTCTCACGGCCCGCGGTGGGCACCAACAAATGAACATACAAGAACGGACCCTCTTCTCACCGTCCGACGAGCAATCAAAGCAATACTAAACTTGCAGAAGTAAGGCTATCAAGGTTAGTATCAGTGGCTCACCTGATCGGTGTGAAGACACCGATCCCGCTCGGAGACGAGGGCGCGCCGGGAGGCGAGGGTATACACCCGATCGCCGCGGCGATGTAGCTTGACCTGAAAATGCAAAGGTGTACAACACTACGCCTCGCGCAGGAGGGGTGATCTTGGGGTGGGGATTAGGCTTATTACATTCAAAACTACCTCCACGCAGGGAGGGGCCTTCAGCCGGCCAAGCGGGGTGGGGAATTAAGCTAAGGAACCCGACTTGTCGAATCCCGCCGGTTCTGCCAATCTGCAAATTCGCCGGACAGTGGGGCGGTGTTGATGTTGCCAAAAATTCCACAGAGCGTGGATCTTGATGAAATCTGCGCCAAAAGTTCCCCAACAGGACGGGGATGGTGTCTGAATTTTGGCAGGAGCTCTGGAACTCAGGGCTGGTCGGGCCGGCGACTGGAACAGGTCAGCAACTTCTTCCTCTGGCTGGTGCAGAACAGGTACAGCGAGTTGCAGATGGCACCACGGACGCTCCTGAACTCCAAATGAGGCGAGCCTGGCGGTGACGTGATCGTGGTCGGAGTAGCTTCGAGCAGGAATCGACGGGGCCCCAATCGGAGGTCGGGGAAGAGCGAGGTAGCCGGATAAGCAGGGACAGGTCAAACCTGGACCCACAGGGGGCAGACGACACACCCCGATGAAGAAAATGGTAACTGGAAGCTTCGGAGGCCGAATGAAGTCCTTCTTCTTGGAAATGACAGCTAACTGGTAGTAGTTTCAGCCCTCCGAAAATGGCGCTCAGATCTTCAGGGAGGAAGCCGTGGTCGGACTGTGACTGCAGCTCTGGTTCCCTGCCTGAGAGCTTCTGCGAGGTCGCGGGAGAATGGCTGCTGTGGACTGCTCGGAGCTCGGATGCCGACGAAACCACCTCGCCTTGGAAGCTCTCTGGACGACCTTTCCAGAGATGTAGGCCTTGCCACCAGGAGTATCAGGGAGCAGCCGGAGACGATGAAACTTCAGGATTCCACTCTGCTGCCTGCGCCCTGCAACCTGAAACTCCAATCTTGCAAGACCAAAGGGAGTGGGAGGGAGAGTAGCACAGCTTGGGGTGATGGCTGATGGTTTGTGGATATAGGAAGGACGTGGCTAGGGCTTCTGGAGGGTCTGGAGTGGCAGGGATAGATGGAGAGGGGGGCTGGAGCAGCTAGAGGTGGAGATGGGGGGTGGATGTGCACTAGAGAGAGGATGAGTGAGAGAGGAGGTGGGGGGCGAATTTGGCTGTAGGGAGGAAGGGAATTTCGACCTAGGGTGATTAAGGAGGTGGTGAGATGGAAGGGCACAGCCCTAGGGAGAGGGAAATTCAAATTTGGGCTTTGGGAGAATTCAGCCTTGGGAAGGTGGTGGGGTGCTTTGGAAAGTGGAAAGGTGCCTAGGAGAAGGGGTTTCCACCTAGGGGTTGGAGGGGGAATTGAATGAGTGCATGGGGAAGGGGTCTTAATGAGGGGTGAATGGGGAGGAGAGAGAATGAATTTAGAAATTGGGGTGGGGAGGAGAGAGAGAGGGGGTACAACCCACTTAGAGAGAGTGATAGTAAGAGAGAGAGAGAGAGGGAGATATTGAGAGGGAGATGGCAAATGCTTTTCAATATTCATCAAAAGTTGAGTACATGAGGAGAGATGGGCCTATATATAGGCAACCATTCTCTACATGACCAAAATGCCCCTGACAATAAGGAAAAAGATCGAGCATATCCTAGACTCAATCCAATGGGCCAAGACTGCGGTAATAAGGCCCAATTAAGCATACCAAGGGAAATGGACTAGAACCACATGACTCAATAAAGGGAAATACAATGATAGGACTCAATAAAAGGAAAATACATAAAATGAAACTAAGGAAATGAAGATAACAAGTGTGGATCACAGTCAGTCCACATCAAGAGTGTGTAGTCAACCCGAGCTAGAGGGAGTGTCGTGAGATGCCCTCATCATTTCCCTTCGTTAAATAGACTGCTTCACCACATTTGCACCTCCATGATCACACCACAGAGCAGTGGAAGAGAAAGGGTGACAGAGATGCAAAGATTTCTTCTCTACTGTATGCTGAAGAGAATACAGATTTCCCTGCCGGATGTAGCTATTCAAACTATGGGGTCATGTCTATCTCAGTCCAGAACCCTTCCTTATGCTGCCCCATTAACTGCTGTTTTTCGGAAAGTTGGTGTAGACTTTGGCCCTGAGAAGAAAATTATCATCCCTCGAGGGAATGTGTACACACTTTCTTATATTCAAAAGTTTATGGGTTTTGAGGTCATTGATGGTAAGGCTGTCAGAACCCTTCCTAGTCAGAAATCAGCTCCATCAGAGATCGGTCAGGCATCAAGAACAACCACTATGGATGATGGTCAAGTGCACAGAGCAGAAATACCGATTCCACCTATGGTGAGTGAAGACATGCCAGAGGACAACTCCATGAGAGGAGAGCAATTTTTTGAGGCTTCTGAGGAACCGAGTAGCTCTGTACCTACAGTAGAACCATCTACGTCTGGAGCCATTAAAGTTTATAGAAGAACCTCTCCAACTTGTGATGCAGCTCCACCACCAGCCACTGTTGAAGAGATGTTTGCTCACATGTCTATGATGCTGCAGCGTCAAGATGCAAAGATGGACAAGCTAATGGAGTTTACAAATTTTCATCTCAACAAACTGACTGCTCGGGTTATACAATTTGAAGTTTCTGTCTTATCCGAGTGGCAAAAATTCCTACTCTCCAAGATGCTATCTGACCAAGCCACAAGATCTGTCTTGAAAAACATATCAGTTCTTCTTGACAAACTCTCAACTCTAGTGAGCGACGTGCACAGCACCCAATCTTCATTTTGTCAATCTTTTGCAAAGGTTATTGATATATGTTATGATGTGAGGATAGGTGTTGAAACCCTCAAGAGTCCTGTCAATGCACTTCCTCAATGTATCAAGGTTCTTTTAGGCAAGATTGACACTGTGACTGACACACTCAAATCTCTTGAAACTAAAGTGAAGAAATCTGATGATATGTTCTCTGCAATTGCACATGTGAAGACCACACTGCAACATGACTTAACTGCTATATCTCAAGACATTCGCACGTTGCTGAGCAGAGATCAATCTACCACTCCACGTCAACCACCAAGTCAACCATCAAGGGCTCGCGGATCTTCTTCCAGTCATGCCAGATATTTCAATTGAGGCCTCGTGCCAGATCACATGTTACCCCCTTCATGATGATGTCAAAGGGGGAGAAAAGAGTTCAAAGCAGTTTGAGTGCAGCTTGAGTTCCTTTGTAATGACAAACGCATTGATAAATGATAGCATATAATTTACCTGTGATTTATCTGTGATACAATGTAATGAAGCTTCTTGAATCTTAGATACTTGAATCTTAGATACCTGTCCATGCGTTTGTTTTATGCCTCATCCTTAAAACAGTCCAGAGTTGCCATCATCAAAAAGGGGGAGATTGTTGTACTCCTGGTTTTGATGATGACAACGATAAGCTAAGTGATATAAACACTTAAGTTTTAATGAATGTTCAACAGGAACAAAAGGATGCAGGGTGCTCGATGCGTCAACGCCACTATGAAGCAGCGTCGACGCAGCGGCTTAAGAGACGTCAATACACAAGGCAAGACAGGCTTGAAATACATGTTCGTGCGTCAACGCCACCAACTGGCAGCGTGGACGCAGCAGTTCAAATATCTCCGTGCAACCTCTGGAGTACCTTGGAAGCGTCGACGCTGCAGCTCGTTGGGTCGACGCAGCAGCTTGATGGATTGACAAGGTGACTAGAGGGTGGACGCAGCTGCACAATGCGTCAACGCACTCCTTGACGCAAGAAGGCTGAAGTCACTCAAATTTCAGCTGCTGGATCATCAATGCGTTAACGCCACGGGTTGGAAGCGTCGACGCAGCAGTTAAAAGACTAAGCTGGTTACTCGCTGGAATGTATCAATGCGTCAACGCAGCAGGCTGATAGAGTCAACGCAGCAGACTTAAATCTTGCTGGTAGAATGCCTTTGAAGGCTGCGTCAACCTTTTGAAGCAAGTGAGTTGACGCCACCAGACTGTAGTTGTTGATCGTGCTAATGAAGGGCACGTGATCCGAGGTACCAGGATATTGACACGTGGACTGAGGCCTCTTGGCGGGAATCGTGGAGAGCGCATGTCGCCCTAATCGCTGCTGATATAAAAGGAAGACTCCTCTGTCTGAATGAAACTGATCGTGATCGACAGAAGTAGAGGAAGAGTGAGAGCTTTCACGATCGAGAAGAAGAAAGGAAAAGAAAAGAGAGAGAAGAGAAGGAGCATAAGAGAGAGAAGAGAGAAAGAAAGAGATAGAGAGCTCGAGTAGAGTGAGAAGAGAAGCAAAGCCTTTTGAATATTTGTTCCTGCTGTTCCGTGGATCATATCCATCTCAGTTAGCTCTAGTTGAGAGCCACTGTCGTGCTACCATAGCTACAGTTTTCTGATTACTGTATTTTTCCTTTTCTTAGTTTCGTTTACATTTCTTTGTGGTTCTTCCGATTGCCCTGTTGGGGATCGGGTTCCTCCTGTGGATTCAGGAGAAGGGAGATCGTGGGATCTCCGGTTTGCTCGCAGCAGGGTGCCGCGAGTGGGTTCCCTCCGGCTGAGGAGGAAGAGAGGCTAGACTTCTGATCTGCCAGCAGCTGGGAGCTGCTAGGTGTTCCCCTCCGGGCTTGGAGGAAGGGAGGTTGATTCCTCCGGTTGCAAGTAGCTGGGTGCTGCTTGTGGGTTCCCTCCGGTTGGGAGGAAGAGGGGAGGCTGTTCCCCTGGTCAAGCTGTTTGACAACAATTGTTGCAGACTGAGTCTGCTGTGCTAGTGTTACTAGTGGAAGCCTCACTCCGGTTGGGAGTGAGGGGTGGATGTAGGTCTGGAGGACCGAACCACCTAAAAATTATATGTGCTGTGGTTTGCCTTGCTTTAGCTCCATGTCTTCTACCTCCCATTCACAGGTTGTGCATGTTTGGCCTGCTGCTTTATCTAGAGATTTATTTTTTGAGCATTATATTCTGTTAAATGTGTTTGGGTGGTTTTACTCTGCATTCGCTCTGGTTGATCAGGTGACTGCAGTATTGCAGGCCAACTGTTTGTTCATTTGACTGCCTTATCATTTCATCTTGGAAAGCTCATTAGTTTTAATTCCGCTTATCTGAGCCTTAGTTTTTTAAAATTGGGCCATATTCTCTAGAGGGATACATTCATCCCCCTCTGTATCCAGGTCTAGCACCCTAACAGGAGGAACCCCGAACTCAACCTGAGTATCGGAAGACCAAGAAACTGGAAGATGAAAGTAACAAAAGGAAAAACAAACTGGCGAATAAAGCTCAATAAAAAATATAGCTCACGCAGGAGCACAACAGTTCAGGATCTGATCTAGAACTAAACTTCTTTACTCTTCCTCTTCTGCTGCTGGCTCTCTTACTCTCTTGGTTGCTGCTCGCCTCTTTTCTTCTTTACTCTTTCTTCAGCTTTTCTCTCCTTCTACTCTCTCTTTCTGTTTCGATCTCTTTTTCTTCTGGGTGCTCTCTCTCTCTATCTTTTTCGTCTCTTCTATTCTTCTTCTTCTTTTTCCTCTCTGCTGTTCTCTCCTTTTCTTTCTTGAACTCTCCTATTCTTTTCTCTGCTCTTCTCTTCTTCTGTTCTTCTCGTTGCCACCTTTGATCGAAGGACCGACCTTCTTATATGGCTGTTGGTAGGGTTCCCACGAGCTCACTCGTCCAGAGAGGATTGGGGACGTTGATCCACGTGACAAAATATCAGAGATATTCTTTCTGGGACCTCGTGGCAATCATTGTTTCTGTTATCCTTACGAGCTCACGTGCCATATGATGAGTTCTGCCCTCGTGCAGATCATATGCTCGAATGTATGGCCAAGCTTGTAGGAGTTGCCGTAGCCTTAGACCTGCACAGACTTGTGCTCGCGGCGCTTGCAAAACTGCACCGACTTGTGCTTGCAGTGAAAACTTGCACTGACTTGGGCTTGCAGCAAGGTTTGTACTGACTTGAGCTCATAGCAAGGTTGCACTGACTTGGGCTCACAGCAAAGTTGCACTGACTTGAGCTCGCAGCAAGATTTGCATCGTCCTTGAGCTCGCAGTTAAAAACTGCACCGATAGTGAATATACGTTAGACGAGAAAACCTTGCACTGACCCTGTATACAACTAACACTGACCTTAGTATGCACATAGTACAACTTAGCACATACCTTATAAATGCATGTAACAGAGTATGCACGGACTTTGTTCTGCGCAAGGAAGAATGTGCACGGACTTAAACGATGCATAGACCTAAATGTTGCACGGACTTCAATTTCACTACTACAGGGATATGCACGGACTTGGATAGGCTTGCTAGCATGAAGTGCACTGACGTCATGTTCCTTAGCACAGGCATTGTGTATGTATGATGCAAGTTATGCACAGACCCTATATGTGCGGTACAATGGCTTGCACCGACCTTATATTCCTTAAGCAAAGCAATGCACTGATCTTATGTTCGTTTGGCCAAAACATGCACCGAGTGTATATGCTGTAGACACAAATGCATGAGGCGCTCACAACAAAGAATATGCACTGACCTACATGCGTGCGCAAGGCAAACAATGCACCGACTCATGAATGCTTATTGTATGAGACCTAAACATGCACTGACTAGATGCTCACTATATGCATCGACCAAATGTTTGACAGAATGCAATGCATCGACCAAGTGTTTATCAAAATGTCAGACCCAAGGAAATGACATGCACACAAGGAAATAATATGCACACAGGGAAATAATATGCACATAGTGTATATGATGAAATCTCATTCACAAGCACACATTCACAAATGCATATTCACACATATGAATCATCTTAGTATTTGCCATCATCAAAATCACAGGGATGCAACAATCTTCCCATGGTCTTTCATGCACACATGCGCACATATGAATCATCTTGGTATTTGCCATCATCAAAATCACAGGGACACAACAATCTCTCCCTTTTTTATGATGGCAACACCATAATGAGTCATAATGATAACAAATCATAAGGCAACTCATGTCAACCTATTCTCCCCCTTTGACTTCATCAAAAAGAGAAAATAGAGTAACACCAATTGTAAGATGATTGAAAGATGAGCTAAAAAGCAGGCAGCAAACAATTCTCCCCCTGAGAGAATGAACATCAAAAACACAGGGGAAATAAGACAATTAAACGAGCCAAGAGATATGGCAGTGAGGAATGCAAAAGCTAGCAAAATGAGAGCAAGCTAGCAAAAGCTTTCCAGTAGAGTAAAGGCACAATAGATCCAAAATGACAAGATAATCTATTCTCCCCCTTTGAGCAAGTTGAACATTCAAGGAGTCAAACTGGAATATTCAACCACAACAATTTTGAAGTTCAGAGAGCTGCAAGTGAACAAGGTAATAATGACAATGGATCCTCACATTTGTATGGTCTGCAAATGAAAGGTCTACAGAACCATCAGGATTTGCTAGCCAAAAGAAATATGGTAGTGGAATCCATTGAAAGATACTCAGGCTGATGTGCAAAGATCAATCAAAGCACATATATTTCAGGAACAATTTTGATATCTGTTGAAAAGATCAATGAAGGTAACAGAGATTAACAATTGAGCAAAAGCATTATTTTCAAAGACTCTGAGATACAGAATTTTTCAGTAGGTTACCAACTTCATAAACCAGAATTTAGGTTTTAGAGTCTTCCACTATAAAAGCTTATGAACCCTTTGATTGACAGATATGGTTTAAGAGAGATGTAAACAGAGTTTTTCAAAAAGAAACCATACTCATGTCTGAAATAAATTTTTAATAAAAGTGAACCAAATGCTCATATTATCATTTCTAGTTCAACCTTCTTCCATCTTACTCAGTTTACTTTCCACGACTTCTTTGAGAATCACATAAGGTAGTATTGAGAATAAACACTCGTGAAAGCATCTGAATTTTACTGTCCTTCCAGAATTTTTGAATCACACTTTTTCATATTTTTCTTTTGATCATTAAAACACTTGTTAGGGTATATAAATTTTAATAAGCAATTTTGGTTGATCAACACCTTTCGACGTGAGGAGACACCTTGGTCAGAGGCCAGAATCCTCAGTTACTCAGTGTGATAACTGTATTGCTTCTCTATTTTAGAGAATAGAGATAGCATTAGAGGTATCTTTGGCATGAGGAGACACCTTGATTAAAGGCCAGAATCCCCAGTTACTCAATACAGCCATGCCATTGCTCTACTATATTTTCACATTATTTTCAATGATTTTTAAACAGAGTTAGCTATGGTACTTCATGACACAGTCCTTTGGACAGGTTTCTCAGTAACCACAGTCATTACTCTATCCACAATATTTCTTTTAGGACAAATTCAGACAGATTAAATGTTTAACAACAATACTAACACTCAGTATTTCAACCAAAGAAAATCATGATATCAACTTTTCAGATTTCAGGAAGTCTTACATGAATTTACATGAGTCAATCAGTTAAGGTTTATTAAAAAGATTGAATCAGATATTTTCAAATCTTTTGAGCTCAAACTTAAGAGTACATTAGACTTAAACCAATTCCAAATCAACAAACATTCTTAAACCTGTATAATGGAAGATTCTACATTAAAGGTGTTTTAACATTATGAAGCAGTATTCAAACTGAAGGTTTACTTCAAATCTCAGTTCAGTTATTGAGTAATCAGCAGCAGTCAGCAATGATTATTTGATGATGTGAGACACTGGAATGACAGATATGGCAGGGTAAATCAATTAGATGGACAGGAAGAGTTCAGGATTAAGATCATCAGAAGATATGCAACATGCAATGTACACAATGCTTTCTTGACATAAACTCCCCCTATCTATATGCAATGATGTTCAGACTCAACACTCTGAATTGGGAGCTTTGGTTGACTGAAGAGAGTAGATTGGTCGACCGAACTAGACAAATTTGGAGTCACAAAGGCATTTTGCTCCCCATTGAATTGGGATCAATGAAGGTAACAGAGATTAACAATTGAGCAAAAGCATTATTTTCAAAGACTCTGAGATATAGAATTTTTCAGTAGGTTACCAACTTCATAAACCAGAATTTAGGTTTTAGAGTCTTCCACTATAAAAGCTTATGAACCCTTTGATTGACAGATATGGTTTAAGAGAGATGTAAACAGAGTTTTTCAAAAAGAAACCATACTCATATCTGAAATAAATTTTTAATAAAAGTGAACCAAATGCTCATATTATCATTTCTAGTTCAACCTTCTTCCATCTTACTCAGTTTACTTTCCACGACTTCTTTGAGAATCACATAAGGTAGTATTGAGAATAAACACTCGTGAAAGCATCTGAATTTTACTGTCCTTCCAGAATTTTTGAATCACACTTTTTCATATTTTTCTTTTGATCATTAAAACACTTGTTAGGGTATATAAATTTTAATGAGCAATTTTAGTTGATCAACACCTTTCGACGTGAGGAGACACCTTGGTCAGAGGCCAGAATCCTCAGTTACTCAGTGTGATAACTGTATTGCTTCTCTATTTTAGAGAATAGAGATAGCATTAGAGGTATCTTTGGCATGAGGAGACACCTTGATTAAAGGCCAGAATCCCCAGTTACTCAATACAGCCATGCCATTGCTCTACTATATTTTCACATTATTTTCAATGATTTTTAAACAGAGTTAGCTATGGTACTTCATGACACAGTCCTTTGGACAGGTTTCTCAGTAACCACAGTCATTACTCTATCCACAATATTTCTTTTAGGACAAATTCAGACAGATTAAATGTTTAACAACAATACTAACACTCAGTATTTCAACCAAAGAAAATCATGATATCAACTTTTCAGATTTCAGGAAGTCTTACATGAATTTACATGAGTCAATCAGTTAAGGTTTATTAAAAAGATTGAATCAGATATTTTCAAATCTTTTGAGCTCAAACTTAAGAGTACATTAGACTTAAACCAATTCCAAATCAACAAACATTCTTAAACCTGTATAATGGAAGATTCTACATTAAAGGTGTTTTAACATTATGAAACAGTATTCAAACTGAAGGTTTACTTCAAATCTCAGTTCAGTTATTGAGTAATCAGCAGCAGTCAGCAATGATTATTTGATGATGTGAGACACTGGAATGACAGATATGGCAGGGTAAATCAATTAGATGGACAGGAAGAGTTCAGGATTAAGATCATCAGAAGGTATGCAACATGCAATGTACACAATGCTTTCTTGACATAAACTCCCCCTATCTATATGCAATGATGTTCAGACTCAACACTCTGAATTGGGAGCTTTGGTTGACTGAAGAGAGTAGATTGGTCGACCGAACTAGACAAATTTGGAGTCACAAAGGCATTTTGCTCCCCCCCCCCCCAAGAGTATGCAAGAACTGGGCATGAGTTTATAGATCAGTATATGCATTTTATAATATGTATGTAGGTCTAACAAAGATAATATGCAACTTGACCCATGGTACTTGGCGGAGGACTTGGTCTAAGGACCACCTCACACATAGTAGGAGTATCCAGACAGACTCCATCTGCCCTGCACTGTTCCATTTAATATACCATGATGGTCATGCATGACAATGCAGTTCCAATGAAGTTCTATATGCAGTCAGTCACTTCTTTTTGGAGTTTTCAAAATAAGTGATATGCAATGCAGTTCACTACATGTATGCATATGCAACGGCTCTCCTCAGAATGAATTGCTTTAACTAGTGTGCAGTATAATCCAAATTTCAAAGGGTCACAAATGCATGACAAATTGTGCATTTACTCCCCCTGATTAAATGCAATGTATGAAGTTTCTAAATGCACATGTGCAATACTCAACATTCAGGGAGTTTGACAAATCATGCATCATGACATAGATATGCAATACATTCAGATACAAACTACAAGTATTTCCATGTGCATTTCAGACTTTCAAAGAGACTCAGTTAGACGATGCACAAAAGAATTAACATCATATGCAGACATTTAAAGCAGACATCTGAAGCAGATAGATTCAGAAGACAGAGTTTTGACAACTTACCTGAAGAGTGCAATCATGGGGTTTTCGTTCTTGAGTGCCTTGGTTTATTAACCCCTTGTTTATTTCTTTCCAAGGCACACCTGCAGCAACTGGGTTATTTTGCACAAGCAGGTACCCAAGAGGTCTTGGGTCCTAAACTAACAGTGACACCTTTAGCAGGTGTTCTAAACAATCTTTGTGTATGAAGGTCATCAAATCTCATCAAGTAGCAATTATTCATTGAATGACCTATCTGACCACAGTAATGGCATGGTGCAGCAGATTTCAAATTCTTTTTATGCAAATTACTGTTGTCAAGAAATCTCTTAGTCTTTGCATGAAAATTTCTGTTAACAGAATTAAGTTTCTGTTTACCGAACCCAGCCTATTTATTATAATCTGCCAGCCAACAGGTTGCAGCCATGTGGCCTGGCTTTCCACATTCAAAGCATGTAATGAATTTTTCTTTAAAAACAGACTTATTCCTATCAAAACCCTTTTTGTTTACAGGGAATTTACCAGATTTGGAGTGGAAATTTCTTCCCTGGGCATGCCAACACTTTGCAGCAATGTGGCCTAATTTGCCACAATGAAAGCAATGGAGTTTCCTTTTAGGAATTGCATGATATTTAGCATGAATTGTTTGTCATGCATTCCTACAGTAGCTAGGTCATCTAATTTCATGTGTCTACACTCATGCATGAGATGACCTATCTCAAGACAGTAAAAGCAGTGAATTCTTTTCTTTTGAACAAAAGAAGGTTTCTTAGCATGAGAATTCCTAGCATGAATTCTACCAAATGTCAGATCATCCTTCTTCATAATAAAGCAATTAACCATCTCATGACCAACCTTTCCACAGTAAAAGCATTCGACATTCTTGATAAAAAATTTGTTGGCCTGAGCTTTCTCAGCATGGTTATTCTCATCAATCTTTTTCAATATTTTCTTTTTCTGATTTGTTTTCTGATTCTCTTGAGTGGCAACTTGTTTTGAGGAGGAGGAGGCAGAAGCACTAGCTATGTTTGAGCTACTCACAAAAGTTGTGTAGAGTTTATTTCTCATTTCCTGCTTGCTGCTTTTCTTGTTATTACAATTTTTCTTTTTGAAAGCAGCTTTCAGATTTTTACCTTGCTTTTCAGTTTTCTGAGCAGTAAATTGAAATATAGATGGAACATGAATTTTGTTTTGCTCAGAACTCTTCACAAACATATTAGTCATTTTATTTCCATCTGTCCTTTTATTGACTGGACTGTAACCCAGTCCCTCTTTCTGAAGGTTAGCATTTGTTCCGAAAAGTGTATTCAGATTGTCCTTTCCCTTAATAAATTTAGATAATAAGTTTTTCAGATCCTGAATCTCAGAATTCAAATCAGCAGTGTTAGCTTCGTAACCAGCAATCTCAGTTTCACAGGAAATAACCTGCTGATGCAGAGCATCATTCAAGCTCTTCAAAGTAGAAATTTCCTGTTTGAGCTCATGTTCCTTATTAACTTCTTCCTCCATTAGCACACATTTTCCTTTTTCCAATGTCAACCATTTATCTCCCATGACAGTATTTAATACCATGAGCTTCTTGTTTTGTTCCTTCAAATTTTTATTCTCTTCCATTAATACACTCACTCTCTCAGACTCATCATCAGATGTGCACTCTCCCTTTTCAAGCATTAGAAGTTTATCTGATATGGCAGTATTCAGATGCTTCAATTCTTCATTTTCTTTCATCAGTTTTTCATTTTGCACAAGTTCATTTATTAGAATCTGATCATGTTCATTTGTTCCTTGTTTCAGATCTGTTTTGGCCTCATCCAGATTCTTTTGGAGTTTTTCATTTTCAGTTTTAATAGCATCAAGTTTCTCAGAGATTACTTCGTTTTCTTCTTGCAGTCTTTCAAGCTTTTTAAATTTATTTTCTAAAGATGCGATGTGTATCTCATAGCTAGCAATCTCTTGTTCACTACAATTAAGACATTCACTCAATATTTTGTTTCCGGTTTTCTGCTTTTCAATTTCTTGTTCCAGTTTCTCATTTTCTTTAACAGATTTTCTAAGGGAATCATTTTCAGATTTTAGCTTATTTAGTTCTGAATTAACACATTCAAGTTCCTCCAACAGTTTTTCATTCTGAGCTGATTTATTGATAAGGAGTTGATCATCATTGGTTGAGTTGAGTTTTCCTTCTAGTTCAGAAATCTGATCTACAAATCCTTGATTTTCATTTTTCAGCAACCCAATCTGCTTTTTATATATATGGATATTAGACAAACAGGCATCATGAGATTGCTTCAGATTTGAGCAATTTTCACATGGAGAACTTGAACTATCCCGATCACTTTTCCTTTTCAAGTTTTTGTATTGTTTTCTTAATTGTTCATGAGATTCTAACAAATCAACATATGCATTCTCCCAATCATCTAAAGAAAAATTCTCGAAGGGATTTACCTTCTCATCATTATCCTCTCCATTCTGATTGCTGCCTTGATCGCTGCCATTAGCCATCATGCAGCTATCCTCCTTTCTTCTGTGTCCTAGCTTCAGCTTATCCATAATGTCCTTAGCAGACTTGCAGCCATGGAAGCAAGAGTGTAAGGCCTTGTCAGTAGTTGCTTTCATTAGATTCAAAACTCTCTGATTCTCTCCATGCCTTGATCTGTGACTGTCAGTCCATTTGGACTCTTTCTTTGGTAATCTGTGAGGACCGTGTGAAATTAACTTCCACAGATCAGGATCAATCAGTTTCACATAACTATGGAGACTGCTAACCCACGAATTAAAATCAGAGCCATTGAAGACTGGTGGATGACCCATGGAATAAATCGGCAAACAAATCAATGCACCAGAAGGAAGTTCAGAAATGCACCAAAGAGACTGCAGGATCTACTGCGGATCGTTGGATCCAATAAGACAGCAACCAGCTCTAATACCACTTGTTAGGATATGTGGGTGCGAGACACGGATTCAGAAGGGGGGGGGATGAATGAATCTTTCAACAAAATACACCCAATTAAAAAACAATTGCGGAATGAAACTTTTAATAATGCTCAGTAATCAAGTGAGACAGCACAACTCCTCTCTTCTCACAACAGTGAGCTGAGACACTCAGGCTCGCATATGTACTTCTACTAAGTAAAGGAACATACACTCCACATATTTATATAAAACTCTCAACGTAACACAAGGGCGAACGCAATTAATCAAGCACACATAACCTGTGAAGTGGAGAAAGATGATATGGAAGAGTGCAAAGAGCAAACCACGATGGACAAGATATTTTTTAGGTGGTTCGGCCAGGCCCACAGTCTGCCTACGTCTACCCCTCACTCCAAACCAGAGTGAGGCTTCCCTTACAATAGCAAGAACCGCAGACTCAGTCTGTAAACAGACGCTGCCTAACAGCTTGATCCAGAGGAGCACACTCCTCTCTTCCTCCACCCAGGAGGGCAACCACTAGCGACACCCAGTCACTAGCAACCGGAGACACCAAGTCCCCCTTCCTCTGAAACATAGAGGGAAAGCACAAGTGACACCAAGTCACTTGCAATCGGAGACGCTAAGTCTCCCTTCTCCTGAGTCCACAGGAGGAACCCCGAACTCAACCAGAGTATCGAAAGACCAAGAAACTGGAAGATGAAATTAACAAAAGGAAAAACAAACTGGCGAATAAAGCTCAATAAAAAATATAGCTCACACAGGAGCACAACAGTTCAGGATCTGATCCTAGAACTGAACTTCTTTACTCTTCCTCTTCTGCTGTTGGCTCTCTTACTCTCTCTGGCTGTTGCTCGCCTCTTTTCTTCTTTACTCTTTCTTCAGCTCTTCTCTCCTTCTACTCTCTCTTTCTGCTTCGATCTCTTTTTCTTCTGGGTGCTCTCTCTCTCTATCTTTTTCGTCTCTTCTATTATTATTCTTCTTCTTTTTCCTCTCTGCTGTTCTCTCCTTTTCTTTCTTGAACTCTCCTATTCTTTTCTCTGCTCTTCCCTTCTTCTGTTCTTCTCGTTGCCACCTTTGATCGAAGGACCGGCCTTCTTATATGGCTGTTGGTAGGGTTCCCACGAGCTCACGCGTCCAGAGAGGATTGGGGACGTTGATCCACGTGGCAGAATGTCAGAGATATTCTTCCTGGGACCTCGTGCCAATCATTGTTTCTGTTATCCTTATGAGCTCACGTGCCATATGATGAGTTCTGCCCTCGTGCAGATCATATGCTCGAATGTATGGCCAAGCTTGTAGGAGTTGCCGTAGCCTTAGACCTGCACAGACTTGTGCTCGCGGCGCTTGCAAAACTGCACCGACTTGTGCTTGCAGTGAAAACTTGCACTGACTTGGGCTCGCAGCAAGGTTTGTACTGACTTGAGCTCATAGCAAGGTTGCACTGACTTGGGCTCACAGCAAAGTTGCACTGACTTGAGCTCGCAGCAAGGCTTGCACCGTCCTTGAGCTCGCAGTTAAAAACTGCACCGATAGTGAATATACGTTAGACGAGAAAACCTTGCATTGACCCTGTACACAACTAACACTCACCTTAGTATGCACATAGTACAACTTAGCACAGACCTTATAAATGCATGTAACAGAGTATGCACGGACTTTGTTCTGCGCAAGGAAGAATGTGCACGGACTTAAATGATGCATAGACCTAAATGTTGCATGGACTTCAATTTCACTACTACATGGATATGCACGGACTTGGATAGGCTTGCTAGCATGAAGTGCACTGACGTCATGTTCCTTAGCACAGGCGTTGTGTATGCACGATGCAAGTTATGCACAGACCCTATATGTGCGGTACAATGACTTGCACCGACCTTATATTCCTTAAGCAAAGCAATGCACTAACCTTATATTCGTTTGGCCAAAACATGCACCGAGTGTATATGTTGTAGACACAAATGCATGAGATGCTTACAGCAAAGAATATGCATCGACCTACATGCGTGCGCAAGGCAAACAATGCACCGACCCATGAATGCTTATTGCATGAGACCTAAACATGCACTGACTAGATGCTCACTATATGTATCGACCAAATGTTTGACAGAATGCAATGCATCGATCAAGTGTTTATCAAAATGTCAGACCCAAGGAAATGATATGCACACAAGGAAATAATATGCACATAGGGAAATAATATGCACACAGTGTATATGATGAAATCTCATTCACTAGCACACATTCACAAATGCATATTCACACATATGAATCATCTTAGTATTTGCCATCATCAAAATCACAGGGACACAACAATCTCCCCATGGTCTTTCATGCACACATGCGCACATATGAATCATCTTGGTATTTGCCATCATCAAAATCACAGGGACACAACACGCGGGTCTCCTTAACCCCGGGGAGACCCGCCGGGGTCAAAGGGACCTCACGCGGGGTCGTGTCACCCCGGCCCCACCTTAACTCCGGGGAGACCCGCCGGGGTCAATGGGACCTCGTGCGGGGTCGTTTGACCCTGCCCCCACCCGGGGTCAAACAGTCCCCCGCGGGGCCATTTGAACCAGGTGGGATCCATCGGGGTCGCGTGCGCCCCCGCGGCGACTGTTTGACCATGGTGGGGCCCCACCGGGGTCGCGCGCTCCCCCGCGTGGTTGTGCGACCCTGGGTGGGGCCCGCATGAGATGAAACACCCCTTCGGGCCCCCTTTTTCACCCCGGCAAAGTTGTCCGGGGTCATTTGACCCCTCGTTTAATCCCGTGCCTTCGTTTTCAAAAAAGAAAAGAAAAGAAAGGAGAAACGAGGGGGAAAACCCACCTTGTCAACGTGGGGTTCAAAAATCAACCCACCTTGTCAACGTGGGTCTAGCACCTTCTATATATTGCCCATGGGTTTAGAAGGAACAAACAAACATACAGACAGACAGGATGGGAAGACATATGCAGGACACCCAGACAGAATACAGAGCATCGATACTTGTTCTTCTGTTTGACCCATTTCGGGATATGAATATATCAATATCCCTAGGTCTTGTATTTATGCCTCCAGGGGCTATGTGTTCTTTTGTGTGGCCCGCTCCAAGGTATTAATAAATAAACATCTCGGGTCTTGTATTTATGCCCCTAGTGGCCATGTATGGTTGATTGTTTTCTATGCCTTTGGGCGATAGAGTAATGTAATTTCTTTAACTAATTGAGAGTTACATAAATGTCTTCCTAAAATCACAAGGAAACCCATAAGTCCTGTAATTGCAGGTATACTCTGCAAGTTTCTCAAAATTGTGGTTATGCCTCTATATCCCACGTTTGTGTATAGATTTATTATATATTCGACAATTCACCGACAACCTCTTGTATTCACACAAATTATGAATACATCAACTATGTTTGTATACATTTGTGTGATTGCATACAAACCTTGGTTGACAAAGAAATTGTGTATACGCCTCTACCTTACTAGGGATGATTATGTGCGCACTTTCTCTTAGCCACCAACTTGTTCTCACACTCATGGGTATTACCTAATTATGTTTGCACCTGGGTGGTGTTAAAACCTCACCCATGGCCACTGGAGAGAAAATTATCAGAATGCCCATGAAGTCCAGAAATGGCCAAATGACCTTTGAACCTTCCAGAAATTGCCCCGAGTGCCCCTAGAAGTTAGAGAGAGTGTCTAGACACTCACCTTCCCTAGAAATTGCACAATGTCCTTGGCTTAATCTCAAATTATCAAAATACCCCTGGAACCTACAAAATTATCAAAATATCCCTGAGATCCAGAAACCATCAGGATGCCTTAATGTGTCTCCGACCTCTTGTAAATTATCAACATATCTACAAATCATAGGGTTTTGTCTAACCAAACATGGCCTTTGATAAAACCCTAATTCCGTCAATAGTTGATGTTGTATAGGGGAGTTCATTGTGAGCAACGCAAGTAAGTATGTCCTTAGCATAGTCTAAGATATTTCAATTTCTGTTTTTTTTTGTAATTAGCAGAAATTGTGTACTTTTTGGGGTTCAACAGCCCCTTAGTTTCAAATCGGTGATACTCTGTGCTAGTGATTGATTTCTCTTCCAGTCTATTTTCTTCTTGCTTTCTCCATTAATATGACACAATTTTTACTCTTATATAGCTTGCAATTCTTCACTTTAAGCTATTTCTTAAATTTGTGGCAAGCCAGTGTGCTGAAAGCAGGTTGGACCTTCCCAGCTACTTGTATTGATGGTGCATTTATCCTGTATCTTACTCTTATAACTAGAAACATTTTGAATTGTAACTTTATTTTTTCTTCAGAGACAATCACATCACTGGAATGCCGTTGAGGAGAAGGTTATAATAACCCCTACACAAGGATAACAGACAAATTGGAATGTGGTTCAAATTTCAACCACACTTGAGGAATGACGTAGTGTAAAAAGCATAAAATCCATGTTACATTCTTCAGATGGCCCTTATTTACATAGAAGTACTCTACCTTTTTGAGAAAACACATGCACACACAAACATTTTCTAAATGCATATGCATATGCGTACACTGCAGTTTCTGGTCCTACAGTTGATGATGGAGAGTAATCCATAGGGCTGGCAATGAGCCGAGCCGCTTGCAAAGCGCGAGCTTGGTTCCGCTTTATTCGATTACCTTCGTGAGCTGAGCTCAAGCTTCACCCAAGGCTCGATTCATTAAACGAGCCAAGCCCAAACTATGCCAAGCTCGGCTCGATTGGCTTGCGAGCCAGCTCGAAATAAAATATTTCACATTAATATTAGACCTATCTGTGGTAGACCACCACTCGGATGATGTGGCTGCCAAAGAACCAGCTTCCTTGCGCAAGTCTTTGTATTGTTTTTAAGTGAATAATGTATAAGCAAGAAATATATTTTTGTTTCTCTGATGTTGGACTAAAAGTCCCATGAGAAATGCCCAGGTGGCAAAGCGCGAGCTTGGTTCCACTTTATTCGATTACCTTCGTGAGCTGAGCTCAAGCTTCACCCAAGGCTCGATTCATTAAACGAGCCAAGCCCGAACTATGCCAAGCTCGGCTCGATTGGCTTGCGAGCCAGCTCGAAATAAAATATTGCACATTAATATTAGACCTATCTGTGGTAGACCACCACTCGGATGATGTGGCTGCCAAAGAACCAGCTTCCCTGCGCAAGTCTTTGTATTGTTTTTAAGTGAATAATGTATAAGCAAGAAATATATTTTTGTTTCTCTGATGTTGGACTAAAAGTCCCATGAGAAATGCCCAGGTGGGTGTGGGGGCAATCCCCCCCCCAAAACCCCCCCCGCGCGCGCGCCTCGGTGGGGCACGCCCCCATGTCGCTCGGGCATTTTCTCATGGGATTTTTAGTCTCATATTGGACAATTAAATGCATATGTATACACTGCAGTTTCTGGGCCTTCCTCTTGCTGTCTGTTGGAACATAGTTGCAGGGAAACTCCCCCCTAAGTGCGAAACACATTTGTCAGGAAACACATTTGCGAAAATGCCAGGAAAGCAGTTTGAAAACGTAGGGTGAAAACACATCTTACGGTTGCTGGCCTATGGTGATGAAGGAATGAGGAGGAAGAAGAGAGGAGGAAGAAAAAGGGCAGCGTGCGCAGGCATGGCTGGCAGCAGCAGCCACACGCTGTGCAGGTGAGCACGACAATGGTGGCGTCCTGCACACCCCATGGTGTCGGTGTGATCCACAAATGACGACAGCCATGGTGGGGTGCTCAGGCGAGGATGACGGCAGTGGCGGTGGGCTCAGTTGAGGACGGTGGCAGCGACACACTTCGGCCAGGACGGTGGCGGCAGTGGCGATGGTGTTTGCTAGGCCTGTCAACGGAGCGGATACGAAGCGAATATATGACTATCCGTATCCGCTCCGTTTTTCGATTCGAATTATCCGATTTTGATCCGCTCCGATTTGACTCGGATACGAAGCGAATATCTGACTATCCGTATCCGCTCCGTTTTAAAATCTGAATTATCTGATTCGAATTTAAAAGTATATAAATATAATTATAAAATATTAAAAGTATATAAAATATAATTATAAAATGTCAAAAATATATAAAATAAATTTTAAATTAAAATACAACTATAAAATATCTAAATTTCTCTATAATATCATTTATTTTATAATATATTATTTAAAAATATGTATTATATGATATATAATATTACGGACGGATATTTTTCGAAGCGAATATTATAATATCCGTATTCACTCCGATTCAAATTCGGATATTATCCGTATCCGAAAAAACGAATACGAATCGAAGCGGATCCGGATAATATCCGTATCCGTTGACAGGCCTAGTGTTTGCCTTTGCCCTAAGCCGGGGTTAGATTGGGGTTGGCCTTCTAGGTTAGCTTTAAAAGGTGTTGGTCATTTATAAAATGACCCTCATAACAATAGTTAATTGTAGAAATAACCAATCAATCCTGATAACAACATTTAATTACAAAAACATCCAGTTTGAATAGCATATTGCATAAGTATCCTAAAAAATGTAAAAAAGGGTTAAAAATTACAATATATATATGTATAGAGAAAGGATGAAAATTGCAATATATATATACATATATAATTTATGAAGACTTTTCTTTTAATTCCAATGCTTATTAGAAGATTTATAGGTGAAATAATGCTTTGAAATACTCCTTAAACATCAAGAACACATTTATGAAGATGTAATAATAGAACACTAATAATTATTTTAAATTTATTTTCAAATATATATAATTGTTTCTCGTTTCCTCTAATTTTAAGAGGATTGTTTCTCGCTTTCGTTTCCCAAGTTGGTAACTATAATGGAAGGTTTGCAATGACACAATCTATAGGGGAAGTGGGTTTTTCTTAGAGCATATCTGCCTGCAAGCTTTACCCTTCATTTTATGCTTTGGTCTAGATTTATCGTGAATGTTAATGTGCAGTCTTGGAATACAATCATTGTAATCTTTTAGGCCCTGTTTGTTTCTAGGTTAGAATAAGACGTTCGACCCTTTTGGGTCGAACAAAGCTTGTTGGGTGGAATAAAGGGCGTTGGGTGTGAGGGAGGGGTGTGGGTCCCACACCGATTCTCTCTCATCGTATAGATAACCCAGCCGACAGTTCTAATAACAAACTGGGCCTTAGTATTCTTTCTTTGGCGTTAGGGGGACCTCCCCCCTTTGCCAATTGATTGTACTACCTCTATTTTTCAATAAAATTGGTGGTGCAATCCACTGCTCTATAAAAAAGACAATGCAGTTTCTGGGCCATGGGATTAGTTGATGGGAAAACAAGTACCAAAAAGTAATGTCCATGTAGTGGTGATTGGTATGTGGAAACATGTACATCTGACACATTTTGTTTTGAGTAAATGTTTCTTCTTTTCACATGTGCACACACAAATGTCTTCTAAATATATATGCAGATGTACATACTGCGATTTCTGGGCCATGGTTAGCCTGCTTTGTGTCATTTTATTGGTCGATAGGAACAATTACCAAAAACCAATATTATTCATGTATGAAGTCAGTGGTGATTGTTATGTGCAAACATGTACATCTGACACATTTTTGTTGCTTGAACATTTCATCTTTTCACAAATGTGCAGTAGAGGGACTGAAGTTCTTGATGTCAACTTGTCTTCATCTTCCTTTGGTTAGTACCCCCAAATCTGAGGATTACTTTAGGCCATGCTTGCAAACGGGACTTAGGAGGACTTTTTGGGAGCCCCTTCTTTTCACTACTACACATGAAAATGAATTTTGGCACCTCTTTGAGGGTTGGCATTATACTCACTGAGGTCCACTTAAATCTTGGAATCCTAACTAGATGTTTGAGACCATGGAGGTATGTTGATGATCTGCTTGATTGCATAGTTATCAAGGTGACAAGACAACCCAAGGTGTTCATGGGGACCCTAAGTGCTTAGGTGATAAGGTGTCTGCCTAGGCGTTGTCTAGGCAACACCTTGGCGCCTCTTTAAAAATCTAAAAAATATATATCTCCAATATACAAATTAAGCATAAGATATAGAGAGGGGGCGCACACACACACAGAGAGAGAGAGAGAGAGGGGGGGGGTGTTAGAGGAGTGTGTGGAGCCCGATCTACCTATGACGTAGCCTCGTATTGCAGATCGACTTACATGGTCAAGTCGTAAGGGTTAGTGCCCACTGTCACGCCCCGACACGGAATATCGAGGGCGTGAGCGAGTCGTAATCAAACGTGTCGATCAGAGCATGTACAAATTTAATTCTAAGACAAAGATTGATGAGAAAATGATACTTTTATTCCATCAAAATAGAGGTTTACATTGCTAATTCATAAGCCATAAAGGTAAATTACAAACTTCCAAACCCAAAGTACATGATTCTTGTAAAACACTAATGATCTACATAAATCCTAGGGAAAAGAAAATCACTCTTTCACTCTTGTCCATTCCCTTGTTCAGTGTCATTTACTGCAACAATTTAACCAAAACGTAGGGTGAGCAAAAAGTTCAGTAGGATTTTATATCTCTAAAAATCAGGCAATCTTTAAGTGTTTAACAATTTAAGTAATTTTTCCAAGTTGCATCGAAAAGTGTATAACATGAGTGGGATTTCCAAGTAATTGAGATAACAAGATATCAAGAGAAATTTTCAAGTAATAATTTTGAACAAATAAAGAATTTCATGTAATTGGCCATTTCACGCAAGTCAAGTAATTCATGTAATTTTCAAGTAATCCTGTAAACAAGTAACAAGTACGAATAATAGAATGCCGTAAAAATCTAACAAGTCATGCACTTCGGTGCAATGTCACACCGTGGTCAATCAACTCCCATGGGCACAAGTACTTTCGGGCGCTCCTCCCAAGACTAGACCGGGCCCCATTAATGCCAGGCATTGGGTCGGTGGATCATAAGATCCCAAGTACGTTTAGACATCCACTTAACACTATGGCCAATGAATTTCAAGAATAAGCTCATTTGTAAAAAGTACAGATCTGACAAAAAATCTCAGAAGTTGCAAGAGAAGTGAATAATAATTTTAAGGCATCATGTTTAACGAACGGTAACTAGGAAGAAAATTCAAGTAAATAGAACTAATAGAATTATTTTAATTCCATAGTTTAATCTTGTGTTCAATTGATTTAACAATTGTTTAGGCATGTTTTCAGGAAGTTTTTATTTCTTGGAGGTATTTTAGTTTAACCAAAACGCGGATTTTATAGCCAATCGGATTTCTATTATGAACGTGGTGTAGGTAATCACCATGTTCACGAAATCATTTGAGAATTCATTCTTAATTCTGTTAAAATTCAGAAATATTAAGTTTTAGATAAGATGTATATACTTTTGAATTAAAATCGTGATTTCACATATTATTGATATTTTTAATGATAATAAGATAGGATAAATGATTATAAGATAGAATAATAGATTTATCATGCAGAAAATAATTTAACATGCTAAAAAATAATTTTTATACACCAATTTGCTGATAACATGATAAAACAGATTTTTACATGCTGTAGGCAATTTTCATATATTTAGTTACTGATATTATGATAAATATAGATTTTCATGCTTAAGAAAATAGATTTATTATGCTAAAAATAGTTTTATCATGCTGAAAATAATTCTAACATGTTAAAGTAATTTTAACATGTTAGAAATAATTTTATCATATTGAGAGTAATTTTATCATGCTGAAAATTAATATTTAACATGCTAAAATTAATACTTAACATGTTAAAATAATTCTCATACATTAACTTACTGATGAGATGATAAAAAAGAGTTTACCATGCTGATTACAGAAATTCTCTGATAACAAATTAACATTTATCATGTTGAAATAATTTTTTTACATTTATTTACTAATTATTTGATGAGAAATTAGATTTATCATGTTGAAAGTAGTTTTTAAATAGCTTTAATATGTTGACAATAGTTCTAATATGCTAAAAATAATTCTATCATGTTAGAAATAATTTTATCATGCTGGAAGTAATTTTTAACATGTTGGAAATATTTTTCATGTATTAGTTTACTTATAATATGGTAAAAATAGATTTTTACATGCTAAAAAATAACTTTTATTCTACAAAAATAATTTTTATCATGCTGTAAAAATTCAAACATGCTAATATTGCTTTTCCTTATTTTTGGTGACTGAATGCTTATAATTACTATGGATTCCAAATGCTTATAATTCCTATTGTAAAGTGACTAAACTTTAGTCCCACATTGGAAGTTAGAAAAACTTCCTTTGCTTTATATGTTGGAGAGTTCACCCTTGGGTCAGGACCCAAGGGGCATAGGATGTGAGCTCGAGTTGTGTGTAGATACGAAACTATTAATATATTTATTTATTTGTCTCGTGCCGAGCCGAGCCGAGGTGAGGTTGGTTGGTTTTAAAGAACGTGATGTGGCAGGGTCTTACTGTCGCGTTGATAAGTTATATATTTATATGCAATATTTCATTCTGACCCCCAGACATTTTTCAGAACGCGCTGGCCTTGCCTAGCGCGACCTCAAGAACGCGCTAGCCCGGCTAGCGCGATCTGGAAAATAATTTTTTTTATTTTTCTTTTTGAAAAATAGGGTATAGGAACGCGCCATGTCGAGGCAGCGCGTTTATGAACGCGTCCCTGATGGGCAGCGCATTATGGTCCTGAAGAAAAACGGGAATACCCTTCCAATAAAACGACCATAACTTGCTCATTTCATAACGAAATTTAGGGAAACAGGTATCAATGGAAAGAGTATTGAAAAATACACAAGATAGTATGCTTTAATTGAGATGTAGCCTGAGAGACACCTACCTTTGAGCGGATTTAAGGAGAGAGAGAAAAATAGCCCCAATAATAAGAAAGCCCTTTGATCTCCAAATCTTCCTTTCAAATCCCCTCCAATCTCCGCAGCAGCATAGCTTAGGCCACCAAGGATGATTTGAGGGTCGAATGGGGTTCTATTTATAGGCAAAACTTGGCCAAATTTGTCAAGATTCCTTACCTAATTTTACCAAACCCATTAACTCCGAATTAGAAGAAAGTTCCAACTTCTCTTCTTAATCTAGCCTTAATTTGGTGTGAAACCAATGTAAAAACGGCTGGTCTAAGGTGGCTGGTATGTAAGGGTTGATTCTTGAGTCAATCTTCTAGAAATAGAGTTATTTTAATCTCTCAAATGCCATATTAAACACACCTTACGAATTTAAGGTTAATTTAACCTTTATTGAATCCTTTAACCATTAGTTCAGTCCATTATGGATTATCCAATGGGCCAATTGTAATCCTAATCCATTATATAGACCTTTATTGGGCTTACTATGATTTTTCTAAGGGTTAGAGTATTTAATTTCTATTTATCTTAAGTAAATTTAAGTAAATGCATTTATCTAGTTTATTTCATATGGTAAAAATATAATTTAATTATTTTATGAAGATTTTAATTATTTAATTCATTGAAAAAAATTATTTGTCATTTTAATTTATCGGGTTTCTACATCCTCCCCCACTTAAAAGAATTTGGTCCTCCAAATTCACATTATATAACTAAAATTCAAAAATTCGAATAGAGAAGTCGAATTTCTAACTTGAGATTAAGTCCGGATACTTCTTCTTGATGGACTCTTCCAATTCCCAGGTGACTTCCTCGAATCCACGCTTGCTCCATTGAACTTTTACCATCGGAATGGCCCGATTCCTCAATTGGTGTAATTTTTGATCTAATATCTTGATCGGTCTTTCTTCATATGATAAGTCCTTTTGTAGCTTCAAATCTTCAAACTGTATCACATGCGAAGGATCGTACACGTACTTCCTCAGCATTGATACATGGAAGACATCATGTACACCGGCCAGTTGAGGAGGTAAAGCCAGCTTGTACGCCACCTCGCCGATTCTCTCCACAATCTCGAAAGGGCCGATAAATCTTGGACTCAACTTTCCTTTGATGCCGAATCTTTTAATTCCACGAGTGGGTGAGATCTTTAAGAAGACGTGCTCTCCCACTTGGAACTCGAGGTCTCCTCCGATTGTCGGCATAACTTTTTTGCCGTGATTGAGCTACCTTCAATCTTTCTTGAATCAACTGGATTTTGTCAGTTGTATCTTGGACAATATCGGGACCAAGCAATCCCTTCTCTCCAACCTCGCTCCAGCATAGAGGCGATCTATAGCTTCGGCCATAAAGAGCTTCGAATGGTGCCATTTGTATACTTGACTGATAGCTATTGTTATAAGCGAACTCAGTCAATGGTAAATGTTCATGCCAACTTCCGCCGAAATTTATCATGCATGCTCTCAACATATCTTCAATAATCTGATTCGTCCCTCAGTTTGTCCATCAGTCTGAGGGTGAAAAGCAGTGCTAAATCTTAGCCTAGTACCCATAGATGATTGCAAACCTTTCCAGAAGTGAGAGGTGAATCTCGGATCTCGATCCGAAATAATAGAACTTGGAATACCATGCAGCCTTACGATCTCTTTGATATATAAGGCGGCTAGAACATCCACGGTCCATTTAGTTTTGATAGTTAAAAAGTGAGCGGATTTGGTTAACCGGTCCACAATTACCCATATAGCATCAAAACCACTTTGGGTTTTCGGCAATCCAACTACGAAGTCCATACTGATACTATCCCATTTCTATTTTGGTATTTCGAGAGGCTTGAGTTTATCAGCCGATTTGAGGTGTTCAGCTTTAACTTGTTGACATACTAAGCATCGACTTACGAACTCGGCTACCTCTCTTTTCATGTTAGGCCACCAGAAAGTTCTCTTGAGGTCTTGGTACATTTTTGTAGCACCGGGGTGAATAGTGTACCTTGACCGATGTGCTTCCTCCAAGATTTTACCCTTGATGGTAGAACAATCGGGTATGCAAGTTCTTCTTTTTGAATAATAACCTTCCATCATCAGCCAGAAGGAAATCCGGTCGTTGATCTAGTTTCTCTTTAATTTCAACGATCATCGGATCATCACTTTGCCGCTCCTTGATTTCCGAGAGTAACTCGGGTTGGAGTCGAATATTTGCAATAAACACTCCGTCTTTCTTCTCCTCCACATTGAGGTTTAAATTTGCCTTTTCTTCAAGTAGATGCCATTCTTTAACCATCAAACTTGATAATAAGGTCATTGGCTTCTGGCTAAGAGCATCAGCTACGGCATTACCTTTCCTAGGGTGATATTGTATAGAGAAATCGAAATCCTTTAAGTATTCCAACCACCGTCTTTGTCTCATGTTGAGCTCCTTGAGAGAATAAATATTTGAGACTCTTGTGATCGGAATACACAATAAAGGCTTTGCCATAGAGATAATGTCGCCAGATCTTCAAAGCAAAGACCACAGCTGCCAGCTCTAGGTCATGCACGGGGTAATTTTCCTCGTGTTTCTTTAATTGCCTTGAAGAATAGGCTATAACCTTACCATGTTGCATTAATACGCAACCTAGGCCAATTCCGGATGCATCAGCATACACTTCGAATCCTCCTCCTTCCGTAGGTAATGTGAGAATAGGGGCAGTCGTCAGACAATCCTTTAAAGTTTGAAAGCTCTTCTCGCATTCCCCGGACCATATAAAAGGATTCTCCTTTCTTGTCAATCTTGTCAAAGATACCGCAATCTTGGAGAAGTCCTTGATAAATCTTCGATAATATCCAGCCAATCCCAAGAAGCTTCAGATTTCCGTCACACTAGTAGGTCTTTCCCAGTTCTTTACGGCCTCGACCTTTGAAGGATCGACAACGATACCGTTCCGGAAAATTATATGACCGAGAAAAGAAACTTCCTCCAACCAGAAATCACACTTGCTTAATTTGGCATAAAGCTTGTAATCTCTTAATAATTGAAGGGCCTTCTTGAGATGTTTTTAGTGTTCTTCCTTTGACTTGGAGTAGATCAAAATGTCGTCAATGAAGACAGCCACAAATTGATCGAGGTATGGCCTGAATACGCTGTTCATTAATTGCATAAATGCGACAGACGCGTTTGTTAGGCCAAAAGGCATAACGGTGAACTCGTAATGCCCATACCTACTCCGAAATGCAGTCTTGTGAATATCCCCTTCCTTGATCTTTAATTGATGATAACCAGATCGAATATCGATCTTTGAGAAATATCGAGTTCCAGAAATCTGGTCGAATAATTCATCAATCCTCGGCAATGGATATTTATTCTTGATGGTGAGTTGATTCAATTGTCGATAATCAACACATAGTCTCATCGAACCATCTTTCTTTTTAACAAAGAGGACCGGGACTCCCCAAGGTGAAGTACTTGGTCGGATAAATCCTTTTTCCAATAACTCAAATAGTTGTTCCTTTAACTCCTTCATTTCAACGGCAGACATTTGATATGGAGCTTTAGAAACTGGTGCAGCTCCCGGAATTAAATCAATAGAGAAGACAACTTCTCTCTCTGGAGGGATACCAGGCAACTCGTCCGGAAATATATCAGAATAATCCCGAACGATAGGAATGTCCTTTAGAACGGGTTCCGTGTGCTCGGTCACAGTGATAGAAACTAAGAAACCGACACAACCCTTCCTTAATAATTTCTCGGCTTTGAGGGCCGAAATGAGAGATATGTGTCTAGAATGTCTGATACCAGAAAATAAGAGGTTGGGGTAACCCATAAAAGTTACCGTACCCAACTTGCAGTTGACACTAGCATCATGTGCAGATAGCCAATCGGCACCCAATATAACATCATATCCGTCCATCTCCATGTATACCAAATCAGCGGGTAAGTTATAACCGCTAATTAGAACTTCACTAGCAGGATAGAAATGTTTAATCTCCGTTCCCTTTCCAATAGGGGTAGTAATAGTGAGTGTAGAATCTAATGGAACAGGCTTCATAGGTAAAAGACCAGCAAATCTTCTAGATATAAATGAATGCGTAGCTTCGGTGTCAAATAAGACAGAGGCATGCCTTGAGTACACAGAAAGAGTACCTTCTACGACGCCTCCTTCCTCGGTAGGTTCCGCATCCATAAGAGCTTGAAGTCTTCCTTGCTTTTTGACAATAGGTGGAAGCTTCTCCGGTGGAGCTTGCTCGTTGAGAAGAGGACAATTCGGGATCCTATGCTCCCGACTCTCGCATCGAAGACATGCGCCGAGCTTTCTCCAACATTCCTCGGCTTTGTGTCCGGGTTTCTCGCAGAATTTGCATAATTCCTTTGATGACGTAGAGAAAGGAACAACTTGCTTGTCAAAGGTTCTTGGCTTCTTGTCCCCTTGAAAGTTACGTCCACCCTTGTTGAAATTTCGCCCATCCTTGTTGAAGTTACGCCCGTCATTGGGCCTTTTCTTCTCGAAGGAAGGTTTGAAACTTCCGGACCCAGTAACTTGCTCTCTCTTGGCTTCTCTTCCTCGGATGCGATCCGATAACTCCGTTACATCTTCTAGGAGTTGTGCTCTCCATACCGCATCAGAATAAATTTGGATATCCATTGGGGCGAGTTGAGTAATATATTGAGGCCTTAAGTCATTTAAGAACATCCTTGCCTTCATTTTGTCGGTACCCACAAGATGTGGAGCGTACTGAGATAATCTTGAGAATTGAGCTTTATATTCAGCTACCGATAAACCCCTTTGCTTCAAAGCGGCAAATTCGGCGGCCTTCCTTTCTTGCACTCGGTCGGAAAAATATTTACTATTGAAGTGTTTCACGAACTCTTCCCATAGAATTTGGTCGTGCGGTAAAGTAGCTTCGACCGATTCCCACCAGGCACGGGCATCTCTTTCTAGTTGAAAGGTAGCGAGTAGGACCTTCTCCTCGTCAGCGCATTGCATGACTCGGAATATCCTCTCGATCTCCTTATTCCAGTGTTCGGCTTCGTCCGGATCCGTAAATCCAGCGAACTTGGGAGGGTTCATGCTTCGGAAATTCCTATGCAAATCACCAGCTCCTTGGTCTGCTCCTCCCTGAGCAACCTGTTGGAGGGCTTGGGTTAAGACTTGAACGGTGCGCTGCATCTCGCGCCATTGAGCTCTCTCGGCGGCCATTTGCGAGAATTAGCCTGAAACCATAATTCCAAGGTTTATTATTTTTGTTTTGGTATTTATTTCCTGATAATTTTCTTTTTCTTAAAACTTAACCCGTGTTTCTACCCAATCTTATCGGGAAGGTTTTAAGACCTATCCAATTTCTAGATATTGATCCAAAACCTAACCTAGGTTTAAGAATCCTAGGTTTTATGTAACCTAGGCTCTGATACCACAAAGACTGTCACGCCCCGATGCGGAATATCGAGGGCGTGAGCGAGTCGTAATCAAGCGTGTCGATCAGAGCATGTACAAATTTAATTCTAAGATAAAGATTGATGAGAAAATGATACTTTTATTCCATCAAAATAGAGGTTTACATTACTAATTCATAAGCCATAAAGGTAAATTACAAACTTCCAAACCCAAAGTACATGATTCTTGTAAAACACTAATGATCTACATAAATCCTAGGGAAAAGAAAATCACTATTTCACTCTTGTTCATTCCCTTGTTCAATGTCATTTACTGCAACAATTTAACCAAAACGTAGGGTGAGCAAAAAGTTCAGTAGGATTTTATATCTCTAAAAATCAGGCAATCTTTAAGTGTTTAACAATTTAAGTAATCTTTCCAAGTTGCATCAAAAAGTGTATAACATGAGTGGGATTTTCATGTAATTGAGATAACAAGATATCAAGAGAAATTTTCAAGTAATAACTTTGAACAAATAAAGAATTTCATGTAATTGGCTATTTCACGCAAGTCAAGTAATTCATGTAATTTTCAAGTAATCATGTAAACAAGTAACAAGTATGAATAGTGGAATGCCATAAAAATCTAACAAGTCAAGCACTTCGGTGCAATGCCACACCGTGGTCAATCAACTCCCATGGGTACAAGTACTTTCGGATGCTCCTCCCAGGACTAGACCGAGCTCCATTAATGCCAAGCATTGGGTCGGTGGATCATAAGATCTCAAGTACGTTTAGACATCCACTTAACACTGTGGCCAATGAATTTCAAGAATAAGCTCATTTGTAAAAAGTACAGATCTGACAAAAAATCTCAGAAGTTGCAAGAGAAATGAATAATAATTTTAAGGCATCATGTTTAACGACATTAAGTTGTGAATTCAAGAACGAACGGTAACTAGGAAGAAAATTCAAGTAAATAGAACTAATAGAATTATTTTAATTCCATAGTTTAATCTTGTGTTCAATTGATTTAACAATTGTTTAGGCATGTTTTCAGGAAGTTTTTATATCCTGGAGGTATTTTAGTTTAGCCAAAACGCGGATTTTATAGCCAATCGGATTTCTATTATGAACGTGGTGTAGGTAAGTATCATGTTCACGAAATCATTTGAGAATTCATTCATAATTCTGTTAAAATTCAGAAATATTAAGTTTTAGATAAGATGTATATACTTTTGAATTAAAATCGTGATTTCACATATTATTGATATTTTTAATGATAATAAGATAGGATAAATGATTATAAGATAGAATAATAAATTTATCATACAGAAAATAATTTAACATGCTAAAAAGTAATCTTTATACACCAATTTGTTGATAACATGATAAAACAGATTTTTACATGTTGTAGACAATTTTCATATATTTAGTTACTGATATTATGATAAATATAGATTTTCATGCTTAAGAAAATAGATTTATTATGCTAAAAATAGTTTCATCATACTGAAAATAATTCTAACATGTTAAAGTAATTTTAACATGTTAGAAATAATTTTATCATATTGAGAGTAATTTTATCATGCTGAAAATTAATATTTAACATGTTAAAATTAATACTTAACATGTTAAAATAATTCTCATATATTAACTTACTGATGAGATGATAAAAAGAAGTTTATCATGCTGAATACAGAAATTCTCTGATAACAAAATAAAATTTATCATGCTGAAATAATTTTTTTACATTTATTTACTAATTATTTGATGGGAAATTAGATTTATCATGTTGAAAATAGTTTTTAAATAGCTTTAATATGCTGACAATAGTTCTAATATGCTAAAAACAATTCTATCATGTTAGAAATAATTTTATCATGCTGGAAGTAATTTTTAACATATTGGAAATATTTTTCATATATTAGTTTACTTATAATATAGTAAAAATAGATTTTTACATGCTAAAAAATAACTTTTATTCTACAAAAATAATTTTTATCATGTTGTAAAAATTCAAACAGGCTAATATTGCTTTTCTTTATTTTTGGTGACTGAATGCTTATAATTAATGTGGATTCCAAATGCTTATAATTCCTATTGTAAAGTGACTAAACTTTAGTCCCACATTGGAAGTTAGAAAAACTTCCTTGGCTTTATATGTTGGAGATTTCACCCTTGGGTCAGGACCCAAGGGGCATAGGATGTGGGCTCGAGTTGTGTGTAGATACGAAACTATTAATATATTTATTTATTTGTCCCGTGCCGTGCCGAGCCGTGCCGAGCCGAGCCGAGGTGAGGTGAGGTTGGTTGGTTTTAAAGAACGCGACGTGGCAGGGTCTTCTTGTCGCGCTGATAAGTTATATATTTATATGCAATATTTCATTCTGACCCTCGGACATTTTTCAGAACGCGCTGGCCTTGCCTAGCGCGACCTCAAGAACGCGCTAGTCAGTGCTAGCGCGATCTGGAAAATAATTTTTTTTATTTTTGTTTTTGAAAAATAGGGTATAGGAACGCGCCATGTCGGGGCAGCGCGTTTATGAACGCGCCCCTGATGGGCAGCACGTTATAGTCCTGAAGAAAAACAGGAATACCCCTCCAATAAAATGACCATAACTTACTCATTTCATAACGAAATTTAGGGAAACATGTATCAATGGAAAGAGCGCTGAAAAATACACAAGATAGCATGATTTAATTGAGATTTAGCCTGAGAGACACCACCTTTGAGCGGATCTAAGGAGAGATAGAAAAATAGCCCCAATAATAAGAAAGTCCTTTGATCTCCAAATGTTCTCTTCAAATCCCCTCCAATCTCCGCAGCAGCATAGCCTAGGCCACCAAGGATGATTTGAGGGTCGAATGAGATTCTATTTATAGTCAAAATTTGGCCAAATTTGTCAAGATTCCTTACCTAATTTTATCAAACCCATTAACTCTGAATTAGAAGAAAATTTCAACTTCTCTTCTTAATCTAGTCTTAATTTGGTGTGAAACCAATGTAAAAACGGCTGATCTAAGGTGGCTGGTAAGTAAGGGTTGATTCTTGAGTCAATCTTCTAGAAATGGAGTTATTTTAGTCCCTCAAATGTCATATTAAACACATGTTACGAATTTAAGGTTAATTTAACATTTATTGAATCATTTAACCATTAATTCAGCCCATTATGGATTATCCAATAGGCCAATTGTAATCCTAATCTATTATATGGACCTTTGTTGGATTTACTATGATTTTTCTAAGGGTTAGAGTATTTAATTTCTATTTACTTTAAGTAAATTCAAGTAAATGCATTTATCTAGTTTATTTCATATGGTAAAAATATAATCTAATTATTTCATGAAGATTTTAATTATATAATTTATTGAAAAAAATTATTTGTCATTTTAATTTATCGGGTTTCTACACCCACCCTTGCCAGGGGATCGGTAGGGGGCGGAGCCCCCCAGCCTGAAAAACATGCCTAGGCCATGCAGCGAGTCACCTAGGTGGGAGCCTTGCTCGCCTTTCTTTGGGGGGGGGGGGGGGAGAAAGGTGCCTTGACCCCATAAGGGTGCTTGGTCGCCTAGGCGACC
Source organism: Amorphophallus konjac (assembly GCA_022559845.1). Lineage (NCBI taxonomy): Eukaryota > Viridiplantae > Streptophyta > Magnoliopsida > Alismatales > Araceae > Amorphophallus > Amorphophallus konjac. The sequence goes on along the minus strand of CM040128.1, from coordinate 137,349,866 downwards.
GCCTTGACAACTATGGTTAGTTGACATTGTGGTGATAATACATATAATACATATCCCTCCAACATGTGGTTGGCTAGATTCGAGGAAAGATTCTTTTTTTTTTTGGGTGTTTTTTTGATGGCCATCTCCTTAATGTCAACTCTTTATAGAGGGGTGCTAAATTCTTGTGGATGAGTGGATCTGTCACATTTCCATGAGACGTGTGAGTTTGTAGAAGACTATTACACTTATGGTTGTACAGTTGGGCAACCATGGAACAACGGTTAGATGGGAACTAGCTCGGAAGGAGAGGAGGGAGCCAATTTGATGTATGGATATGCAGTCTTTTTGGTCCTATAGTTGATGATAAAGAGTAATCCATAGGGCTGGCAATGAGCTGAGCCGCTTGAGCTTGTTGGCTCAGCTTGGCTCGATTCGATTGTCCCCATGAGCCGAGCTCAAGCTGCACCCAAGGCTTAATTCATTAAACGAGCCAAGCCCAAGCTATGCCAAGCTTGGCTTGATCGGCTCGCAACCCAGCTTGAAATAAAATATTATAGATCAGTATTAGACCTATCTAAGGTAGAGCACCACTCGGATGATGCAGCTGCCAAAGAACCAGTTCGCCCGCTCAAGTCTTTGTATTGTTTTTAAGTGAATATTATATAAGCGAAAATATATTCTTGTTGCTCTGATGTGGGACTAAAAGTCCCATGAGAAAACACCCAGGTGGGCACGGCGGCACGCCCCACCTGCCTGCCTGTGCGGGGCACACCCCCACACCGCCTGGGCATTTTCTCATGGGATTTTTTAGTTCAATATTGGACAATTAAAATGCGCACTTCCGAACTTAACCCAGGAAGCTGAGTTAACTAATATTTAACGGAGTCTTTAATTTTATTTGATTGGTTAATCTGGTTCAAAGAAAAAACATAGTTTTCGAGCCAAGCTTGAGCCGAGCTTGAGCTCAAGAAATATGCTTGAAACAGGCTTGGGCTTGAGATCGAGTCTTCTTGGGCGAGCCAACCTCGAGCGCGTCAAAGCTCAGCTCGTTGCTACCCCTAGTAATAATCCATTTCAAATCAATGGTTTCTCATTCTATATTGAACTGAGAATGTACTACTTTGCAGCTGTCAACGCTTGACTGGAATAATTAAAATTTGTTGGTCTAATTGCTCAAAGTTTGTTATATGGTGTTGTCATGGTGTTTGTTCAGGGCAGCTGCTGAATCATGCATGCTAAAAACTTAGGGGGAGTGTGCAGGTCAGTGAGCTTTTAGGAGTTGAGTTGTAAACCTGTAAGGAACAGTTTTTCTGATTTCAGACTAACTCACCAAATCCTTGAGTTATTGTTCCACATAAACTAAAGAACTAGGTGCTAACAAGGCATTTGAATTGATCACTAATGTAAAATAGATGTATATCTATACATGGACAGTTGTATACGTTTGTTGTCAATGTGAGGATTGTAAAGAAAGCACAAGCAGTTCACTTTGCTTTCAGCTAACATGACACTCTTCTTCCCTGTTGGATCAGTAAACTGAAACCAGACGTCTCAGTTGCCCACATTTCCTTTCAAATCCTTTCCATGAATTAATAGGGCTCAACTGCAGAAGATGGGAAGTTGCATGAGCACACTCTACAACTCAACCATCCAAATAATGTTACCTGTGCCACACTAAAGGAAATTATCAAAACCAGCTTTTTCTTGGGGGTGGGAAGCAAAAGAAATTCAACTTTTTGGCCCAACTTTAAACAGCCTGTCTGACAGTATTCACAGACCTGTTTGCAACTGAGGAAGACCAAGGAAGGAAGGATCGGGGATTGGGATCAGATCGGCCGGTCCCAAAGCAATCCGGATCGGCCTATCCTGATCTGATCCACACCTACCCTGTTTTTCTTATTTTGAGGTTCGTTTGAGTTTAAATACTTTTACAGGGGTTTTTATACAAACATTACTTTAGCTTTGAGTCTTTCAATGAGGGTTTCTCCCTTCCCCCATGCCGACTCCTCCCCCTTGCAGGGTCGAGGAGGAGGAGGACGAGGAGCACTGGCAGCCGGTGGCAACGAGGACGGCGACGGCAACGGTAAGTTTTTCTGTTCTTCTTCTTCTTCTTCTTTAGTTCTTTTGTTCATCTGAGATCGGATGAACAGTGAAAGAGGAATTTTTTTAATATTTGTTTTTTTTTAAATTTAAGGGGTCGGGATTGCACTGGATCGGCCGATCCCGGCTGTTCTGAGGATGATCCCGGCCGATCCGGCCCTTAGATCGGGAAAGGTGGGATCGGGATTGATTCGGATCGACCCAAAACTGATCGGGTCGGCTGATCTAGGCCGATCTGATCTGATCCTGCCTTCCATGAGGAAGACGTGTGTAAACCCTTTCTTGTCTAGATGGTTAAGATATATTCTCAACTGACATTTCCTTCAGCTTAACATGGTAGTTATGGATGGGCATGTTCCTGATAGACAATACATTTGATGGTTATATTTCTTGGAATTCATAAAGTGAGAAATCTTTGTGAGATCAGAAGCTGTTTATGAAACATACACTTCAGTTGGCTATATTCAGGTGTATTTTTTTGACTTGAGGAACTTTTCTAGGGTTGAGGCTTAGCCAGGGATTGAAGCATTAAATCATGTCATCCACTTAGCTGCCATTTCCTGTGACTGGAAGATGTAATCATATGCTTCACAATTTTGATTATTTTTTAGAAAGCTGCCTGTCATATGCCTTGTCTCTGTGTATGTTTTCTGGCTTCTTTTTTAAGGAAGCATAAAGTACGAGTGCATAAGACTTTCATATATCACATGTGCTAGAGTGATACTTGAGTTAGTAGGCATGTGCTAGACAAGAAATCTGTCGTATTCTTTCTGATAGGTTGATTATAAAACTGTTCTTCCTGGAATTAGTGACCTCTGCATAACCAGTCTGACTCAGCCTTTTCCTTTTGTCGTAAGGGGCTGTATGACAGTATGACCATGAACCTTTTGCAATTCTCTCTGCCGTGGTATTGTCTGTTGGGGGGGGTTGAGTTAGAAAATGCAAGGGGCGCATCCGTGTATATATATAGACGCTGAGGCTGGTGAAACCAGCTTAGAGCGTGCTAAGTCATGCCACGTTGGAGTCAAAGAAGACTTAAAATCCTGTTCTTTGTTTTATCTGTCTTTAACAAATATGGAATTGGGCTAGTTAACAACAGTACTCTCAAAACTATTACATTTGTTGTCTTGGTGTGAAACAATACTTGCTGAATTTTAGATGTTTTCCAGGCAATAACTAATGTGTTGTATGTTAGCTGCCTTTACACTTTCTTCTTTTATGTTGTATGCTAGCTGCCTTTTAGTTTCCTTCTGACTCATTCTTCTTGTTCAGTCTGAATATGTCCTCCAAAGATTTTGTCCTTGTGTTTTATGCTTCTTGGAGACATTTTGTCTAACATCATCTTATTTCTTAAGTAATGCTGACATATAGCTCTAAACGAGGCATTAACCGCGGAGGTCCGACATTTGAAACTTGCTACTCATGAACTTGCTGAGCCAAATTCCTCCAGTAACTTGACCCAGCAGCTCTCAGCAAATCGGCAGGTGTTGCCACTGCAGCACCAACGGCCATCCCAACTGCCCATGTATCAGTTGCAGCAGTTACAGCAGTTACAGCAGCAGCGGCAGCAAGCTCAGCTGCAAAATCAGCATCAGCGGCAGGAAAACTCTTTTGAAACAAAAACGAGAAGTGAACCTGTGGCATGATGATATAGTGGAAGCATCAGCTGCTTGCAAATGCACTTTCGATTATGATGGGTTTGCATCACCTATGCTTGTTCAGCAGTGTGTTAGCAAACGCTGAAGGGAGTCCTCCTGGGGGGTGTGTTACAGTATCTTCACTTCGTTGCACTATATATAATACTCTCTCTCTCTCTCTCTCTCTCTCTATCTACACCCCCCCCCATATCCGTCTTTTTGGCCGGGGACTACTTGATTTAAGCATTGACAATCAATTGTTTTGTAACTAAAAATGTTTTACTGTGGGCTAGTGTTATGTTCTGTTGGACAAGGTGTCTCTCTTCATTCATTAAATGTAATGATGCATTCATCCTGTTGGCCCGGTGACAACGGCAATTAAGAGGGGGGTGAATTGATTGACCAATTAAAATCTTGTAATTAACGAGAACACTCAAATCGAATTATAGATCTATGAATAGATCAAGAATAAAAGTCAAATCTTAAAGTTTACTTATGTTTATTGATCATACATGTATTGAAATAGTATTTAAATTAAATTAAAATAAATTATGAGATAGGGGATTTTTTAGGTGGTTTGGGATTACGACGGGCTTTTTACGTTCACTTCCCATCGAATTCGGTGAGGTTTCTACTATCTTGTAAAAATCTTTCGATGCGGGACGTGATGCGAATCTGGGACTCTAGTTTGCGGATGTCCCTAAGCGAGGGAAACGTGCGGATGTGTGCGGTTGAGAAATTGGCAATGAGTCTCGGGTATCGATTTTTTTGCGTGTTCAGATCGAGTCACGGGACGATTTTCACTCACTCGCTCGCAGCGGTGACTAAATTGATCGAGCTAGTTATCCTAACACACTCATGCATCGGCATATAGAAATATATATGAGTAAAGTAAATGTCAAGTGAGGAGCGGACGCGATATCTCCACGTTCTGGGCGTGGGGAAGACGACCCCGGCCGAAACTCGTACTCTCGGTGTACAGTAAATAAATAATTACAGCAGTGAATTTTTATTGTCCACTCCATGCATGGAGGTAAAGGGCTACAATGGCGACCCGGGAGTAACGAACTTGGGTTGACGGGCAGCAAACCGGAAGACTCTCGAGCCGGAGATGGGCTGCTGGTCCGGCTCGATTTTGCGGGTCCCGCGGGACAGCAGGCGGGTCTGGTTGCTGGGATGGCGGTGCCCGGGCGTCTCCTTGCTACGGCGGCTGGCTGGGACACTGCTGGGGGGTTGTTGGTCGACCTCCGGGCGCGGCGGTCGCCGAATGTGAGCCGACGAATTTTACCGGGATTAACCGGCGGACTACCTTGCTGGCCTGTTCTCGGGACAGAATTGCGCGCTTCCACGAAATGAATTGTTGCGCCCAGATCCAGTGTCGGATCGAGGTGAGATCGGCGCCGTTGGACAGAGGACTCAAAGGGCTACAACATAAATTAATTTCACATCCATCCAGTAAACGGATTGGAAATGAAAAACTCTGTGGGTTGTAGTTATTTCTGTCTCGAAATTATAGACGAGGACAGAACATGACCTGTTTGAAAATGGATTTTGACCGACACGGAAGGGGTGGATCCGGATTTTGGAGATTTTATGGTGGATAGAGGGGGATGTGTGGGACGTGCTCAAATGTTTTGGGATTTTTTGGAGATGGTTAAGGGGGCGGGAAAAATATAATAACAAGACACTATCCCGCAGATCTACTGATTGGCAAACTGTCAGGGGTGGAACTAAAAAATTGGTAAAAATAGCAAACGGTGGTAGATTGGCACGAAATTTAAACTGGGAGGAGGTAACAATAAGGGGGATGATCTATCAAAATTTGAAGATCATCATATACACGGATTGGGAGGACCAACCAGATCTTCAGGTTGCTATTCTGGATTTCGTGGTTCAGGACAGCAGCTCGGAGATGTTGTGGCGGCTCGACGGCGACACGAATGGAGGCGGCGGCGGCGGTGGCTGGAAGTCGCATCCAGCGGAGGTGGTAGAGGTGAGAATCACTCCCAGAATATGGCTTCACACCATAGATTAGGGCAACCTTCACAGCTGTAAGGGAAGAGGGAGAGAGGGGCGCCCTTGGGCTTGGATCAATAAATGAGATTTTTTTTCATTAATTGATATAGAATTCACAAAATACATGGGTTTTATAATACAATAAAAAAGGCCTAAACTACCCTCAGATCTAGGGTTAGGGAGGGGCAAATAACGGATAGCATTTTCTTCTCCCATGTGGTCAAAAGAAAGAAAATAAAAAAATTACAAGAGAGGACAAAGGAGGGGGCGCCCCCTTGACTAAGGGGTAGTCCAAGCTGGACTTTGCCCCATGGTCCATGTTCCACCCTTGACCTTGGACCAGTCCACATGGGCCCTAGAACCTAGGTGGACCAATGGGAAAGAGGGTGGGGGACCCTGCTGGACCTACTAGCATTTTACATAGAAACCCAAATGCCTTTTTGCAAAGAAACCCAAAGATTTCTAATGACTAACCCTTTGGCTTATACTTGCCATACAATTGTAAACCCAATTAACCCCATGATATAAATGCAAACAAAAGGATACAAATGTAAAAACAAAATTTTAATGTTCGGTGTTGACTCCCATCAATTCTCCCCGGGTGGGAAGAACTCGACCCCTTCGAGTAAGGGGTGCGGCTGCTCGTGTGGCTCCTGCGGATCTGTCACCATACCAGGTAGCTCGGAGTACGCTCCACTCCAAGTAATCGTCACCTGCTCATCCCGAATATATTCGATATGCACATGCTGCTGTGGGAATGAGGCTAGTAGTGGACACTCCGGGGTGGGGTCACTCTCAAAGGAAGGAGACAGCTCAATGACTCACTAGGAATCACCGCGGAGTCCCTATATGTGACTATATCCGAGATATTTAGATAGAGCCGATCCCAAATTCCGGCAAGTCTACAATGTACGCAGTGGACCCGACTTACCTCACACTCGAAAGGGACTGACATCACGAGTTGACATGAGACCGACTATGCGACTCCTAATATGCTCGACACATGTATGTATAGACTCTGAATAAAGAAAGAAAAATACATACTCACACAAGACCCTACACAAATCTACTGTTAGACCGACCCATACATATGCAATGGTGGACCAGGACATCCGAATGTGTGCCATGCATACACTAGACGCAACCAAAGGTCGGTAGAATCTGATATCCCAAAGTGCACCACTCATGCATTGACGGCCTTTTGGATTTGGGAGGTTTGGGTGGGTTAGGAGGGTTGAATGCACTTTCTTTCGTACCCCAATTAACGGACTCCTTGCGGAGTGTAGGCGGACTGGCCAGTGGGGTAGTGGTGTGATAGTGAACTTCCCTGAAGAAGTGGAGTAGTGGTGGGTCAAAGGGTTCACTAGGGAAGGGATCGAAGGGATCAAAGAATGTGTGACCCCTCGAGCTGGGTTCTCATAGGTCACGGTCCCACGTTTGGAATTCTTGAAGGTGTAGGTGGTCACCTTCATGCACTGGGGTAGATGGGACGGTGGTCTCATATAGTAGATATGGTTCCTCCCTCGGGATAAGTGGAATGAAATACGGCTCGGCCGGCATAGAAAGGAATAAAAGAACCTCCGTGGTGACATGACCCACGGTGCACACAGAGGTAATGTACCCCAAAGCGGGATGGGTGAAGCTACGACTTGTGGGTTGGTCGAAGCCTGGGGCCAACATGTACGTCAACTTTACCTGCCAGTCTAATCCCTTAAGAAGGTCATCCAATGTTTCAACATGGTGGCAAGACCGGAATGTGGTATGGAATGAGTTGACTGGCACTAATGGTAGTGTAGGGTCCATGGATGGCTAGCAAGGCGGTCTAGGGACCAAGCCTATCTTGAGCCAACTAAGTAGTGGCTCTACAATGATAATCTTACCCTTAGTAAGTAGGTATGGCTTCGGCTGAAGTTCGAAGGGTGAAGGTTCTAGCACGACATCTCCCTCGGTTGGGGAAGGGACTTCCTCCATGATGGCGAGAGGACTTGGGGGTTCCGTAGACAGCACCTGGTTCAGACTACTGGCTACTACCTCCTTAGGCTCGGGCAGGAGTCGTGCCCACATCCTATCTATCCTATCCATCCGGTCCATAAATATTTGCAAGAGATCGTCTAAGGTGCGGTTTGGACTAGGGGCATCTTGGTGGGTTTGCTTGTATTCAATTGGCCTAGTCTTGGGTCTAGGCTCGTCTACATGCGGGGCTCGTTGCCTCTGACTATGACCCACTTGGGTGGAGATGACTGGGTGGGGTCGGTTGGAGGTGATTGGGCCGGGTAGGTAGACCCTTCTAAGCTCGCCCTTCATCTCACGCCATGACTCTATAGGCCATTGCCTCCTAATTTCTCTCAAGATTTCAATGTCTCTCCATTTTTCGGCGGCCTCGTGAAAAGCCACTTTGTAGCAAAATCAACTTCCATGGCATCGGACATAATGTAACACTCAAAGTAGTTGTCCATAGTGGCTTCCCACTTTAGGTAGTCGCTCGGGACTTTGGAGCCATAGAAGTCCGGGGCTTCGGGCCTATGGAGGTGGAAGGGTTGGGTTCCCCATCCTTGGGTGTGTCGCCACCATTCATATGACGTGGGCTTTTGGGGATCCATGGGACACAGGGAGCTATAGGATGGCCATGTAGACACTTGGTGACAAGATACTAGACACGACCTTAACAACAATGCAAAGTTGGAATGCAGACTCAACTACAAACCTAGACTCAACCAGTATCCGGTACGTGGCGGAGGTTTGATCTGAAGATCGCACTCATGCAAGTGTGCTACCTTCCCGATAGGCGTAACCTATCATTCCGGGAACACCTTTTGATATACCGGGTATAGGAATGCAATGCAACACCTTGGACCGATTAACCGACTACCCTAGACTCGACTTAGCTCTGATACCAATTTGATGCGGGACGAGACGCGAACCTGGGACTCTAGCTCGCGGACGTCCCTAAGCGAGGGAAACGTGCGGATGTGCGTGGTTGAGAAATCGACAATGAGTCTCGGGTATCAGTTTTTTCGCGTGCTCGGATCGAGTCACGGGACGGTTTTCACTCACTCGCTCGTAGCGGTGACTAAATTGATCGAGCTAGTTATCCTAACACACTCATGCATCGGCATATAGAAATATATATAAGTAAAGTAAATATCAAGTGAGGAGCGGACACGATACCTCCACGCTCTGGGCGTGGGGAAGACGACACCGGCCGAAACTCATACTCTCGGTGTACAGTAAATAAATAATTACAGCAGTGTATTTTTATTGTCCACTCCATGCATGGAGGTAAAGGGCTACAATGGCGACCCGGGAGTAACGAACTCGGGTTGACGGTTAGGAAACCGGAAGGCTCTCGGGTCGGAGATGGGCTATTGGTTCGGCTCGATTCTGCGGGGCCCGCAGGACAGTAGGCGGGTCCAGTTGCTGGGATGGCGGTGCCCGGGCGTCTCCTTACTGCGGCGGCTGGCTGGGACACTGCTGGGGGGTTGTTGGTCGACCTCCAGGCGCGGCGGTCGCCGAATGTGAGCCGACGAATTTTACCGGGATTAACCGGCGGACTGCCTTGCTGGCCTGTTCTCGGGATAGAATTGCGCGCTTCCACGAAATGATTTGTTGCACCCAGATCCGGTGTCGGATCGAGGTGAGATCATTTCCGTTGGATAGAGGACTCAAAGGGCTACAACATAAATTAATTTCACATCCATCCAGTAAACGGATTAGAAATGAAAAACTCTGTGGGTTGTAGTTATTTCTATCTCAAAATTACAGACAGTCAGGACAGAACATGACCTGCCTGAAAATGGATTTTGACCGACACGGAAGGGGTGGATCCGGATTTTGGGGATTTTATGGTGGATAGAGGGGGATGTGTGGGACGTGCTCAAATGTTTTGGGATTTTTTGGAGATGGTTAAGGGGGCGGGAAAAATATAATAACAAGACACTATCCCGCAGATCTACTGATTGGCACACTGTCAGGGGTGGAACTAAAAAATTGGTAAAAATAGCAAACGGTGGTAGATTGGCACGAAATTTAAACTGGGAGGAGGTAACAATAAGGGGGATGATCTATCAAAATTTTAAGATCATCATATACACGGATTGGGAGGACCAACCAGATCTTCAGGTTGCTATTCTAGATTTCGTGGTTCAGGACAGCAGCTCGGAGATGTTGTTGTGGCGGCTCGACGGCGACACGAATGGAGGCGGCGGCGGTGGCTGGAAGTCGCATCCAGCGGAGGTGGTAGAGGTGAGAATCACTCCCAGAATATGGCTTCACACCATAGATTAGGGCAACCTTCACAACTGCAAAGGGAGAGGGAGAGAGGGGTGCCCTTGGGCTTGGAGCAACAAATGAGATTTTTCTTCATTAATTGCTATAGAATTCACAAAATACATGGGTTTTATAATACAAGAAAAAAGACCTAAACTACCCTCAGATCTAGGGTTAGGGAGGGGCAAATAAGGGATATCATTTTCTTCTCCCATGTGGTCAAAAGAAAGAAAACAAAAAAATTACAAGAGAGGACAAAGGAGGGGGCGCCCCCTTGACTAAGGGGTAGTCCAAGTTGGACTCTGCCCCATGGTCCATGTTCCACCCTTGACCTTGAACCAGTCCACATGGGCTCTAGAACCTAGGTGGACCAATGGAAAAGAGGGTGGGGGACCCTGCTGGACCTACTAGCATTTTACATAGAAACCCAAAGGCCTTTTTGTAAAGAAACCCAAAGATTTCTAATGACTAACCCTTTGGCTTATACTTGCCATACAATTGTAAACCTAATTAACCCAATGATATAAATGCAAACAAAAGGATACAAATGTAAAAACAAAATGTTAATGTTCGGTGTTGACTCCCATCAATTCTCCCCGGGTGGGAAGAACTTGACCCCTTCGAGTAAGGGGTGCGGCTGCGCGTGTGGCTCCTGCGGATCTGTCACCATACCAGGTAGCTCAGAGTACGCTCCACTCTAAGTAATCGTCACCCACTCATCCCGAATATATTCGATATACACATGTTGCTATGGGAATGAGACTAGTGGTGGACACTCCGGGGTGGAGTCACTCTCAAAGGACGGAGACAGCTCAATGACTCACTAGGAATCACCGCGAAGTCCCTATATGTGACTATATCCGAGATATTGAGATAGAGCCGATCCCAAATTTCGGCAAGTCTACAACGTACGCAGTGGACCCGACTTGCCTCACACTCGAAAGGGACTGACATAACGAGCTGACATGAGACCGACTATGCGACTCCTAATATGCTCGACACATGTATGTATAGACTCTGAATAAAGAAAGAAAAACACATACTCACACAAGACCCTAAACAAACCTACTGTTAGACCGACCCATACATATGCAATGGTGGACCAGGACATCCGAATGTGTGCCACGCATACACTAGACGCAACCAAAGGTCGGTAGAATCATGGACTCATAGATATCCCAAAGTGCACCACTCATGCACTTACGGACTTTTGGATTTTGGAGGTTTGGGTGGGTTAGGAGGGTTGAATGCACCTTCTTTCGTACCCCAATTAACGGGCTCCTTGCGGAGTGTAGGCGGACTGGCCAGTGGGATAGTGGTGTGATAGTGAACTTCCCTGAAGAAGTGGAGTAGTGGTGGGTCAAGGGGTTCACTAGGGAAGGGGTCGAAGGGATCAAAGAATGTGTGACCCCTCGAGCTGGGTTCCCATAGGTCACGGTCCCACGTTTGGAATTCTTGAAGGTGTAGGTGGTCACCTTCATGCACTGGGGTAGATGGGACGGTGGTCTCATATAGTAGATATGGTTCCTCCCTCGGGATAAGTGGAATGAAATGCGGCTTGGCCGGCATAGGAAGGAATAAAAGAACCTCCGTGGTGACATGACCCACGGTGCACACGGAGGTAATGAACCCCAAAGCGGGATGGGTGAAGCTACGACTTGTGGGTTGGTCGAAGCCTGGGGCCAACATGTACGTCAACTTTACCTACCAGTCTAATCCCTTAAGAAGGTCATCCAATGTTTCAACATGGTGGCAAGACCGGAATGTGGTATGGAATGAATTGACTGGCACTAATGGTAGTGTAGGGTCTATGGATGGGTAGCAAGGCGGTCTGGGGACCAAGCCTATCTTGAGCCAACTAAGTAGTGACTCTACAATGATAATCTCACCCTTAGTAAGTAGGTATGGCTCCGGCTGAAGTTCGAAGGGTGAAGGTTCTAGCACGACATCTCCCTCGGTTGGGGAAGGGACTTCCTCCATGATGGCGAGAGGACTTGGGGACTCCGTAGACAGCACCTGGTTCAAACTACTGGCTACTACCTCCTTAGGCTCAGGCAAGAGTCGTGCCCACATCCTATCTATCCTATCCATCCGGTCCATAAACATTTGCAAGAGATCGTCTAAGGTGCGGTTTGGACTAGGGGCATCTTGGTGGGTTTGCTTGTATTCAATTGGCCTAGTCTTGGGTCTAGGCTCGTCTACATGCGGGGCTCGTTGCCTCTGACTATGACCCACTTGGGTGGAGATGACTGGGTGGGGTCGGTTGGAGGTGATTGGGCCGGGTAGATAGACCCTTCTAAGCTCGCCCTTCATCTCACGCCATGACTCTATAGGTCATTGCCTCCTAATTTCTCTCAAGATTTCAATGTCTCTCCATTTTTCGGCGGCCTCGTGAAAAAGCCACTTTGTGGCAAAATCAACTTCCATGGCATCGGACATAATGTAACACTCAAAGTAGTTGTCCATAGCGGCTTCCCACTTTAGGTAGTCGCTCGGGACTTTGGAGCCATAGAAGTCCGGGGCTTCGGGCCTACGGAGGTGGAAGGGTTGGGTTCCCCATCCTTGGGTGTGTCGTCACCATTCATATGACATGGGCTTTTGGGGATCCATGGGACACGGGGAGCTATAGGATGGCCATGTAGATATTTGGTGACAAGACACTAGACACGACCTTAACAATAATGCAAAGTTGGAATGTAGACTCAACTACAAACCTAGACTCAACCAGTATTCGATACGTGGCGGAGGTTTGATCCAAAAATCGCACTCACGCAAGTGTGCTACCTTCCCGATAGGCGTAACCTATCATTCCGGGAACACCTTTTGATATACCGGGTATAGGAATGCAATGCAACACCTTGGACCGATTAACCGACTACCCTAGACTCGACTTAGCTCTGATACCAATTTGATGCGGGACGAGACGTGAACCTGGGACTCTAGCTCGCGGACGTCCCTAAGCGAGGGAAACATGCGGATGTGCGCGGTTGAGAAATCGGCAATGAGTCTCGGGTATCGATTTTTTCGCGTGCTCGGATTGAGTCACGGGACGGTTTTCACTCACTCGCTCGCAGCGGTGACTAAATTGATCGAGCTAGTTATCCTAACACACTCATGCATCAGCATAGAGAAATATATATGAGTAAAGTAAATGTCAAGTGAGGAGCGGACGTGATACCTCCACGCTCCGGGCGTGGGGAAGACGACCCCGGCTGAAACTCGTACTCTCGGTGTACAGTAAATAAATAATTACAGCAGTGAATTTTTATTGTCCACTCCATGCATGGAGGTAAAGGGCTACAATGGCGACCCGGGAGTAACGAACTCGTGTTGACGGGCAACAAACCGGAAGGCTCTCAGGCCAGAGATGGGTTGCTGGTCCGGCTCGATTCTGCGGGGCCCGCGGGACAGCAGGCGGGTCCGGTTGCTGGGATGGCGGTGCCCGGGCGTCTCCTTGCTGCGGCGGCTGGCTGGGACACTGCTGGGGGGTTGTTGGTCGACCTCCAGGCGCGGCGGTCGCCGAATGTGAGCCGACGAATTTTACCAGGATTAACCGGCGGACTGCCTTGCTGGCCTGTTCTCAGGACAGAATTGCGCGCTTCAACGAAATGAATTGTTGCGCCCTGATCCGGTGTCAGATCGAGGTGAGATTGGCGCCGTTGGACAGAGGACTCAAAGGGATACAACATAAATTAATTTCACATCCATCCAGTAAACGGATTGGAAATGAAAAACTCTGTGGGTTGTAGTTATTTCTATCTCAAAATTACAGACAGTCAGGACAGAACAGAACCTGCCTGAAAATGGATTTTGTCCGACAGGGAAGGGGTGGATCCGGATTTTGGAGATTTTATGGTGGATAGAGGAGGATGTGTGAGACGTGCTCAAAATTTTTGGGATTTTTTGGAGATGGTTAAAGGGGCGGGAAAAATATAATAACAAGACACTATCCCGCAGATCTGCTGATTGACAGACTGTCAGGGGTGGAACTAAAAAATTAGGAAAAATAGCAAACGGTGGCGGGTTGGCACAAAATTTAAACTGGGAAGAGGTAACAATAAGGGGGATGATCTATCAAAATTTGAAGATCATCAGATGCGCGGATTGGGAGGACCAACCAGATCTTCAGGTTGATGTTCTTGATTTCGTGGTTCAGGACAGCAGCTCGAGATGTTGTTGTGGCGGCTCGACGGCGGCACGAACGGAGGCGGCGGCGGCGGTGGCTGGAAGTCGCATCCAGCGGAGGTGGTAGAGGTGGGAATCACTCCCAGAATATGGCTTCACACCATAGATTAGGGCAACCTTCACAGCTGCAAGGGGAGAGGGAGAGAGGGGCGCCCTTGGGCTTGGGGCAATAAATGGGATTTTCTTCATTACTTGCTATAGAATTCATAAAATACATGGGTTTTATAATACAAGAAAAAAGACCTAAACTACCCTCAGATCTAGGGTTAGGGAGGGGCAAATAAGGGATAACATTTTCTTCTCCCATGTGGTCAAAAGAACGAAAACAAAAAAATTACAAGAGGGGACAAAGGAGGGGGCACCCCCTTTACTAAGGGGTAGTCTAAGTTGGACTTTGCCCCATGGTCCATGTTCCACCCTTGACCTTGGACCAGCCCACATGGGCCCTAGAACCTAGGTGGACCAATGGGAAAGAGGGTTGGGGACCCTGTTGAACCTACTGACATTTTACATAGAAACCCAAAGGCCTTTTTACAAAGAAACCCAAAGATTTCTAATGACTAACCCTTTGGCTTATACTTGCCATACAATTGTAAACCTAATTAACCCAAGGATATAAATGCAAAAAAGGGATACAAATGTAAAAATAAAATGTTAATGCCCGGTGTTGATTCCCATCATCTTTGCAATATAGTACACACACGGAGACGACGCTTCAACAAACACGTTGCTAAGACGCAACACACTCACATGGAGCCGATGTTCCAACACACACACGGTTCAGACTAGATCAGACCACGGGGACGAACCCCAAAACATAAACGCGGGGAACACCTGCACACACGAGGTACAACCTCAACCAGAGACGCAGGCTAACTCCTGCACACATTGGGAATAACTTCCCAACATTGCCAGAACACGCAGAGATCTGAACTCCACACACACACATAGTAAATCTTTGAAAAAGATGATCAAAGTATGCTCCGGTGACTACAAATAAGCCCACGGAATAAGAAAGTCAAAGAGATATGATTTTCCCCTGAAATATAGATGAAACGCTCTAGACGAAAATTCCAACTTAGTAGCTTTTGGATGATCCAAGTGCTCTGGGATGTAGAGGATGAATGGAAGAAACTTTTGATATGATCAATCCAGCTTAGAAGCCTTGGGAAGACCTTTTCCAGCCTTGGACACGTTGTCCTCTGGTCTCCTCCTCTCTTCTTCTTTTCTCTCGTTCCCCAAGTTTCTTTTCTTCTCAATCTCGTATATATGCCTACAAGAGATACTTCCAATACCAAAAGACCATCAAACCCATTATAGAAACAACCCAAACCTTTCTCCAATGATAGACCATAAAGGAAGGGTACAAAAGTCAATTTTGGAGGCCATAGGAAGGCCCCACGAGCACCCCACGTGCAGTACGTCCGGAACACGTGCGCCGCGTGAAAAAATCAGTCGATCAGTTTTGCACATCGCTCGACCGGCCATGTGAACAAACGGGGGCGGGCTGGCTTGTCGGTCGATCGGCTTGTCCCATAGATCGACCGAAATTCCCTGTGTTTTTCTTTTTCTCACACTTCCGCCAATCGGTCGATCGATTCCCTTTATAGGTCGACCGAAATTTCTCTAGGTTCCAAATTTCTGCAGGTTTCTTCTACTGGCCTATTTTGGTCGACCGAGATTCCTTACTGGTCGACCGAGGTACCTACAGAACACATAAACAAAGTGAAATCAATAAGTATTCATGCTCAATGATGCCACCTTACCTTAAACCAAAGTCTTGGTGGCTTTGAGAGCTCTTAAACCTGTTGAGCATTAAAGATGTGATCCAATAGATGATTTTTCATCAATAACTTCATAAATATGACATGAATCTTAGTAAACCAAATTCAACATCATATCCAACACTCATTCTTATAAACTTCACATTCAAAGCCATCCACAGTTAGCACTGAAGCACATTGAGAGATATAAATATTTGGAAACCACAATTCATTCTTAAATCAAATCAAAAAAGGCAAATGAGCAACACAAGTGGGTCGATGCAATGAAGCCTTATGTCGACGCAACAAGCTCAACTCAACTGAACTCTGCAGTTCAGAAACTAAACCAAGACAAGTGGGTCGATGTAGCCACATTTGTGTCAACGCACACAAAGAGAGTTCTTTGCTTGAAGCCAATATGCAAACATATATGAGTTGACCCATATCAACCATGAGAGCTTGGAAACATAGATGAGTCGACGCATACAAACCATAAGAGCAAGTCCATACAACATAGCAGGAAATGAAGAAGTTCAAGCACAAGTATACATGAAAAACCATTCAACATAAGACCAAGTTTCCACTAGTTCAAAACACATGAAAGCATGAAAAACCAATCAAACAAAAGGCAAAGTCGACACAACCATAAGCACACTTTAACACATGAAGAACAAGTGGCTAGCAAACATAGATGAGTCGACATAATGACTCAATAGAGTCGACGCAATTGTAGTAGCACATCAAAACAACAATGTCATGAAGATGGCGTTGACGCAATCACCCATTGACTCGACGCAGCAGAGGCAACTCAGTAGAATAAGACCCATTCTTCACTAGTTCAAAACAATAAACACTTCATCAAACACTCCAATGATTAATGCACTAAAAGCCTTTTGTAAACAGCAAAAACACATTGAAATAATATTTTGTAATCATCAAAATCACACACTCAACGATCTCTCCCATTTTGATGATGACAAAATGTTATACATATTGCTCTCTCCCCCTTTGGCATAATCAAAAAGCGGGGGGGGGGGGGGGGGGGGGCTAATATTCATGGAAGACAAGAGTGCAAAGCTGAAAATGGAGTTATAACAAAAATGCGTGTCATATGCAAAAGACCATAATGGGATATGCATGAGGATATGCATGAGGACGTGAATTGAGAAATGCAGTCTTGAACTCAATAGATTAAGGCATAACTGAACAAATTGATTTTTGAACTTGACAGATGGATAAATGACTTGGACAGTCGCAAACTTACCCCAACTAGACAGATGAACTCAGAACCCTACATATGCAAGACCCAAGTCGACTTATGCAAGACCTAAGTTGACTTATGCAAGAACACTATGAGCAAATGCAGACCAAAAATGAAAAGGTAAGCTTTGTAACTTGATGCTGACTTAAAACGGCTCAATCTTTTTACAGTTATGCTGAGCTTATGTGCAAAAGATTTGTTTGAAAAATTTATATGCAAGGCTATGCAGAGACTATCCACAAGTAAAATGGTATGCACATATCAAAATGACACTTGTATGAGCATAAGTAAAATGCTATGAGCATGAATCAGCAAGCAAATGTTATGTACAGGGAAAAAGAGTGGCACTATCAATATGCAACATGCTATGCAAAATGCATTAATCTCATGAATCTCATGACAAGAATGCATGACAAAAGTGCTATGTACGTGACAAAAATGGGTGGTCATTCTAGAATTATGCAATAAGCCTCAAATGTGCCTATGCACACAATCACTACCTCTCCCCCTTTGTCATTGACAAAAACAGACCTTGAGGGGGGTTGAATGCAAATGATAGGAAGCAAGCATGCAAGCAATCAGGTCAAACAAACATAGGTAGAATAGATATCTCTTAGGGATGGAATAAGAAAAGTGCAATAGACTCATACTCAAGTGATATTGCATGTTTCATAACTAAGAAAGTTGTGCTTACACAAGGAGTTGACAGTCATGTATGTAGTCAAATTCACAATATACGCCCAAAACAAAAACTCTGTGAAGCAAGCATGCAAGCAATCAGGTCAAACAAACATAGGTAGAATAGATATCTCTTAGGGATGGAATAAGAAAAGTGCAATAGACTCATACTCAAGTGATATTGCATGTTTCATAACTAAGAAAGTTGTGCTTACACAAGGAGTTGACAGTCATGTATGTAGTCAAATTCACAATATACGCCCAAAACAAAAACTCTGTGAAGTGCATGTGCTCAAAAATGTGCAATGAATCTTAAACATAAGGATATACAAATTTTCCAAATGACACTAACTGATAACTTTTCATTAGATCCTCGACTATCGGTAGCTTCACACAGTCCCTTTCTTTTATTTTTTTATTTTTTTTAAAAATAGACTTCATCGTTCAACACGAGTCTCCTCATGTGTCTCAATGGAGATTCCCAGTTACTAAGATCTATCACTTATTATAAAATTTTCTTATAGAATTTGTTTCACCCTTTCACTCGAGTCTCCTCATTTGTTTCAGTGGAGATTCCCGGTTACTTGGATTCCTGGTTACTTGGATCAATGTGTAGGGGTTTTGTTTCAAGTGTATGCTGTGAATTATGCTGCAGACATAAATATTTTCTCCCCCTGAGTGTATGCACTCACCATATTAGGCTTCTCCCCCTTAGTATATGGCATGTAATATACCTGGATTGAATCAGTGCAACAATTATTTATGAAGGAGTGTAAGGCCTTATAATTGTTCAAGAAAATTGTTATGTAAGCTATATACAAATGAGCATACAAGGATTTAAGAAAGCAATCATGCAAGGTGATTTCTGGTACAAGGTGAAAAACTTGATCCGAAGATCATCTCATGCATAGTGAAGGTTTCCAGTTGGACCTAATCCAACTTTTCACATAACACCATTTTATATACTAGAAAATCAAAGCAAGCAAACACTCATGAATCAGAGTATGCAACATGCAGATGCCAATTTGTGCAAAAGTGTGAATGATATGCAGAAATATCAATGAAACAACATGAACTCTCTAACTGATCAACCTGCAAGACTCAAGTTCTCTTGTTATGTTTGAAATACATGACATGCCCTATATGCATGAATATAAAATATGCATCTTTTTGCGTATGTTCGGATGTTCAACTATTTATTCAGCTGAAAAAGATTCATTGCAATTCAGTAACAGCTTATGACCATTGCAAGGCAACCACACAGATTCATTGATCTGAAACTAAGCAGTGATCATTCAAAAATAGTGTTGCAGCAGAGAATGAACAATTCTACAGTTTAGAACTTTTTGCCTTCTTGAAATAAGAAAATTTTCAGATTCAATTCAAAGACATTGCAAATCAAAGGCAGATTGAGTTCACTCATTATACATGTTTCCTCATAAGTCAAACATATTATGTAACGACCCAAGATCCGGATACCGGGAAGAACCCGATACCATTCGAATCCTGGCCCACCGCCCATGAGCCGGAGGGCTCGGAAGGCCTAAAAGGAGTATGGAGGTACAAAGAAATAGGAAATAAAGTAGGACAATTCAGTAATTAACAGAAACAAACAATCTAACTACAGTAGAGTCTAGTCCAATAGAAGTACAGTCAAAGGTAGAGAAGCATACCCAACACTGAGTGAACACTCGGCCTGGCGAGCTGGCAACTAAGAATCTCCGTACAACACTCTCAAACCTCGAGGAAGAACCATCACACCTGAAAAGCAGGGGTGAGCCTCCTATCAGTGTCTCAGTAGGGGTCCTGCGGAACCCCAATTGTAAACAACGACGGTAGCAGAAAGCAACAACAAGAGCAGGAACAACAACCACGGTGGCCGATAAAAACTTGGCTCTACTGCTACTCCTACTGTACCTGGAAACATGCCCCGATCTCACAGTCGGGGGACTACCAGACTATCAGATAAACCTTGGCTATGCTACCAGAAGAAATATCACGACAACACTATCGTGGAGGCCTATCTCACAGACAAAGGCCCAACCCAAGACCACGCGGTCTGGGAACACGGTCACGACCTCGCCGTCGTGAATCCTATACTGTCTAGAGAAAACCCTCAGTGAGGCTCATTGGAAACCCTAGACCACTACCTCGGGAAATCACCCGAAAACTACGAGTAAAACCACGTCTCGCAGACGTGAAATGGAACTCGAGTCACTAGAAACTCACGTCACGTGATGGGAGCAATGCCCACTAGAAGCAAGACCGGATGCGTCCACTGATGTCTTACACCACACCCCAGTGTCTCCCTACGATGCGCCAGGCGGAGACTGAGATACACAACCAGTACCACGAACAAGGACTAGCTGGGGTCGCGCTCGTCAGCGCGGGTCCAACTACCCCAACTACGTGTGCACACACAGACCATGCGTCCTAGGTTAGATCCTCTAGCTGGTTCTTCCCCAAAGCCCGGACTCAGGCTGCGCGAAGGGACCCTGCGGTAACTATCCTAAAAATCATCTCTCTCTGGTATGCCGCTCCATCACTCCCGGGGAGGTCACTAAAACTCAGGCACACACGTACTTTAAGAAGGCTACGACCAGTGGGAGGTCACTAAACGTGAACACGAAAAGTCACGAACGCACCCATTGCGAGTAACATGGAGTACTAGGTGGCTCAGGGCCACCAACTCTGGATGTTCCACTAGACCTACTAACCCAACGACCCTTGAGTCATAAGACTCAGGTCAAGACCGTTGCACGAGATGGCACAGCGCCGTCGATCTAGCCTAATCCCTAGGTCTAAAATCACGATAGCATGATTCCCAAGGTAGCTCACAAGCCGCCGAGTTGATCCCCCATCCAAGGGAAAAGCGAGAAATCTCCAGCCCTAGGCTGGGTGATTGTACTTGCAGTCCAAGGCCATATGCTTGGCCCACTCGAAAACTACCTTTCGGAGAAACTCACGCCGTGCGGTGAAGGCCCTCCGCACCAATGTCGACTCATGGCGACTTGACCTAGCGAGAACACAAAAGCCCAGAACACATGGGGCCACCCGGACCCTCCAAACCTATGAGCACGCTAATCGAGGTAATGCGGTACCTCCAGACACCCCAAAACATAGACACAGAACCCACGCGGTGTCCGAGACATTAACAAGACCGAAGGTCGACCACTGGGTTACAACCGGGTCGACCGGAAGCCAAAACGACACAACCGGAACACGGAAATCATGGAACCCAAGTGGCGGTCATCCCCCGTGACCTCCAAGTAGCGGTCCTCCTTGGGCCGTAACTCCCAAGGTAGCAGTCCACTCTGGACCGCAACTTGCCAGGAACACTTGGACAAAGGGGCGGTCTTCCCCCAGACTACAACCCCCAATGGCGGTCCTGGCCTGACCGCTATTCAGAGAGTAGCGGTCAGTCGCAAGGCCGCTACAACACGAGACTCAGACGAAGAAGTAGCGGCCAGCCCCCTGGCTGCTAGCGCCATAAAATGGTCGTGCCCTGACCGCTACTCGCTGTTTGGCAGTCTCTCTGAGACTGCTACTACCAATGATGGTCTATCGCGAGACTGCAACCCACGAATCGGCTTAAGGGGACATATGGCGGTCTCCAGAGGACCGCCTCATCAAGTGGTGGTTCCTGGTAGGACCGCCACTTCGTCCCGAGTGCGAAAATGGTGAACACGGTAGAAAATCCCATTCCATGCCCCGTTCACACCCATGTGAAGGGGAAAACAAGGGGAAACTATTCCCCAACCTCTCTAGTATCGAGAGGACCCATTCAAACCCCAAAAACGTAATCAAAACGTGAAATCCGGCTCATACCCTAAAATCACACATTTTAACCCCGATAGGAATATAAACCCTCTCGGCTCGTCTCGGGCTACCAAACTCGCGGAAAATGAAGTACATGGGTTAAGGATATGTCCCCCTACCTCCACCGAAGATTCCGTGCACCGAGGACGCCGATCCGCCAAGAAAATGCCGTTTAACCCGCCGCTGGCTCGTGATCCCATGAATCGCCTCCACCATCGTGGTCCTCGTCCCGTGCCAATCACTCCACGCCGTACAAGCATCACTGCCCCGCCCTCGCCGCCTCCGTCGGTCGCCCTGAGTGAGAGGGGGAGAGGAGAGAATGTGAGAGAGAAAAATGAGAGATGGGGAGAGAGAGAAAAAGAGGTTTTCTATATATAGAAAGTCTAGAATTTTTAAAAAATATGAAAAATATGAAAAAATACACCCCACGATCCTCGAAAAATGCACAACGCGCTGGTAACGTCTCGAAGTCAGAGAACGTAACGGTTTACCCTACACGGGGTTCCGAAGGTCTGACAGGAGAAAACATGCGTAAACCGCAAAAACTCAATCTGGGACCCACAAAAGCGATCCGAAACCCACTGATCCTGACCCGAAGAACATCCAAAAAATCCAGGGCATTACAACCCTCCCCCTTTAAACAAATTTTGTCCTCAAAATTCAGGACTAGCACCAAGTCACAAGGGGGGAGAACACCTAACCAACTGACAACGCTGTCAGAGGCCGAGCATAGAAAACCTCAATTCTTCTGAAAGCACTGATCCCGAGGGATACGGCCAGACCATAATCATGAGCAACACCTCACTCCTCACACTGCACACATCGATCATCAGAGCAGACATAACATAAAAGCACAAGTCTGGCATCACTTCAGTCACAATGAAACCCAACCACAGCACCGCGGCCACGATCTCGTTCACCGAGGAGACACAGTCCTCGTTGCGAGAGACAGCCACCGATCAACCCATAGTCAGCGGACCAAATAAACATCAGCTTCACCCTCAGCTGACTAATCTCACGCCCCACACCAAGGACAACCATTGTTGAGCCTCTAACCAGCTCACGTAGTCTTTGCAACTGACTGCCGCACAACTGTCGGCTCCACGCCAAGGACCATCTCACACCTGGCAAGCCGAATGCCAACAACAACACGAGACCAACTATGTCAGAACTCAAACTTCGACAAAGCCCAAATCCCATCCGAAAAAAGGCACATCATGAAAATAGCCACCAAACGCCTCACTTGCACACGGCTCTCACTGTTCTCGATGCGCAACCACCAGCATCTTCTGTCTGTGAAAGACCAATCACCGATCACCAGACACTCATCAACGGGAAACCCTTGACTCCCTCAGCTTCTTCCTTCTTTCCTGGTCCTCCACCAGATCCGAAGTGCACATTCCAAATCTCGACAGGCCATCCGTTGACTTCTGCGCACAGACCAACACCACGTCCAAGCCAAAACCTCACTTGGACACCACATCTAGACCTATCACTATGCCAACTCTACCCTTTCAGGGGAGTACGACGAAACCAAATGACAAGATCCCAGAGTCTTTGGTCCTCACCTCACTCGACTCAGACTTACTGGGGAAATCTTCCCATGCTGGTCACCAGACCAAGGATCACCATTCCACGTCAACGTCTGACAAGGGACCACCATGCACAGGCATCGACCATCATCCTGTCTCATCAAATCCTATCTCATCTCAATTACTCTTAGTGGACGCCTGTCGATCCCGATTCCGCTCTTACCATAGAGCCACGAGACACAGCAATTCACAGCACACGACTCCAAGGCAACCAAGTGCCACTTGCTATCACAGCAACCTGGTCGACGACGCCGCGACCAATGCACACGGGTCCCCAAACAATACACATCTTACCATGGTCGACCACGTGGCTAGCCTTACCAGCCGCTCGCAGCTACCAAATGGGACCCATAATCTCTCAGAGGTCACTTCTCAAAAACCACGACCTCAACTGAGGACACAACTTCTGACGAGAGTTGAGCACCAAGCCATCGACTCCGACCAACACGTCCTCATCCTTCGTCAGGCGATACCTTAGCAACCTTATCAAGTTCTAGAATCCAAACGCCTGACACAACTTCCAACGCACGAACAGGGTACTCATGCGGTGCACTTGCCAACATATTTTCCTAATTCACCATCCTGCCAGTGCCATGAACCACAATTTCTCAAGCAACGGCACGGCAACAACATGTCTCACACAGCCGGAGACAGTCTCATATCGAGGAACCAATCCTCCAATGCTCTACACAACCTCATGCATCCGCCCCTAGTGACCAACGCTACGATCCTGGACCTGTGGGTTATGGGCCCACCAGGCTTCCGCTGCGCACTCTGATCCACACGCACAGCTACCACAGATTACTCGAGATCCTCCATTCCGACGATCCACAACTCAGCTGGCTAACTCCAGACAACAGGGTGGGGAAAACTCAATTACCTCAAACCTAGAGCACATATTCTCTCTCCAAATCTGGCAATCCTCTGCAACTCCGCAGACTCCAACCCCCCAAGATATCTAAAATCACAACACCAGCCGCGAATCTTCACAAGCACTTCCCGACTGGCACACATCCTTCCGAAATAATGTCAACACCCTTACACAACAAGGGAAATGGGCACGACTTCTCACAGGAAACCACCTTGCCAAAACATAGGACTCATCTCGCACGGACTTCATGGCACACGAAGACCAACCAATCCGAACACACAATGCAAGACGACAAACCTTGGCAAAACGTGATCCCCTCCAATCCAAGGGAAAAACTCAATATACCTCCGACCAACGGAAGGTCTCCACGCTCGACCTGACCTCGACCCTTGTACACGCTAGGACCACACCTTCCAACACCAAGAAAACCATTGCCACTGTCAGGTCAGCTCCTCCGACAACACTCGCAAAGTGTCCTATTGGACTACCTTCACAGTATCTCCCTGCGCACCACCACTGCAATTCCTCGAACTACAACACGCCACACTAAGAGCTGCAACATGAGCCATAATCGACAACTGCGAACGCTCATCCTTGAGTCCTGAACTCATCGCGGAACCTTCACATCCCAAATCAAATCCAGGGCGAACGTAACCCATCCACCCCCAAAAGCGTAGGACTTAGAGCTTACGGGGATAACTCTGCCCAATCCTGCCTCGAAATCCGTAAAGATAACTGGGACCGACATGTCATTTCTGACGCCATAGAGCATGACAAAAACATCGGGCTCGAAAAATCAATAGCTCAACAGAAGATCTTCTGCTCACCCGAGCACAATTCTCGACTAGAACATCCATTCTGCCACCTTAAACCACAATCTCGACGTCTCAGGGGCTGAATAAAATCTCAAGCTGGAGTGGCCAAAACCAATAATAGCTCCCTCAGAGCATGATGACGGCCACTTAATCATGAGCAATCCTCACCAGCCACTTGACGTTGCTGCAGATTCCTCGAACACTGCACCGCAACAACACACTTGCCAGCAACACTCTGCTCAACGCAGCACAACCGGGGCCACTACCCATCGGGAAGAATTCTCTCTATCACATCCCTTGGGCCCCGCACCGACACTCCAATGAGAACGACAACTGCCATTACAGCGCCAACACCGCGCACTCAAGCTCTTACGCGAGAAACCAAGCGAAAAACAAGCACAAACCCTATGCTAGCTGCCGACTATACTGGACCTTACAGACTCTGATCACTACAATATCTCAAATTTCCATGTACGTCCATAGCCACTGCTCTGATACCAACTGTAACGACCCAAGATCCTGATACCGAGAATAACCCGATACCATTCGAATCCTAGCCCGCCGCCCACGAGCCGGAGGGCTCGGAAGGGCTAAAAAGAGTGTGGAGGTACAAAGAAATAGGAAATAAAGTAGGGCATGACAATTCAAAAATTAATAGAAATAAACAATCTAACTACATCAGACTCCAATCCAACAGAAGTACAGTCAAAGGTAGAAAAGCGTACCCAACATCGAGTGAACACTCGGCCCGGCGAGCTGGCAACTAAGAACCTCCGCACAGCACCCTCGAACCTCGAGGAAGAACCGCCACGCCTAAAAAGCAGGGGTGAGCCTCCTATCCTCGGAACCCCAACTGAGCCAGTGATAGGAGGCTCACCCCTGCTTTTCAGGCGTGGCGATTCTTCCTCGAGGATCGAGGGTGCTGTGTGGAGGTTCTTAGTTGCCAGCTCGTCGGGCCGAGTGTTCACTCGGTGTTGGGTACGTTTCTCTGCCTTTGACTATACTTCTGTTGGATTGGACTCTGTTGTAGTTAGATTATTTATTTATGTTAATTATTGAATTATCCTGCCCTACTTTATTTCATATTTCTTTTTACCTCCACACTCCTTTTAGCCCTTCCGAGCCCTCCGGCTCATGGACGGCGGGCCAGGATTCGAATGGTGTCGCCAGTATCCGGATCTTGGGTCGTTACATATTGAGTTTCTGAATTTTGGTACTAGGCCGAGAACTTTGATCCTAAGATCACCTCACGCATAGTGATAGCTTCCTGACAGACTTGATCTGTCATTTCACATACCACCATTTGATATACCAAATATTCATTCAATGAGACCTTGTATGGCTTGTGAAGAAATCAAGACAATTGATTTAAATCTGTGCACAGTTGAAACATAACAGAGTAGCAGAAGTAAAAATATCAAAATTACCAAGTTTGACAATAATGAGAGGCAAGGTTGGGATTTTACCAAATGAGTGTGCCTTGTTCCTTTTTATTGGAACCCCTTTTTACTCTTTATTTCCTCAAGGTACACATGTATCAACACCAACTAATTTGACAGATTTAGGCACCCAAGTCTTCTTGGGTCCCTTGAGGTTAGTAGCATTACTTCTGGAAAATTTCTTCCACATTTTCATTGCTTCCATATCATCATTTTTCATGATTATGCAATCCTCAAGCACATGTCCATAGTTTTCACAATAGAAGCAATGAGAACCAACAACTTTAGCATAAGGCTTCTTTGCATCTCCACGAGATTTCACAAAATAGTTTCTGTTATTTACAGAAGATCTGAATTTATCAAAACTGAACTTTGCATTCATCTTAGAAGCATGAAAATCATCATTTTTCATTAACCAACAGTTTTTTATAACATGTCCATACTTACCATAGTGAAAAAAATGAGGAGAAGTGGATCTTTCGAATGATTTCTCATTGTTTGTATGAGTTTTCCTAAACAAGTTTCTCTTATAGGATGAAAACTTTTATCCATGAAAAACATGTTTATCACTGAATTTCCTTTGAAAATCAGATTTAGCATTCATAGCATGAAGATCATCGTGTTGCTTCACAAAGTAATTTTTCATCATATGGCATAGCTTACCATAATAAAAACATGAAGTTTTTACTTCCTTTCTGAATGCATGTGTGTGTTTAACCGGATTATGTTTAATATGCATAAAGGTACCAGTAGCAACGAATTTTGGTTTTTGCCTTTTTTGATTGACAAATTATATATTTTGGGGGTGATTCTGAGGTGGTGACTTCATCGGAGCTATGAACAAATGAAGTAAACGTTTTATTTTCAAATGATTTCTTGTTGATAGGAATGTAGCTAAACCCCTCTTTTTGAAAATTAACCTTCGTCCCCAAGATTTTATCTAAATTCTCTTTACCTTGGACAAATTTTGAGAGAGAGTTTTTCAGATCTTGGACTTCATTTTCCAAGGATGAGATGTGCAGTTCATAACTAGCTACTTCTTCTTCACAAGAAATAACCTTTTCATTCAACATGGCATTTAAGGTTTTGTAGTTTTCTACTTCCTGTTTCAACACATTCACTTCTTCAAATTCATTATCATCCACACAATTTCCTTTTTCAAGGTCTAACAATCTCTCAGATACGGCAGAGTTTAACATAACCAGTTTTTAATTTTATTCCATGAGTTTATTATTTTCTGCATTTATAGAGTGCAGTTTTTCTGTTAGATTTTCAAAGACCTTTTCTGTTTCAACAAACTTTGAGAGGTTTGCCGGGAGCTGTTAATTTTCAGACTTCAACAGTGTGTTTTCCTTTTTAATTTCATCAAGGCTTTTCAAACTACTTTCAAGTAAGGAGATTTGAATTGATATGGCACTATTTTTCTTTTTGAGCTCTTCATTTTCAGCCATGATGCTCTTACTCTCAAGTTCAGTATTAAGCAGTTTTTCAAACATCTTTTCATCATCAGATAATAAATCTAACTTGTTTCTAAGATATTTTTTTATTTTTTCAAGCAACAAGATTTTAGACAACATGAATTTATTTTGCTCATGTAATTCATGACACTCATTTTCAAGTTCCAAAGATTTATGAGATTTTTGTGTCATTTCGCGCTCTTTGTTCATGCAGTTAATTTCATCTGAAAATAATTCAACTTTAGATTCTAGAAGTTCATTTTCATATTATAGATTCTCAATTTTCGACTCTAACAATGTGCAATTTTCACATGGAGCAGATGTATGCACAATATCTTCAACTTTCTTTTTCAGTTTCTTATTTTCAGATTTGAATTTCTTACATTTTTCATACAGTTCTACAAATGTTAATTGCCATTCTTCAATTGAGAGTTCTTCAGAGTCAGAATTTACCTCATCGTTGCTTTCTCCTTGAGCCTCAGGCATGCATCCTTTGCATCTTCTTCATACTTACATACCAACTCGTTCCAAAACACTATTTCTGAACCGCACATTAGAAATCATGAGAGTGCATCAGATTCTATGCTATTCTTCAGAAAATTTAATGAAGTAACATTTATAGCATTTTTCTTAATATATTTTTCATTCCATTTGATTTCTTTTGGAGGGAGTTTATATGGACCTTCACAGATAACTTTCCATATTTCAGGTTCATAAACTTCAAGATAATCACACATTTTATTTCTCCAAGAGATGTAATTATGACCATTAAAGCGAGGAGGAAGGGAAGATAGACAAGTGTCTGCCATGAAACTCAAGATGCCGTCGACAGGGATCACTCTATAGGTCTTGAGACCTCAAGACAAATAGAGCCGAGGCTCTGATACCAACTGTTGGCCTAGTGACAACAGTAATCAAGAGGGGGGTGAATTGATTGACTAATTGAAATCTTGTAATTTACCAGAACACTCAGATCGAATTATAGATCTATGACTAGATCGAGAATAAAAGTCAAATCCTAAAGTTCACTCATGCTCACTGATCACACATGCATTGAAATAGTATTCAAACCACAATAAAGCAAACTACAAGAGACAAAGGATTTTTTAGGTGGTTTGAGACCACGACGGGTTCCCTATGTCCACCCCCAACCAAACCTGGTGAGGCTTCCACTATCTTGCAAAGACCCTTACACAGTACACACATGGAGACGATGCTCCAACACACATGCTGCTAAGACGCAACACACACACACACACACACACACACACACACACACACACACACACACACACACACACACACACACACACACACACACACACACACACACACACACACACACACACACACACACACACACACACACACACACACACACACCCCCAACTGAACCTGGTGAGGCTTCCACTATCTTGCAAAGACCCTTACAACAGTACACACATGGAGACGATGCTCCAACACACATGCTGCTAAGACGCAGCACACACACACACACACACACACACACACACACACACACACACACACACACACACACACACACACGCACGCACGCACGCACGCACGCACGCACGCACGCACGCACGCACGCACGCACGCACGCACGCACGCACGCACGCACGCACGCACATGGAGCCGATGCTTCAACACACACACACACATGGTCCAAACTAGACCAGACCACGGGGACGAACCCCAAAACATAAACGCGGGGAACACCTGCACACACGGGATACAACCCCAACCAGAGACGTAGGATAACTCCTGCACACACTGGGAATAACTTCCCAACACTGTCAGAACACGCGGAGATCTGAACTCCGCACACACACAGAGTAAATCTCTGAAAAAGATTGTTAGGTCCGATAGGTGCAATCGGATCTAGAAGGGGGGGTTGAATAGATCCGTTGACAAATTATGCCCAATTTAAAATGTAACTAATTAAAACATAGATCAATGCAGTAGTGTAGATAAAGCAAATAAGCTTAAAGAACATCAGATTGAGCATAAGTGATTCAAGAGCTAGATTGCTAATATCAACACACCCACAAAGGTTTCTGGTTCAGCAAGGAGGTGCGTTGACGTGGTATACTTGTGGTGGCAACACACCCACACAAACAGATCAGGACTCAAGAGAGTGGTAGCTCAGCAGGCATCTCGTACGTGTGTGAACTGAGTGATAAGGTGTGCGGTGGAAAGAAACCAAATTTGCATACGAGAGTGCCAGCACACGAACCTGTGAATGAGGGTAAGGGATAATGAGCAACCGCACACAACAGCCCACTACACAGGGATTTTTAAGGTGGTTCGGTTGCAAACCCGCAACCTACATGCACCCCTCACCAAACCCGGTGAGACTTTACCACACGCTGCAAACGCAGCTCCACTTCCTACACACAAATCGGTAGGGACGGTTTTCCACACACGCTTCAAATGCAGCTCCACTTCCTACACACACTCGCTATAAATGCAGCTCGACTTCCTACACACAAACGGGTAGGGACGGTTTTCCACACACGCTGCAAATGCAGCTCAACACGGGGACGATGCCTCACATACACATACACCCACAAAAACAAGGAGGAGAAAACAAAAGAAATTTAGCTCCAAAGGAGCAAGGTAGCTCTGGACTTGAACCACGAGCAAGGTGACACACAGATCTTCAATTTCTTTGGCTGTACATTCTGATTTCTCTCATGAGCTGGGCTCTCTCAGCTTACTCTTTTTCTTCTGCTCTTTCTTACAGCACTGGACTGAGTTGGCCTTAGTGCTAGGCTGCTTTCACTCCCTTCTCACATATGTTCTTCTTGGATGCTCAAGACGTGGCTCTCACTTGGGGCAGCAGCAACTACATTATTTGTAGAGGTTTGAAATTTATAGCCGAGCCACAAGAAGATGTGGTGAAGAACTTTCTCTCCAAAAGGCTTTTCTTATTTTTGAGAACATTTGTGTAACACCCCAAAATTTTATATAAATTTTTTTAAGGTATTTCAGGAATTTTTGGGAATCTCTAGGATTTTTCTAAACTAAATAAAGGATCAATTAAAGCTTAAATAGAATATTGAGTGAATCTTGGGTTAAATACATTATTCTTAAAGCCTAAAATAATAACCAATTAATTGGGACAATTAAATAAGCCCAAAGGACCCAAAACCAAGCCCACTAGTCTTGGCCCATGTTCTAGAAGCTAGGAATAGGTGAAATCATGAAATTAAAGGATAATGACTCTTTAGGAAGATAAGTAAATGGATAATAAATGAGGATAATATCAAAAGAGTTTGATGTATTTCAAATTCGACGCTCAATAGTGAAAATGGTCTATCGCGAGACCGCTAAGGTACGTTTGGCGGTCCAGTCCTAGACTGCGAAGGCTCTGCAGTTCGATGAGTAGAAGGAAACCTGAAAAGATTAGATTTTTGGCGATTAAAACTTTAGAGACCAACGAATGAGGACTTGTAAGGATGCTTAGGACTCTCAGGGATCGATCTAAAGTCTAATTGGGACTCTAGAATCGTTCTAATCCTCAAAACCCTACCTAAACCCTATAAATAGATTCCAGATTTGACATGCGCGACCCCTACTTTGGCTCGCGTGGAACTTAGGTAAGGAGGCCGAATTAGAGGTAAATTTCTTCTAGGAATTTGTTTATTATAGTTAGAACTAACTACCCTCCAAATTTCATTCTAGGAGATCAAGCCTACAGGAAGATAGAAGTCTCCAAAGTTGCTGATTCTACATTAAGAACTCAGGAATTAGTGCGTTTGACCCAGATTGATCAAGGAATTCAAAGCCCTAAACGAGGTATTTAGCAAAGGTGTCTTTAGAACTTTCTCTTACCCTTCATATCTTCTATCTACCCTCAAAATTTCATGTCATTAGGACAAGGGAATCAAGAGATAGAAGGACGTGAAGTTGCTGATTTAGTTTAGGACGAGCATAGAACTAGGGTTGACTTGCAGCCTTAAATTCGAAGATTAAAGCCCAAGACAGAGATAGGTTATCTCTTGGATGGCTTAAACTTTCTGTCAAGAATAAAAGTCCTCTTGTTTCAATTGATTTCATGCATTGTACACCGTGAATTTCATGTTTTTATTAGGACTATGCATCTAGTTAAGTCTTCATGCATGAACTAGCCTTAATGAGAATAAAAAGGAAATTTTCTTGTTGTTTACATAAAACCTATGCATATTGTTGGCCCATATTTTCTCTATCATGGTTATGGTAGTTTAAATATGTTGATTTCCATACATGATATGCATTAGTTTAGTATTTAGTCTTATTATCTTTTGAACTCGGATTTACACAGGAAGAAACGGTCTTTCTCTCGACCGCCAGGGACATATAGCGGTTGTACGATAGACCGTTAGCCAAAGATAGACGGTCCTGTATTAGACCGTTTTCTATTTCTGATTATGTAATATTGCTAACCCGAACCATATTACAGAATTAACCATAGTTATTATATAATAAGTCTAGTTAACTAAGTTTTAGTCATGTTTTAAGTACAATTTTCCTATACTTAGTTAAATTTCTAGTTCATCATAATAGATTTCATGCTTTGTGCACATTGGTAGTATTTTTAACTTATGTTAATTTATGACCAAAACAATAGACTCTTGTAATTAAATACATGTTTTCAATAGAGGATTCATGATTTAACTTGATCCTTGATTCTCTCTCTTCTAAAAGTCATTTTCTTAAGTACATGGCACATATCCCGGTATGTTGTCATTAGTTACACTTTTGCACATTAGGAACACAATCTTGGACATGATGATATCTCCTTTAGATATTCCTTCCAACGGACTAGGAAATCTTATTTCAAGGCCTCCGTAAGACTCCGCGAGTCTGGGATTCCCACTAGGACGCCGAGCTGGTTGTACCATTAAAGCCCAATTATCTAGAAAGCACTTATATCGAAAATTTATATTCTGGACCCTTAGCGACCGTCTGGTTGACCGCCAGAGTCTGCTAGTGGCCATTCACTAGACCGCTAACGGATCCTAAACTGTTCTCTACTAGACCGCTAAAGACTCCAGATGTCCTATTTTCAAAATATCGAACTGTCTTAGTTAACGGTCTTGAACTAGACCACCATGATCAAGGAACGGTCCGGTAAACGACCGCTAATGTCATGAGTTTGATTAACCCAGGGTTTGACTCAAGGGTTGATTTTCCTATGTTCCTAGATGATCCAATTGATTATCTAGAACTTGTCACATTATTCCAAAGATACCTAAGTAATTTTGAGAGTAAAAGGAATGTACCGTTATGCTGCCGATTTATTTCCATGGCATAACCTAGTTATTAAATGCATTTATTGAAATCTCTTATTCTCAATAGAAGCATTCCTATTTTTGGTTACCTTATCATGGAACTATAGTTGAAATTGTACATTCTTGGCCATATTATTGTTATAAACGTGGAAGTAGCTTGATTTATATGTGAAGATGTAGTTTGAGCACTGATTGTGTTCAAGGGCTCTATGCTAGTCCCCTCGGCTGATTGTCGGAAACATACTGTAAACCATAGGGTATGATGCTACTGACGTCGTATTGCGCTGGGAGAACTTTCTTTATAAATAAGTGAAATTCACGGAATTCTTGCGAGGCTCTCTCTCTCTCTTTCTCTTGATTGAATTGCTACATGCTTGTTACATGACATTCTAGTACATAACCTTTATGGTTATGAAAAGTGAAAAGTGAAAGTGAAAGTGCATTCTTGATGCATGCAAGCGTATTCTTGTTCGTGAAAGGCCAAATTACGTTCTTATTATATTCAACTTGATCTTGTTCATATGACATTACTCATCATATATCATGATCTTATCATGCTATTATGTCGCTTGCTTTATTCGCATGATTCATCGTATTGGCATGATTTACCTTATTCTTTAGAGCTAAAATGCTAATCATTTAAATATTACCTTCATGTTGATACGAAGATATCTACTGGGCAAGTGTGCTCATTACCTTACTTTCTAATCTTTTTCAGGAAACTCTAGCGGGTTGGATTGGGATTACTCAAGTGATGGATCCGAGAGTGATTGATGGTTCGAGAGAAGCCATAGTTAGTCCAGTCAAGAGTCAAATATGTAATTTTCACTTTATTGAGTCCAATTAGTCAACCAGTCAAGATCATGTACTAGATGATTATTATCAATAAAAGTCAGATTTTTGATCAATTATTGTCTCCATTCATCTTATGTGTGAATGATTTACGCTCTGATTATTATTGTCACTCGAGGCTTCTCTTGCCGACTGTTCACGTTCCCGAATATCTTCCACTGTAATAAAAGCTCGGGGCGTGACAATTTGTCTTGGCAGCCTCTGATTGGCCAGAGGGGTAGCAGAAAAAGTTTTCTAGCTTTCTTGACCCTTGGTTGACCAGAGAGTATGTGAGTAGAGCTTCCCAAGTAAGATCCACATCATCTTCTTTTTCTTCAGCTGGCATGACAGTCAAAGACGTCCTTTTTGTACTGTGCCATCTTAGTGACAGAGTATTTGATTGGGTGGAGGCAAAAATCTGGGTACCGGACAGGTGACTGTTCCCGAATATGGTAACCTCCCTTTCCATTGACCAGAAGGACTGATTTAGCAAGCCAATGATGACAAGGATGGTAGATTGACCAAGGACACCTTCCAGACCTCAAAAGATGAGTTTTTGGGCATTTGAGGTTCCTATTTTTTCTCTCTGGATCTTTTTCTGAAAACACTACAGGTTTGCTACAAATGGCCTTGGGAGCCACTCACTGAGACATTTCATCAAACATGTTCTGCTTCTTCATTGAGGTCGATGCATAAGAGGACTTGAGCAAGTGAGGTCAGTGCAGTTGGATTGGGCTTACTGAGGCATTTCATCAAGCAGTATGTAAGTGCATAGACCTTGGTCTCTACATGTACACGGACCCTGGACAGGCTTAGACCTATATGTGCACATACTTGGTTATGCAAATGTGAATGTGCATAGAGTTGGTTAGGCAAATGTGACACATGCATAGACCCAGATGTGTTGAAGGTAAACATGCACAGACCTTTTATGGCTAAGATGCATATGTGCACCGACCTTGTATAGCTTAGGTGCAAATGTGCACCGACCTGGTATGCCACAAGGTAGATGTGCATCGACCTTACTAGTCCAAAATGTAAAAGTGCATCGACCTCATATGCCAGAGAATGAATGTGCATCGACCTTACCTGGCCAGTAGAAGATATATGCACTGACCTTGATAGTCACATATGCACAGACCTATCAATGAGCGTCGACATTTGTTTTGAGCTAGCGAGATGTGCACCGACCTTGACTTGTGCTAGGCAGAAGGTGCATCGATCTTACTTCTTCAAAGGATGAATGTGCGTCGACCTTAGTCCTTCAGCTTGGGCATGTGCATCGACCTTACCTTTAGAAGTAGCCAATGTGCCTCGACCTTGATACGCAGCAGACTGGAATGTGCATCGACTTTACTTCTTCATGAATAGTAATGTGCATCGACCTGTGTTCTGTGTAGCTTGATGTGCATCGACCTTTGTACTATAGAATGTGAGGTAGCATGGACCTTGGCTTGTGCTAGCGAAATGTGCTCTGACCTTGATATGCACAGAACTGAAATGTGCATTGACCTTAGTCTTCACTAGACTAAAATGTGCATCGACCTTAGTCTTCACCAGACTAAAAACTATAGAATAATCTTTTCTTTCTTTTACCAAGCTCTTTCTTGGTTTCTATGCCTGCCAACCATTTCTTGATATCTGTGCATACCTGTTTCCTAGATTTCCGTACACCCTACTGTGTTATCACCTGTCTTGATTCTTGTGCATCCAATTGCCTCAATTTTTATGCCATTTTTCTTATTCTTGCTTACAATGACCTGAAATGCATGAATGTTGACATTATCAAATGCAGGTCAAACCCATTAATTACTTCATAGGCAGACATCATCAAAACTATAGAATTAATCATGTTACACACATGCCCAACATTCTCCCCCTTTTTGATGATGGCAACTATGAGTCATTTTGAGTTCATTGTGAGTCGAGGTGCAAAGAAATATGACAAAGCTTCATATACTTCTCTCCCCATAAATATCTCCCCCTTTTTGCACTCTTGAGTTAATGACTCATATAATTCTCTCCCCCTTTGACATTATCAAAATAAAAGCATTGGAGAAAATATATGGCATAGTTTTGAAGAAAAGGAGTAAAGTAGGAGATT
Source organism: Amorphophallus konjac (assembly GCA_022559845.1). Classification (NCBI taxonomy): domain Eukaryota; kingdom Viridiplantae; phylum Streptophyta; class Magnoliopsida; order Alismatales; family Araceae; genus Amorphophallus; species Amorphophallus konjac. The sequence goes on along the minus strand of CM040128.1, from coordinate 137,313,771 downwards.
ATTAGCACATGATGTACAGAGTGAAAAAAAGGCACACCGGTAGGGAGCAGTTGTTGGGTCCCTAGATAAGAGCATTATACCATACCTCTCAGTTGCAGTGAATGACTGTCATTGCAATATGAGGAAATACAGGCCAATGGTTGTAGAGATGGCCATGCAGACAATAATCCGATGCTAAGTTTAGAGACCAAGTCACGCAAATAGATACTAAGTTTAAGCATTGCAAGGTGATGCCATTTGGAGAGTAATACTGCAGCCATTTAACAGATTTGATTTTTTGGTTTTACAAATGTTTAGGATTTCCAGATTCTTCAACTTTTTACTGGTTTTTCTATTTTTCAGAATTTTTTTAAAAGGTTTTCTATGCAATGCATGGAGATGACAAATGCAAGCAACCCAAGTGCATGAAATCGGAAGCCAATTGCATTGAGAACAAGATACCAACCGATGACAGGACAGATGCAAGATACCAATTGTCACAAGCGGTGATCTTTTCATGGCAGCCTGAATGAATTGTGCATATTGGTCTAGACAAGGCAGATGTTAGAGCAGCCAGACATAGGTCTGAACATAGGAAGTTGACTGTAGGAGTCGATACTTGAAAGATGAGTTGCAACAAGTAATAGTTGAAGGAATGAAGGTTCTTTAAACTGAAGCCAAGTTCACAAATGCAGAGTTATAGATTATTCAGAATCTTCAGTTATAGAACTCTAATGAAGCAACCCTTATAAAAAGATTGGTTTACAACTTATGAAATCTGAGCTTCTCAATAAAACCGCTTGAAAACATCTGTATTCAATATTAATAGAAGTGAATCAGAATTTCATGCTAAAAATAGGTTAACCTCATCTCAACTTACTCATTCAATTCCATTAGCTCCTTTGAGAGTAACTACAAAAGGTATTGAGGTTAAACACCAGACGACTTTGATTTTAACCAAAGGTGCTACACATTCAGATTTTTTTTGAAACCATTGTAGAAAATTAACTGTTATCATTTTACGAGCAGTCAAGTGTAGCATGCACCTTTTGACGTGAGAGTGCACGTTGATTAGACACCAGCACCGCCAGTTACTCAGTGTAGCTCACCATCTTGCCCTAACCGGAACAGAGATAGCCTGGCACTTCATGACGCTGTCCACTCCGCTTCTTTGGTAGAGGGACTTGGTTTCTCGGTGAATCCAATGCCATTGCTCTGCCTTAGAGCACTGAACTCAGCACACACCTTTTTGCATAAGGATATACATTTATCAGATGCCAATATCCCCAATTACTCAGCATGGCTGAAGTTCATTGCATTCATTGTAACCCCCTTTTTGAATTACAGATTGATCGATGTTTAAAAACAATACCACGAAGTTTCTCAATCAAGGATGCCTTTGTGCATAAAACTTTCAGATTAAAAAAGGCATAACATGTAAAAACATGAAATGCTGGTTTAAGTCTATTAAGCCAGAACACAAATATTTTCAAGATCATTAAACAATAAGGCTCAAGCAATCATTAAGTTTAAACCAAAAGCTTTCATGTTCAGGGCAGTCACAAAACTCCATAAAGGAAGATTCTTCTTGATGATATACTCTGATAAGCAACTCAAGTACAGTTAGAAGATCCTCCAAGAAGTTCAAGGCAATACGTTTCAAGATGAGCTGCATAAAAATACCAGCATATGAGCAGGGAGTACTGATAGGTAGAGAGAGTGAACTCCCCCTGAGATTATGCAAAGAGCTCAGATTGGAATGGGTAAGAAAAGATCAGTAAGAGATTTTTAACAGAGTTTACAAGGCTGGAGAAGCTCCCCCTAAGAACATGCTGTCTATGCATGATGTCAACAAGAATGTGCAGTGATGCAGATGGGATTTGATGTTGACTCTCCCTCAACACGTGCATGGGTTTACAATGGAGTATGAAGCCTATGACTTATGTGACTACACAATGTAATGGAAATGCTGCCAATTGATTAAGCACTCTTGCGTCCCTTAACCATGATATGCATTGGAATGCCACTGCATTTTAAACTAAGATGCAAACTTATAGTCTCCCCCTTTGACCAATGCTAATGGAGATTAAGACATATAAACAATGTGATGTATGTCCATAAGAGTGATGAGTTGAATTATATGCAGCCATGGCAAGATATCATCAAAACAATAGTCAAAGATGCTAAGCAAGACGTTGCCGGACGTTCATATGGCTGCTAACAGATAGTAGAAATTAACCAACAACTCATCATCAGTAGTTCCATCAGCATGACAGATTTTTCATGGATTACGCAGCTGAAACAATTGATCTCTGGTACAAGGCGGAGGTTGGAATCTGAGATCCTACTCACGCATAGTGAGAGTTTCGGGCAAGTTTGACTTACCTTTCTTCTCTGCACCATTTGATATACCAGAGGTCAAACAGGTGTAAGCAAGCAATCTATCTTAGATGATCAACTCATACCATGGGGGATGTTTCATCAGTTCTGGGATGAACATTCAACTTGCAGGACTTATTGGCATCAAGATAGCTTTATAATGCAATGACTACGATGCAAGCCTATCATGTAAAGATTGAACAAATAAGGTTTATTTACATACCTGTGCCTTGAGCATTTATTTGCTGGTTGAGCGTTGCTAAGCTCCAAGCCACCTGCAACCACAATTCTCATTTTAAGTTTTGTGGTACCCAAGGTTGCTTGGGTCCTTGTGGTTTGGTTCCATGTTTAACATCTTGATCCATCCTTTTCAGAGCAATTAGATCTTCTCTCTCATTATATAACAGTCATGCATCTCATGCCCATTTTTCTCACAATAGAAACAACGCACAAAAGATTGAGCATTTTTCATATGTCCATGTGCGTGTGCATTAGGCTTTTATGGATGAACATGACATTTACCACTCATGGTATGAGGGTGATACCTTCCCTTCAGATGCCAGCAATCTTGGTCAGTGTGGCCAAATTTACCATAGTGGAAGCAGTGAGGAGGAAAGGTTCTTGTACTGTTGGCCATTGGGTGCTTCGACCTGCCTTTCTGTGTGCGTCGACGCATCTGACTGCCCATGTGGTTTTGAGCATACATGTGCTGAGCAGATTTCCTGCCAGCGTTGACTCTTCCTTTGCCTTGGCCCTCCCCATGTTGTCCTGTTCTTAGCTCATCCTTCCTCAAAATGAAGCAATCATGCACACTGTGACCATGTCTACCACAATAAAAATAGTAAACATTCATTTTGTGAGGATCATGGTGCTTAGCATGAGATTTCCTAGCATGCATGTTAACATCAGAAAAGATAAATTTCTATTTTTGCATGGGAGCCTTCCTTTTATGTTTACCAATCTATTTTTGGTTTTTCTGAGCAGCATGCGGTTTTGGGGGACCGCTGGAAGTGCTGGCTTCATTATGACTCGTGACGAAAGAGGTGTACACCTTGCTTCCAAGAGATTTTTTGTTTACGAGTTTGTGACCCCATTCTCCCCTCTGATGATTCACTCTTGTTCCCAAGAGTCTGTCCAAGCTTTTTTTACCCTACACACACTTAGAGAGAGAGTCATTTAAATCTTTGACATCATTTTCTAAAGAAGAGATTTTCAGCTCAGAATTAGCAAGGTCCTCTTCGCAAGCAGCAAGTTGCTCGTTGAGCATGACATTAACCCTCTTGTAATTTTCAATTTCTAATTAAAGTTCATTCAGTTTCTCAAGGCTATCGTTAACAATGCCCTTGCCTTTTTCACATGCCTTTAACTTAGCCAACAGCTCAATGTTTTCCTTTTTCAAGTTTTCATTTTAACTTTCAAGACTTTGATTTTCTTCAGCAAGCGCCTTGGTTTTGATCAAGCTTTGATCATTTGTTACAGATTTAGGTTGGCTTTGAAGTTGTCTTAAGATTTCTTCCAACCTTGTGATTTCAGCTTGAAGGATTCTGTTTTCATCTCTAAGGCAAGCAATGCTTTCTTTATGCACATCTATGTCTATCATAAGAGTGTCATTAAGCTCTTCAAAGGCAGAGCAATTATTACAAAAGGAGCTCTCACCATGACTGTTCTTCTTAAGATCCTTTTTCAATTTTTTATTTTCTGATTTCACTTTCTTATATTGCTTGATCAATTGATCATACACATCCATAAGCTCTTCAAAAGTGAAATCTTCGGAGTCAGAGCTTACTTGAGATGAGGACGGGTCACTTGACTGCTCCGGACGATCACCCTTGAAGCATTCATGCTCTTGTTCTTTCCCTTCATGGGTATTCACCAACCTATCCAAAACTTGCTTGGCTGTGCTGCAGGTGGACACATGTTGGAGTAATTTGACATCAACTGCAGCTTTTATCAGATTAAATGCCGCAAGGTTATCAGAATGTTTGGTCTCGTGATCAGCTGTCCATTCAACTGAATTTGATGGTAGCTTATGAGGACCGTTGTATATGAGGGTCCACAACTATGGATCTATGGAATTAACATAAGTGAACATTTTCCCAAGCCTTGTAGAAAAATCTGAACCATCATAAATGGGCGGAGAGATCATTGAAGCATGTGTAGCATATGAAGCCATTTAATCAAAATGCACTGGGATCTTTCCCTACAGATCGTAGGATCAGGGAATGACAGAGCTTGGCTCTGATACCAATTGTTAGGTCCGATAGGTGCAACCGGATCTAGAAGGGGGGGTTGAATAGATCTGTTGACAAATTATGCCCAATTTAAAATATAGCTAATTAAAACACAGATCACTGCTGTAGTGCAGATAAATCACATAAGCTTAAAGCACATCAGATTGAGCATAAGCGATTCAAGAGCTAGACTGCTAAGATCAACACACCCACAAAGGTTTGTGGTTCAGCAAGAAGGTGCGTTGACGTGGCAGACTTGTGGTGGCAACACACCCACACAAACAGATCAGGACTCAAGAGAATGGCGGCTCAGCAGGCATCTCGTACGCGTGTGAACTGAGTGATAAGGTGTGCGGTGGAAAGAAACCAAATTTGTATACGAGAGTGCCAGCACACGAACCTGTGAATGGGGGTAAGGGATAATGAGCAACCGCACACAATAGCCCACTACACAGGGATTTTTAAGGTGGTTCGGTTGTAAACCAGCAACCTACAGCCACCTCTCACCAAACCCGGTGAGGCTTTACCACGCATTGCAAACGCAGCTCCACTTCCTACACACAAACCGGTAGGGACGGTTTTCCACACACGCTGCAAATGCAGCTCCACTTCCTACACACAAATCGGTAGGGACGGTTTTCCATACACGCTGCAAATGCAGCTCAACACGGGGACGATGTCTCACACACACATACACCCACAAAAACAAGGAGTAGAAAACAAAAGAAATTTAGCTCCAAAAGAGGAAGGTAGCTCTGGACTTGAACCACGAGCAAGGTGACACACAGATCTTCAATTTCTTTGGCTGCACATTCTGATTTCTCTCATGAGCTGGGCTCTCTCAGCTTACTCTTTTTCTTTTGCTCTTTCTTATAGCACTGGACTGAGTTGGCCTTAGTGCTAGGCTGCTTTCACTCCCTTCTCACATATGTTCTTCTTGGAAGCTCAAGGCGTGGCTCTCACTTGGGGCAGCATCAGCTACATTATTTGTAGAGGTTTGAAATTTATAGCCGAGCCACAAGCAGATGTGGTGAAGAACTTTCCCTCCAAAAGTCTTTTCTTGTTTTTGAGGAACATTTGTCTTGGTAGCCTCTGATTGGCCAGGGGGGTAGCAGAAAAAGTTTTCTAGCTTTCTTGATCCTTGGTTGACCTGAGAGTATGTGAGTAGAGCTTCCCAAGTAAGATCTGCAGCATCTTCTTTTTTGTCAGCTGGCAGGATAGTCAAGGATGTCCTTTTTGTCCTGTGCCATCTTAGTGACAGAGTATTTGATTGGGTGGAGATAAAAAGTTGGGTACCAGACATGTGACTGGTCCCGAATATGGTAACCTCCCTTTCCATTGACCAAAAGGACTGATTTAGCAAGCCAATGATGACAAGGATGGTAGATTGACCAAGGACACCTTCCAGACCTCAAAAGATGAGTTTTTGGGCATTTGAGGTTCCTATTTTTTCTCTCTGGATATTTTTCTGAAAACACTGCAGGTTTTCTACAAATGGCCTTGGGAGCCACTCACTGAGACATTTCATCAAACATGTTCTGCTTCTTCATTGAGGTCGATGCATAAGAGGACTTGAGCAAGTGAGGTCAGTGCAGTTGGATTGGGCTTACTGAGGCATTTCATCAAGCAGTATGTAAGTGCATAGACCTTGGTCTCTACCTGTACACGGACCCTGGATAGGCTTAGACCTATATGTGCACAGACTTGATATGTGCACATACTTGGTTATGCAAATGTGAATGTGCACAGAGTTGGTTAGGAAAATGTGACACATGCATAGACCCAGATGTGTTGAAGGCAAACATGCACAGACCTTTTATGGCTAAGATGCATATGTGCACCGACCTTGTATAGCTTAGGTACAAATGTGCACCGACCTGGTATGCCACAAGGTAGATGTGCATCAACCTTACTAGTCCAAAACGCAAAAGTGCATCGACCTCATATGCCAGAGAATGAATGTGCATCGATCTTACCTGGCCAGTAGAAGATATATGCACCGACCTTGATAGTCACATATGCACAGACCTATCAACGTGCGTTGACCTTTGTTTTGAACTAGCAAGATGTGCACCGACCTTGACTTGTGCTAGGCAGAAGGTGCATCGACCTTACTTCTTCAAAGGCTGAATGTGCGTCGACCTTAGTCCTTCATCTTGGGCATGTGCATCGACCTTACCTTCAGAAGTAGCCAATGTGCCTCGACCTTGATACGCAGCAGACTGGAATGTGCATCGACTTTACTTCTTCATGAATAGTAAAGTGCATCGACCTGTGTTCTGTGCAGCTTGATGTGCATCGACCTTTGTACTGTAGAATGTGAGGTAGCATCAACCTTGGCTTGTGCTAGCAAAATGTGCTCCGACCTTGATATGCACATAACTGAAATGTGCATCGACCTTAGTCTTCACCAGACTAAAAACTGTAGAATAATCTTTTCTTTCTTTTGCCAAGCTCTTTCTTGGTTTCTATGCCTGCCAACCACTTCTTGATATCTGTGCATGCCTGTTGCCTGGTTTTCCGTGCACCCTACTATGTTATCACATGCCTTGATTCTTGTGCATCTAGTTGCCTCATTTTCTGTGCCATTTTCTTATTCTTACTTACAATGACTTGAAATGTATGAATGTTGACATTATCAAATACAGGTCAAACCCATTAATGACTTCATAGGCAGACATCTTCAAAACCATAGAATTAATCATGTTACACACATGCCCAACAAAGATGATCAAAGTATGCTCCAATGATTACAGATAAGCCCACAGAATAAGAAAGCCAAAGACATATGATTTCCCCCTGAAATATAGATGAAATGCTCTAGATGAAAATTCTGACTTAGCAGTTTCTCGATGATCCACACTACAAGAAAAGGCAGTTTTAGTGACGACATTTTTTGACGGATTAATTTCCGTCGGAATATCTGTCAGAAATTACGACGGATATAATCACTTTGCAAATGCCATCGGTATTTCCGATAGCTGAATATATGTCGGAATATCTGTCGCAATTTGCGATGGATATTCAGAAGAAAAATTTTCCAACGAAAATTGCTTAAAATTTTTCGACGGAAATTAGTTCCGTCGGAAATCTGTCGGAAGTTCTCATCTTCCCGCCACGGTCAAACCCTTTCTCCCTCTCACTCTCTCTACCCTTCCCCCCCACTCTCCCTCTCACTCTCTCTTTCCACTCTCTCCCTGTCGATGAGAGACCGCCGGAGTCATCCTCGCCGTTGCCACCGGAGCTGTCCTCGCCGTCGCCGCCGGAGCCGTGGCCGTCCTCAATCGCCGTCCTCGCCGGCTCCGGTAAACCCCCTCCCTCTCCCTCTCCCTCTCCCTCTCCCGCTCCCTCACTCCCTCTCTGTAACATACGCACTCACACACACGGCAGAGGGGCCGCCGGCCAGGGGTGCTCGACTCCCTCCCTCTCCCTCTCCTATCTCCCTCCCCCTCTTTCGATCCTGTCCCTCTTCCTCTCTTTGTAACACCATCACACACACGCACTCACAGACCCTCTCCCTCACTCAATCGCACTCTCCCTCTCCCTCTCTCGGTCTCCCTTACTCCCTCTCCCTCTCCCGCTCCCTCACTCCCTCTCAACACACGCATGCACACACAGAGCAGTGGGGGCCGACATTGGGTGCTCGACCCCCTCCCTCTCCCTCTCCCTATCTCCCTCCCTTCTTCCTCTCTCGGTCTCTCGATCCTGTCCCTCTCCCTCTCTCTATAACACACACACACGCACTCACAGAGATGGAGGGGCCAAGCCCCTCTATCTCCCTCTCCCTCACTCAATCGCCCTCTCTTACTCTCTCTCTCTCTCTCACTGTCGCACACACGAACACAGAGAGGGGCAAGGCCCCCCTCCCATTCGTTTATCCTCTCTCTCTATGTCTCTCACAATGATAAAATTTTCATGCAGGGTTATTAGCGTCAGGGACTGCAACGGACTTCGTTCTTTCTTTCCGACGAATTTTGGCAATAAATGGTCAGTAAAATATATATTTTGAAAATATATTATTTGATTTTGTTTTATTTAATTTGATTTAAATTTATTATTTATTATTATTATTATGTGAGTATGTGTTTAAATTTAATATTTCAATTTACTATTTATGTGGGTGTGTGTTTAAATTTATTACCGGTGTGAATGTGTGTTCGGGAAAGGGAGTGGGGGGGGGATCTGGCAGGGAGGGGAGGGGGGGGGGGTAGGTGGGGGGCGAGAGGGGACGAAAGAGGAGGGGAGTGGAGGGTGGGTAGGGGAAGGGGGTTCGGGAGAGGAGGGCAGGGGGTTCTGGAGAGGGAGGGGGTATGGTGGAGAGGGCAGGGGGTTCTGGAGAGGGAGGCCATGGCAGGCAGGGGAGGGGAAGGGAGGGGGGTCGGGAGAGGGAGGGGGTATAGTGGAGAGGGCAGGGGGTTCTGGAGAGGGAGGCCATGGCGGGCAGGGGAGGGGAAGGGAGGGGGAGTTCTTACCCGGGAAGGGAGGGGAAGTTGGAAACCTACCGACCAGGTTGAACCAGCCGTCTGCGTCGGGTCTCCGAGTGATGTTGACCCCCCATCCCATGTGCTCACTCTTGTGACCTTTACTTGGACACCAAGTTATGCTGCTAGCATCCAAATTGGTAAAAACACGAGAGAACAGTTTGCTCCATACAGGAGCTAATAATTAATTAATTAAGAGACAATTATTCTATATATGTATTCGTAGCAACAAATTATTTTTAAATATATAAACCAGAGACAATTATATATAACTTGGTTGGAAAGAGAGGGAGGGAGCTTAGGTGTGATTTTCTTGATGCTGTGAGATCTTGGTAGCCGGACGTCGCTTGTCAGTAGGAAAAATATTAGTAGAATAATAATACCCCACAACATAACACATTCTTGGGCCCCTGCTTAATTTGATTGGGGTTAGTCCAGGGTTAGCCTGCATTTAACCTTGACTTAACCTTTTTTTCTTACTTGATTGACCGGCTTTCATAACCCGGTTAGAACATGCATGGATAAGTCTGGATCAATTCCCCATTTACCGACGTGAATTTGGGAGAAATGGATTCGAGTTAAAGTATCCTTTGCCTATTATGAAGGGAATTGAATCTTTAAGAAGAGGTTGACTCTCAACAAGCATGGCATGTCATTATGGATAATCACATATATATGATACCATACCACTAGCTAGCCTTCTCTATGCCATTTAAAAACAAGCTCGAATCTGTAAAGGTGATCTTGAAATATTCATTCTTATCCTCACTTGTAGGGGAAAAAATAATATATATCACGTCGGTTGCTAGGTTTAAAGGTAATTGTCTCTGACAGAGATGCATTATTTACCACAAGTAATTGTTAAATTGCATGGGCTACCACATGTAATTGTCTCTGATAGAGATGCATTATTTACCAATCTTGCTTTTGACAATGCATCTGAAAATTTGGTGGCAGATACTTGACTATTGGCAGAATCAGAGACCTCTTGCAAAATATATGTCTGGTTATTCAGAGTGAATTGCATACTCATCTCAGAAACATATATTGAACGCAATATCTCTGAGAGGTTGCATCCAAGTGGTGCCAAGCACAACATCGACACCACCTGATGGTAAAACTAAGAAGTTGTTGGCACTCAAAATATCACTCGCGGCGATCAAGTCTCAAAGACGAATGACACGGCCCACTGAAGCACATAAGCTGATAAATATCAACATTTTGAAGACTTCTCAAGCTGCCAGAGCCTCGAGTCACCCTGTATGAACACGGGGACTTCACCTCAGGAGAATCGAGATGAACTCACAACCAACCGGCAGTGCGACCAAGCCTGCCCAATGAACCGGCATCGACTCCGTCGTGTCGCATACACTACACCCGTTGTCCGACCAAGGACAACGGTCTACCCGGTGGCTACCCACCTCATGAAAGACTCTCCTGAGATGAAAGAGTACCCTTGGCTCTTCACAACGGAGGACCGAAAACTCTGCCGAGAGAAGATCCCGGTCACCCGGCACGGGTACGGCTTCCCACCAAGATGGGCCCATTAGTGGCCGAATGATCGCCCAGCCTAGGCGGAACTATCCCGGGTGTTATCTCACCCTCCAAGAAGCTTTGAGCACAAGCCAGACCGAGCCAGCGGCACTTATCATAGTGCTGAGAGCCGTGTCAGTGGAAAACCCACGTGTGCAAACCAAAGACATCTGAAGTTCAGAGAATGGCCATACGTTATCTTGAGAGCTTCGACAAGGCATCTCGTAAAGGTTTCGAAGAACGGTGGTGAGATAAATGTTCACGGTGATCCCCAGAACCATCCCCGGACTCATCGGCTGACCCATGACGTGCGGGAGATGCTAATACGGCACGCCCTAAACCAGCGCGCCCTCTTATCCGGCGCCCCTCCATTCCGGCGCGCAAAAGCTCCTTTACCCGGCGCCCTCCTATTCCGGCGTGCTAAAGGTGGAGCTCCCTTCCCCCGACGTGCCATTCCTCGCGCCGGATTAGGATTCGAGCCCGCTCCTATATATATGTGGCTGCTCGACAAGGCGATGAGGGAGGAGGCAATTGGAAATAGAAGAAGAGGTGGTTTTTAGAGAGGCGAAGAGGTTGTCGAAGGAAAAATTGAGAGATAAGAAAAAGGTCTGAGAGCCAATCATCGGCGAGAGAGAGGGGGTTTCTTGCTAGCGAAGCAGGGTTCCTCTGAGCATCCTTCATCACCGTCTTCCATCCTCAGCCTGAAGCCCTCCGCAGCCGAAGAAGAAGGAGGTGTCCCCGACACTATGTTATGGGAATAGGTGGGCACCTGCATTTCCGTTGCTTCTCCGCCTTACTTTCTCTTCGTCGAATGTAAGCGAGAGGGGTGAGGGATGGCGATGATATGAGCCAACCCCTCCCCCCTTCTCCGCCATCCCTCTTTCTTTTTTTTATTGCTCTTCTGTGAGCTCCCCTACGAGTAGAACAGTGGCCGTGCCGCGATGCCGGCACCGAACTCGTGATATGTATGTGGCTTCCTTCGCCGATGGAATGATAGCATGCGTATATGAATATATTGATGGATTGAATGCTCAGCGTATCATCCTCTTCTTCCATTGCTATTTCATTCGATATATATATATATATATATATATATATATATATATATATATTAGTGTCTTCCCGTATATAGCTTTGCGATTCCGGTTTCCCCAGATTCCGAACACGCCCTGGTATGCCATGGGCTACATGGATAACCCCTCCCTGGGTCCTCCGCGCCTGTGCCTGTGTACACATTTATCTCCATTTTGATACGAAATCCAATCTTGGCCTTCCCCCCTCTTTGCATTTCTTTGTTGCTCAGAGGAGGCAGGTGCTGCTTCTGGGATAGTGGAGTCCGCCTCGCGACTACTGCGGTCCAGCCATCATGTATATGCGTGTGTAGGCAAATCGCCCTAGCTGCATATCGATTGCCTTTCTCCGTGACTACTGTTTGCATTCTCTTCTATGGATGGCAACCCAGTCTCGCGAGCATCGACACCTTAGCCCTGTGAGCGGTGATCTATCAATGCCGAATATCTTCATTCCTCTCGTCTGTGGTTTGCAGCCACTGAACCACTCGAGTTCTGTTGTTTTGGTCTCAGCCACCTGGAGAGGGGGATATTCCCCACCGTTTCACAGAACTGCCGATCGGCCAAGGGAACTCCACTTTCGAGTGATGGATGTTTCTCATGAGTCATAGAGCTAACAACAACTGGGGCCCCAGCCCAACAATTCCAAACCCACAGTCCTTTGGGACCCTGTGGTGACTAAGGGACAAATGCTCCTAGTAGGCTAGTCCTCGGAGCCTATCTCCCTAATGGTCTCTCTCTCTAGCGGATGCAGTGCATGTTGTAGGTCGCCCACCACTTGTAGGCCAGTCCTCGGGGTGTTGCTTCCGTCACTAGCTACCTCAGTCCTCTGCTTCCACCCACGGAACTTTGGAGCCCCTCGTAGGTCAGTCCTCGGGGTATCCTGTCCGATTGGGATTTGCAGGCTGCCACCATCTAGATCGGCTGTTTAGGGGCTTGCTCCACAGGTGAGTATGATCCCGTTTCTCCCCCTACAGTCCTTCAGGGACGGGGGAGATGTTGCCCAATTTTTGGCAGAATTCTTCCAACTCATGAGTTTAATTATATCAAAATGGCTTCAACAAAACACTTGTTCTGAGATAAAGGACCCTAGTGCTCGAGTATGGACCTCGCACTAGCTCATCACTTCATTCTGGAAAGGCTCTGGACTTCAATTAAACAAGCAATCGGCCCAATTAACTTCAAAACTCTCAACAGAATCTTAATGAACTTAAATAGTTGCAAAATTCATCAAAAATTAGCTAAAACGGTGTGGTCATAATCCGGCGCGCCTTAATACGGCGCGGTACCCCCCGCGCCGGAATAACCTCACACTCATAAAACTTTGTTTTCAAATGGCACGTTCCCGGTGCGCCCTAAACCGGCGCGCCCCATGCCTGCCGCGCCGTATCAATATTTGTTATGGCCGCGCCGTATTAAGACTGTTTACCTACGCTTGACCGCGCCGGGGAAACTTATCCCCATGCACGGTCATGCCATTTTTTGAAACATTGTAATGTTCTAATCACCCACTCGCCTCCGGAGCGATCCTCGTCTCCCGTTGTCGAGACTAATAAATCCTAATTAGTAATAAACCAAATAAGGGAAGGGCTGTTCAAGTCCGAATCATCTTGTTATCATGCTTTCACTACCATGTCCGTCAGCGCTTCGCTTTCGTTATCATGCTTGTGTTACCATTCTCGTCTCCCTTGGCGGAGATTAATAAATGTGATTGATCACTGTTTATTTTCATAACTCTATTGTCATGCTTAACATAGTCATGAACATCATGCATGCATGCTTGCATAGACCCTCGGGTATATCAAATGGCACTGACGGAAGTTCGGGTAACTCCCGATCAGAAGTCTTTGCTATGCGCGATGGTGGTCTTTGGACCTATGTCCTCCGCCATGTATCGAGGGTATCCAACTTAATGAATCATTCCTCTCTTGCATGACAGATAGAAGCATCTCACGTGACCTGCTCACGTTTATACCTTTGCGCATCTTTATTCCAACCTCGACAGCCCACTATCTCGGCAAATAATCAAAGATTTTCCCTCCTCGTGGGGGATGTAATTAACGCCATATCCTTTACGGTATGACGGACTGCTAGTCTCGACTGAACCTCTCTTTCACCCGACACGGGTCAGAACGAGCGCATAATAAATTCGTCACTCACGTGACTAGCACGCCCGCGCAGTCGATCAGTCAGTTAATTACCAGTTGGTTAATTGGTTGATTGACACGTGAAATAAATCAAATAAACCCAAATGATAATCATAAATAAAAAGAAAACCAGAACGAAAAGATCTGGTGAGGACACGCGCCGCATTACTCGACGGAGCACACGGAGCACGCCAGCATCCCTTTGGCTCGGCGATCACTTGGCAGACTAGCAGAGTTATCTTCACTTATTCTATACTTTAGGTCATGTTGGGCCTTGGTTTAGTCCCTGCGTGGACACTCTTATTATTATTGTGGACCTTTGTAGGCCAATTGGGGCCAATTAGGCTTCCATTAGGTGATGTTAGGATTATTAGTTAGGCTAAGGGGAGAGTGGGCCACCTAGTGACCCACCTTATTGGCCCATTTGGGCTGGCCCCCCCTTCCCACATGAGATGGCCCATGGGGATTTGCGCTCCCCCCTTGTGGGCTAGGGTTTGGGCGCCCCCTTCATCTCCTCCAAGTGGAGGAGGTGGCAGCCGCCCCCACTCCTACTTTCTAGGAGTGGGGTGCGCACCCCCCCTGTCCCTTCCCCATCCGACCACCCCATCCCTCCTTTGGCCGCCCCCCTTCCCCAATTCCCTCCTAGAATCTAGGAGTGGTGCGTCCCCCCTTCCCCCCCCCCTAGCCAATGTGCGCACCCCCCCTTCCCCCCATGCCACATTGCACACCCCCCTTTCCCTTGTGGCTAGGGTTTCAACCCTAGCATTCCCCCTCCCCATATAAAAACTTTGTATTTTCTTTGGAGGAATTATTATGAATGAATAGAAAAAAAAATTGCTGATTCTCCTTGAAGGTGGCTGCGCCCTCCTCCCTGTTCCTCCTTGCTCTTGCGACGGGAGCAAGCCCGGGGTGTGACTCCCCACCCCTCGGTGCGACGCCGAGGTTCCCCCTCTCTTCCTCTTTGATCCTGCGACGGGATCAACCCCGGGGTGTGACTCCCCATCCCCTTGGTGCGACGCCAAGGCATCCATCCTCCTTGTTCCTGCGACGGGATCAATCTGGGTGTGACTCCCCTTCCCCTTGGTGCGACGCCAAGCATCTATCCTCCGCGTTCATCCACGTCTCCATCGCCATCCTTCGTCGCCATCTCCATCATCAAGTGTGAAGAACAAGCAATCTGCACCCCTGCAGATCCGAGGTAGAATTGAAGCCCTAATTGCAGAGTCGACCTCGACGTCCACAGTGCGAATCAGGCAGATAGTTCTTCTGTGAGTTTGTTCCTCTCCGAGTCCTCTTCGATCCAGAGGTGGTCTCGCCTCGTTTCGACTTCGGCACTGTTCGTGGCACCCGTTCTCCCACGACTGCGCAGAATCCATTCGAATCAACCCGTCCAGAGGGTGCAGTTGGGTGCTGTTCCTGTCACGATTTCTCCATCCGTTTTCTGCCCAAGTCTTCTTCTTCAAAGTTATAGCCCTCGGCGTCCCGGAACCAAGCCAGGTGGTTTCGTTGGATTCTGACCTCGTTTCAGAAAATTTCACCACGGCCGTCGTACCTCTGCCCGACTGCTCGCCCAGAGGATAGAAGCTTACCACTATTGCGACTGCGCCCATCCTGGTGACGTGATGAGGCTCATCTTCGGATGGTTCGAACAACTCTTCGTCCCCTTTCCAACGCCGCTGACCTCGCCTCGTTTCGACGTCGGTGCTGAGCATGGCGTCAATTCTCGTGGGACCGCGCAGATCAACATGTGCAGTCCGACCCCAGGATCAGCAACGACTTGCAGAGGTTCTCCCGGCCAACCTCGACCAGATCTGACCGAGCCTTTCAGTCGGGACCTGCTGCTCTGCGTCCCCGACGTCCTCCCTCAAGCGGCGTCCCGTTCACCCACCGGAACAACGAGTTCTCAATTTTCCCGCTCGAGTGCGCTGTTCTGTGTGCAGGAAACCAGTCACGACTTGCAGATGACCTCACGGACATCTCGGTGCGAATCTGAGCGCCCCCTTCGGCCGAGGCTTCCTCCCGTGACCTAGCTACACGCCCTCACTGACGGTGCCTCAATCGGACACCAGACCAGGCCGTGGGAGCGTTCACCGCTGAGTCGCGCATTGCTGCGAACCTGCCGACTGCCGCCCGGGTCCTCCTCGCGGCCACCCCTTCACCGAGTGCTGCCCGTCAGCCCGTGCATCGGCAGCCCCGAATCCATATGTTGTAGCCTGTTACCTCCCTGCGAGGAGTGGGCATTTTTTGGGTTGGAGTTGTATTATTATTCACCTTGTGTATCGGGGTTGTTGATCTCGGCCGGGGTTTCTTCCCCACGCCTAGGCGTGGAGGTACGTGCGATGCTCCTCACTGTTGGCATTTTACTTTACTAGTATGCTATTCTATATGTCGCGTGAGTGTGTGTAGGTTTCTAGCTAGTTTGTAATTCACCGCGTGGTTGTGAGTTGAGAGCACCCATCCCGTGCCCTTAGTGAGCATTGAGCTCGAACTAGACTCCCCTAGTCATTTGGCGGTTCCTTAGCCGCTGAGATCCCCGCGCTTCCCTCATAGGGACGGTCGTTGGGCTTGGATTTCTTGTTGAGAGACGCCTCCACCCGGAGGAACGCTATGGAGGTTAGCCGCCCGGCTTGCCTTTGGCGTGCGAGTGCTGGCCGCACTTTGTCGCATTCGTAGGTCCTAGCCATTTCAGTCCCGTCCCGCATCAAATTGGTATCAGAGCCTAGGGAACCAGTTTGTTCTAACAAATTGGGGTCTTAGGTCATTTTAGTCTTTAGGTTGTCTAGGGTGCATTGAGTCTCTTAGTTCATCTAGGTAACCTACCATTGCATTGTCACTTTAGGTTTGTGTCTAGTTAGAGTTTTATCCTTGTCTCGTTGAATCTTGCATGTCCTGCTCCCCGCCAGCCCCATGGTGGTTCCTCGAACCCACGTGTTAGATTGGTCATTCCTGTTGGCCCGATTCGACGCTCTTATGGCACGACCCCTGGGTGTCGCCCCTACCACTCAGTCGTCGGGAGACTCGATCCCTATACCGATGACCGAGTCGTTTCAGCGCCCTGTCATGTCCATGGCCATCCTACCTAATGGGTTGCATACGGAGATCGACTTCATCAGTAGGGTTCCATATAATTATGTCTCACAGGACATTGTTGAGTCTCTCTCTAAAACTGGGGAGATTGTTCTCTGCGGTGGCTTAGCTTTTGTTGAGTTTCAACGATGGTTCGGCCCCGTTCTATATCACGATGGCGCATGGTGTAAGATCGACACACTTGCTGGTCCATGCATCATTTTAGGGCAAACTTGGTTGGAGGAGAGAAGTGCGACCATCGACCTGGACAGGAGGACCTGCACCTTACACCCATCTCACCTTCCAGGCGAGTTCGCCTTCCACGACGGCGCTGTGCCGACCACCTCCGTGTCGCTAGCCACCCATCCCCAGCGATCCACTCCGCCTCCGGGCTCATGTCCCCCACCTGGGCTTGTTCCGGTGACTTACGAGGCTGAACAGGAGTTGATTGAGGAGTACCTAACTGAGGTCGAGGAGTTAGGGAGTGATCCCATGGAGCACCCAGTCGTGCCTGAACCTTTGGAGGTTAGGGCCGACACTCTCGGCCCGAGACCCTCGACTGAGGGCCAGGGACCCCTCCACATCATAGAGGACTCCGTTTCCACTCCCGAGAGAGATGCTTCACCCTTCGACCCTCAAATAGAGCCATTCTTACCTTCCGAGGGTGAACTGGTCATTGGAGAGTCTTTAGCTAGCTGGCTAAGGGAGGGTTCACTTCTAGATGTCTCCATTCCTTGCTATACACCCATGGGACCAGCCCTCCCAATAGTACCCCTTAACTTCTTTCACACCACTTTTCGATCCTTCTGCTTTCTTGAAAATGTGAAGGGCTTCCTTAGGAGTTTAGATTGTCAATGGGAGTTGACATATATGTTGACCTTAGGGTCTGACCAACCCTATAGTCATCGCTTTACACTCCCTGCTATGGGGTCTATTACCTCGGTCTACACCATAGGACATATCACCTCCGAGATCCTTTTATTCTTTCCCATACCCATGGAGGTTGATTTTGTCCCCTCTTATGGTGTCACGGTCCCGAGGGAGGAACCTAGCTTTCCTTGCCTCCCTTGTGAGCCCCATGCCCCATTTATTAGAGCACCTGAAGGTGATCATCTGCACCTGGGCGAATGTCGCACATGGGCAAGTATAGTGAAGGGACCTGACGGGAGGGGTCATCATTTCTTTGACCCATTCGATCCCCTCCCTAGTGAGCCTCTCGACTCATATTCCTTTCCCCACCTTGTTGAGGAGGTCTATTATCACACCCCATCCAGACCGGCTAGTCAACATCTCATCTCGCATACACCCAGATGCCAGAGTTTAGGAGGCCAGGGGCACATGTCTCTCTCTCATGTTTCTCCATGTCCCTCATCATATAGGGGTAATGTCATGAGTGAGTTTGAAGTTATTCGTCCTCTTGAGTCTACCACATTTAGTAGGACACATGTGCATGATAGGTCATACTTTGGTTGTCCAGGTCCTCCCCATGTTGACGAGTCAGGTAGATGTCATAGGCATATTAGATCTACATTTGGATGTCCAGGACCACCCCTGCATTCACGTAGGTATGAGTCTACCCATCTTATTCGGAGTCTGCATCATCACCACCTTGAGGCCAGTGACGCACGTTATAAGGAGTTAGCTGACGCGCATCGACACACCCGTGAGTTCCGTAAGGGAGAGTACGTCATGATCAGGGTCAGACCTGAACGGTTTCCTTCGGGGGCCGTGAAGAAACTCCAGGCCCGCGGTGCTGGACCCTTCCGAGTCTTGAAGCAAATTGGGTCGAATGCGTATGAGATTGAGCTGCCAGAAAGCTATGGGATCTGTTCGACGTTCAATGTCTCAGATTTAGTGGCATATCGGGACCCCGCGGTGATTCCCAGTGAGCCTTTTGAGCCCTCCCCTCCTATTGAGAGTGTTACACCTTCTGAGCGTCCACCTCCTCCAGCCCCATTACAGAAACGCGAGCATATAGATTGCATACTGGATGAGCAGGTGACCACTACCAGGAGCGGAGCCTACCAACGCTTCCTAGTGTGTTGGAGAGGGCGCCCTGCGACAGACGACACCTGGATCACACGAGGAGAGCTAGAGAGGATCGACCCCGACTTGCTGGAGCGCCACTTGAGCGACCGTGACCCTTACTCGACAGGGTCGAGTTCTTCCCACCCGGGGAGAATTGGTGAGGACACGCGCCACATTACTCGATGGAGCACACGGAGCACGCCAGCATCCCTTTGGCTCGGCGATCACTTGGCAGACTAGCGGAGTTATCTTCACTTATTCTATACTTTAGGCCATGTTGGGCCTTGGTTTAGTCCCTGCGTGGACACTCTTATTATTATTGTGGACCTTTGTAGGCCAATTGGGGCCAATTAGGCTTCCATTAGGTGATGTTAGGCTTATTAGTTAGTCTAAGGGGAGAGTGGGCCACCTAGTGACCCACCTTATTGGCCCATTTGGGCTGCCCCCCCCTTCCCACATGAGATGGCCCATGGGGATTTGCGCCCCCCCCCTTGTGGGCTAGGGTTTGGGCGCCCCCTTCATCTCCTCCAAGTGGAGGAGGTGGCAGCCGCCCCCACTCCTACTTTCTAGGAGTGGGGTGCGCACCCCCCCTTTCCCTTCCCCATCCGACCACCCCATCCCTCCTTTGGCCGCCCCCCTTCCCCAATTCCCTCCTAGAATCTAGGAGTGGTGCATCCCCCCTTTCCCCCCCTAGCCAATGTGCGCAACCCCCTTTCCCCCATGCCACATTGCGCACCCCCCTTTCCCTTGTGGCTAGGGTTTCAACCCTAGCATTCCCCCTCCCCATATAAAAACTTTGTATTTTCTTTGGAGGAATTATTATGAATGAATAGAAAAAAAAATTGCTGATTCTCCTTGAAGGTGGCTGCGCCCTCCTCCCTGTTCCTCCTTGCTCCTGCGACGGGAGCAAGCCCGGGGTGTGACTCCCCACCCCTCGGTGCGACGCCGAGGTTCCCCCTCTCTTCCTCTTTGATCCTGCGACGGGATCAACCCCGAGGTGCGACTCCCCATCCCCTTGGTGCGACGCCAAGGCATCCATCCTCCTTGTTCCTGCGACGGGATCAATCCGGGTGTGACTCCCCTTCCCCTTGGTGCGACGCCAAGCATCTATCCTCCGCGTTCATCCACGTCTCCATCGCCATCCTTCGTCACCATCTCCATAATCAAGTGTGAAGAACAAGCAATCTGCACCCCTGCAGATCCGAGGCAGAATTGAAGCCCTAATTGCAGAGTCGACCCCGACGTTCACAGTGCGAATCAAGCAGAGAGTTCTTCTGTGTGTTTGTTCCTCTCTGAGTCCTCTTCGATCCAGAGGTGGTCTCGCCTCGTTTCGACTTCGGCACTGTTCGTGGCACCCGTTCTCCCACGACTGCGCAGAATCCATTCGAATCAACCCGTCCAGAGGGTGCAGTTGGGTGCTGTTCCTGTCACGATTTCTCCATCCGTTTTCTGCCCAAGTCTTCTTCTTCAAAGTTATAGCCCTCGGCGTCCCGGAACCAAGCCAGGTGGTTTCGTTGGATTCTGACCTCGTTTCAGAAAATTTCACCACGGCCGTCGTACCTCTGCCCGACTGCTCGCCCAGAGGACAGAAGCTTACCACTATTGCGACTGCGCCCATCCTGGTGACGTGATGAGGCTCATCTCCTGATGGTTCGAACAACTCTTCGTCCCCTTTCCAACGCCGCTGACCTCACCTCGTTTTGACATCGGTGCTGAGCGTGGCGTCAATTCTCGTGGGACCGCGCAGATCAACCTGTGCAGTCCGACCCCAGGATCAGCAACGACTTGCAGAGGTTCTCCCGGCCAACCTCGACCAGATCTGACCGAGCCTTTCGGTCGGGACCGGCTGCTCTGCGTCCCCGACGTCCTCCCTTAAGCGGCGTCCCGTTCGCCCACCGGAACAACGAGTTCTCAATTTTCCCGCTCGAGTGCGCTGTTCTGTGTGCAGGAAACCAGTCACGACTTGCAGATGACCTCACGGCCATCTCGGTGCGAATCTGAGCGCCCCCTTCGGCCGAGGCTTCCTCCCGTGACCTAGCTACGCACCCTCACTGACGGTGCCTCAATCGGACACCGGACCAGGCCGTGGGAGCGTTCACCGCCGAGTCGCGCATTACTGCGAACCTGCCGACTGCCGCCCGGGTCCTCCTCGCGGCCACCCCTTCACCGAGTGCCGCCCGTCAGCCCGTGCATCGGCAGCCCCGAATCCATATGTTGTAGCCTGTTACCTCCCTGTGAGGAGTGGGCATTTTTTGGGTTGGAGTTGTATTATTATTCACCTTGTGTATCGGGGTTGTTGATCTCGGCCGGGGTTTCTTCCCCACGCCTAGGCGTGGAGGTACGTGCGATGCTCCTCACTGTTGGCATTTTGCTGTACTAGTATGCTATTCTATATGTCGCATGAGTGTGTGTAGGTTTCTAGCTAGTTTGTAATTCACCGCGTGGTTGTGAGTTGAGAGCACCCGTCCCGTGCCCTTAGTGAGCATCGAGCTCGAACTAGACTCCCCTAGTCATTCGGCGGTTCCTTAGCCGCTGAGATCCCCGCGCTTCCCTCATAGGGACGGTCGTTGGGCTTGGATTTCTTGTTGAGAGACGCCTCCACCCGGAGGAACGCTACGGAGGTCAGCCGCCCGGCTTGCCTTTGGCGTGCGAGTGCTGGCCGCACTTTGTCGCATTCGTAGGTCCTAGCCGTTTCAGTCTCGTCCCGCATCAAGATCCCATCGCAAACAGTCTGGCACACCCGGTGGGACCAGTGTCACCTTTCATCTCTTTGCCGAGATACTTGGGCTTCGAGGCCCTCCCAAAGGTTGCTGCTCATTGGTTTGTTTGTCTTTGCAGGTGAACGATGACGACAACTGGGCTGACTGGCGTCGGCTTTGGCACTTCAATCGTTGATGGTCATGCGCAGGGGTACATGGCGGTGCCCACGGTGTTCGGCAGCTTCCCTGCCGCCGTTGGCTTCCCCAACTTGTTGGGGTTAGCCTTCGTAGACATACTGGAGGTGGAACCCTCGGAGCCTGTCGAGGGAGCTACGAAGAACATGGAGCCTCTGAAGGCCCGATGCTGCCATGACTCACTCAAGAGTCCAACCTTGGTCGCCAGCTGCCTGGTGCACCATGCTGTCCGTGGGGTCTGCCCCGATGCTGTCAACAGGAACTCCGGAGGACGTCAGTGCAAGCAAATCCGGAGGAGTACTACTGTGGTTATCGGAACCCTCTCGCAATCCGATAAATCTATGATGGTTGGTGGCATGCGCGTCTTCCTCAACGGACATAACGCGCGGATAGTCCCGGATCGGGTTGTCCCTTCCATCCCCGTCCGCAACTCATATCAAGCCCTCGCTGGGAGGAGGGCAGGAAGTGAAGAAGCCGGCCATTACGGCCAAGAGAAGTTGACCCCTAGGCCAAGGAAATTTAAACAGGTGTGGGTCCCCAAGAGGGTCCAACCTGTTCATCAAGCTGCACCTGTCCGCCGCCGTCTTGCTTACGACGGAGCGGAAGAAAGGAGAGAAAGGGGCCTGGCCCCGAAAGAAGAAGAAGAAGTGGTTGCGGACCCTCCGCGCCGCGAAAGTTTCCGGGCCTGCGCCCGCCAAGCCAACGTCCCTGCTGTGGGATGAAGATTCCAACAACTCGGCTAGCTTATACCCCTCCTGCGGGAGGTCGATAGCTGTCCCCCGTGCTGCATCAAGAACGAGGTCAAGAAGAGATGACCAACTTGGTCAAGAACTATTTTCGAGGGCTAGGCAACCCCTCGCTTGGGCAGCAGCGGTTGATGCAAGCAGCCGCCGCTAATGAAGACTACTGCCCATCAATGGCAGTTGAAGAACATGAAAGAGAAGGGATGATGCTGTCGTCAGTTGATGACAACTGCTATGATGACGGCTTCGGGACCGAAGCCGATGAAGCCGCCCCTAGGCGGGAAGAAACAAGAAGAACTTCTGTGTTCGAGAGGCTGACCTTTCCAGATCGGGCTAAGAGAAGGGTCCACTGACAGAGAAGAAGGATGCCGGTTTTCACCTACAACATGGCCGACATATTCAGCCGATACAGGGGGCTTCCTGAAGATCCCCGCGAGTTGGCTAAATTGACCGCACGGCCAGGGCCAAATACTCGAAGAGCAGAAGCCGCAAGGCAGCTCCTGGCGACAACTAAAGGAAAACAACCCTGGGTCTACCACCAGTGGGATGATAAGGCTCCTGTCTTGACCGCCAATGTGGTAACGGTGGAAGAAGAAGACGACTTCCCCCTCGACATCCTGCCTGAGGGTACGTCAGGGGAAGCAACGGAAGCTATCCCCAGCACGGCAACTATGGACCCATCGGTCTTGATGCTACTTCAAAAATATCGGCAAGAGATAGACGTGCTGAAGAAGCAGCTGATGGAGAAAATTGAACAGTCATCAGCTTCCAAACCACCCGAAGTCCAGGGTGAATCATCGCGGGGAGCGGTTCGTTATGTCGACCCTCCGTCGCTCTACACCTTGCCTCAGTCGTCAGAACCAAGCATGGCGACAACACAACAGCGGCCACCACAGTCGCAGCCGCTGATGCCACCGGTGCTCCCCCAGGTGAACCAGACATCCCCGCTGCTGCGTCCTCCACAGGCGACCGCTCTGGTCACCCCGTATTTGCAGCCAGCACACTTCTATCCGGAGCCAGTTGACCCCACGGTCATGAACATGATGATGGTGGAAAGGATGATCGAGTTGAAGTTCACAGAAAGGAGTGAAGGCGACTACATCGCGTTTGATGCCTACCGGGTGCCATACCTGCAACACCATGCTGCTAAGCGGCTTCCCCCGGGGATCAACAAGCCGCCCAAGTTCGATAAGTTCAACAGGAAGGGATCCCCGAAAGAATATATTGCATATTATATGATCGTCATGGGTGACCTGGCCACCGATGAGTCATACTTGTTGAAGTTTTTCGGGTCCTCGTTGACGGGGCTCGCATTTGAATGGTACTCTAGCCTCCCGGCCGGGTCAATCAGCGACTGGCCGGATATGCAGAACAAGTTCAGAGAAAGATTCCATGTTACAGAGAGGGAGGTCACAGTGGCCGAACTCTACTCAACAAAGCAAAGGGCCGATGAGACAGCCCTTGATTATATCAAGAGGTGGAGGAACCTCTGAATGAGGTGCAAACGGCCCCCGCATCAGGAAGATGCTGTACAAATATGCAAATAGAACCTCAGGAGGGAGGTTCTAAAAAAGATGATCGGAATAGAAATACGGTCATTTGACCGATTGAACAATGTCGTGGCTGAGGTGGAAGCCTTTCTGGCTAGACCTGTCCCTACATCAGCTGCCAGCACAACCCAGAAGGGCAAGGCAGTGGAGCAGCGCTTGTCGCCTAAAGAAGAGAACGCTCTTGACATCAAGGCGTTCGAACAATAGAAAGGTGAAGGCAAGAAGGCGGTCGCCCCACAGCCCGCAGAAGCCCCAGATGGCAAAGAAGGTTCCTCGCTACGGGACAAGATGAAGAAAGCCTATTCATTTCCGAAGGACAAGACCCAGATTCTGTTCGACTGGGTAACGGAATACGGCATGGTCACCCTGCCAGAGCCAAAGAGGCCGGAGGACCTAAAGAGAAGAGACATCCCAAGATTCTGTCTCTACCACCAGATGTTGGGGCATCCAATCGAAGACTGCTATGTTTTCAAGGACATCATCGAAGGGATGGTGAAGAAAAATGAAATCGAGTTGGGAGAGTACAAAGTGGACACTCCTCAACCGCATGAAGCCCCTCAGAGGAGGGCAGCAATCAACATGATCTCTCTATACCAGGCACTGCCCGAGGAGACCTCCGAAGCAAGTACGCGGAGCACTTATGAAACTCATTTCTTGGAGCCCGTGAAGGAACATCGGGGGTGGCAGTAGATCCCTGCGAAGCACAAGAGAAAGAAAGCACCCTGCCCGAAAGTGGGGGCATATATCCGTGGTGTTACACTCTAACCCACTCCGCCGGTGGCAGCACCTGTGTGGATCACTCCACCTGCAACTATCAGGATACCTACATGTAATCTGAGGAGACAAACTCCGCTGCCAGTGGTCAAGGAAACCAACCCTGGGGTCCGCCGACTACAAAACCTCATTGAAGGGCTAGACGAGTACGTGTAGCCCGAATTGAAGCCTCTGCTGGTGCGGGACCATGTCCCATGGTAAGAATTAGAGCAGCTCTCACTCGAGCGAAAGGAGGAAGCTGAAGCAGCATCCGATAAGGAGGGCCGTCTGTTCTGGGGACAGGCGCCTACTGAAGCAAGGAAGAAGAAGAAATAAAAGAAGAAGAGAAGGGCCGCTAAGACTGATAAAGTGCAGGTTGTTTCCTGCAATACTCTATCAGCACTCTTCAACCCGCCCGGAGAGGAGGAAGAAGAGGAAATTTACTTCACACCCCTTTTTGAGGGAGGCAGGGCTGATGCCGCAACTACTACACATGCAACCCGGTCAGGCCGGAAATGGGGGCGCCAGCCGCCACCCAACCACAACATCATATTCAGGGGAGAGCAGCCCTACAAAACACCTCCGTCGGAGATCAAGGGAGTCCAGATCCCTTCTCCGCCAGGCCTATATAACAAGAGTGGGGGCAAGGCAGTCCCTTCCTTTCTTGAATTCATGAAGATGTCTAAGGGGAAGCAGCCTTGCCAGGAGGCTAACCCTGCACCCGGGGATGTTCACCCACGGCCAATACAATCTGCCGAAGATCCAAATACAGATGGAGCTTGCCCTGCAGCAGCTAATGAAGAGCGCCGAGGATCCGGTACCAGCCGGAGGGGTGCCGAATCCGAGGCAAATGAAGTAGGTCCGCAGGGCCCGTAACCCAAGACTTCCCCAAGCCCAGGTGGGCTGAAGAGATGAAGCTCTCCAATGTCCGAGCTGGGTGCCGAATACTGAAGCTACTCAAGAAGCTCCATGCTCGATTTACAATCTCGGAGATCCTTTCTTTGAGTGAAGAGACTCGACAGGCGATCATTACAGCTCTGCAGACGCCTGCTCATTTTGAAACATGTTTGGCTGAAGCAATACCGGAGGCTAGCATGACCTTCACTCCAGAAGATATGCTGCTGCCTACCATCAGTCACAACAGGCCGCTGTATATGAAGGGGCACCTGAATGGAAGGGAGCCGAACAGGATTCTGGTTGATCCCAATGCAGCGGTCAACATCCTGCCTTATAGAATATACGAGAGGCACCACTTCAACGTGCATCTCGAGAAAGTCGGGGATATGCGTATTGCCGACATCAACCAAAAATGTGAAGTGTCGATGGGGGTGGCAGAGTTCACCCTTACCCTAGCGGATTTCACTACGACGGTGCAGTTCCATGTCATTGACTCCCGCACCTCGTACAAAGCACTGCTCGGCCGCCCATGGCTGCATAAAAATATGGTGGTGCCATCTACGCTCCACCAATGTATCAAATACAGTCTTCAAGGGAAGGAGGAGAGGATCTTTGCAGACCTCCACCCATTCGAGGTATTTGAATGTCATTTGGCGGACGCCAACCTATATACAGGGCCTCCCCAGAAGACCTCTGAAGCTAAGACCCCTACGGGGGCATCGAGAAGCGCATCCGGTGGCAATTGGTATCCACCACCGCCGCGCGGATATGTCAAGCCCAAGGTGGTCTCCCATATCACAGCATCCGGGGACGTGGGCAGAATAGCCCCTCCAGTATTATACGCTGAAGCTAATGAAGTGCGGGTCGGTCAGAAGTAACCACATCAGAGTCCCAGACGGCCTCACCAAGCCAACTCCCGGCCTTGATAACCTCACTGTCGAGCCTTTCAAAACTTGGGAGGTGACACAGGAAGATGGACATAACAGCTTGTTCTATACGACTGAAGAGCACCCTACTCGGGAAGACACAGACTGCAGCCTCCCCGAAGACATAAGCAACCTGTCGGTCCCCGTCAAGGGTCTGGCATTCACTTCTAATCGGATGGCCAGGATGTTTCAGAAGCAGCACATCCCCTCCGATCATTCTCAAAAGCGCAGGGAAGCTTTCCAGAAAATGTGGTATCCCACAGATAAGGAAATGAGACACGTCTCTCAGCACCCGGGGTTGGGCTTCACCCTGTAAGAATATTATCACAGTGGCCGATACGAGGTGGACACCCTCTCCGCCTTCTACCCTGCTGAAGACAGCCCGCTGGGGGCAACCTTTGATGAATACCCAGCGGAAGCTGAACATGCTGACCCGGGCCAGCCCGAAAATCAAGAAGCGGGGACCGTGATTCCTTGCCAATGTTGGGAGCAGGTCTATCCCGAAGAGGCGGCCATGCAAGCCGAATTTGATACGGCTAGTAGCAGTGAAGCCGAAGGTGTTGAAGAAGCAGGGACCTCTCCCTCCTGTGGAGTCCTTCCAACAATGACCTCCGCACCCCTTGTGCCAATCGGGGAAGCCTTGGCCAGCCCCGACCAGGAGGTGTGTGCTGCCGACAATGGGACTGCCACTCCTATTGAAGACGCAACTGCCCCAGAAGGTGAGATCTCCTCACCTTTTGCTACGAGACTGGGTTGCTGTTCCAACCCAACAACAACCAATCACCAGTCTGGCACGACTGTAACCCCATCTGCAAGGACTGAAGCTGCTCTCTTACCCTGGGAGACTGCAATGGCAGCGGATTGGCTGAAAGAGCAATACGCGCGGCCACTATCAAATGAAACAGAGGACTTCGAGAAGCTCTGATGGTGTCAGATAAGGAAGTTGAAGTACTCGACCCTCAAGATGGTATTCCAGACTTTGTTGACCTCCAACCGGCACCTCCGGAGATAGAAGACGGAGGCCAAGCCACAGTCGACGAACTGATAGAAATCAACTTGGGAAGTGAGGAGGACCCTAGGCCTACCTTCCTCAGTGCCCAACTGTCCCCAGAAGAGCGGGGGCTATACATCCAGCTGCTGCAAGAATATCGGGATTGCTTCGCCTGGACTTACAAAGAGATGCCAGGTCTAAATCCTACAGTTTCACAGCATGAGTTGGCAATCAGCCTTGAAGCCGAGCCGGTGAAGCAACCGCCACGACGCATGAGGCCAGAACTCATCACTCAAATTTGTGCTGAAGTCGACAAGCTTATTGACGTGGGATTTGTCGAAGAAAACCAGTACACCACGTGGCTGGCGAATATCGTCCCCGTGAAAAAGAAAAATGGACAGATCCGGATATGTGTTGACTTCCGAGATCTAAATAAAGCCTGCCCCAAGGATGACTTTCCAGTGCCAATAACGGAAGTCATGATTGATGCCACAACCGGTCATGAGGCCCTGTCATTCATGGACGGGTCATCCGGCTACAACCAGATTTGGATCGCGGAGCATGACCGGGTTCATACTGCCTTCCGAACCCCTAAAGGCATCTATCACGATAAGAGGATGCCGTTCGGACTAAAGAATGCTGGCGCAACTTATCAGCGCGCAATGACCAGAATCTTTGAGGAGTTGCTCTACCACAAGGTCGAGTGCTACATAGATGACATGGTGGTCAAGACCAGAAGAAAACAAGACCATCTAAAGGACCTCCAGATTATCGTTCATAGGCTAAGGTAGCATGAGCTGAAGATGAACCCTATGAAATGTGCGTTCGGAGTGTCGAGCGGAAAGTTCTTGGGCTTCATTGTCTGATATCGGGGAATCGAGATAGACCCCGCAAAGATCAAAGCAATTCAGAGTTACCTGCACCAAGAAATCGCTCCGAGCTAAGATCATTACAGGGCCGCTTGGCTTATATCCGGCAGTTCATTTCCAATTTGTCAGGGCAATGCCAGCCTTTCCACAAATTGATGATGAAGGATGTTCCCTTCTACTGGGATGACGATTGACAGGCAGCCTTTGACAAGCTGAAAGACTATCTGAAGACTCCTCCAGTGCTGGGCGCACCGGTGAAAGGACGGCCGTTGATATTATATATAGTAGCCACACACAATTCTCTGGGGGCAATGCTGGCCCAGAATAATGAAGAAGGGAAAGAACAAGCCCTCTATTACCTCAGTCGGAGACTGGTCAGAACTGAGGAGAAATATAATTATATTGAGAAGATCTGTCTGGCACTGGTCTTCGCAGTTAAGAAGCTTCGACACTACATGTTGTCGCATGAAATCAGCTTGGTATCCAAAGAGGACCCACTGAAGTATATTATGTCCCAGCCGGCACTCAAAGGTCACTTGGGCAAATGGGCAGTAATCCTTATGGACTTTGACATCTCCTATGTGCCGCGCAAGGCCGTCAAGGGCCAAGCTATTACAGACTTCTTCGCTGAGCACCCATTACCCGGGGACTGCCCGATGGAACCGGAGCTTCCTAAAGATGAAACCCTGGAAGCCACTCAGGTGCGGCCCTCCTTATGGCAGCTATATTTTGATGGCGCTTCCAGAATTGACACCTCTGTCACTGGATCAGCCAGGGTCAGAGTAGGAGCAGGCATAGTCCTGAAATCCCCAGAAGGGGAAGTGGTGCACACATCTTGCTCGATAAACAAGCATTGCACAAATAATGAAGCAGAGTATGAAGCCCTGATAATCGGGTTGCAAATTGCTCTATCCATGGGAATTCATATATTGGAAGCATTCGGAGACCCCATGCTAGTTATAAAACAACTGGAAGGAGAGTTTGATGTGCGAAAGCAAGAGCTCCTCCCCTACCATCAGCTGGCAACCCGCCTGATGTCAAGATTCTACTTCATCAGCATCAAGCATATCAACCGAGGCCAGAATGCTCAGGCAGACGCCCTCGCTAAGCTGGCCAGTTCTTTGGCGGTCCCGCCAGACATGAGCCTGAATATAACGGTGATCAACCACCGGCAAGTCCCCAGTGTAACAGAGGTCTTAGCCGACGAACAAGAGATTGAGGTGGTAGCCGTCGAAGAGGTTCAGCAGCCCGATTGGCGAGAACATCTCCTGCGGTGGTTCCAACACCAGCAGCTCCCAAAAGAAAAAGAACAGAGAATGAAACTCCTGAGGGTCAAAGACTCTTACGAGATGAGGAACGGAACCTTGTTCTGAATAATGGCAGATGTCCGAAGAAAAGTCCTACTTCATTGTTTATCTTCAGCAGAAGTGCGGCAGGTGATGCAAGAAGTCCATGCGGAATCAGCCGGAGCGCATCAGGCCGGCCCGAAGATGAAAATTGAGATAAAGAAATTGGGTTACTATTGGCCCACTATATTTAATGACTGCTGCAAGTTCGCCAGGGCTTGTCAAAAGTGTCAAGAACACGCCAATGTGTCAAGAAGGCCTCCAGTGCCACTACATCCTACCTTACCAAGCTGGCCGTTTGCTCAATGGGGCACGGACGTGGTAGGGCCACTACCAGCGTATTCATCAGGGTGCAAATACATCTAGCAGCTACAGACTACTTCTCCAGATGGGCAGAAGCGTTCACGTTAAGAGATGTAACGGGGGAACTGGTCGCAAGATTCTTCTGACAGAACATAATATTCCGGTTCGGGATTCCCAGCCGAATTATCTCTGACAATGGCAGCCATTTTAGAAATCAGAAGGTTTACCGGCTAGCCGAGAAATACAAGATTGACTAGAGGACATCGTCCCCCTACAACCCTCAAGCCAATGGACTTGCAGAAGCCTTCAACAAGACACTATGCATGTTACTGGTAAAGACTGTCAAGTCTAATAAAAAGGATTGGGAAGAAAGGATGTATGAGGCGCTCTGGGCCTATCGTACTGTCTATAAAACCCCAATCGGCTGTTCGCCATTCTCCCTCGTGTATGGGTCAGAGGCTGTGGTGCCGATTGAATTAGAAGTTCCTTCACTGCGAGTCACCATCCAGCATGGACTGGTCAGCGGTGAACAAACCAATGCAGAAAGAAGATTGGAAGAGCTCGCCGAGCTTGAAGGAAAGCGCCTCCTGGCGCAACAAAACATCAGCTCTACCAAGCTCGCATGGCCCATGCTTTTGATAAGCTGGTCAAAGGGTGCGAGTTCAAGAAGGGAGACCTGGTAATGGTCAAAAGAAGAGAAGTGATGGCCGCTAACCCCAAAGGGAAGTTGGTCAAAAACTGGGTTGGACCGTACATCCTCCGCCGAGTATATGAAGGGGGTGCCTACGTCCTGGTAGATCACAAAGGAGTCATCCAGTTCTCTCCCCTCAATGGAAAGCATATAAAGCTGTATCACACAACGCAACCGGAATTCCCTGAATAATCGAAATACCTTCACCATGGTCTAGTGGCACTCCGCCCTGACCAAGCTACCCTCACCTTGGTTCAGTGGCACTCTGCCCTGACCAAGCTACGCCCACCTTGGTCTAGTGGCACTCCGCCCTGACCAAGCTACCTCCACCTTGGTCTAGTGGCACTCCGCCCTGATCAAGCTACACCCACCTTGGTCTAGTGGCACTCCGCCCTGACCAAGCTACCTCCACCTTGGTCTAGTGGCACTCCGCCCTGATCAAGCTACCTCCACCTTAGTCTAGTGGCACTCCGCCTTGATCGAGCTACACCCACCTTGGTCTAGTGGCACTCCGCCCTGAACAAGCTTCCCTCACCTTGGTCTAGTGGCACTCCGCCCTGACCAAGCTACCCTTACCTTGGTTCAGTGGCATTCCACCCTGACCAAGCTACCTTCACCTTGGTCTAGTGGCACTCCGCCCTGATCAAGCTACACCCACCTTGGTCTAG
Organism: Amorphophallus konjac; assembly: GCA_022559845.1. Taxonomy (NCBI): domain Eukaryota; kingdom Viridiplantae; phylum Streptophyta; class Magnoliopsida; order Alismatales; family Araceae; genus Amorphophallus; species Amorphophallus konjac. The sequence continues at coordinate 137,282,226 of CM040128.1, read as the reverse complement.
TGGCACTCCGCCCTGACCAAGCTACGTCCACCTTGGTCTAGTGGCACTCCGCCCTGATCAAGCTACACCCACCTTGGTCTAGTGGCACTCCGCCCTGACCAAGCTACACCCACCTTGGTCTAGTGGAACTCCGCCCTGACCAAGCTCCCTTCACTTTGGTCTAGTGGCACTCCGCCCTGACCCCACCTTAGTCTAGTGGCACTCAGCCCTGACCAAGCTACCTCCACCTTGGTCTAGTGGCACTCTGCCCTGACTGAGCTACCCTCACCTTGGTTCAGTGGCATTCCGCCCTAACCGAGCTACCCTCACCTTGGTTTAGTGGCGCTCCGCCCTAACCGAGCTACCCGCACCTCGGTCCGGTAATGGTCGGCCCTGACCAAACTCGCATAATGTCTACAGTATTGCCATTACGTGCCTTACGCTCGAGTTGGCACAAATCCATCCTTTGCGTCAGCATTGCCTTCGTGCTGATGAATAAACCCTTTTCTTGACGCAAGACTTCGTGTCCTAGCTGACCTTTATACAACGTTGCCATTGTGGGCCTTACGCTCGAATCGGCACAAATCCATCCCTTGCGTTAGCATTGCCTTCGTGCTGACGAGTAAACCCTCTTTCTCGGCACAAGACTTCGTGTCATAGCCGACCTTTATACAAGGTTGCAATTGCGGGCCTTACGCTCAAATCGGCACAAATCTACCCCTTTGCGTCAGCATTGCCTTCTTGCTGATGAATAAACCCTTTTCTCGACACAAGACTTCGTGTCCTAGCCGACCTTTATACAACGTTGCCATTGCAGGCCTTACGCTCGAATCGGCACAAATCCATCCCTTGCGTTAGCATTGCCTTCGTGCTGACGAGTAAACCCTCTTTCTCGGCACAAGATTTCGTGTCCTAGCCGACTCTCTCAACATCCTTCTATTACGTGAGCAAAAAGAAAAGATAAAATGGGGTTAAAAATAGAGATACCCTGCCGGTCTTGTTCCTAAATCGGGACAAGGGTAAAAATGGCTATAACCCGGCTGTAGCGAAAATCTGAAAGGGCGTTACAGGCAAAATCGGGTACCCCGCCACGTGAAAACCCGAAAGGGCCCGTGGGCAAAAGTAAGAGGGGGCTGACTTCGGCGAAAACCCGAAAGGGCGCTCAGGTCAGTAAAGTGGTAATCCAAAAAGTTCCTCTTTATTCTCCTCCTAATGAGACTTCCAAAGGACAATCATCAAGAGTCCCATCAGAGATCTCCTAACAAACCTATGTTTGACCCTCATCATCACCGGAGAGATCGGTCAATCTCTACCCTTAACTTGGACCTTTCGTCACTGTTAATTAATCTATCCTTGCTTCGACATGTGACCCATGCCGATGAACAAACCTATGTTCGACCCTCGTCATCATCGGCGAGATCGGTCGATCTCTACCCTTAACTTGGACCTTTCGTCCCTGTTAATGAATCTACCCTTGCTTCGACATGTGACCCATGCCAATGAATAAATATATGTTCGGCCCTCGTCATCATCGGCGAGATCGGTCGATCTCTACCCTTAACATGGACCTTTCGTCCCTGTTAATGAATCTAGCCTTGCTTCGACATGTGACCCATGCCGATGAACAAACCTATGTTCGACCCTCGTCATCATCGACGAGATCGGTCGATCTCTACCCTTAACATGGACCTTTCGTCCCTGTTAATGAATCTAGCCTTGCTTCGACATGTGACCCATGCCGATGAATAAACCTATGTTCGACCCTCGTCATCATCGGCGGGATCGGTTAGCCTCTATCCCTTAACCTGGACCTTCCGTCCCTGTTAAGAACTATATCCTTTGCTTCGGCATTTAACCAATGTCGACGAACTAAACCAGGATCCGACCCTTGTCATCATCGACAAGGCCGATCGGCATGCTAGCGGGCAGGCTCTGCTGTGTCCCGGCTTCTTCCTACAAAAAAAAAGAAAAAAAAGAGGGGGTTAAAAATAGAGATACCCCGCCGGCCTTGTTCCTATACTAGGGCAGGGGCAAAAATGGCTATAACCCGGTTGTAGCGAAAACCCGAAAGGGCGTTACAGGCAAAATCGGGTACCCCGCCACGTGAAAAACCCGAAAGGGCGCGTGGGCAAGAGCAAGAGGGGGCTGACTTTGGCAAAAACCCGAAAGGGCGCTTGAGTCAGTAATGTGATAAAAATGATGACGAATAAAAAATCAATCAATAAAAAAAATGAATGATGAGATGATAATGTAGTAGCGAGGTTATCCTCATTCATCATTCCACTTTCTTCTACCCTTTTCGGTCCTTGTCACCATTGGCAAGACCATCTACCATCTTGACCCTTGTCACTATCGGCAAGATCGGTCGCTACCTCTTTCGACCCTTGTCACCATCGGCAAGATCGGTCGCTACCTTTTTCGATTTTCATCATCATCGGTAAGACCGGCTACTCTTTCGACCCTTGTCACCATCGGCAAGGTCGGTCTACTAACTATCAATCCTCATCACCGTCTCCTAGACTGACCAACTTTCTATTGACCCTTGTCGCCATCGACAGGACCGGTCAACTTTCCCCCCTAACCTGGACCCCTCGTCCTCGTTAAGCAGTAAACTACTTTTGCTCCATATAAACTCTATTGATGAATAAACCCTATGTTGCATCCCTACGGTTTTGATGATGTCTCACACTATAAATCAATCTTCTATCTCTAGAATGATACATGCTTCATCATGTAGGACTGTGTAGTTCATATAGTTATCAGATAAATTTGCACTACTTGATCATGTCTACACACTGTCTGCATAGTCTGTACACTGATGGGTCGACCCCCCACCTCTGATGGGTCGACCCCTCCTTTAATCTCCAAGTCCATACATTGAATTTCATATTCAAAGTATGTACATTGGTCCTCACCTGAAGTTCATACATTGAACTTAATTTTCAAAGTCTGTATACCCTCCGCTAAGCCTTCAGAGTCTGTACAGCCTTTCCTTGAGTTCAAGTCCATACAACGGCACTGTAGATTGCATCTGAAGTGTATACAACCTTTCAAGGGGTCAAGTCTATACATTCTCCCGTTCATTTCAAAGTCTACACATCGCCCTTCATCTTCCAAGTCTATACACTCTGTTGAACCACAAGTCTATACATCGTCTGCCATCTCAAAGTCAATACACTGTCCCTCCTCTCACACATCATGACCCAAAGTCTGTACAGCCTCTAGTCACTGTACAAGTCCACACACTGGCTGCACTGCAGAAGTCTATACATTGGCTTGGGCATCCAAGTCTAGACACTGATTCCCTATTCATGCCTTGATTCGAAGTCTGTACAGCCAACGCCTTCATTGATTCCAAGTCTGTACACTGGTCTTCAGGCGTTCCAAGTATGCACATTGGTTCAGGCTTACCAAGTCTATACAGTGCTTAAATAGTCTCCAAGTCTATACAGCCTGCCTTCACGTTCAGAGTCTATACACCATTCCTCAAAGGCCAAGTGTATACACTGTCCATATGTTCAAAGGTTTCTAGTCTATACATTGGATAGACTCGTTCATGCTTTGTTCATCTCAAGTCTGTACACTGCCTTTCATGTGCACTCTTTAAGCAAGTCTATACATTCGACCGTTCAGCCTGTGATCAAGTCTGTACAGCCAGGGAGACCATTAAGTCTATACACTCATTCACTGTAGCTTGAACGAGGTGAAGTCTGTACATTGGCATTAGTTCTCCAAGTCTGTACATCCTTCTGTTGATATTCCAAGTCTGTACATCGGACTGGTTGAGCATGTCTGTACAGCGGTTGCATTCTCAGGGAAAGTCTATACATTGGGACTTTTACCTACGTTCTGAACTGAACTGAGTAAGTCTATACATTCCTCATACCTTTTACCTACGCTCAGCTCAGTAAGTCTGTACACTGGGAACTTTACTGACGTTGCCTTGCCAAAGTCTACACACTGTGAACCTTCAAGTCTGTACAGACTTCACTTGTTCAAGTCTGTACATCGTCTAGCTCTTTGGCAAGTCTAAACATCTCTAAGTCTAGACACTCAGTTATCCTTCAACCCTATACACTCGATATCACCTGCAAGTCTATACACTCTCAAGTTGAAACACTTGCTTAATTGCTGTTTCTAAGTCTACACATTCGATGCCTTCATGCATTGTTCTCTTCGAAGTCTATACATCAACATCTATACATTGAAGTCCATACAGTGCATACTGTTATGCTTCAAGTCTACACATTGCTGCTCTTCATTCAAGTCTTTACACTCATCCTCCTTCACATGACCAACTCTATACATCCATTATCTTGACTGATGAATGAAGTCTACACATTGAAATCGCATGAACACTTACAAGTCCATACACTGAGCTCGCATGAAGAACTTCAACTCTATACACTCTCACACCGTGACACACTTGCCTATCAGGCATCCCTGAGTCTATACACTCGAGGGCCTCATACACTTCACAGAAGTCCACACATTTCATCTGTTGTGCTAATGCATTATTTAGCTAGTCTATACACTGAGGTCGCATGAGGACTCACAAGTCTATACACTCCCTCAGTGTACACACTTACTTATCTGCTATCCTAATGTATATACATTCTTATCTGACTGAACTAACTAATCACATTTCTTTATCTCTGCCTACAGATGATACAGGTCAATGATTGGGCACGTGAACCAAGGATGATGCTTGGCACGTGATCCGAGAATGTTCTGGAAAGGGAGGGAACGAGACTCTCTCATGTGAAGGCCTGAAACTCAGGTCGAATGCAATATAAAAGGTGCCTTCTGCGATTAAATGGATTGAACTGGAGAAAAAGCTGAAGAGCAAAATCCCTGAGCAGAAGAAGAAAAGAGAGAGAGCCTCCACGTTCCAGAAAGAAGATAGAGAGAAAAGAATTGAGAGTATTGCTGTGAGAGAAGAGTCTGAGTGAGAGAGAAGAGTCCAATTTGCTTCTTCGGAAGCTACATTTGTATTTGATTTTTCTGAAATGATTTGTGTTCATTGTTGGTCTTGTTTACATTTCTATTTTTACTTTTATTTCTTCATATATCTGATTTTGAGTTGTTACCCTCCGGTGTTTAGAGGAAGGGAGAGTTACTCCGGTTCCCCTCTGGGCTGCAGAGGTAGAGAGATCTATGATCTCTGGTTTTTTGCCAGTGACGGGTTGTCATTAGCAGGTTCCCTCCGGGTTGGAGGAAGGAAGAGGCATCTCCGGTTCTGGTCTTGCTGGTAGCAGGTCCAGGTGTCAAGCTGTGTGGCAGCACATTACTTGCAGACTGAGTCTGCAGCTTTCTAGCAGTGGCTAGTGGAATCCTCACTCTAGTTGGAGTGACGGGTGGATGTAGATTGTGGACTACAATCGAACCACCTTAAAATCTCTTGTCTCCTCTGTGGCTTGGTATTATCGTTGTGCTTTCCTTCTGTTCTGCATTGTGCTTGTGTGTGGACGGGCTCTTCCAATCGCACCTTATTATCCTGTCTTAGTTTCTCACTGCGTTAGCTGCATTATTTAGCCTTATCTGAAGGGTTGTATTTCGAAGTAGTGAGTTTCCGCTGAAGTTGTTCAAATTGGGAGTGATCTATTCATCCCCCCTTCTATATCACTCTTCGCTGCGCTAACACCCTACCCTCAATTTCCGCCAGCATCAATGAATCCGACTGACAAGCCGTCTGTCCTTATTTCCTAGCCCTGAAGGGGCCTCTATACCCTTTTGGTCCTTCAAACTCTTGGCCTGCACTAGCCGTTGCCTGGTCTCGAGAATGGTCACGGCGCGGTGGAGCGAACACCTCACCCCTTCGCTGAAGGCGTGAGCGCTCTCCTGCCCTAGTGACTCACATACTCGGACTAGAATTAACTGGCGAGTGGAAAGGGGAAAGAAAAGAATAATGAAAGAATGGAGTCGTCATTTAGCAGTAAAATGAAGATTTTTCATTCCTATGAAATAAAAAGATACATGTTACGCGGGGCATTCCCCGGAATACATGAAGTCCATCAAAAAGGGGCAAATAGAAAAGACTATGGCAGAGGGCGTTGGAAGATGTCCCCCAGCTCTGGAATGCCCAAGGAAGGATGGCGGGTTAGTTCTTGCAGTCTGAACTCAGTGGCCTCCAGCTGAGATAGTTTCTCCCCGAGGGAAGCAGCTTGTCCCTCGGCCATCTCTGCTTCCTCATCCCCTTGACTTCCAGGCGCTCTACTTCTTGAAGCTCAGCCTCTGCCCTTGAAAGTTCAGGCCTGTAGCTCTCCTATCCGGGCCGTAAGGAAGCTTCGGCACTGCAAAGAGGCATTAGCATCATTCCTCATCCTCGCCGCAGTCCCTTTCAAAGAGATGAGAGCTGCTCGGCATTCAGCTCGCTCCAGTGTTATGGCCGCCAGCTGGTCAGCTACCTCCCGGCCTAAGAATTCCCTTCTGTTTACATATTTCAGAAGCCAAATCACCCGTGGAGTCCAGTCGTCCATGGGGCAACCAAAAGCCAACAGCGAGCGGGACAAGTGCTCTATCAAACCCCTCAGCTGAACATAAGTCAAATCTCTGCTGGCTGTTATGGTCTACTGAAGGGTCCCTAAGAACTGCCACACAAGGTCACTCGATGACTGGAGACCGAGCGGTGATGTCTCGGGTAGTTCGAACTCCACTCTACTGTCCACGGTGGTCCAGATATCATCGCTCGTCCCAGAAGATGACGACGGCATGATCTGCAGTGCACTTGTGTGGGGAACAACCACGGTGACTGATATGGTAGCTGGAGTCTCGATGATGGCGACTTCCCTGCCAGCCCCTTGGGATGAAGCTGCAACAGGAACATCAAGAGCCGAGGACATCTACTCCTCGCCTCCAACTCGACTGACCCCCATATGGCCAGCTTCAGCGATAGAAGCCAAGGCCCCAGTAGTCCCGGCTTCCTCTTCGACTATCTCTCCCGCCTCTACTTCGGAGGGGCCACCTTTCTCTGAAGCTGACCGTTGTGTGACTTCCAATGGCTGGGAGTCCTCGACTGCTACCAACTCGTCAACCCTTGCAAGTACTCCGGGTCCCACTGGACCCGCTGCCGCTGCATAGTCCTTGGGATATCGTAGTGCGATAGGCCGCAAGACGGGCGGGAAAGTTGCGTGACCCGCGCCTAGAGCCCGGAGGGGTATCTGCACCGTTATGGTTGGCAGCACCACCTCAGTCTGCACCAGAAATATGTACATCAGAAAGCTAAAAAGAAAAGAAAGGAAGGGCAGCAAGCGCCGACCACGGGAGGGTCCTCACCTCAGCCGGTACTAGGCTCAAATCTCCAAGGGCAACCTCTGCGGCCCCAGCCCCTTCGCTCACGAGTGAGCCTGACGGCCCAGGACCACTCCATGACAACCGGGGCGGGCTGAAAGTCAGGTGATCACTCTCATAGGCCGAAGATGCCCTGACATCGTCAGTCTCTGTGTCGACATGTGGGAACTCCTCATCACTGGAGCCGCCACCGTAATCGACCTGCTCAGAGGAAGAGGACTCCTCTGCTCTTTCGGGACGCTCCACCATCAGAGCAGGAACCTCGTCAGGAGGAGCATCACCCGCAGCAGGACTTCCTCCATGCACTCCACACCAGGAGCAACAATTGATGGGATCTCAGGGGCAAGCTCGCCCTACCCCCGGGCAATCGCTTCCTCTGCACCCTCTGCGCTCGGGAGTAATGACGGTTGCATATCAACTAAAATTTACGGCAAGAAATAGTCAAGCTGGTTGAAGGCATGAAGACTCGCGGTGGCATCGCGATTAAACTATCAATTACCTTCCATTTCCTATCTGGGCATTGGAGAAGGCAGATCTCTCTCTACGGGAGCAGTAAGGATTTCCTCTGCCCCTTCCCTAGCCACGGCGCCTACCATCGCCTCCAGTCCGACGACCGCAGCGACTGTGTCGACAGCTGTCAGCATGGATTAGCCAAGGCAGCCAAAGTGAGCCAATGAATTCTGGAGAGATGAAGAGCCTACCTTCAGCTTCTGGCCTTTGCATGCGGGAAGCCTCAAACTCTTCGAAGGATACAACCGGAGGAAGAACGGTTGCTGGTTCCTTTTCTGCGGCCTTCCTTCGGCGTGCCCGTGTCACTCGGGTCACTGCTGCTTTGGCCTTCCCAACGGCCTCCCTCAACTGGGATCGGGTCCACTTTCTCGAATTGCCAGGAGGCAGTGGCGTCGTGGTTGGGGCCGGCTCAGGAACCTCGAAGTATGCTGGCTTCTGAGCTTTTATTATCAGCTCCCTAAAGTGTCGAGTCTCCTCCGAAGTTGGTTGGACTGCACATGCACGAAGGTGAGAATAATACACCACAATGAAGAAAAGAGGCTGGCCGAAGGGCCTGAATGAAGAAATAGAACATACTTGCTGGCCCCGTGTAGAAGGGGAAGAGAGGCCAATAATATAGCGAGGACACTTTGTCTCTCGAAGCTGCCTCGCGAATAAGCCAACATAAGTCTTCTATCTTTTCACTCGGCTCGGCCAGTAGCGCCAGGTCCTCGTGGCCACGAGAAGACATGTGATAATATAAGCTCAGGTGGTCCAGCCCCCATCTGTCGGCATATTTGAATGAGATATGAAGGGGCCGATCCAGAATGGCTTCACTGGGACCACCCACTGAAAGACCATGTGAGCGAAGGAGCGCAAATATCCAGGGGATGTTGTCATATAAAGCATCCCGCCTATCTTCCCTACGGATGAAAGTTCGATAGGGGTACAACCTATCCACCTCGGGACGCCAGTCGGCCACAACCGAGATGGGTTCCTCCACCGACAGAGGGAGTTGCTGAAGGACCACCCTCTCGCTGCTCACCCGGCATAAACCCCGAAGTGTTTTCACATACTCATCCTTGCTGATTGTGGGCAACTTCGGGTCAAATTTGGTCCTGCGACTTTTCACGGCCTTTCGGGCCTCCAGATAGGCCCTCACTTCGGTATCGGTCCAGGATTTTAGCTTCTTCAAATAGGAGGGCTCAATATCAAAGGCTGGCTCTGGCTGGGAGTCCAGAAACCTATGCTCTGCTACGGCCCAACACTCTCACCGGGAGCTCCTGTAGAACCCCGTCCGCACGTTCCACCACTTGATATACTCAGGAGTGACGCGGGGGAAATGGGCAGGGGTTGGCATCCTGAAAGAAACATCTTCCCGGTGGTGGAAGAGGTCCCACCATATCCAGGCATCATCATTTGAAACTTGCCCGGCCGTGTGCCTGTTAGGCAACGCAAATTGTGAAGAAGAATGTGGAATGTGCTGGTCGTAGCCAAAGTTCCGGCTGAAGTGGAACGGATAATACGGCTCCAACCACAAAATGCCGCTCTTGCGGAATACAAGGACACTCGGCCTGATAGCCAGCGCCCAGTCAACCAACTCCGGCTCAAGAATGGGCCTGGTACACTTGGCCCCAAAAATCGGATGGATATACTCCTTGGTCTCAAAAAGCTTGCACTGCCTCGTCCTGTTCACCAGCGGGCTGGAGTGGGCAGCTAAGCTCCAAAAGTGAAGAACCCCGGGCGAATCTGTGGGAATCCGGGCCAACTTGCCCTTAATGGCAAAGAGCTGCTCCGCTAGCGAGGATGGCTCAGCACTCGCAAACTCTATCATCCGCGGAACAAGAGGAACCGACTGTAACGCCCGAGGAGCCGCCTCCGGGAACAGGGTACAGACCCAAGCATTGAAAAAGTGTAGCGGACCAACCGTCTGCAGATTCCTGGGGAGACGCGTCTTGTGCAGGGCTCCCAACATCATGTAAATAAGACACAGAGCCACCGGGCAAAGGGATAGCTTAGTACCCCAAGCCATGAGACAAGCAGGATAAATGGCCTCTGCCCTAATCATGCTCTCGTCACCTTGCAGAAGAGCGAAAGAACAGATCCAGTAAACCAGGTACGCAGCACAGTGGGTGACTGCGTCGACACCAGTAGGGTTTGGGTCCTCCCTCTGCCTTCCTCTTGAAGATGATGATGATGCGGCCTGGCGTTGGACTCTCTTCTTCCGCTTCGGAGCCATTGGCGCTATCGGGGAAAAGTCTTCGTACTTCTTCTTCCCGCCGAAGAAATATTGGAGCCAGGTGCCCATCTGCACCCTCTGCTTCTCGCCCGGCTTCCGAGCTTCCCTCGTGTCGGACGACGAGTGATAGAGGGTGCGGTATGCCTTCATCAGATAGCGGTAAGTGTGACCCGCCTGATACCGACCCTCACCGTCAGTCTGGTCTTTCAACCAGTCGGGCCAGCAGACTTCCTCATACGGCTCTCCGTCGATGGGTAGACGGCTAAGCTGTGAGAGGCTCCATAAATCCAGAGAAGTTTCTCCTTCCGAAGTATAAAAAGTGTTGTACTCAGGGCAAAATATTTCGATCATGCCACAGCATAAGCCTCGGGAGATGGGGTAGCAGTATCTCGAGGCGTACACGCTGTGATAGACGCCAGCCCTGGTCAGGATGGGAGCGTAATGATGCAGCACATAATCTGTGAACTCCACTGCTCCAGGTCTGAATGCGTGAGCATCGGTGGCCCTCAACTCGGCAAACTACCCCACAGATATCTGGTGCTTAAAATGGACTGCCAGGCAGTCCAGTAGAAAGGATTCTTCTCTGTACCCCCATCTCAACGGGGCAAGAAACAAGTCAAAGATCAGCTTTTCCCGGTCTACCCGGCCTGCGGAATCATTCCACTGAGCGGGCACAAATTCAGGGGCCCTGGTCAGCAGCCCATCTTCTAGAGCCAGATCTTGCAGTCCAAGCACGACGCTCCATTTCCCGACTTCTCTGAGAAGATAAATTGGCCTTCCCCGCACCATACAGTCTGTTAGACTATCCCTCTCAACTAACAAGGCCTGCTTGGCCTTGCGGATGAGGAACAGGTCTCTCTTCCCCTGAAGGTTAAAACGTCGAAGGAAGGACATCGGATGTTTGTCCTTGGGGTGATCCCGCCTGACAGCGCCTTCCCGGTCATAGTGAAAAGAATCGCCTCCAAGGATGAGGTGACGGCCAGTGTCCACAGTATCGGTCTCTGAATTCGAGGACTCTGCAACTACGGCAAGTTGATGTGCCCCCGATCAAGGGAATGAACATTCCCCCACGTCACCACGGCGCGGGAGGCGGAAGAAGAAGAACCAGATGCCATGTTAGCTGTAAAGGAGCGCATCAGAGAATAAGCAAAGTCAGAAAATAGTTGATCAAGATAAATTTCTGACAAAATTTTGGCAGAGTCTCCCCAGCACGGGAGATTGCCAAAGAGAAGCGGGAACATGTCCACTAATGGAACGGCCCCTAAAAGCAGCCATCGGCATTACACCGAGGCCAAAAGGAACACCCGGGGAAATAGCTCCGAGGGCAAGCCCTACTAGAAGCCTCCCGGGGCCCAAAAAATGGGTTTAAAACCCAAATGAACAACACTCACTCACCCGCTCGGAGGGGACGACCCCGACCGCACTCAACTCACTCGGCGTCGAAGGTGGAGAGGGGAAGAGCAGGAAAAGAGAGAAAGAAACTTCACAAATGAGCAGTGATGAAGGAAGAATGAAGGGCGGAGAGTTTATATAGGGGAGAATTCCCCTTTTAATCCGGCGCACTATTTAGCGTGCCGAATTAGCACTCCCCCAAGCAAAAGGCGCGCCGGTTATGGGCGCGCTGAATTAATACCCCTGTTAAACATGAAAGGCGCGTCGGATTAGATTCCAGTGCCCGGGACCTCGCCGGACTAACATGCAAATACCAAGGGCACGCCGTATTAGCGTCCAAGGCCAAGGGGCGCGCCGGATTAACCCCGTGCCGTATTAATATTCAAACGGCACCGGATTGGCATCCGTGCCGGATTAAGGGCCGTTCCGAGCCTCCGTCAATTGAAGAGGAGATCATTCCGGGCGAAGCTCATCCGTCAGTCTTGCTGCACTCGTGCCTCGCTCGCAACACCCATGGCTGGGGGGCATTTGTTGGCACTCAAAATATCACTCGCGGCGATCAAGTCTCAAAGACGAATGACACGACCCACTGAAGCATAGAAGCCGATAAATATCAACATATTGAAGACTTCTCAAGCTGCCAGAGCCTCGAGTCACCCTGTATGAAAATGAGGACTTCACCTCAGGAGAATCAAGATGAACTCACAACCAACCGGCAGTGCGACCAAGCCTGCCCAATGAACCGGCATCGACTCCGTCGTGTCGCGTACACTACACCCGTTGTCCGACCAAGGACAATGGTCTACCCGGTGGCTACCCACCTCATGAAAGACTCTCCCGAGATGAAAGAGTACCCTTGGCTCTTCAGAACGGAGGACCGAAAACTCTGTCGGCAGAAGATCCCGGTCACCCGGCACGGGTACGGCTTCCCGCCAAGATGGGCCCGTTAGTGGCTGAATGATCGCCCAGCCTAGGAGGAACTATCCCGGGTGTTATCCCACCCTCCAAGAAGCTTTGAGCACAAGCCAGACTGAGCCAGCGGCAGTTATCATAGTGCCAAGAGCCGTGTCAGCGGAAAACCCGCGTGTGCAAACCAAAGACATCTGAAGTTCAGAGAATGGCCATACGTCATCCTGAGAGCTTCGACAAGGCATCTCGTCGAGGTTTCGAAGAACGGTGGCGAGATAAATGTTCACGGTGATCCCCGGAACCATCCCCGGACTCATCGACTGACCCACGACGTGCGGGAGATGCTAATATGGCACGCCCTAAACCGGCGCGCCCTCTTATCTGGCGCCCCTCCATTCCGGCGCGCAAAAGCTCCTTTACCAGGCGCCCTCCTATTCCGGCGTGCTAAAGGTGGAGCTCCCTTCCCCCGACGCGCCATTCCTCACGTCGGATTAGGATTCGAGCCCGCTCCTATATATATGTGGCTGCTCGACAAGGCGATGAGGGAGGAGGCAATTGGAAATAGAAGAAGAGGTGGTTTTTAGAGAGGCGAAGAGGTTATCGAAGGAAAAATCGAGAGATAAGAAAAAGGTTTGAGAGCCAATCGTCGACGAGAGAGAGGGGGTTTCTCGCAAGCGAAGCAGGGTTCCTCTGAGCATCCTTCGCCGCCGTCTTCCATCCTCAGCATGAAGCCCTCCGCAGCCGGAGAAGAAGGAGGTGTCCCTAACACTCTATTCTGGGAATAGGTGGGCGCCTGCGTTTTCGTTGCTTCTCCGCCTTACTTTCTCTCCGTCGAATGTAAGCGAGAGGGGTGAGGGATGGCGATGATATGAGCCAACCCCTCCCCCCTTCTCCGCCATCCCTCTTTCTTTTTTTTTTATTGCTCTTCTGTGAGCTCCCCTACGAGTAGAACGGTGGCCATTCCGCGATGCCGGCACCGAACTCGTGATATGTGTGTGGCTTCCTTCGCCGATGGAATGATAGCATGCGTATATGAATATATTGATGGATTGAATGCTCAGCGTATCATCCTCTTCTTCCATTGCTATATATATATATATATATATATATATATATATATATATATATATATATATATATATATTAGTGTCTTCCCGTATATAGCTTTGCGATTCCGGTTTCCCCAGATTCCGAACACGCCCTGGTATGCCATGGGCTACATGGATAACCCCTCCCTGGGTCCTCCGCGCCTGTGCCTGTGCACACGTTTCTCTCCGTTTTGATACAAAATCCAATCTTGGCCTTCCCCCCTCTTTGCATTTCTCTGTTGCTCAGAGGAGGCAGGTGCTGCTTCCGGGATAGTGGTGTCCGCCTCGCGACTACTGCTTTCCAACCATTCGTGTATATGCGTGTGTAGGCAAATCATCCTAACTGCATATCGATTGCCTTTCTCCGTGACTGCTATTTGCATTCTCTTCTATGGATGGCAACCCAGTCTCATAAGCATCGACACCTTAGCCCTGTGAGCGGTGATCTATCAATGCCGAATGTCTTCATTCCTCTCGTCTGTGGTTTGCAGCCACTGAACCACTCGAGTTCCGTTGTTTTGGTCTCAGCCACCTGGGGAGGGGGATATTCCCCACCGTTTCACAGATTTACCGATTGGCCAAGGGAACTCCACTTTCGAGTGATGGATGTTTCTTATGAGTCATAGAGCTAACAACAACTGGGGCCCCAGCCCAACAATTCCAAACCCACAGTCCTTCGGGACCCTGTGGTGACTGAGGGACAAATGCTCCTAGTAGGCTAGTCCTCGGAGCCTCTCTCCCTAATGGTCTCTCTCTCTAGTGGATGCAGTGCATGTTGTAGGTCGCCCACCCCTTGTAGGCCAGTCCTCGGGGTGTTGCTTCCGTCACTAGCTGCCTCGGTCCTCTGCTTCCACCCACGGAACTTTGGTGCCCCTCGTAGGCCAGTCCTCGGGGTATCCTGTCCGATTGGGGTTTGCTGGCTGCCACCATCCAGACCGGCTATTTAGGGGCTTGCTCCACAGGTGAGTATGACCCCGTTTCTCCCCCTGCAGTCCTTCAAGGACGGGGGAGATGCTGCCCAATTTTCGGTAGAATTCTTCCAACTCATGAGTTTAATTATATCAAAATGGCTTCAACAAAACACTTGTTCTAAGATAAAGGACCCTAGTGCTCAAGTATGGACCTCGCACTAGCTCATCACTTCATTCTGGAAAGGCTCTAGACTTCAATTAAACAAGCAATCGGCCCAATTAACTTCAAAACTCTCAACAGAATCTTAATGAACTTAAATAGTTGCAAAATTCATCAAAAATTAGCTAAAACGGCGCGGTCTTAATCCGGCGCGCCTTAATACGGCGCAGTACCCCCCCGCGCTGGAATAACCTCACACTCATAAAACTTTGCTTTCAAATGGCACGTTCCCGGCGCGCCCTAAACCGGCGCGCCCCATGCCTGCCGCGCCGTATCAATATTTGTTATGGCCGCGCCGTATTAAGACTGTTTACCTACGCTTGACCGCGCCGGGGAAACTTATCCCTATGCACGGTCATGCCGTTTTTTGAAACATTGTAATGTTCTAATCGCCCACTCGCCTCCGGAGTGATCCTCGTCTCCCGTGGTCGAGACTAATAAACCCTAATTAGTAATAAACCAAATAAGGGAAGGGCTGTTCAAGTCCGAATCATCTTGTTATCATGCTTTCACTACCATGTCCATCAGCGCTTCGCTTTCGTTATCATGCTTGTGTTACCATTCTCATCTCCCTTGGCGGAGATTAATAAATGTGATTGATCACTGTTTATTTTCATAACTCTATTGCCATGCATAGCATAGTCATGAACATCATGCATGCATGCTTGCATAGACCCTCGGGTATATCAAATGGCACTGACGGAAGTCCGGGTAACTCCCGATCGGAAGTCTTTGCTATGCGCGATGGTGGTCTTCGGACCTATGCCCTCCGCCATGTATCGAGGGTATCCAACTTAATGAATCATTCCTATCTTGCATGACAGATAGAAGCATCTCACGTGACCTGCTCACGTTTATACCTTTGCGAATCTTTATTCCGACCTCGACAGCCCACTATCTCGGCAATTGATCAAAGGTTTTCCCTCCTCATGGGGGATGTAATTAACGCCATAGCCTTTACGGTATGGCGGACTGCTGGTCCTGACCGAACCTCTCTCTCGCCCGACACGGGTCAGAACGAGCGCATAATAAATTCGTCACTCACGTGACTGGCACGCCCGCGCAATCGATCAGTCTGTTAATTACCAGTTGGTTAATTGGTTATTCGACACGTGAAATAAACCAAATAAACCCAAATGATAATCATAAATAAAAAGAAAACTAGAACGAAAAGATCCCATCGCAAACAGAAGTCAAGAGTGAAAGATAATCCTGGCAGCTTCAAAGTTACTCTAGGACAAAATCCCTGAGAAGCCAACTCAATGCATGCAGCAATCTTAACTTTATGAGTAGAATAACTTGTGATGGAAAGTCCCAACTTAAAGTAGAATAACTTTATGCATTCACCTCATAATTTCAGTTGATTTAACTCTTAGATTTAGTAATCGATGTGTATGTTCTCATTTGGGATTGATATGTCTAGTTTAAAATTAAAGAAGTTGGGTTTGTGGGTCCAAAATCTAAAATATCGGTCTGATCGGCGTGTCGATCGTTCCAACATAACCTGGGAGGTAAAAGTGACTTGTGAGAGCTGGCGAAATCCAAATCGGATACCCAATTTGAGCCTGACACTCAGAAGTGCATTCTTCAAATTCGCTTAGTTTAAAATTAAAGAAGTTGGGTTCAGGGAGTACAAAATCTAAAATATTGCTCTGATCGGCGTGCCGATCGTTCTAACACGACCTGGGAGGTAAAAGTGAGTAGTGAGAGCTGGCGGAATTCAAATCGGATACCTGCTTTGGGCTCAACGCTCAAATTACAATAATCAAAAGTAAGTTAGTTTACAAAGCTAGCTTTATTTAAAATAATTCACATAACTAGGGGTTCGGGGGTCCAAAATCTAAAATATCGCTCTGATCGACGTGCCGATCATTCCAAGATGACCTGGGAGGTAAAAGTGACTTGTGAGAGCTGACGAAATCTAAATTGGATACCCAGTTTGAGCCCGACACTCAGAAATGCATTCTTCAAGTGCACTTAGTTTAAAATTGAAGAAGTTGGGTTCGGGGGTACAAAATCTAAAATATTACTCTGATCGGCATGCCGATCATTCCAACGTGACCTGGGAGGTAAAAGTGACTTGTGAGAGCTGGCGAAATTTAAATCGGATACTCAATTTGGGCTCGACGCTGAAATTACTCAAATCAAAACTAAGTTAGTTTTCAAAGATAACTTTATTTAAAACAATTCACATAACTAGGGGTTTGGGGGTCCAAAATCTAAAATATCACTCTAATCGGCGTGCCGATCCTTTCAACACGACTTGGGAGGTAAAAGTGACTTGTGAGAGCTGACGGAATCCAAATCAGATATCCAGTTTGAGTCCGACGCTCAGAAGTGCATTCTTCAAATGCACTTAGTTTAAAATTAAAGAAGTTGGGTTCAGGAGTTCAAAATCTAAAATATCGCTCTGATCGGCGTGCTGATCATTCCAACACGATCTGGTAGATAAAAGTGACTTGCGAGAGTTGAAGGAATCCAAATCGGATACCCGGTTTAAGCCCGGCGCTCAGAAGTGCATTCTTCAAACACACTTAGTTTAAAATTAAAGAATTTTGGTTCGGGGGGTACAAAATCTAAAATATTGCTCTGATCGACGGGTCGGTCATTTCAACACTACCTGGGTGATGAGAGTGACTTGGGAGAGCTGACGAAATCTAAATCGGATATCCGGTTTGGGCTCGACGCTTAAATTACTCAAATCAAAACTAAGTTAGTTTTCAAAGCTAACTTTGTTTAAAATAATTCACATAACTAGGGGTTTGGGGGTCTAAAATGTAAAATATTGGCCTGATCAGCATGCTGATCATTCCAACGTGACCTGGGTGATGAGAGTGACATGTAAGAGTTGACAAAATCCAAATCGGAGAGGAGTTTGAGTCCGACGCTCAGAGTGCATTTTTCAAATGCACTTAGTTTAAAATTAAAGAAGTTAGGTTCGGGAGTCTAAAATCTAAAATATCACTCTGATCGACGTGCCGATCGTTCCAACATGACCTGAGAGATAAAAGTGACTTGTGAGAGCTGACAGAATCCAAATCGGATACCCGATTTGAGCGTGGCGCTCAGAAGTGCATTCTTCAAATGCATTTAGTTTAAAATTAAAGAAGTTGGGTTCGGAGGTCCAAAATCTAAAATATCACTATGATCGACTTGTCAATCATTCCAACACGACTTAGGATGTAAAAGTGACTTGTGAGAGCTGATGGAATCTATATCGGATACCCGGTTTGAGCCTGGCTCTCAAAAGTGCATTCTTCAAATGCACTTAGTTTAAAATTAAAGAACTTGGGTTCAGGGGTCTAAAATCTAAAATATCGGTCTGATCGGCGTGCCGATCGTTCCAACACGACCTGCGAGGTAAAAGTGACTTGTGAGAGCTGACAAAATCCAAATCAGATTCTCAGTTTGAGCTTGGCGCTCAGAAGTGCATTATATATAATTTGAATTTATACAATCAAAGAAAATATTTAATTTATCTGCTCAATAAATTTTTTTATGAATGGATATTTAATGTTATTATTTTCTTAATATAGGATCCTCCAACGAGTAGTGACAGAGGAGACGAGCAGGACGAGGAGGATGAGGATATGGAGGATGCAGAGGATATTTCTTGATTTTTTTATTATTATAAATTTAATAAATGTTATTGTGTTTCATTTCTTGCATATCTTTTGTTTTGCTTGTGATGGATAGGTTTTATGTTTTTTATTTAAATAGATTTTTATATAAATTTTATGTATTTTTAAAAAAAAATAAAAAATGTTTTCTGACGGTTATTCCTACGGATCCGTCGGAATTATTTCGACGGAATAACCGACGAAATAGGAATTCGTCGGAAAACATTTATATTTTTATTTATTTTAACTTTACAATTTCCTACGGAATCTCCGACGAAGCAAGAATTCTGTCAGAAAACATTTATATTTTTATTTATTAATTTCCGACAATTCCGTCGAAAATTTTTTCCGACGGAATTACGGACGGATATAAACTCCGTCGGAAACATGACGCTCCAACTATTACCGACGAGATTTTCGTCCACTCTTTATTTGTCGAAAATTTGCAACGGATTGCCGACAGAATATTTATCCATCGAAATTTTTGACAATAAGCAACCAATGGATCTTATCCGTCGATAATCAGTCGAAAAGTTCGTCGGAACTTTCTTTTCCGATGGATTTTCGACGGATTATTTCTGTCAAAAATTCCGCCTTTTCTTGTAGTGCCAAGTGCTCCGGGATGTAGAGGATGAATGGAAGAAGCCTTTGATATGATCAATCCACCTTGGAAGCCTTGGGAAGACCTTCTCTAGCCTTGGCCGCGTTCTCCTCTGGTCTCCTCCTCTCTTCTTCTTCCTCTTCTTCTTTTCTCTAGTTCCCCAAACGTCTTTTCTTCTCAATCTCGTATATATGCCTACAAGAGATAATTCCAAGACCAAAAGACCATCAAACCCCTTCTAGAAACAACCCAAACCTTTCTCCAATGATAGACCATAAAGGAAGGGTACAAAAGTCAATTTTGGAGCCATAGGAAGGCCCCACGAGCACCCCACGTGCAGTTCATCTGGAACACGTGCGTCGCTCAAAAAAATTGGTCAACCGATTTTGCACATCGGTCGATCGGCCATGTGAACAAACGGGGGCGGGTTGGCAGCGTCGGTCGACCGGCTTGACCCATAGGTCGACCGAAATTCCTTGTGTTTTTCTTTTTCTCACACTGTTGCCAATCGGTCGACTGATTCCCTTCATAGGCTGACCGAAATTTCTCTGGGTTCCAAATTTCTGCAGGTTTCTTCTACTGGCTTGTTTTGGTCGACCGAGGTACATGCAAAACACATAAACAAAGTGAAATCAATAAGTATTCATGCTCAATGATGCCACCTTACCTTAAACCAAAGTCTTGGTGGCTTTGAGAGCTCTTAAACATGTTGAGCATTAAACATGTGATCCAATAGATGATTTTTCATCAATAACTTCATAAATATGACATGAATCTTATGAAACCAAATTGAACATCATATCCAACACTCATTCTTATAAACTTCACATTCAAAGCCATCCACAGTTATCACTGAAGAACATTGAGAGTTATAAATATTTGGAAACCACAATTCATTCTTAAATCAAATCAGAAAAGGCAAATGAGCAACACAAGTGGGTCAACGCAATGAAGCCTTGCGTCAAGGCAACAAGCTCAGCTCAACTGAACTCTGTAGTTTAGAAACTAAACCAAGACAAGTGGGTCGACGCAGCCACATGTGTGTCGACGCACAGAAAGAGAGTTCTTTGCTTGAGGCGAATATGCAAACAAATATGACTTGACTCATATCAACCATGAGAGCTTGGAAACATAAATAAGTCGACACATATAAACCATAAGAGCAAGTCCATACAACATAGCAGGAAATGAAGAAGTTCAAGCACAGGTATACATGAAAAACCATTCAACATAAGACCAAGTTTTCACTAGTTCAAAACACATGAAAACATGAAAAACCAATCAAACAAAAGGCAAAACCGACACAACCATAAGCACACTCTAAAACATGAAGAACAAGTGGCTAGCAAACATAGATGAGTCGACGCAATGACTCAACAGAGTCGACACAATTACAGTAGCAGCAGCAAAACAACAACGTAATGAAGATGGCGTTGGCGCAATCACCCATTGAGTCGATGCAGCAGAGGCAGCTTAGCAGAATAAGTCCCATTCTTCACCAGTTCAAAACAACAAACACTTCATCAAACACTCCAATGATTAATGCACTAAAAGCCTTTTGTAAACAGCAAAAACACATTGAAATAATATTTTGTAATCTTCAAAATCACACACTCAACACATCCTTTAGAAAACATGCAGTGTCATGCTTGTGCTAGATAAACTTTCATAAATGAAGAGGCATTTAAGTAGGGTTATTTCTTTGCTTATTATGTTTACATAATAGAATCATTTTAATTCGTACTAAATCAATTCATTAAGAATATATATGAAGAGGTAAGATCTCGCGTCAAGTTCTGAGCCGTCGATCTAGGGAGATCACAGGATGCAGTCACTTCAGCAAAGGATTTTACAGAGAGGGAAGAAGATGATCAGGGGGCCCGGGGTTGTAACCTCGGGGAAAACCCTCTGATGCTTAAGTCAGCGAGTAGTAGAAGCGAGGTACGAAGGGGGACGGGAGAGAAGAGGAACACGAGATTGCTCTCCACCAGTTGAAGTGGCTAAGAGTGGATTTACCTTTTCGGAGGGATTCCTTAGGTTTATATAGCGGTGGTCTTCCTCACCAAGGTAGGAGAGGGATGGGGTTTGGAGGACGCTGCGTCTGTGCGAGGGACTCTTCTCGGTCAAGGACTCTCACCTTCTCTTTATCCCCCGGATCCCCATTTCCGGATATTAGCGTAATCTCCACTTGGATAGGCGCTAGCAGCGGGGACTTAGCCCTAGCATGTTAAGGAGTCTTGATGCCGAGCTAGTCCGTAAAGGTTAAGTGGGGGCACTCCTTTTCATCGCTGGGGGTACTTTTCTGACCTTGGGATCACTCGATATGGTCTGTAGGCTTTCCTCGAGCGTAAGGGGGACCGACCGATCAGGGCACCGAGCTAAAGCTCGGTGGGTGACGCCGGCTTTGGGCAACTGAGGTCTCAGAGTAAGTGGGCCCTATAGGGGCTATCACCTGTTGGGCCTGGCAAGCGTCGATGGCTATTTGGGCCCCGCGTATAGTAGGCCACGAATCTCGCCCTCTCCACTTGCCCCCTACTCCCAAGTCTAGGATGGGCTCGGAGAGTAGAGACCGTTTCGACAAGGGTGGGTATTGTGTCCTCCTCAGCTATCCCAGTCTCGCTTCTCGGGTCCATAAATGCGGTTGCCCTTGTTGGATATATTTTTGTTTTGACGATGTCAAACCAACATGAGGTCGTTTGGTTCTAAAAGTTGAAAACACTCAAATGTATTTATGCACATGTGTTCTTCATATTCCGCACATTAAATCATAACCTTCAGATTTTATTTTGCTGAACACAATTATTTTCAGGCCAAATGCATGAGAAAATGATAGAGCAGAGAAATTCAGGGAGCAATGTTGACACCCATTTTTTGCTGATAAGTTGAGTCATTTCTCTTATTCCCATTTATTGATGCCTCGAGTTGTCCATCACTCACTGGGCTATTTTTTGGCACGTTCTGGGCCAATTTTATGGGTAGCCTCCCTCCCTGGCTAGGTCCGAGTTGATTCAGGGCTTCATGGGCTTTGGTTTTGGTTGATTGAGCTTTTTCTATGAATTTCAAATGCCCATATACATGTGCGGCCAACCTCCAGCCGTTCAACCATTTGTGCGGTTGATAGCGGGCCGTCCAAACATTTAGTGGGTATATTGGTTAATTCTCTTAATTATCACCGACAAGCATATATACGGCCTAGCCTTAGCCGCATAAGTCCACTGTGCGGTATATTCTGAGCCGTTTATCTCTCAAGAGTCCTAGCGTCGATTGACTATTCAGATAATTACCTATTTATCTTCTTATTTGTGATTTATCACTGACAGACTTGAGCGGTTTCCCAAGAGCCGTTCAACCATGAGAGAGTCCAGCAGCGAATTTATCGGTCAGTTCAGTGGATAAATTAATTATCTCAGGATTTATTTGAATTTCCACCGACAGGGATGGACGGCCCATGTCTGGCCGCTCATCATTTGTGCGATCTATCGTGAGACCGTTTATACTCTCGGACCAGAAAGTGGTTAAGACTTTTTCCTATCATTCGTGGTTTTTCTCCCAAACTTTCTCTGATGATTTCTCCGCGAATCCTTAACCATTTTGAGTGCCGTTTCTTCCAGATGAAAGATAATTGAATTATCTTCATCTTTTATTTGATTATCTCGACCTAAAAATGGCTAGAAACCCTAATTTCGAGGTTGGACTTTAGGTGCTCTATAAATAGACCCTAAGGCCCAACTTCGAATGGGGGGAGATTTTTGGTCGACGGCGAAGCCCTGCCGAATCTTTGAGCGACCTACCACCAGGGAGGGAGGCCTTCTACGTCCATACAGGCCTCCGGTTCAGGGAGTAGTCGTATTTTGAGTCATCATTTCATTTAGTCCCATCGTTCTCTTTTATCTGCATGTATTACTTTCTCCACGTTTCTTCCATATTTTTCCTCATTTTCATACACCATTCACACACCCTCCTATGTTTTTGACGCCCCCCAGGGGTTTAAAAATCCCCAGGTACCCCCCATTTCATTTAGTCATGTTCATTTCCGTCTGTTTGAGCATTTACTACACTTTCTAGTTCTAACTTGGGTTTTTCTTTGTGTTATACACGTGGTTTTGCAGGTCAACAACACACTAACGCGAGGCCCATCCTTTCTGGCCAGTCGGAAAGGGTGGAGGTTCGAACCTTTGCATCTTAGGGCGTGGTGACGTTGGGCGGTTCCATACTGTCCGTTCTAAGGGAACTGCGGCCGATATTGCACCGTTCATCTCCTTCCCGCGGCCGATCCGGAACCGTTCTTCCTCCCTCGTTCTTCATCCCGCGTTCCACCCAGCACTGACGGGCAGTCTGTCGAGTGGCCGTTCAAGACAAGGGTGGCTTATTCGGAGCCGTGCATCCTTCCAGTGCTGATCAAAAGGTGAGTGTCTCCCTCTTCTTTCCAAAGTACGGCGTGTTCATCACGTCCGGAGTCTTGGTGGCGATCACAGGTTTTTACTTTCGTTCCCTTCTATCCCCGTCTTGTTTGCTTTCATATTCATATTGGTAAAGGGATTTGAAAGGAGTTTTAAGCCGGTGTAGAGAAGGTAACCATTTCCTACCAACAAATTTCTGGCGATCACGATGGGACACCTAGTGCCCATCATGTTATTATTTTGCTGACCTGTTTCTGTGCTTGTTTAGTTCTCTTCTTTAAGTTGTTTCAGGTTGGTTGCTGGTTTCTTCGGTTGTGCCTTCTGGGGGTTGTGCGAATTCCTATTACCCATTCAATTTGTACAACAGCTTGGATTCGGCCATTCTTATCTGCCTCCAGTGCTGTTCCTCTTACGAGTCTGCTGTCTTCAGCGGCCCCGTAGCACCCTTTTGTCTTTCCTGCGGCCTGATAGAGGCCGTCTATCCCGCTGGCTCACGTATCTGTCTGCACTTATATTCGTGAAATATGCTGACTTCGTGCGGCTGCTGCAGAGCCATTCAAGTCGTTCTGCGGTCAAGGATCCACCGCGCGTTTTTGCGAACAATGCTGTCCCTTCTGTCAGCCTGCTGCCTCCAGTGGTCGTCTACTGCCCGTGCATAGTTCTTGCGGTTTGACATAGGCCGCTCATCCGTTTGGCAAAGGTGTGTCTCTGTCTACATGCTGTTGGCTTCACTGACATTCTGCGGTTGATTCAGGTCCGTTCTAGGTTATACACGGCCTTCATGAGGCCGTCCTTCCAGGTCGTATCAACCAATCAACCTGTTCGTTTCAGTGTTTTGTTGCTTCTGTCAAGTTTTGCATTACTGCTCCCTGTTTTGGAACGGTCTATAATGGACCGTATACCTCCCTGTGCGGTCTTCCATAGACCGCTCATCTTTGCGATAGCGCACCCAAGCTTTAAATGTTGATTACCATTTCCTATCAATTTCACGTCATTTGGTGCCACTGATCATCTCCTCTGTAGTGTAATTAATCTTTACATGATTGGTATTCTTCTCGTCATATTTTGTTTGCTCATTGGTTGCTAGATCTAGGTTAGAATTTTGCATGCACTCCAGTGCGCATAGGGTTCATGCATTTTATCATACTTTAGTTACATTCCTACCGAGGTAGGGTTTCCTCTGGTCTCCATACTCCTTGGAGCCGACTAGGGGACCTTGCCGAGGACCTCCGTAAGTCCCCGTGAGCCGTGGATTCCCACACGGACGCCGGGCAGGTTGTACCACACCATCCCTCAATCTAGGGTTCTGCATCCGCGAGAGAGAGAGTCCCTTAGAGTCACCCAGTTTTCCATTCTTACCCTGGTTAGGTACCTTGTGGTTGAGTGAATTCACATTTTAATTAATCCACTGAGGTCCTAAAGAGGAACTTATAAAATCTCCGTGCATCATTTATAACCTGGATGTTTAATGGGTTGATTCTTCCCTCATCTCTCCCCTCCATTGTGTGTTGCAGTATCATCATTCACCTCATTTTGTCAGATTAGGCTCATTTGGTCTAGTTCATCTTTGTGTGTCTCCATTTAGTTGCATTTGTCCTAGGCTCGTTTCTATCCTTGTATTCCTTTGAAATTCTTGACTGTATAAAGTCTCCACTCTCTCCATGGAGCATTTTTCCCCTGTATCCTATTCCTATTACTCTCTACCTTCTTATCCCCGCGTGGATTCCTCTTCCCATGCGGGCCCATCTCCTTATTCCTCCATTAGACCCTATTCTTTTAACGGACCTTCTTATCCTACCCGTGCTGCTGTTGGCCCGATCGGTCCCCGTTCCCACATTCATGATTCTTCCAGGCCCATGCATTCCTCCATTCCCGGAATGGGCTTGCCTTCACCTCAGGCTGGGTCCCTCTATTCGGCCCATCAACATTATCCTAGTTTAAATTCATCCTCTCTTGCTCAGGCTGGCCCATATCCTTCTCGGACTCTTCCTACCAAGAAGATGATCGCTCAAGCCCAACGTCAGCTTGATGAATTGCAACGTCGAATTAATCCCCAAACTTCTTTGGATGTCCCGTTTGCCTTTCAAGGTCGTCAGCTCCCACCACGTTCACAAATTCCGGCTTATCGTCGCTATGGTGGAGTCGGTGACCCCTACGTGCATTTGAAGGAGTTCCTTTATGAGTCGGCCCTGTTCCGGCACGATCTACACTTGATGGCCTATTTGTTTAGGCTATCTTTAGAGGGCTTGTCCAAGGATTGGTTCTTCACGTTACCGCAAGAGTAGATGATGAATTTTAAAGTTGTACAAGAAAAATTCATTCAGCAGTACTGAGACCAGGTGGGGCCCAAGTACTCTATGGTTGATTTGGCCCATGAGAAGATGAAGCCCAATGAGGAATTCTCCACGTTCGTCGACCACTGGCGTCGCCTGGCCACGCAAGTTCCAGGGCATATTCCGGAGGGTGAACAAATCAAGATGGTTATTTCTAATGCAACGCCCGAGCTTAGATGCATCTTAGCCCTGAACGATATCACTTCATGACAACAACTCTATAGCCGAGCCCGCTTCATTAGCCAACAACTCCTAGTTTCCCTCGACCACGAGTCTCCTCCACCTTCGCCTTCCACATACCCCTTCTCTTCACCATCCCCCATAAGTTAGCACTTGACTACATATCCCTCCATGAGTCGGCCGTCCGCTCCTACTTATCCATACTCCTTCCCATGTCACCCCACTACATCTTCCTCCACGAGTCAGCCCTCCGCTGTTTCATTTCCCCACACCTCTCCACTTCCGGTCAAGGAAACGTCACACCCCGAGCGGGTGGATGCCGTCCATTATATTCCCACTCCCTCCACGCCTCCACATCCTTCACTTACTAGCCCTCTGCCTTCACCTATGCAATCCCCCTTGCCTACGCAACCTCTACTACCATCCCCACTACCTTCTCATACCCCTTGGCACCCACCTTGCTCGAAGCGGGCTCTTCACCCTCCATTGCCAGAATCCTTTACATACATTTTCAGGGCTTTGATGGCAACCCATGCGGTACAACTCCCTCTGGTTGTGCCTTGCCAACCTGCGGTCGAGAATTTGCTCCATTTCTGTGAGTTTCATCGTCAACAGGGGCATTTGATTGAGGACTGCCCTGAGTTCCGAGAACGTGTTTACAGCTTGGAAGACAAGAAGATGATTGATTGGGCTGTCGTGCGCCAAGTTATTGTAGATCTTCGCAAACAGCAGCAGCAGCAGCAAGCACCGCCCAAGCAGCCGTCTCCGTCTCAAGACCAGGGGCATCCCTGTGATTCTTCAGTTGATAAAGCACCCGCTCCGTTATTTATCCCCTCACCTACCCTCTCACCTTTGCCGTCTCCTACTCAACCTCCACGGCCTCCACAAACCCAAGCCTCTGCTCAGGCCAGCACAAACTCTTCTCCTTCCCCCTCCATTTCCACCACCACTTCTACTGCCAACGCCGCTCGGCGTGTTGTACCGACACGTCGGAGATGGGTGCCACGACATACCATGTCTTCTGCCTCGCCACCACCTTCTCCACCTCCATCTTCGCTGCCTCCATTGACCACATCTCCATCATCGCCTTCTCCATTATCCCCATTACCGTCACCATCGCCTCCCCTCGTAATAATCCCTATTCCGTCACCTTCACAACCATCCCCGCTACCGATGCCGCTCTCTTCACCATCATCGTCCGAGCCTGAGCAAGCTACCCCTACGCCCACACCCCCGCCATTGTCTTCATCTCCACCCACGCCACCACCTTCACCTTTGCCCTCTCCTACACCTCTACCCTCCAAACCTTTACCCCCACCAGAGCCTATCATCGCCGTTATCTCCCCGCCACTCACATTGCCTTCGCCCACACCTGCCAAGCCTTCTCCACCCCTCTCTCCACCTATCTCCACCCCACAGAGTGGGTGCGTGCTACCTTTGGTGCCCTCGGGTCTAGTCCCCAGAGAGATAAAGAGCCGAGCCAGGCTTTGATTATGCATTACAAGCTTCAAGATTTCATTTGTCGCATGCCGGTCCGAGTCCTGGTCCATGGCTATTCTAGGGATAATGAGCCCGCACTTGCTATGAAGACGGTTGCTGAGAAAAGTTCTTTAGCACTAGTGCCAGTTTCTTCAAAAGCAAGGCCGGTGGTAATCTCTTTGCTCATCGGAGAATTCACTATTGATGTTGTTATCACCTCTCGCTTGATTGCTATTTAGTTTACTGGCCCAGAAGAGTTTTCCACCCGGATGGTGCTAACCCACACGGCCGCCAAAATTTTAATGAATTCAGCATTCAAGGGGCAACTGGCCATGTCTTCGAGATTGGCCAGGGGCATTCTGCATTTTCTGTCTCATCTCCCTCGGCTTATTGGTGAGGCGGCCGTGTCAACGCCGCGCATCACCCTCCCTCAATTCCGTCCTGCGCTTCTAGCAAGGGAGTTATGCTTCATGCCCAACTGCCGAGTGAAGATGCCAAAGCTCCATGTTCTAGTGCCGAATGACAAAAGTCCATTGCATCCTGATGTTCATCCCAAAGAGTTGACTATTCTGGAATGTCTTTCTATGGTTGGCACCGCACAGCTAGGGGCAACCGTCCAGATGAAGTTGCATGTTCATGATCGGGCCAGGCCGTCTGCCAGGTGGGCCCGTTATTTAAGAAAACATTACAAGACAAGAAGCCCGAAGGCCCGAGTCTGCGCTAGGCAGAATTGTTGCAAGCAGATTTCTGCCAAGAAGAGGCGGCGGCATAAGTTCAAGGGCCAACAGTTGTGCGTTCGGGGGCTCACTCCACCTCCTTCTTCTGTCTCTTCATCTTTCTTTCAGTCATCTTTTCTGTTACTCAGCTCTTATCCTTGGGTGGTGTACCTTCCACCACCTGACTATATTTCTATCATCTTCTCCTGTCCTCACCATTCTAGGTCCCGGCCTATGTCCTCCTCTTCCCCTGATCCAGAGGCCTCTTATAGTTTTTCTCCTCGGATACGTCTGGATTCTGCTTCTCATCCTTTTCCTCCGACCCTGTTGGGGATTCCTCATGCTCATTCCCTGACCATGTCGGGTGATTACCCTTTTCTTTCCCCGACCTTGTCGGGTGGTTCTCATTCTCCTTCCCCGACCCTATCGGGTGTCTATCATTTTCCTTCCCCGACCCTATCGGGTGGTTCTCATTCTCCTTCCCCGACCCTGTCAGGTGAGTCTAATTCCTTTTCTCCGACCGCGTCGTATGATCACTCTTCTTCCCCCTTATCTTTGCCACAATCTTTTTACGGTTCATCTATTCTTTCCTCCTCACCCATTCGGGGTTCCCACCCTTTTTCATGCTATTTTTGAGGCTTTAGTCCGCCTTGATCTCAGTTAATCCCTGCTTATTCTGTATCTGGTTCCTTGTTATCAGGGCCTCAGTGCCTTAACAAGTGAGTTCTAGCCCTCATCTCTCTTCCTTTTATCCCTTCTTCGTCCAGTATGATGTCTGCCACTCCTATATGTCTAGGAATCCAATCCTTTGCTCTCCTTTCATCCTTTATCCTGACAAGCGAGGAAAACAAAATTCGCACTCCTCAAAGCTCGATGATCGAAATCACTTCAGGAGGCCGGTTTCCACGCCATGGATTTGCAAAGGTGTCATTGATTTTGTGCCGAAACATGTTATCATTGCTATTACTCTGTTATTTCTGCACGCGCTTATAATGTTGGTTCCTTAAAACATGGTTGAGTGGCCTTAGGCTTCAGTTAGTTTGCTTAGTCAAATGAGTCGCTTCTGCGGCATCCTTAGGCTGGTGATAACTCCGTGTTAGGACTCTAGTTTCTTTCCCTGATTGTTGAGGGTGACATTTGAGTATGGATTTTTCACA
The DNA here is from genome assembly GCA_022559845.1 of Amorphophallus konjac. Lineage (NCBI taxonomy): Eukaryota > Viridiplantae > Streptophyta > Magnoliopsida > Alismatales > Araceae > Amorphophallus > Amorphophallus konjac. The sequence continues at coordinate 137,253,223 of CM040128.1, read as the reverse complement.
CACTACACGGCGAGCCATAGCCTATCTCTCTAAGGCACACCGTTGCTGCTTTGGCCATACTTTGGGTATACACGAAGGCCTTTTTCTCTTCTCTGCTTGGCCAAATACAGGGGCAAGAGATTGATGGATAAGATGACTAACCTAGGCACTCCCTAATACGAGAGAGGTCTCAAATAGGGGCAGTCTTGACCCTCAAAAGTGAGCTTTCATACTATATCTAGCCAATAAGGGCTACCAAAATGAGAAAATAAATCAATGCAAAATTATGAATCAAAGGCATGGCAAGAGTGGCAGTACAGTTCCCCGCGGGACGTCATGAGCCTGGTCGCATGCGTGCCTGATAAATATGGGTCTAAAAATCAAAGACACAAAGGCCCGGCGCAATAGACTATATCTTTGAGGGGTAGTATCCTGGAAGGAATTCAAGCCTTGATATATCCCATCCTGCACGAAGCTTGTCTCTAATTTTTCTTCTACTCCATCCTCTTAGGCTAGGTTGTATCCCGGGTATGGCCTTAGTAGGGGCACCATTCTTTAGAAGCAGTCGGTTGTGGTAAGCCATCCTCACATGCACGCCCTGCTTACGGGAAGTCTTTAATGAAAGGGGTAGGAACGACGATCCCTGACCAGTAGTTTGAGCCCGTCTTTAGGTGCTACGGATTGCTATGTCAAAATCAAAAAATCAAATATTACCAAAAGTCTAAAAAAATTAAATACTTCAAAAAAATCTAAAAAATCAAATATTGTCAAAAATCCAAAAAATCAAATACTTCAAAATTTTTTTAAAAAAATCAAATATTTAAAAAATCCTAAAAAATCAAATACTTCAAAAAAAAAATCCAAAAATGAAATACTATTGAAAATCGAAAAGAAATTACAAAAAAATCCAAAAATGTGTCTTTTTCATGCATTTGTATTTGTTTTAAGGACAGATACGTAATCCGTTTGCTAAGTGTGCAGGTTGTAAATACTCAGACATTCCTTGCTATATCTTTGTGCTCTGCCTCCTGTCCACATCTTTGATCTGTTCTTTTATTCTTCGATCCACTCTCTCGATCTGTTCTGAAGCTCATGTCCTTTTCAACTTTTATTTGTAATGATTATATCTATATGAGAGGGCTTTGCCTCACGATTATGAACTTGGCGGTTCTGCTTCATTCTGATCTTGGGTTTTGATTGAAGTGCGTACTTTATCATGTCTTTTGTCCCGTCGTGTCCTTATCACGTGTTTATGTCCCACCGTGTTGTCCTACACATGTTGTTTTGTTCATCACCACGTGTTGTTAGTTATCTTGCATATATATGTTGTTAGTCGTCCTTCTATATCTCGTGTGTTGTCCCAACCGTGTGTTGTCCCTTTACGTCATTATCTTGTCACACTGTGTTCATAGATGCATGTTGTTTCTGTTCATACCCTTGCATATGTGCTCGTTTGCCTTTGTTATGTTATGCTGTATTGTCTCCTATTTCATTATTCGTCGTTCAACTAAGCATTATGTTATCTACGCTATGATCATATTTGTCTTATACATGAAAATCCATAAAAATCTGAAAATGAAAATCCAAGAAATATGCTGTCTCACCTGCATAGGTAAGTCAGGTATGGCCTTCTATCCTTGTGTCTCTTACTGGATTACTATATGGTATTATGCTATATTATCTCGAGAACCAGTTGATTATCTACGTGTTCCAGGATCTGATGTTCCCCTTTAACAAAAATGATGATGATCCAGGTTCACGTGTTTAATCTCCAGATAGGCCGTTGGGTTGGGAAAGCCTGGAAAGGATGGTTCTATCCTGCACGCTGTGGTTGCAGATAGTGTCTTGACTCTGATTCTCCTAGCCTAGCAATATTATTCTCGAGTATTGTTATATTTTAATCTTTCTTTGCATTCGTTTTAATGTTTTCGTTTATTTTTGCCCAGCATACATCATGCGCATCTTTTGAGCATTCGTGACCCATAGTTTGCCTGCAAAATATCCCACTAGTGATGGTTAGCTGTGCGTTTAATGTTTGAGTAAGAGGAACAATTCCACTCTGAGTTGGAAGGTTCACTTTGGTCAATTCGCTTGGTTTGGTTGGTTAAGAGGTCCCCGTATGGAGTTTTAGTCTGTTTCTTCATTTTTTTCACTGCTTATTCCAGTCTCCTCATTGGTCCGCGGGATTGTGTCCCCCGTGAGGTTGATCGTGTGTTTCCTTTTATTTAGTTTAGTTACTCCAGATTGGCGTCACTTTTGGTTTAATCATTCCTTGTTGGTGAAAACGGGTGTCGTTTTACCTTAACGCCCGCTTTTCAGTCCGCTTCGCTTCATTTCCGCTTCATCTCCATGTTCCATTTCGCTTCCGCTTCACCTCCGCTCGCTCCCCTACAAAGAGGACGTTAAGGAGGGGCATCTGTTGACACCCATTTTTTGTCGATAAGTTGAGTCATTTCTCTTATTCCCATTTATTGATGCCTCGAGTTGTCCATCACTCGCTGGGCTATTTTCTGGCACGTTCTGGGCCAATTTTATGAGTAGCCACCCTCCCTGACTAGGTCCGAGTTGATTCAGGGCTTCATGGGCTTTGGTTTTGGTTGATTGAGCTTTTTCTATGAATTTCAAACGCCCATATACATGTGCGGTCAACCTCCAGCCGTTCAACCATTTGTGCGGTTGATAGCGGACCGTCCAAACATTTAGTGGGTATATTGGTTAATTCTCTGAATTATCACCGACAAGCATATATATGGCCTAGCCTTAACCGCATAAGTCCATTGTGCGGTATATTCTGAGCCGTTTATCTCTCAAGAGTCCTATCGTCGATTGACTATTCAGATAATTACCTATTTATCTTCTTATTTGTGATTTATCACTGACAGACTTGAGCGGTTTCCCAAGAGCCGTTCAACCATGAGAGAGTCCAGTAGCGAATTTATCGGTCAGTTCAGTGGATAAATTAATTATCTCAGGATTTATTTGAATTTCCACCGACAGGAATGGACAGCCCATGTCTGGCCGCTCATCATTTGTGCGGTCTATCGTGAGACTGTTTATACTCTCGGACCAGAAAGTGGTTAAGAATTTTTCCTATTATTCGTGGTTTTTCTCCCAAACTTTCTCCGATGATTTCTCGCGAATCCTTAACCATTTTGAGTGCCGTTTCTTCCAGATGAAAGATAATTGAATTATCTTCATCTTTTATTTGATTATCTTGACCTAAAAATGGCTAGAAACCCTAATTTCGAGGTTGGACTTTAGGTGCTCTATAAATAGACCCTAAGGCCCAGCTTCGAATGGGGGGAGATTTTTGGTCGACGGCGAAGCCCTGCCGAATCTTTGAGCGACCTACCACCAGGGAAGGAGGCCTTCTACGTCCATACAGGCCTCCGGTTCAGGGAGTAGTCATATTTTGAGTCATCATTTCATTTAGTCCCATCGTTCTCTTTTATCTGCATGTATTACTTTCTCCACGTTTTTCCTCATTTTCATACACCATTCACACACCCTCCTATGTTTTTGACGCCCCCCAGGGGTTTAAAAATCCCCAAGTACCCCCCATTTCATTTAGTCATGTTCATTTCCATCCTTTTGAGCATTTACTACACTTTCTAGTTCTAACTTGGGTTTTTCTTTGTGTTCTACACGTGGTTTTGCAGGTCAGCAACACACTAACGCGAGGCCCATCCTTTATGGCCGGTCGGAAAGGGTGGAGGTTTGAACCTTTGCATCTTAGGGCGTGGTGACGTTGGGCGGTTCCATACTGTCCGTTCTAAGGGAACTGCGGCCGATATTGCACCGTTCATCTCCTTCCCACGGTCGATCCGGAACCATTCTTCCTCCCTCGTTCTTCATCCCGCATTCCACCCAGCACTGACGGGCGGTCTGTCAAGCGGCTGTTCAAGATAAGGGCGGCTTATTCAGAGCCGTGCATCCTTCCAGTGCTGATCAAAAGGCGAGTGTCTCCCTCTTCTTTCCAAGGTACGTCGTGTTTATCACGTCCGGAGCCTTGGTGGCGATCACAGGTTTTTACTTTCGTTCCCTTCTATCCCCGTCTTATTTGCTTTCATATTCATATTGGTAAAGGGATTTGAAAGGAGTTTTAAGCCGGTGTAGAGAAGGTAACCATTTCCTACCAACAAGCAACACATCTTCTGTAAAGTTGAAAAGAAGAAAATTGAAGAAGAAAAGTAGACTCCAAAAAGCCTTGGAGCCGACTCTGCTTCAGTCCGCAAGGTAGAAAAACCCAGCGTCCCCCGCTAAGTGAAAAGGGCAATAGCTATGGATTAGGGGTGACAAATAGGTGGTGAACGGTGTATAATGGGCTGTAAGGGTGAAAAAGAGTCCACTAAGGGTGAAAAATGGACTATAGCGCTAAAAGCCTTCAGACGCGAAGAAGCTGTGTCGACGTAAGAAGGTGAAGTGTAGGAATGGATGATCTAGAGGGGAGGGGTGAATAGATCTGCCACCTTTTTCGAGATTAACACAGCAGAAAATGAAAGACCCTCACACAATGGAGAAGTCTCACACGGTAGATGCAATCAAGAATGTGAAAGCCGGCCTAAGCAAGCATCTAGCGAAAGAAGCAAACGAACAAACCACAGAGGCAAATATTTTAAGGTGGTTCAGACTCTACCTAGAGTACTACATCCACCCCTTACTCAACAGAGTGAGGCTTCCCTAGTGCAACTGCACTAAACTGCTGACACACAGCTTGAAGGCACGCACGGCCAAACCACAGATCAGAGCACACTAGATTAGTCTATGTTCCTACTATCACCAGTAGGGACGGTTTACAGACCACAGAATGGAGAACACTAGCTCAATTTGTCTTCCTACTATCACCAGTAGGGACGGTTCAAAGTCTTAGCAGATTGGTGTTCAAAACTGAAAAATGGAAAATACAACATTAAGCTCAGACAGGATATGGGAAACTTCAAACATGATGAAAATGATCTTGTCTAAATTGGAGGGCCCTCTTGGTGCTCCCAGATTAGATGCTTCCTAAGAGAGTGGCTTCTCTTTTGACACTGGAAGTAGGAGGCAGAGCTTCTTCTCCTTGCAGGTTGAAGATGAGTGGATGTAGAAGAACAGCTTGTGTTTCTTCCTAAAATCTTCAGAAGGTAGCTTCAGGCTCTCCTCCTTCTTCTTCTTCTTTGCTTCCGCTCCTGGACGTTGCTCTGAACTACCCTTCTCGAACTGGGCCTCTCCTCAAACTTTCTATACTCTCCTTGCTTTGGCATGGCCCTCGCGCTCTCTTTTTCTTTTCAGAAAATATTTGCTTTCTACATGCATGGTACAAGGGTTGTTGGTGTTGATCGGGTCGCTTGAGATGTTGACCGTCCGACTCCACAGAAGCTGCCAAATACTGAAAAGAGTAGCCACTGATTGGCCAAGAGGAGATATGGTACTTTGGTTTCTTATTGGCCCATCGATCCTCTTCATGTAGTTCGAAGACAGGTTTGAATCTTTTTCCTCAAGGCACAAAACCATTTCCAGATGAACCCTTTCTAGGAGTTCTTTAATTTGTCCAGCTATAAAGATGGAAATATACCTCATAACGGATCTTCTGGAAGGTTGTCATGGCCTAGGATCAAGTGCCAAAAGCTTGAGCTTCAAACCTGGGTGTGAAGGTTTCATGGCAGACACAAGGTTTAGCCTTACGAGCTATTTGTCAGCCCTAACGAGCTATTTGTCACCGTTAATGCCCATTTTCCTACCTTACCCATGCATTTGTCACCCTTATCTTCTGTAAGTCGTCACCTTGAACGAGTGTTACCATAGAAGGCTTTGCAGGTCCATTTATTCACGTTCAAAGCTATTTGCTACCCCTGAGTGACTGCATTTCACCCTTGAATCTTAGAAGGTTGCTCTCTTGTGAAACTGTTATCAAATCAGCTCCTCTTATTCTCTTCGGGTTCATGCTCTTCTGCTCTTCTCTTTTTCTTCTGTTCTTGGTGTTGGAACAAGCTTTATGAAACTCCTTTAGAACTGAGGATAAATTTCTTCCTTTGATCTTAAAAGATGTTTATTAGTGTCGTCCAATGCTTAAAGAGGCTCCTAATCTGAGATGGTTGGGTTAGGAAACCCATGCAGAGTTAATTTCATCGAACATGCTTGATCTTTCTTCATGTTTCAATGCAATCGGTCATTGTCACCGTTAATAGGGTATTTTACACCCTTACCGAGCTATTTGTTACCCTTATGTGACTATTTGTCACCCTTAGACTTATTCAGCAGGCGACAACTTCTGGCGTGCACTGGAGTCGACTCCATTTGTGACTAGACTCGACTCTCCTTCTTCATTTTCCATGTATTCAGCATGGCCACCTATTTTTCACCCTTGGTGAGCTATTTGTCACCGTTAGTTGGGTATTTGTCACCCTTAGCTACTCATTTGTCACTCTTATTTTGCCTTTAGCCGTTGCCTTAGCACCTTGGCTAGCGAAAGGTAATTCCTTCTTCTTTGGCCATACTTCAACATGCAGAGCTATTTGTCACCAATGGGGATCTATTTGTCACCCTTAATCAATATTTGTGACCCGTGTGAAGTATTTTTCACCCTTATGCTCAGGGTACTTCCTTGTGACTTCGGTTGACCATTTTTGCAAATTGGTCGACCATTTTTGGCTTCAAGCACATCATGGACTGTTGACTTCTACTGAATTGCTCTGGCACTACTTGCATGAAATCAGCTGAGCTTCATTATCCTTTGAGACATGTTCCTTTCATCATTCAAACACATACTTAAACTCATCATCAGAAATATGAAGGACTCATTACATGACTTACGCTTTGACATCATCAAAATCAAAACCATTGCATGGCTCAAACTTTGACATCATAAAAATCAAAATCACAGGGGCACAACATTCTCCCCCTTTTTGATGATGGCAACACATGGCAACACTATGAGTCATATGAGTCATTATATGACAGTATAAGCATAATGGTGATGGAGCATGAATATGAATGAATGATGGAGCTTGAATACGATTGATCAATGACTCAAGGACTCATGAATGATTAGAATCAATGATCAATGACTCATGGTTGTTCTCTCCCCCTTTGACATCAGCTAAAAGGAAGCCGCAAAAGGTAGTGAAAGAAGTGAGGAGTGGTATTTATCAGGAAGATTCAATCACTGAAAGTTCAAGATGCTTCACAATATGATACAAGTTTTATAAATCAGAAATGTCTTTTTGGTAGATTCTTCCATTATAAGAGACTTATGATCTGTCCCATATGTAACTGCATGGTCCACATCTAATGAGTTCGGGGCTTATCAATGAAAGTCCTTTTTAACAAATGTATGCATTCATTGTTAATAGAAGTGAACCAATCTTTCATATTAAAACTTTGGTTATCCTATCCTTGTCATGCTCTTTCAGATTCAATGACCTTGTCGAGAGTTACCAAAAACCAGTATTGAGGTTAAACAAACATGATTGTCTGATTGAGTTGTAGGGTTGCAGTACTTTTCTTTTACATTCAGCTACTACTTTTTAAGAGCAATTCAGTTTAGTACATACTTTATATCTAGAGGATACACATTCTTTAGATGCCAGTATCCCTTAGTACTCAGTGTGACTGACTGTCATACTTCAATTTGAACAGAGGTAGCATGGTCACTTCATGACATATCTCAAATCATTTCATTGATGAGTGGGATATATTTCTTAGTGGACTTGCCATTGCTCTGCCTGGATTTTTAATAATTTTTCAGCAAAGATTAACAGAGGCACCTCATGACACAGTCCACTTTTCTTCATAGAAAAGGGACATGGTTTCTCAGTGGACCAATGTCATTGCTCTGTCAAAATTTCAACCCTTAGGAATTTCAGCTATCCTTGTGTTTAAAAACAATACATAATTCAAGTGACTCAACCAAAGTTGCCAAGTTATCAGACTTTGCAGATTTCAGAAAAGTTATCCAGGGCACAACATGCACAAGATGGTTAAAGTCTATTAATACTAAACATAAAAAATTTCAAGATGTTTATCTTTAAACTTAGTGAATTCATTAATCCTGAACCAGCAACTTATTTTGGACAATCATAAGAATGTATAATAGAAGATTCCTTATTCTGAATGTTCAGATTTATAATCATGGTACCCAGATTGGAAGCTTGTTGAATTTTAGATAGTTCAAAGATGGGTGATAAGCCAACTAGTTTGAGCAATAAGCAGAGAAGAATTCAAGATGATACCAAATTGTTCAAGAAGGCTCACAGATGCAATCCAAACAAACTCCCCATGAGAGTGTGCGTGAACTTGAAATAAACTTTTGGGGTTTTTGACATAAATGACATGCAGCTAATTTTGAAACACATATATGCATGAACAATTCAAGGTATGCATTTTACTCCCCCTATCTGAATGGCCCTCAATGCAATATTGACCATTGGTACTGGGCGGAGGCATGTCCTCACGCATAGTGAATGCTTCTTGACAGGCCTAACCTGTCTCTCTGCAAATCATCATTTTATATACCATGGTCATGCATGAAAATGCATTAACAAATGCAGTGCAGTGAAACATGTACAATGACCTCTCAGATTATTCATGACAATGCAAATTGATATATGCAAATAGAAACAGCATATTGACAACCCCCCTTTTTTTAAAAAATAAGCAGTAAGAGAGTTATCAAATCTCAAACCTGACTGAATTGAGGTCTATATACACCTAACTCTCTTCTTAGTGTTGAGAACCTGTCATTGGACAATGGCTTGGTGAAAATGTCAGCAACCTGATTTTCTGATCCAATGAAGTGCAATTCAAAGCTATTCTTAAAGACTTCATCTCTAATAAAGTGATGCCTTATGTCAATGTGCTTTGTCCTAGAGTGCAGGACTGGATTTTTTGCAAGATTGATTGCACTTGTGTTTTCTCATAAAATTGGGACACATCCAAGATCCATTAAGTAGTCTTGGAGTTAATATTTAATCCATAACACTTGAATGCCACAACTCCATGCAGCTATAGATTCTGCCTCTGCAGTAGAGAGGGCAACCGATTGTTGCTTCTTGGAGGTCTAAGAGACCAAACACCCACCCAGAAATTGGCAATATCCACTTGTGCTCTTGCGATCTAGCTTGCATCCTGCGTAGTCCGCATCTGAATAAGAAATGAGAGAAAGTTCACAAGATGACGGATACCATAATCCCAGTTCTTGAGTCCCAGCAAGGTATCTAAAGATACGCTTGATAGTAGTCAAGTGAGATTCTCTAGGACTGCCCTGAAAATGTGCACATAAGCATACACTAAACTGGATGTCTAGTCTAGATGCGGTTAAGTATAGCAATGAACCAATCATACCTCTGTAGATCTTTGCATCCACCAGTTTACCTTTCTCATCTGCATCCAGTGATGTAGTAGTCCCCATAAGAGTTGCTATAGTCTTGAAGTTTGTCATGTTAAACTTTTTCAGCAGCTCCTTGACATATTTGGCTTGACTTATAAAGCATCCTTCATCTTTTTGATTGACCTGCAAGCCGAGGAAGAATTGAAGCTCACCTATTAAGCTCATCTCAAACTCACTAGTCACAAGAACAGTAAAATCCTCACACATTTCAGACTTAGTAGAGACAAACACAATATCATCAACATAGATTTGAACTAACAAGATGTCCTTATCTTGTTCTTTAGTGAAGAGTGTTTGGTTTACTTTACCTCTTGTGTAGCCTTTTTCGGTGAGGAAGGAGCTTAGCCTATCATACCAAGCTCTAGGTGTTTGCTTCAAGCCATAAAGAGCCCTATCCAACTTATACACATAATCTTCATGATGAGAGCATTCAAAACCGGATGGCTGTTCTACATAAACCTCTTCTTTTATTAGTCCATTCAAAAATGTATTTTTCACATCCATTTGTTACAATTTGAATTTATGTGAACAAGTAAATGCAAACAAACTTCTAATAGCTTCTAGCCGGGCTACTGGGGCAAAGGACTCTTCAAAATCCACTCCAAATTCTTGGTTGTAACCCTGAGCCACCAATCTAGCCTTATTCCTTATTATCTTCCCATCTTCACTAAATTTGTTCCTAAATACCCATTTGGTGCCAATGATAGATTTTGATTCGGGTCTAGGAACAAGATGCCAAACATTATTTCTTTCAAACTGATTTAATTCATCTTGCATGGAGTTCATCCGATTTTCATCTTTCAAAGCTTCAATATTTTTGGGTTCAATTTGTGAGACAAGAGCAAGTTGATCCAACTCTTCAACTATTCTAAAATGTGACCTTGTTCTAGGTGGATCATGTAAGCTACCAATGACATTATCTAAAGGATGGTCTTTATGTGCTCTTATGTCGGAAGTATTGTTACCTTCACTGCTAGCTGTGACCCTTGTATTGCTTGATTCCCCTTGGTCATCATTTCCTCTTGTCTCCTCTTGTGGATAATCATGTTTTTCTTTTGTATTCAGGAACTCCCTATTGTCATCTTTCCTACAAGAGTTGTCATCATTAGTTTCATCAAATGTGACATGGGGTGATTCTTCCACACTTAGACTTTTGAGATTGTAGACTCTACAATCCCTAGATCTATCAGAATAACCAAGAAATATGCCTTCTTCGCTCTTGGGCTCAAACTTATCCAAATCTCTTTTGTCATTGTTATGAATAAAACATTTTGATCCGAACACTTTCATGTGATAGATGTTGACACCTGTTTTATTACTAATAAGTTAGGTCATCTCCTTATCAATTTTTATGACGTCCCGGGCTATTCACCGATTATTGGGCCATTTTTTTGTTATCTTTTTGGGCTTATTTTATGCGTCATTCTCCCTGGTTGGGCCTAGCTCCTTTGATTTCTCGTTATTTTTTAGCATATTGGGCCTGAATAAGGGCTAATAAGGGTTTTATTGTGGATTAACTCGAATATTTATCTACCTTTATCTCTTTTGCCACGACTCTTATCCATGCGGTCTATCGCACGACCGTATGGTGAGCATTGGCGGTCCTTTGCTAGACCGTTAGGCAACAGAGAGTCATGTTGGATTTCTTCGGTCTTATCTTTTTCTGGACGATTGAGTCATGCGGTCTATCGGACGACCGTTTGTGGAGCCTTGCGGTCTATCGCAATACCGTTTGAGGAGACAGAGAGTCCTGCTCAGTCTGTTCTTTCTCTCTTCGGCCGTTGTCGAGCTAGAGTCCTTGATTTGTTGATTTCTCTCTAGATAGAGGCTCTCAGAACCTTCTGTTTGTTTCTATGGACTCTTGGGAGTATTATCTTCGAGGTTTATCTAGAATCAGGCCTATTTTCGTGTCATTATCTCTCCAACTTGAACCTAGGGTTTGAGGGGTCGATAAATAGAGCCCTTGACTTCATGGTTTAAGGAGGAGATTTTTTGGAGTTGCCACGAAGTGCTGCAACATCCTGGAGCGAGTACCAATCAGGGAGAAGTCCTTTCTACGTCCTTAAGGCTTCTAGTCCAGGGAGTATTAAGTTCCATTAATTTAGTTTGAGTCTTTTCTCTTAGTTTTCCCTCCTTCCCTTTGCATCATTATAGCATATTCCCTCTTCCTTTTCCACGTTCTCTGCACTCACATCACGTTTTAAACATCCTCCTACTCTTTTTTCACGTCCCACAGGGGTTAAAAAATCACCAACCCCCAGGTATTCACCCTTCCTTTTATGCATCTTAGCTTAATTGCATTATAGATGCTCCACTAGTCTAAGTGCTTATTGGGTTATTTTTCTTCGTGTCTACATTCTCTTGCAAGTTCACAGAGCTCATTGTATGAGGCCCAGCTCTTCTGGCCGGCCAGGAGGGGTGGATATTCAAAGTTCCACGTTGTTGTTCTGGGTGCTCTTGCGGTCGTTTGGAAGACCATTTGCTGATTCTAGGCGGTCTATCGTAGGACCGTTTGGCATTGTCTGGCGGTCGCTCTGAGGACCATTTTCCTCCGCAGTGCCTGGTTTTCTCTCTCCCACAGGCGGGTGACTTCACTCGGCTCTTTCCAAGGTACATAGTGTAGTTTTACTGCGTTATTCACCTTGGTGGCGATCACACCTTCCTTTATTTGAGTATTGGTCATCTCTTTTTCACTTTCTCTTTATTTTTAGTTGCTCCACACCTACGGTGTGTGTTTTTCTTTTACTCTCTTGCTCCACGCCTCGGCGTGTGTTTTTAGTTCCTTCTCTTTATTTCTGCAGTATTAAGATGACATGCTCACGAGTTTCATGTTGATTGCTTGAGTTAGTGCACCACTTGCTCACACATATTCCACATATTTCATATCTCTCACACATCATCACCATCATCATCACAATCACAACAACAAAAATATCAACAACCCCTATTTTTTGGCGATCACGGTGGGACATCTAGTGCCAATCGTGCTGAGTTTCTATCTGACTTGCTGTTCTTAGTTGTTCTCAGTCACCCTTGTGTTTTTCTCGATTTTCTCATTTATTCTATGTTGTTTTCTGCTCTCTGGTTCCCCGGCGGTCTCCTCCCTGGCTGTTTCTGGCTTAAAAGTGATCTAGCGATAGACCGTCTTATCTATTAGCGGTCTCCCATACGACCATTTCTCCAGTTATAGGTACGCACTCCAAGGTTGCTGTTATTTCTACAATTTTATGGCTATGTTTATTACTCTTGGGTGCTATCTGGTCTCCTCCTTCTTGTGGCATATATTCACATTATTATTTACATATTGTTTGCTAGTTTCTAGGCTAGAAATTGCATGCACTCCGGTGCACATAGGATCATTCATCTTTCATATCATAGTTGCATTCCCACTTTGGTGTGTGATCCTCTCGCCTTCATATTCCTTGGGGTCGACTAGGTGACCACATCAGGGACCTCCATAAGTCCCCGCGAGCAGTGGGATTCCTACACGGACGCCGGGCCGGTTGTACCTTTGCCACCCCATGTCTAGGTTGCATAAGTAAGGGAGAGTTCACACCTAGAGTTAACCAAGTTCCCAATATCCTTCCCATTAGCAACCTATTGTTGGAGAGAACATTTGAATCACAAATCATTAAGGTTCTAAAGGAAGAGATAAATAAAATTCGTGCATCATCACAACTTGGTTGACTTTGGTTGCCTCTCATTCCTTTCTTATTTTTCATAAGTTTGAGGTCATCTTGTCTAGTTACTTATTTGTGGTTGTTTGTGTTGTTTGTGTTCTATTTTCAAGGTGTCGCGTTGCATGTGGAGTTGCTTTCGACCCTTAGATTCATCTTCTAGGGGCAATTCCTCTTTCACATCTTACTCCAATCCTTTGTTCAAGTCCAACATGTCTTCCTACGATCTTCCCCGTTCCCATGAGGAATCTCTTCCCCAGGGTCTCTTAGAGGACCCGCCCAGGGTCATCCAACTTCCACCAGGAGAAGGGTCCGTCTCTCCTCCATCCTCTGTCCCCATGGGGGGGGGGGGCAACCCTCCCTTTCCACCAATATTCCCACTAGTCACATCTTGCAAATGATGGCCCAGTTGGATCCGGCCCAACTTCAGGCCCTTTATCAGACCTTGCAGGGGTTCGACTCCCCGTCCCCCGCAATTGCACAGGGTCTATCCACTACCTCCGTCTTTCAGTCTAGGGTTGATGGGCCCGGGGTTCCACCCATTCCCATTGATCTTACCCCGGTTCAGCATAAGATCCTTCAATTCTCCAGTCTGGAGGTGTAAACACGCCAAAATCGATGCTATGTTGAGTAAATCTCATGTCACCATGTGACACCCTAAAGTGGACTTCAATATTGGCTTAATATGAAGTTTTTCTATTTTTCATGTTTTAATTGTGATTTCTTAACATTTTTCTGTGTTGAATGGAATTGACGCCTTAAGTAAGGGCATCTTTTAATTAACGGCGTAGTCAAGGGCGCCTCTTCATAAACGGACGGCTATGTATAGTGGCGTCATTTCCGAGAATTTTACGAATCCTAAGCAAAATGAAAAATCACAGAATTGACGTCCCCCTTAAGGGCGTCTCTTGTTTAACACCTTTTTGAACATGCGTCATTTCAGAATTTTTAATAAGGAAAGTATTTTGTTGCCATAAATAAGTCCAAGAATTGACGCCACTGTAGGAGGCGTCATTTTAATTAACGCCCTTGGTGAAGTCGTCATTTTTAATTGACGCCCTTTGGCAGGTCGTCATTTTCACTTTCGAATCCGTTTCACCTGCTTCTTTCCAGTAATGATCCTTACCCCATTTTGCACCTTGTGTTCGATTGGGAAGAGGGTTTCTTGTTGGAGAGTCATTACCTTATTTTAATCCTTGTTTTGCAAGAATTTTTAGCCTATAAATACCCCCCTTGATCTCCCTCGCGCGAGAGGAACACACACAGAGAACACAGAGAAAAGAGAGAGAGGAAGAACATTAACAGAGAATAGAGAGAAGAGAGTTTAGTTTTTCTTTGCAGGCTTCGCTTCAAATAATCTCTCTTCCTCTTGGAGATTTCTTCTTCTTCCACGGTCATCAGCTGCTACTCAACTGGTTTCTCTCCCAGTACTGCTGCACACACAGCAGAGAGGAGATTGCCCTGTTCCTTATTAGCATTAGCATCATCATCATTTTGTTCTTTCTAGCTACTTTGAAGACATTGCCACTTTCACATCGTATACATTGCTTCGCATACTTTGCATTCATATTCCCATACCTTTGATATTCCTCTTAAGGGGTTTAAAAATCAAAACACACCAGGTGTGTTCATGCATTATTTGCTTGAATTCATATCATTAGAATATTGATACTATGCACTTTTGGCTAATCCATTCTTTCACTTGTTTTGTGTGTTTTCTCGCAAGGGTAATCAAGCTACAAACCCCCTTCATCGGCCGGCCGATCGGAGGAGGAAGGAAAAGCTCACAATCTCTCACGCTTAACACAAGGTACATGCGATCACTTTTATTCTTCTTGAGGTAACCCCTCTGGCGATCACACTTCCCATTAGCACCACGTGCTTTATATTTATTCTTCTTTATTTTTAAGTGGATTTTTCATAATCTACAAATTGGCGATCACGGTGGGACACCTTTTGTTTCTAGTTTGATTACCCCTCCATTGTGCTCCACGTAGCACCCTCCCATTGACACCCTCGCGTGTCCCTCCTTTGGTACCCTCGCATACCCCTCCATTGTGCTCCACGTAGCACCCTCCCATTGACACCCTCGCGTGTCCCTCCTTTGGTACCCTCGCGTACCCCTCCTTTGTGCTCCACGTAGCACCCTTCCCCTTGTGCACCACGTGCACACCTCCCACTGATTAGCCTATTTTTATCTCTGTCTGATTTCTGTTTGATTGCCAGGGCTGTCGGTTCTCTGAACTGAATAGCGACTCCACTGCTGCCGTCATTTATTAATACAGCGACCGCGACAAAGGCGCTGTTTCAGTCATTTTTCCTGCATTTTTGTCATTTTCATAATTCGCGCCCCTCACAGAGGCGTCATTTCATCGTTCGACGCCTTCCAGCAAGGCGTCATTTCGTTGATTACTATCATTTTGCCCTTTATCTCATTACTGTTTACAGTGTTTTGACGCCCCTTTATAGAGGCGTCCGTTCATCATTTGACGTCTCACTCCAAGGCGCCATTTTTACCTGCTGTTGCTTACTGCACGATTTGACGCTTCCCACGGAAGCGTCTTTCACTGGTTCAGCGCCTTGTCGCAAGGCGTCATTTTATTATTCTTATATTGCGAGTACTATTTACTGTCATTTGACGCCCCTTCCCAGAGGCCTTTTTCATAGAATCAGTGCCTTGCTCCAAAGGCGTCATTTGCTTCTGTGCCCATAGAAGTACTGATTATTGGTGTTAATTATTGGTGTTTACTTGCTTGAGCTATTTTGATATCATCTGCTTGATATTGCTTGCATTAGATTGCATTCAGGGCATACGGTTTGGGAGACCTCCTCTCCCACACCTTTTAGGAGCTACACCCCTCTTGGTGAAGGAAGGACCCTCCTTTGAGCATTCCGTCTCATTGGACCGGAAATTCCTAAGCCAAGCCTCCGTAAGTCCTCGCACCCGTGGATTCCCTCATGGACGCCAGGCAGGTTGTACCTTTGAAGTACCCAGAGTATAGTTGACCCATACGTTGGAAAGGAGAGAGAAAAACCTAGATACCCGGAGATTATACCCAAATTTTCAACCAGGATCTACCTTCAAAAGAGAGAACCTAATATTGAACTCATCCTAATCTTTAAGGGAAATCTTAAAATTTTGGGGCTCATTACAACTTGTGTGTTTCTTTTGAGAAGGTGATATTCATTGATTATATCTCATTGCTGGAAATTTATTTCTTTCTCCTTAAGCATGAAATTGCGTTCAGGTAAAATCATCAATATGGCCAACTACGGGTACACTTATGACGGTTATGAGGAGGGTCACTCTGACCCGTTCTATGAGATTCCCTCTCAAGATTCTGTTTATTACGAGGGAAACTACAATTCTTCTTCTACTCAGGTCCACATGGTGGACGCCACCACTACTGCTTTGGAGGTTGAGCCTTCTTCCCAGGCCCAACCTACTACTCAAAATACTCCAGGGGACACTTCCCCTTCTCTCAATTTTAATGAATTCCTCAAGGTTATTGCTCAGCTGGATGACTCCCAGCGCCAGGCAGCTCAAGCCGCCCTCCTAAAGGGAAAGTCTATCCCGTCATCTTCTAACCCTCCCCAGGTCATGGGTGGCCACTCTGTTAATTCCCCCAACGACCCGGCGGTCGTCCCTAGGGTGCCCTCGCGCCCATCAACTCCTGTTATGACTATGTCGGCCCAACCGGCAAGTCACTCCGTTGCTAGGCCTCAACAACCTCTTGTTTCTCAAATTTTGAGAAGGCCTATGACAAACCAACACTCTTTTCGTCAGGCCCCAGCCGAGTCTGATAGCCATGCTCTACTCCTCCAAAAGATGGCTAGTATGGAGGAACAGATTAAGAGGGTCACTGCGTCCAAGACCGCTTCTGAAATCATGCTTCCCCCTATGCCGGTTTTTCATCTACCACCGTCCGAAATGCCAAATTTTCGGCGATATAATGGCACGGGCGACCCGAACATTCACTTGAAGGACTTTATGTATGAAGCATCATTCTGGCAGGATAATAAGAGCTCATTGGCTTATCTCTTTAGGCGGTCTTTAGATGGCCCAGCATTGGAATGGTTTTATTCTTTAGAGCCGGCTGACGCCGGTGACTTTGATATAGTTCAACGGAAGTTTGTGCAGTAATACAAGGACCGTGTGGGTCCCTCCTTGTCTGTTACTGATTTGGTTGCCGAGAAGATGAAGCCCGAGGAGGACTTCGTCTTATTTGCTGATAGGTGGAGGGTTATGGCCGAAAAATTAAAGGATACATTGTCGAAAATAGAACAGGTGAAGATGATAATATCAAACTCCACTCCACAATTCCGCCATATTTTAGCCATGAACAAATTGAGCACTATGGAGGAGCTCTATGAAAGAGCTAGATATATACAGACCCAGATGAAGGATTCGCCCATTATGGGCATGTTTGAGCCAAGGCAAAAGGTGATAAGGAAGAATGTTCATACTGGTAATGCTGGCCCAACTACTGAAGGCACTGTCATCAATGAGCAGGTGAGCGCGTTCGGCAACTCCACTCCTTTCCGCCACCCTCCAAACCCAAGGCCACCACCGCAACAGCCTGCCTTCCAAAATCAAGTCCATCAGCCAGATAATAACCCTCCTCAAACCTTAAGGCCTCCTCCACCTCCTCAACAACAACAACTCCCCTTTGCTCCACAAAACCAATATCACCAAGTGCCCCCCCGGCCAATTATGCACCGCAACAACCGCAACAACCGAGAAGGCCAATAGGCCCACGAAGAGCACAATACCCCCCGCTACCTGAGAGTTTGTCAGACATTTTTAATGCTCTCATGGCTGCTAACCTGCTCACATTGCCTAAAGAGAGGGCAGTATGGCCGCCAAATGTGGACACCTCTCGGTATTGCGTCTTCCATCGGCAGCCGGGGCACAACATTGATTACTGTTTTCACTTTAAAGATTACATACATGACATGAACGATCAAGGTGATATTAATTGGGATGAGATGAGGAAGGTCATTGCTACGTTGAAGGCTCGAAGGCCTCCTCGGCAACCACTAGTTCAGCAACCACGACAGGGTCAGCAACAGGTTCCACAGCAACAGCAGGCTCCTGCACCCCAACCAAATATGGGGATTATTAATAACCCGCTACCGGAGCACCCGGTCCAGAATCAACAGGTAAACCTTGTCACCTCGATCCATGAAGTGGAGAGAGGGCAGGTTTGGCATAAAGAAAACGCCTCTGTCGGGGCCATTAGTCAAAATCCTAATCAACCACAACCACCACAACTGATAAGAAGGCCTCAACTTGTATCTCCTTCCCAGCCACAACGTACCCTTATACTGCTCCACCACTCCTTCGCAGCCTCTTCTTTTACGCCAAACCCCGAACTCCCTTCCACACCAAAACCCCCCACCAAATAGACCTCTCCTTATCCGCCGCTCGCCGGCAGCCATCGCTCCTCCTGTTCCATCTCCACCCACCACTGCCATGATTCCAATGCCTCTCCTTATCACCCGGCCTCCGCCTCCGCCTTCCGATAATCCCCAGACGGCGAGGCCCCTTGCAAGAACCTCTCCCCCTGCCATTCCAGCACCCAATACAACTATTCCCTCTACCTCCTCTACCCCTTTACCCACTCCAGGCCCGACAGAGGCGCCCCGAACCATGGTGCTCCGTAGTGGACAGATGTTCCAGCGAGTGTTTCCCCAACGGGAGCAGGAGCCGATACAAGAACAAGGAGAACAAGAGCAAGAGTCTACACCGGGCACGGAGTATGATTTGTTGAAACATTTGGACAGAACGCCGGCCCGAATTTCCATTCTAGAATTGATTAAAAGATCAACCACACATCAGCTACCCTTGAAACAATATTTGCAAAAAGTGATGGTCAATGAAGACATTCCTGCTGAACAAGTCACCACAGTTCTGAATCCGGCCAGCAATCAACCGGCTATTACTTTTTATGAACATGAATTGGCTCCGCAGCCGGCTAGAAAATATGCATTGTGTATCACTATTGACATCAATAAGACAGCTGTAAAACAATGTTTGGTTGACACTGGGGCATCCATTAATGTTCTGCCGCCAAGCACCTTGAAGATGTGTGGTATTTCAGAAAGTCAAATTCGGCCATCTACAATTATCGTCACAGCTTATGATAATACTAAGAAGCCGCCATTGGGAATGATCACTCTGAGAGTTGGTTTGGGTCCAGTTACTGTTACAGCAGACTTCCACATTTTAGACATGGATCCAACATTCAACGGCATCTTGGGCCGTCCCTATATTCAAGAACTTGATGCTGTCCCCTCCACAAATCATCAATGCATAAAGTTTCCACACAAAGGGCGCATTATCAAGGTCACTAGCATGCCCATCCTACCGACAGAAGACATACATTCAGCAACTTCAGTGCCTTCCATGTGGCCTTCCAATAGGCCTTTACTTTCAGTCTTGGATGTTGCCGATCCGCGGTGAGACTTGCTAAGGCCCCCAGTCACTAAACCAGCTTCACCCCTAATGACACCCCTGCCTCCCCAAGGAAAGAAAAAGAAGAATATGATGAATACTCTTGGATGGAATATCTTGTTAAAAATGGGATATAAGACCGGTAAAGGCTTGGGGGTCAATCTCCAAGGCCGTGTTAAACCAATCAGGCACCAAAAGATGATTCCCCGGGGTGGCCTAGGGTATAAAGTGCCGAACAAAAGCAAAGATGAAGATGGGCCATGGGCCGTCATGACCTCCACTCTTAAGACAGACCGGCAGCCTCTTACATGGACCCTGCAAACACATTTTATAAAAGGGGGAACTCATAATGATGAGCAAACCACGCTCGTTACTTCTATGCTAGACTGTCAAGATGTACATGCATGGCAGTTTGCTCGCCACATAGCCCCACTGGCTACTTACAAAGCCTTGGAATCTTTGTGGCCAGATAAGAGAAGAAAAATGGATGACCCTGAATGTGACTGGTATAGATGGTTTGATATGAATGACATTGCCATTGCTCTTAGCCGACTGTTTATGCCAACAGACCCGGAATGGCCGCCGTTAATTCATGAGTTAATTGAAAAGCCAGTAGTGATCACACACAAGAGGCAGTTGTTAAGTGATTATATAGATACCGGAGAGCCTGATGTGCTGTTCGAACATGGTTTCAACATAGACAGGCTGTGGGCCGGCCTCTTCTTTGTCAAGACCATTCATCCAACGGCTTTGCGCCGTTTGTTCAACAAAATGTTTTGCTCAGACATCCCTAGACCGCCCGCGGTCTTAATAACTTTTTCTCCAAATTTATCTCAGTTTCTCCAATAATTCCTCCCTTGCTCCTTGAGCAATTTTCCAAACTCTCCATCATGCCCCCGTGCGGGCCATCATTGATCCAATCTTTTGCCAATCTTTCAATTTCAACTCCACCTCCTGTTCCCCCCTCGCATTGCCTCCTCCAAGAAAATGAAAACGAAAAAAAAAATGAAAATAAAAATGAAAAAAAAATGCCAAAATTCCACTTTTTCAATCCTCAATCTCCGTTGAGGAGACCTCCTATCTCCTTTCTGAGTGTGTCCCGACCCCGGGGCCACTATTTCAAGATTCATTGATAGATCTTTTCTACCCCTCTGGCGAAGGGTCTTCATCTGTATCCCCTTCTGTACCCGCTTTTCCCCCTCCTTTCTCTTCTTCGTCAGGTTTTAGTAAACAGGCTAGTTGTTCTTATTCCTCTGATATTAAGACTCATGGGGTAGTTTCACATAAGAAATCCAAGGGTAAGCAGATTCCCTGTAGATTCCTTAGAGAATTAGCTGTCAGATGTCAGGCTTGTTTAGCCATCCCCGAATTTGTAGAGAATCCGATTATCCTGCCGGAAATAGAATATGAGGATACTTGTGCTTTTAATGAGGGTTTTGGTGTTTATGAGATTATGAACAATGAAGACCCTATTGAGGAGGAGGATGAAAGTTACGAAGAATATGAGGACGAGGCCGATGCTTTTGCTAGGAGCATGAGGAGATTTGATGAACCATCAGCCTCAATAGAAGAGCCTACCAAAGAAATAAATCTGGGTACGGAGGAAGACCCTAGGATTGTCCTCATTTCAAAGAACTTGTCGCGCGATGAAGAAGAGGCGCTTATTTTGGTTCTTCAAGAATATAAGGACACGTTCGCTTGGTGTTATGAAGACAAACTAGACCCTGCGCTCGTTGAACATCGACTTACTCTTAAGTCGGGGTCTATCCCAGTCAAACAGCGATTGAGGCGTTTCCCCCCTAATATGGCATTAAAGATGAAAGAAGAGGTCGATAAGCTTCATAAGGCTAGATTTGTTAGAGTTGTCCTCTATCCTAATTGGGTGGCTAACATCGTCCCGGTCATGAAGAAGGACGGAAAGGTTCGAATTTGTATAGACTTTCGGGACCTCAACCGCGCGTGTCCTAAAGATGACTTCCCCCTCCCTCACATTGATGTTCTAATTGACAACACGGCAGGATATGAGACTCTCTCCTTTATGGATGGTTTTTCAGGTTATAATCAGATTTGCCTGGCTGAGGAAGATCAAGAGAAAACATCGTTCACCACACCATGGGGGACCTATTGCTACGTGGTTATGCCTTTTGGACTTAAGAATGCGGGAGTCACCTATCAAAGGGCTATGATGGCTATTTTTCATGATATGATCCACATTTATATTGAGGTGTATGTTGATGATCTGGTAGTGAAATCAAGGACAAGGATTGAGCATCCTAGGGTTCTAACCAAAGTCTTGCAAAGGGCACGGGAATATCAATTGAAGGTGAACCCTAAGAAGTGCGTGCTTGGTGTTTCATCAGGGAAGTTGCTTGGATTCATCGTGAGTAAGAGGGTTATTGAGATTGATCCCAACAAGGCGAAGGCCATAAGAGAAATGCCTCCTCCTAGGAATTTGAAAGAAGTTCGAGGTTTGATCGGGAGGTTGCAGTTTATTCGCCGCTTTGTCTCCCAACATTCACAAAGATGTAGGCCGTTCTACGAGCTTACTAAGCTAGGAGTCAAGTTTATTTAGGACGACAAGTGTCAGGCAGCTTTTGACGGATTGAAGGATTATCTCTCAAATCCTCCTGTCCCGAGGCCGTCAGTTCCAGGCAAACCGCTTGTTCTTTATATTTCCATCTTGGATGACTCTGTAGGCGCTGTCCTAGCCCAAGTTGATGAGGAAGGAAAAGAAAGGGCAACCTACTACTTGTCAAAACTTCTCAACCCTTGTGAGCAGAGGTACTCAGCTATAGAAAAGACTTGTGCTGCTTTAGTCTGGGTAGTTCAGAAACTTAAGCATTATTTCTTAGCTCACGAGGTTCACCTCATCGCTCGTATGAATCCAATTAAATTCCTTCTTGAAAAATCTATTCTCACCGACCGATTGGCGCGATGGCAAAGCTTCCTTTCTCAATTCGACATCATTTACATTCAGCAAAAAGCAATTAAAGGCTATGTCATACCAGAACATCTTGCTCACCATCCCCTCCCTAGATTTGATCCCGTTCGCTCAGAGTTTCCAGATGAGGAACTAATGTCCGTCAATCAGACCGATTCGATGTGGACGTTACATTTTGATGGAGCTTTGAATTCAAAAGGGAAAGGGATTGGTATTGTTCTTCTATCACCAGAGGGTATCACTATTCCACTCGCCTCTCAGCTTGCATTCCCAGTTACAAATAATATAGCTGAGTACGAGGCTCTCTTGGCCGGGCTGGAGGCCGCTCATCAATTCATTGTTACCCATTTGCGAATTATAGGTGATAGTCAGCTTATTCTTCGCCAAGTGCTCACCAAGTGCCGCACGCTTAATCCTAAGCTCAAACCCTACCAGGAATTGACTTCTGCTTATTCCAAGCTTTTCACCAAATTAATCTTCGTCCATGTTCCTCGTGATCATAATATCTTAGCTGATGCTCTCGCTTCTCTTGCTTCCTCCTTGGCTTTCTCGCCCGAAAGGGATTCCCATTCTATCATTGTTCACAAGCGGCTCACTCCAGCTATTAAGGATCCAGCTTGCCTTAGTGTTAAGGAGGAGGTGCTTTGGAAGGTGAAGCAAGAAGGAATCATTGAGAATAAGGAAGTCATGCTATTGACTTGGATGACGAATTGGACGATGAAGAAAAGCCATGGTATTACGAGATTGTTAAGTATTTCCAGGATCAATCCTATCCTGGAGAAGCCACGGCTGAAGAAAAGAAAGCCATTCGAAGAGTTGCTCAGCGATACACTTTGGTTGGAGGTGTGCTCTACAGAAGAGGTCTTACTGGTGTTTTGCTAAGATGCCTTGATGATGATGAATCTTGGAAGGTCGTGGAAGAGGTGCATTCCGGAGTGTGCGGCGGTCATGTCAATAGCCAGATGCTAGCTAAGAAGATCCTTAGGCTAGGTTTCTATTGGCCCACTCTAGAAGTGGACTGCTCGATTTACGTTCGAAGGTGTGTTAAGTGTCAATTGCACGCTGACAAAATTCATTCTCCTGCTTCTTCACTTCATCCTATATCTTCCCCATGGCCTTTCTCCATGTGGGCTTTTGATATCATTGGACCTCTTGGTGATCCGTCCCTCCTCACAAAATCAAAGTCATTCATACTCACGGCGACAGAGTACTTCACCAAGTGGGCGGAAGCGGAAGCTTATGCGGAAATAAAAGCGTCAACCGTTTGCAAATTTATAATGAAGAACATCATCGCAAGGTTCGGCATCCCGAGTACCATCGTCACCGACAATGGACCGTAATTCATCTCTCAGGAGCTTCAGGACCTCTGTAACAGGTATAACATTGCATTGCACCATTCATCTCCTTATTACTCGCATGGCAATGGCCAAGCAGAGGCAACTAATAAAACTTTGATTAAAATTATCAAGAAAACGTGTGACGCTACTAAATTTGCGGATTGGCCAGAAAAATTGGTTGAAGCTCGTTGGGCCTATCGCACTTCCATTCGTACACCTACTGGGCAGACCCCTTTCGCCCTCACTTATGGAATGGAGGCAGTAGCCCCTTATGAGATTCTTATCCCTTCTCTACGAGTATAATTGGACAAGGAACTCCCCATTGATGAGCGTCGCGAATCTCTCCTTGCTTAGTTGGAACTCCTAGACGAGAAGCGTTTGGCCGCCGCCGAGCATGCACGCATTTATCAAAACAGGCTTTCACGTTTTTACCAAAAGAAAGTGATTGAGAGAAAATTCAAAATCGGTGAGAAGGTAATTAAAAGAATTTTTGTAAAACTTGGTGGACCGCGCTCAAAACTCCAACCTAATTGGGAAGGTCCTTTTGTTATAAAAGTTGTTTATCCTGGCAATGCTTACAAATTGATTAATGCTGAGGGTGAAGAGTTAACGCACCCTTGGAATGGTCTCTATTTGAAGAAATACTACCCCTAAGTCAAAACCAAAATAAAAAAAAGAAAAGAGCAAAAATAAAAAATAAAACAGAAAATTGAAAATCGCAGGCAGCCATGGTACATGGGCCACGAGCCTCAGTAATCATCCTTAATTCATTCTTCAGTCTCGAGGATTTAACCTTTGGGTCAACTCACACACACACTACACGTTTTACTCTTAAACTCAAGCAGCCCGGAATTTGAGGAAGGTCCAACCCAAACTAAGAGTGTAGAAACCCTACTTGTTCTCTTCTCTTCGGCTCACGAGAGGGAGTACGAGTAAAGGGTTACTAACCAAGCCTGCCCGCCACCCTAGTAGGTGGAAGTCAGGGCCCAAAAGGGAACAAAATGCTTAAAGCCCAAGTACAATTAGGTCTTTATCTATTTCGAAAGGAAAGAAAGAAAAAGAAAGGAAAATATGATAAAAGAAAGCATGTTAAGAGGGCAAAGTCCCCGCAGGGAAAACCCTGGTCGTAAGCATGCATGAATTAGGGCAAAAAGAGCAACAAAATTTCCCTAAGCCAAAGACCGAATCCCAACAGACATTAGGGCAGGGGAGGAGCGTTCCCCATTCTCGAAAACCTTTTGTGAGCTTCCTCAAATTATTCTTCTATTCTCCCTCCATGGTGGGTTGTAAACTCAAAGAATGGCAAAGATCACCCAAGAAGAAGGGGCTGCAAGAGAATATAAGTAAAAGCGTAAGTCATTTATCACGTTGACCCCTTTGTTAAGTTTTTCGAGAAAGATTAATGAATTTAAGATCATGATGGTGTAAGGTTTAAAGGCCCCGTGCTATGCCTGCTTTCAAAAAAAAATATATAAATCAATCAAAAAGAAAAAGAAAAAAAAATCATCAAAAAAATACAAATATATATATATATATAAATTCATGACTTTAATTAATCTGTCATTTTCAAAAAAAAAGGAAAAAAAAAGAAAAACATTGGAAAAAAAATAAATTCGCGCCTTCTATACATGCGTCTCTTTCAAAATTAACGACTTTCATGAAGTCGTCATTTTCAAATCAAACAACAAAAAAAATGTGTTTTTCAAAATAAACGCCTATCGTGATGGCGTCAATTTTCCAATAAGCACCCGTTTGCGAGGGCGTCATTTTTAAAATTGAACAAAACGAAAAAGAAAGAAAAATATATACAAAACAAAAAATGGAACATTGTTATATGCCTGATTGCATCTTTGTGTGGGCATCTTTTATTTTGAGTTAGCATCTGCTTGCTTGCATGTCGCATTTTCCTTATGTTTGATTATCATTTTGCCTTCATTGATTAAAGGCTTGGCCCCTTGACCCGTTATCAAGGTCAAAGTAAAGACATCCCCTTGCTTATTGAGTAAGGGGCCAAACCGAACAGATGGATTAACCTATTTGTTTAAGTGTGAACTACAGCTACAGGCGCAGGGCAAAAGTAAAAGGTGAGAAAATGGAAGAAAAACACAAGTACACAACTACACAAGTGCTCAGGTAACAAAAATTTCAATCTCATATATATATATATCATGAATATCTGAGTACAGGTGTGAGGGTGGAGGAGTAAAAGTAAGTCTCTCAGCTCTCGCCTCCACCCTCCTCTCTCCTACTCTCGACCTCACTCTCGTCCCCACGACGAGGCGCTGGTGGAGGGGGCATGGACCCCCGTGAAGTAGCTGGAGCTCGAGCCGGCCCCTCTGCCTCGCTCCTCTGCCGGAGAGAGGAACCTGCTACGAAGGTGGAGCTGGTGAAGCCGTACCCCGGAGCCCGCGCTCGCTCTCGGCCTCGCAGAAGGCGCTCCTCGGACGCTCGTAGCCGCTCCTGGGTAACGGCTAGCTGGGTCCTCAAGTCCGCGAGCTCCCGCTCGCGTGCTACCCCTTGCTCACGATCCCGGGCACGGTCCGCCTGGTGCTGCTCACGGTCTCGGGCACGGTCCGCCTGGTGCTCCTCGCACTCCCGAGCACGCTCTCTCCGCTCCATCTCGAGGGTGACTCGCAGCTTCGCCACGTCCTGAGGTGGCTCCTCTCGCCGCCTCAAGGCCCGCTCCAGCTCCACGACCCGCTGCTCTCGGATTGCTAACTCTGCCCCGGCCAGGGCAGCCCGGGTAAGTGCTGCCTGTAACTATGAGGACTGTAAAACAAATCATCAGTTCCACAATTCAATAATTCATGAAAATAGGCAATATACAACTGAAAATAAATAAAACTCACCCGAGTGGCCATCGCCTGCTGACCCTCCTCAACGCAGGTAAGAGCGGCCCGGAGCTCCTCAGTCTGTAAACACAATTTTTCATGAGCATATCATATAAACTTTTTTTTTCAAATTTTGAGTTTAAGGTTTAAGGCATACCCGTGTGACGAGGTCACGCTCTGTCGCCTCGGCTCGTGCCACCGCTCCAGCTAACTACTCCGCTAGTGCAATCGTCTCTGCACTAGGTCCTCTCGAGCTGGAGGCCTCTCCCGTCGATCTCACTGCTGCTCCCTGCTGGGCACGCTGCATTCATGGAGATTGTCAGTGGCTAATCATCAATAATTCAGTAATTCATGTGCATATAGATAATTTTAAACACTCACCAGGGTCTCAAGGTCTGCCCGTGTGGTAGCCAGTTGGGCCTCTAGGCTGTGAAGGTGGGTCTGCATGTCCATCGCCACTATGTCCCGTGCATCCTGCATACACCACATATTAGTCGCATAATAGATATACATAAGCATTTGCATTTAATTTAAAAGAAAAGTGCATTCATACGTACCCCTAAGACCCTCATCTGGGGTCGGCCGGCGTAAACCTCCCAGTAGCGTCGGAGGTACTCGGAGCTGTCCGCTGCCTGGGAAGTGACTCGGGTCCCGCCACGCTGCCAGTCGGCGTACTGGTCTGAGAACAGGACTCTCCAGTCGATCACCTTCGTGCGACCGCGCGTCTTCTTGCTTATCCCACGCGGCTCTCCAACCTCGACCCACTCCTGGTGTAGGCCGAGGGTCCTCATCACCAGCCTAAGCCGTAGCGGCTCAATCTCGCTCAGGCAGTGAACCCAAAGCTCATATCCAAAGCGAGGTCGGACCACTACGACCCAGGGCTGGCCCTCATCAGTCATCCCCTCATAAGGTCTCCACCTCACCTGCATTCACAAGCACGCGCATCATCATATCATCATCATATCAACATATTTCACATAAAAATAAATAAAAATTGCATCATGCATACCAGTGAGGCGGGGAAGTCGCGGAACTCCCGTCGTAACACTCGCAACTCGTAGGCGAGTGGGGCTCCAGTCACCACTGGTAGCCAGCGCCGTGCCAGAGGGAAGGATCCCTCACCTCTAGGCCATGGGTCAGCACGCCCCGTCGGCATGTACAAGTGGCTCCATATCTGCATCCATGCATTACATTAATAAGACATTCATATGCATAAAAAAAAAGAGAAAGAGAGAAAGAGAAAATAAAAATGCATACCTGAAGAAAGGGTGAAAAGCCACTGACAGTCGTCTCTCGACCTGTCCCCGTGGACAAGTCGGCTATCAAGTGCGCCAGCAGCGCTGCCCCCCAAGCATATCTATCGACGCCCTCCAAGTCCTCGAGTATCCCTAGGAATCGGCAGTTGATGATGTCGCCCTTCGTGTCGAGCAGCAACCTCCCGAGCATCAATAATAGAATCCTCCTCAAGTCTCGATCTGCTCTCTCCCTCTCAGCCGGGTCCTAGCAATAGGTAGCCCTAGCCCCATCAATCAATCTCTATGATAGCTACTCCAGAGACTCCTTAGACCTCTGCCTAGAATCACCTAATCCCATAGCTATGGTAAGGTCGGTGCGGAAGATAGTCCTACACTCGCTAGGCGCCTCATACACTGTCTCTAGCCCTAGTAGCCTCTGAGTAAGCTCACTATAATCGGGTAGGGTGATCCCGCTCACCGCCTCTCCGTCTACCCTCAGCCCAGTAATCCTAGTGACATCCTCTAGGCTAGGAACCATATGACCCCACGGCATCAGAAATGCCCTGCTAGACCTATCCCATCTCTCTCTAAGCACCTGGATCAAGGGTAGGTCTGGTCTAACTGGCTCTATGCTAAGGAAGGCCCCAAACCCCATAGCATCTACCCTAGCTCTCTGGAACTCGGGAAGTCCGTAGTAAGCTGCTCGGACCTGGACCCAAGAGATCCGTGTCCTCATCAACCTCTGCATGCAACAAATAAAAAGCCTCACTTAAGATTTCATGTGGTTATTCGTCAAGTTTATTTGCTGTTAATCAATTAATTGACGCCCCTAAGGGAGGCGTTATTTCACAATGTGTTTCTGGTAATTTCGTGTGCAATTTGAATTGACGACCTACCCTAGGTCATTGTTTATTTAAATGATGCCCTTGTGGGGGACGTTGT
This sequence comes from Amorphophallus konjac, assembly GCA_022559845.1. NCBI lineage: Eukaryota > Viridiplantae > Streptophyta > Magnoliopsida > Alismatales > Araceae > Amorphophallus > Amorphophallus konjac. The sequence continues at coordinate 137,224,457 of CM040128.1, read as the reverse complement.
TTTGAAGGTAATTTTCTAAAATTCTGGAAATTTTAAAAAAAGACGCCCAGCCCTGGGTCGTCAGTTGTCTAAGTAATGCCCCTATCGGGGACGTTGTTTTAAAAGCAATTTTCTATCCTAAATTACATTTCTAGAAAATGTTAAACTGACGCCACCCCTTTGGTCGTTACCTAATGAATTAACGCCCCTGTGGGGGGTGCTGTTTCTTTGGGGTTTTAAAGCTAGCATGCGAAATAAAAAATAAAGCAGAGACATATACATTTAAAATAAATGAAATGGCATGAAATTAACAGCATAATGATAAACATGATAGTTTAAAAAAAGACGACATGCTGTAGGGCGCGATTTCACATTAATCAATTTCAGAAATTTAAGTTGACGACCCAGGCTTGGGCACCGTTTTAATTAACGACACCCCTGGGGGCGTCATTTGTCTGCTTCTCCCTCGACTGAGGCCGAGAGCTATGGAAATGGGTGGAAATTGGAAATAAAAATAAAAATAAAATTGGATTGAGGGTTTGGGGGCCTACCTTGCGTCGTCCGGGCACCATTAGCCCTCCACGGAGGGGTTGCCGGGGTTGTCGTGGCCGCCGTGGTTGCCCGGGTCGAGGGACGATCGCCGCCGCCCTCGGTGGTTCTTCATCTCCATCTTCTCCTTCTCCTTCTTCATCTCCCTCGTTTTCGTTGTCCTCTCCGCCTTCTTCTTCCTCATCATTGTCCTCTTCATCTTCGTTATCATCGTCACCATCCTCTTCATCTTCATCTTCATCTTCTCCATCGTCTCCGTCTTCACCTTGTTCTTCCTCTTCTTCACCGTGCTCCGCCGCCGGAGCCTCCTCGACTGCCACCGGAGGCTCCTCCACAGCTTGTTCTTCGTCGCCTAGGTCCACGACGTCGGGGGCAACAACCCGTTGCCGCTTGTGACCACCGCCGGCCATGGGTTTGAGAAAGGAGAGAGTAGAAAGAGTAGAGTGAGAATGGGAGAGACGGAAATGGGGGGGTCGGTTAGGGTTTGCAGAAGAGAGAGAAAGGGGAAGAAAGATGAAAGAAGGAGAAGAAGGAGGGAAAAAGGGTTTTAATGGTCGAAAAGAATTGACGCCGTGAGGGAAGTCATTTTTATATCAATTGACGATCTGAGGAAGGGCATGATTTGTTGATTTGACGTCCTGAGGCTGGGCGTCTTTTTCATTTGCGTGGGAATTTACAACCGTCATCAGGCGCATTAATGGGACAGTGATTGATTTGATCGATCGTCATGATTACTATTTGAATTTGACGCCCATGGAAATGGGCGTCCGTTTTTAATACGCGACATGATGGAAGGCGTCTTTTTCATGTAATTGAGGGTTTTATTACGAAAACATTTTAAAGAATTCGAAGCGATTAATGTCTGGCATTGAGGCGCGAATTAAGAAACGCCTGTCCTGGGAACGTCAATTATGATTTTTGAATTATTTTCAGGAATTGATTTAATGGAATGGACGACATTATCTCAGACGTTGTTTTCAATTGACGCCGTTGATAGAGGCGCTGCTCAGAACAGAGAACCTGAAACTCAGTTTCTTCAGACAGAATTGCATACAATTGGAAGAAATGATCATATTAATTCATTGTTTTGGCTCAAATAAAGGAAATATCTTTATTTCATTGAAGAAAAATCATGATTACATCTAATGAGCCATTATAGGCCTTATCTTCCTAAGAGCTAGTACATAAGCTTTGCACTTGTCTTCTTCTTCTTCTACACGTGTCTTGGACTTTTGGAGCAGTCCAACCTTCCATTGAGCCATTATTATTTTGATTTCTTCTTGGTCTCCACTTGAACATAATTCCCTTCTTTTGAGTGGCGGTAGGTGAGAAGGTTCTTCAAGGAGGTGCCGAGGTAGCCCGAGCTGTGGGAGGCACCGGTGTGCGTTGTAAAGGACAAAGTCGGTCCCGCCTAGCAATCGAAGCTCTATGCCGGAGGAGAGTCTTGAGCGAAGATCTTGGGTCTTGAGGAACCCCGGTGCGCAAGTGAATCTGCTCTTTGGCATTGTTGTGAAGTAGTCCCTCCATTCACTTCTCTTCTTGAGCTTGGGCACTCGATTGGTCACTCTTTCACATAAGCCCAAAGAATTTGTCATATATCGTAGTGGGCTCTTTGAGAATATCTTTGAGGCCGCTTGAGTCTCTTGGCATGGGTCAAACTTTAGGTGGAGGTCCACCCAACAAGCTAGACGGAGCATTGACCCATAGAGGGGCCATCCTAAAGAAGCCGAGGTGAGCCCATTGTATAGGTTGGCTAATACCGCCGGACCTATTCTTTTTCCCTCCCATATGCTAGCTATAGCACTCAAGTGATGCTCCTCTAGATTATCTTCCATTGAAGGGAATAATAGAGCCCCCGCTATGCATATCACAAATCCCTTCATCACTCTCTCTAACAAGTCTTCATCCTCTTGAGCTTTGTCCACATTTTTGTACACCCATGAAGCTAACTTTAGAAGGTTGATCCCCTTATGAGCTTTAATTTGGTTCACTAGATTTGTGCTTTGAATGAGGCTAGTGAGTATGTCTTGAGCTTGTATTGGCCTAGCCATGTGAGCCATCCTAGATTCCTCTCCTTGTTTCATCTTCCTCAAGCCTAGGAGTGCCTTTACCTCTTCTAGGAGAATAGTAGCTTCAAAGGTTGGGAAGAGGAATGTGTGAGTGTGAGGGTGCCACAATTCTATAAGAGCTCCAATGGAGGCCCAATCTAGGTGAATGTCATTATAATGGGTAGCATGGGTTATGATGCCAAGAAGGTGACACCTAGAAAGGAAAGATTTCATGTCTAAAGAGAGCTTGGAGAGTAACAGAGGAAGCCACTTAATCCTTAAAAACCTCCTTGGACCTGGAACAATTGGGTAATCCTGAAAACATAAAAGAAAGAAAGAAGAAGAAGAGAAAATGTAATCAGAAATTTTGAAAAGGAAGGAAGAAAGAACAGAAATAAAAGCTTTGATATCAAAAACACTTACTTGGATGTTGGCAATTCTCCCACTAATATGGCCTGGTACTTCAGAAATTCTTGGAAAACTCATCTTCGGCTTCTTGGAAGGCCTTTGTTTCTGCATCATCGTATTCATCTTCCTGGAAGTTGTTCTGCAAGTGTTATGCTTCTGTTAAAGAGAGCTTCAATTCTTCTGGTAGATCCTCTGCAAGTTCAATGTCTGCTTGGATGGTTTGATATACTCATAAGACGAACGGTTACCTTTTATAATGATTTGAACACTAACGGGTATCACAGTTTGTGTCTGAATCAAATGAGTTGCTGGAAGTTTAATTCCGAGCAGGAAACGAAAACAAGTTAATTGACGACGCGCCCTTCGGCGTCATTTGTTTAATTGACGACACAATCAGGGTCGTCATTTAAGTAAGCGCCTCCCTAGAAGGCGTCATTTGCGGTTCAATTCCAAATCAAACCTCGATTGCAATTAACGCCCTAACAACAGTCGTCATTTCTTGATTTGACGCAGCTGTAAAGAGGCGTCATTTTCTGAGCTTACGCTTTTAAATTGCTTTACAACATTTTGAACTTAAGTGCTATATGTTATATTGAAATTATTCATGTTATGCACTTATGATCATATTATGAAATGTTCTGAGCTGATAATTCTTCTGATAAACTAATGAGCTTTGAAGTGCAGAAGTGCAGGTTGTGCAAGTCTGGAAGTATTTGCATAAGTTTAAGCATCATGGGTTCATAAGTTCTGAAGTCCATACATTCATTCCTCCTGAGTCTATACATTATATAAAGTCTGTACATTCCATAGCATCTCACGTTCCAAGTCCATACACTCTCCAAGTCCATACATTCTTCCAAGTCCATACACTCTCCAAGCATCCCATGTTCCAAGTCCATATATTCTCAAAGTCCATACATTCATAGAGTCTATACATTCATAAGTCACGAGTCTATACATTCATAGAGTCTATACATTCTCAAAGTCCATACATTCATAGAGTCTATACATTCATAAGTCCCAAGTCTATACATTCATAGAGTCTATACATTCTCAAAGTCCATACATTCATAGAGTCTATACATCCAATTCCAGGCACACGAGTCTACACATTTCACAAAGTCTGTACACCCTAAGTCCAAGCATCCCAAGTCTATACATTCAACAAGTCTGCACTTCCATAAGTCTGCACATTTCACAAAGTCTGTACGTTCCCCATGTCTATACATTTCCTAAGTCCAAACATTGTCAAAATCTGTACATTCCATGTCTACACGTCATAAGTCTACACAGCCCATGTCTATACATGCCAAAAGTCTGTACATTACATTCCATGTCTAAACATCGAAATTCTCAAAAAAATTCCAATAAAAACTCAAAAATTCTCAAATAAATTCTCAAAACTCAATTCAAAAATTCTCAAATAAATTCTCAAATAAATTCTTAAAACTCAATTCAAAAATTCTCAAAACTCAAATAAAAATTCAACAAAATTCTCAAATAAATTTTCAAATAAATCCAATAAAAAATTAAAAAAAAATTCTCAAATAAATTCTAAAAATTCCAATAAAAATCCAAAAAAATTCCCAAATAAATCCCAAAAAATCCAAAAAAAATTTTTCCAAAATAAATCCAAAAATCCCAAATAAATCCAAATAAATCCAAAAAAATTCCCAAATAAATCCAAAAAATCCAAATAAATCCAAAAAATCTAAATAAATCCAAATAAATAAATAAAAAAACAAAAATAAATACAAATAAATCTAAAATTTCTCAAATTTAAACCAATGTTGTTGAGTGTTTTGATTGTGCTTTCATTACCTTATGCATCTTTATATCTTGGCTAACGAAGTTTGAGTGCAGGATAAGAAGCTCTTGACCCCACCGACTGGGCATCATCATCCAAGCCCCACGGTGTTTGCACATTATTCCATCTCAATTCGCTCGTGCTCATTGATATCACCATCTTCCTGTATTCACTTCTGTAAGCATTATTACTATATGATATTATACGCTACTATAGCATATCAAGGACCTCGTGGTTCTGATGAACCTGGAATTTGAGTTCCCCTTCATCAAAAACATGGATAATTCCAGGGGAGTCTTAATCACACGGATAGGCCGTTGAATCATCCAAGGTTTGGGACGATGGTTCCACTTTCTGGTTCCTTGAAAAGCGTTCATTTGTTGGGTCTCTACCTCAATTCATTTTTATTTTTGCAAATCACCTTGGTTGTAGCACGTCCACATTGGCTGGTAACCGCTCTCCAATGGTGTCTCCCTTTCGTGCCCTCGTGCACATTTTTAGTTCATTTAGTTTAGTCCCTTCGGTCCAGCTCATCAATGCTTTCTTGTAATCATCTAGAGTTGTTTCATTCAGAGTCTTGGAAAGATTTCCAGCGCTTAGTATCGAAAGCGTGTCACATCACACCTTGGCATCTACTTATCATGTTCGTTCCACTTCGTTCCGCTTGTTTCACTTTCACTTCATTCCATCTCACTCCCTTGCAAAGCAGACACCAAGGCAGGGCAGCTGTAGACACGCCAAAATAGATGCTATGTTGAGTAAATCTCATGTCACCATGTGATGCCCCAAAGTGGACTTCAATATTGGCTTAATATGAAGTTTGTCTATTTTTCATGTGTTAATTGTGATTTCTTAGCATTTTTCTGTGTTGAATTGAATTGACGCCTTAAGTAAGGGTGTCTTTTAATTAACGGCGTAGTCAAGGGCGCCTCTTCATAAACGGACAGCTATGTATAGTGGCGTCATTTCCTGGAATTTTATGAATCCTAAGCAAAATGAAAAATCACAGAATTGACGTCCCTCTTAAGGGCGTCTCTTGTTTAACGCCTTTTTGAGTAGGCGTCATTTCAGAATTTTTAATAAGGAAAGTATTTTGTTGCCATAAATAAGTCCAGGAATGGACGCCACTGTAGGAGGCGTCATTTTAATTAACGTCCTTGGTGAAGTCATCATTTTTAATTGACGCCCTTCGGCAGGTCGTCATTTTCACTTTCGAATCCGTTTCGCCTGCTTCTTTCCAGTACACAGCAGAGAGGAGATTGCCCTCTTCCTTATTAGCATTAGCATCATCATCATTTTGTTCTTTCTAGCTACTTTGAAGACATTGCCACTTTCACATCGTATACATTGCTTCGCATACTTTGCATTCATATTCCCATACCTTTGATATTCCTCTTAAGGGGTTTAAAAATCAAAACGCACCAGGTGTGTTCATGCTTTATTTGCTTGAATTCATATCATTAGAACATTGATACTACGCACTTTTGGCTAATCCATTCTTTCACTTGTTTTGTGTGTTTTCTCGTAAGGGTAATCAAGCTACAAACCCCCTTCATCGGCCGGCCGATCGGAGGAGGAAGGAAAAGCTCACAATCTCTCACGCTCAACACAAGGTACATGCGATCACTTTTATTCTTCGTGAGGTAACCCCTCTGGCGATCACACTTCCCATTAGCACCACGTGATTTATGTTTATTCTTCTTTATTTTTAAGTGGATTTTCCATAATCTACAGGAGGCAGGCCAATCCTCTGGATCGGTCCCTCAAGTCCTTGATAAAGGGAAGACTTTTCTTCCCTCATCCACCTAGACTGATTCTTATAGGACCATTCCATCGGTGCCACAAGTTCTCATTGGCCCGGCCGATTTCACTTGCCCTTAGCAAGGGGCGGCCCATGTTCACTCCAATTTGGGTCATCCTTCAGCCCAATATCCTTCTTATGGGCCTCCCCCTCCTTCCATCTACCCTTCAGCTCCTCGCCTTGAGCTTACTCCTTTCACTCCACCTACTCCATCTCGGGAGCAGGAACTCCTCGATAAATGGGCCGCCATGCAACAATAACTCAACTTTCTTCAAAAGCGGGTTGGCCCACAATCTTTAGCAGATGTTCGAGTTCCTAGTTTCCATAATATTTGATTCCCTCCTCAATCTGAGCTCCCCACATATCGCAAGTATGACGGGAACAACAATCCTTTTATTCATGTGAGGGATTTTATATATAAGTCGGCCCAGTTTTAGTATGATGATCGCCTTATGGCGTATTTGTTTCGCCGGTCTCTAGATGGAGTTACACTGGAGTGGTTCTATGCTTTGCCGCTAGAAGACACCGAGAGTTTCAAAGTTGTGAAGGAGAAATTTATTCAAAGGTTCTAGGACCGGGTCGGCCTGGAATATTCATTCACAGATCTTGTGTCCGAGAAAATGAAGGCAGACGAAGATTTTGCTACTTATGCCGACAGATGGAGGTAGATGGCCGCCCGTGTGTCGGGTCATATCCCGGAGGAGGAGAAGGTCAAGTTGCTCATATACAATGCCACGCCCACTTTCCGTAACATATTGGCCATGAACGATATTGCCAACATGCACCAACTCTATAGCCGGGCAAGATTTATTCAAACCCAGTTCAAGGACTCCCCCATCCATTCTCTCTTCGAGGCCCAAAAGCCCAAATACAATAAGAAATTTTAGGGGCCCGTTACCGAAGGAGTCCAGACCAATGAACTGGTGCAAGCCGTTGCATTCCCCTTCCCTAACCAGTTTGCTCCGCTCCGCTTCCCACAAACTCCCCATGATTCCCAATTTTCCACGCCACAAAATGCCCAACCTGTTTTCCTTGCTTCACCAAACACCCAGCCTACCTTCCCCGCTCCGCAAAATGCCTTCCCCGCCCTACAACAGACACAACAACCGCCGCAATATCATAATGTCCCTCCACCCAACGGCTACACCAATAAGCGCCTGGCTCCAAAAAGGGCGCAATATCCTCGTTTGCCCGAGTCCCTCACGGACATCTTCTCTACGCTCATGTCGATAAGTGCAATTCAGCTCCCTCCGGAATAGCCTAATTAGAACCCGGCCGTTGATCAGTCTAAATACTGCATGTTCCATAGGCAGTCCGGGCACACCATTGAAGGATGTTTTCAGTTCTGAGATCTGGTATACGACCTACATGAAGGGCAGCGCATTGATTGGGCCGAAATGCATAAGGCCATTGTTGAGATAAAAGAGAAAAGAAGGCAAGCGCCGAGACAACAAGTGCAGCAACAAGCACCGCAGCCACATCCGTGACCACAGCCGCAACAGCAGCAACCCGTTCAGGATTTGGGGATCCACCAAAACCCCATGCCAAATTATCCGCCAGCTCCGCAACCCCAGCCGCCGGCACTGACTCAGGTTAATCTTATCCAACCCCCAGCTTCTGATGCCGGGTGGTCCTATGATGATGAAGCTTCAGTACAGCGGCTCATGGCCCTCCACCACAATTACCGTAACCTTTCTTCCCCCGTCATCCTCTCGTTTAACCATCAAACCCCTCCATCTCCCGCAATCGCCAAACCCTTCATCCTACCAACCGCTTCCTCTATTGTTTCGCCCATCTCCACTCCACCGCCAACACCTACCCCCGTTATTACCTCGCCTCCACCTAACTCTTTACCCGTCATTCTCCCTCTGCAGCTTGCCATCTCCACCACTACTCTCATCACCCCCATTACCTCCACTACACCTTCCACCACGTCATTTATCCACCCCGTCGGGCCCATTAAGCCACTAATCTTGAACACTTCTGATGCTGTGCCAGCCCAAAATCTTGCCCTACGGAGCATGCATTTGTTCCATAGAAACTATTCTCCCACCGGTGCACCTGCGCCCAATCCCCAGTCCTCACAACAGGCTGCTGATCAGGAGGAGGCAGATCCGCTACCGGGTACACAATATGATTTGCTCCATCATCTGGACAGGGTGCCCACTAAAATTTCTGTGCTAGAATTGATCAAGAGGTCCACACTTCACCAAGATGCACTTCGTAATTTCTTGCAAAAAGTTATAGTAAACGAGGACATGGCAGTGGATAGCTTACCGATAGCCCTGGCTACCGTCTCCAAGGGGCCAGCAATTACATTTTCTGAGACTGAACTAGCACCGCTGGAGGTACGATAGATGCCACTATGCATTTCCATCATCCTAAACAAAGTAAGCATAGATGCGACATTGGTAGACACAGGGGCCTCTATCAATGTCTGTCCTCTCAGCACTTTAAGGGCCTGCAACTTGTCAAAAGATTCGCTAAGGCCGACCCCGACTACTATTGCCGCATATGATAATTCCAGAAGGGCATGTCACGGGGTGGTCACCATTCAAGCTGAGCTTGGGCCTCTTACAATGTCAATTGAGTTTTATGTGCTAGATATCGACCCTATGTTCAAGGCCATCTTGGGTCGCCTGTGGATTGATAATCTTAATGTCGTACCATCCACTGCTCATCAGTGCCTCAAATTCCCTTTTCAGGGGAGGGTGGTCAAAGTGAAAAAAATATCCACGGTCTAATCAGTCAAAGCCATCTCAGAAAGGATTTTGCCAACACTATGGCCCAGTAACCGGCCTGTCATTTCAGTCTTAGACCTGAATTTTTCATGGGCCTATGCGCCACGCAAGCCCATCACTACGCCAGTCAACATCAAAATGAAGCCCCAGATACGAGATTCTAAGGGATGGAACATGATACTGAAGCTGGGTTATCAACCAGGCAGAGGTCTTGACGCACAATTACAAGGGCGTACCAAACCGGTCCCCAAGGGCAAGAAAATGAACAGGAGGGGCCTCGGTTATCGAGAATCCTCACTCTCAATTTTGGGTGACTCAGGACCATTAACCTGGGACTACCGTCAACATTTTGTCAGGGGTCCTCTCTAGCCAGGCACATTGAAAGCATCACCAAGTTAGCCCAAGAAAGAAGATACAGCTTATACAGTTGGCAGCCCGACATTGCTTCCAATGGGGCCTGTTGATGATATGATCGACTTCAGCCAGGCATTTGCAAGGTTATTTCATGAAGAAGACAATTGCCAAAAAAACCAGGAGGTGCGGCTTGTGCATTATGAATAGAAAAAGTCAGTCGTCCGCACGCGGGAAGGGGGGAGCTCACCCGTCATTTTCACTTGGTCTCCTTCCCGCCTGTTCTCATTCTTCCAAAAGCTGGCATCCATACCCTGTTCACCTCCTATCTTGGTCGATCCGTTCGTATTTGAGATACCTACTGATTTTCTCATTGTCAGGACATGCAGTTACTGTCCGCCGGTTGATCTATCCACTCCTTTTTTCTCCTCTGATCCTTTTCTCGATCTCTTCTATCCGTCCATGTATCCCCTCAGGCTTCCTCCTCCGCCTTCTTCTCCATCTTGCTGCATGATCTCCACTGATATCCAAAAAAAAAACGTCAAATTTGAAATAGAGATTTAAGTGGAAGATTACGCTATGTTCTCTCCATCCTCCTCCCAAGGGCATGAGGCCCCTGCTACCTCCCTTCCACTAGATTTTCTCTCTCCTAGGTTAGATGTAGTGTCCATCAAGTCTAGGGTAGTAGAATCTGTTAAGTCTAGAGAAGTAGGATCTTGTTCTAGGTCATCCAACCCATCCTTGCCTGAGTCGCGCCCGCCGGTGTGACATTCTAAATCCATTCCTGATAAGTTCTTGCAGGATCTAGCTCAGCGATGTCTTGCTCTTCTTAAATGCCCGGAGTTCATAGCTACATCGATTGTGATCGAAGAAGACGAGGAGCAAAACGGGGTGTCGAGTGACGACGAATTAGGAGTCTATGAAGTCATGGATGAGAAAGACCCAGCTGATCTTGAGGACAGCGAAGTAGACGACACTGTTGATTTGTATGCGGAGGGCTTCAAGAGATTTGATGAGCCATCGTCAGCAGTGGATGAACCTATGAAAGAAATAAATCTGGGAACTGAAGAGGACCCCAGGCCTATTATTATTGCCGCTAGTCTGCCTCTAGAAGTTGAAGAAGATTTAGTCAAGGTCCTAAGGGAGTACAACGATTCTTTCGCCTGGTCTTACGAGGACATGCCGCGTCTTGACCCCTCCTTGGTGGAACACTGACTAGTGCTTAAGCCAGGGGCAACACCCGTTAAACGAAGGCTGAGAAGATTTCACCCCCACATGACCTTGAGAATGAAGGAAGAAGTTGACAAATTGCATAAGGCCAGGTTCATTAGAGTTGTCTTATATCCCCAGTGGGTGGCGAATATAGTCCCTGTCATCAAGAAGGATAGAAAGGTGCGAATTTGTATTGATTTCAGGGATCTTAACAAGACATGTCCCAAGGATGATTTCCCGCTGCCTCATATAGACGTGTTAGTAGATAATACCACTGGGTACGAAGCATTGTCATTCATGGATGGTTATTCAGGCTACAATCAAATCTGTCTCGCTCCTGAAGATCAAGAGAAAACCACCTTCACCACGCCCTGGGGTATGTTTTGCTATGTGGTTATGCTGTTTGGGTTGAAGTGTTGTGACTCCTCTAGTTTGATGATGATTTTAGTTAAGGAGTCAGTGTGTTTTGAATGATTGGCAACAATGTAATTGAATGTGTTGACTTTATTGCATTTACTGTTGTCTTTGTATTGACTCTTGTAGCACTAGTTATTTTGATGAAAGTAACTTAGTCAAATTTATTGCTAAAGGCTTTTAAGCACTGAGGTCAGTGTTAGTCAAGAAGTCTGCATGCAAGGTCTATGTTAGTATAGAACAATTCATGCATTAGGTCTAAGTCAATGCATGTATAGTTGACGCTAGCTACGATATCAAGGTCTATGCTACCTTGAGCTTGTCTGCACCAAGGTCAGTGCTAGTTGAGCTATGTGCTATACAAGGTCGGTGCTAGTTGTTCCTTAGGCATGACCAAGGTCGAAGCTAGTTGTCCCTTAAGCACACTAGGGTCGATGCTAGCTATCTAATGTCAGTGCATGCTTTCCTCCCTCACATATGAAGTCTGTTCATATAAGTCTCCAAGGTCGATGCACATTTGCACTATGCAGGGTATAAGGTCTGTGCATGTTTGTTTTCAATGCATATGAAGTCTGTGCACACACTGTAGCAAGTCAGTGCACATCTTGCACATAGCAATTGAGGTCCGTGCACATTTCATATATGCACAATGAAGTCTGTGCATGCTTTCTACAATGAAGATATAAGGTCTGTGCATACTTCGTTGCTTCGCGCACAACGTCGGTGTATATTGTGGTTCAACACATACAAGGTCTGTGCTAGCCCAGTGTTTCATGCATGTAATGTCAGTGCTGGTTTTTATAACGCACACTTAAGGTCTGTGCATGATGTGTCTTATGCAGATATAAGTCAGTGCATGTTTATAGGTCTTTACATATTATCAAATGGCTAACAACATGTCGGTTATTCTACCAGGTCAGCAAATGGTCGAGCATCTACTGAGCAACATACGCCTCATCTCTCGTGGAGCTTGAAGTACCAAGCATGTGGCACGTGATCCGAGGCAAGGCCGACACTAGGAGATCCTGCCATATGTAAAGCAGTAGCACTGTGATGCTAACACGTGGATAAGTTTGGATCAGATCTGGCATCAAATTTGGGCGGGAATTGTGGTGACCACGCACCCATCTCCTGGAGGTTATAAAAGGAGTGCCCATCGCCCAGTTCAAAATATGATCGAACGAAGCAGAGAAGAAGGGTGAGCATCCAGTGAACTGAAATTTAGAGTAGAGAAGATATTTAGTGAGGCTGATCAGTTTGAAGGAGAAAGCATAGAATTGAAGAAGAGCAGTGCGTTGGAGTTCAGTCAGTGAGTGAGTTTTATATTCCTGGTTCCTGGTTCAAAACCAGAACCAGTCTGCTCAATTCAGAGCTACATTCTCTTATTTTCTTAATTTCTTTGATCTGTTTTACAAACCTTTGTTTACTCAAGCTGTGTGTCAGCGGATTGTTAAAGCTGTGAGTCAGCAGTTGGCTAAGCTGTATTGCCCAGCGGCAGAGGAAGTGTAATGCCTGAGAATTTTCTAAAATTTTTTAGGATTTAAAATATAATTATCTAAATTATTAAAGCATTATATGGGCTATTAAATGCATTATGGGGAATTAAATCTAATTAATTTGGCCCTACATTAATCCAAGAGGATTAGGCCCAACCAATTAACTCAATAGGCCCAAAAAGATTACTTTGAACTTTAGCCCATGTTCTAGAAGCTAGGAATGAACTTAATCACGGAATTAAGGAGATAATTACTCCTTGGAGTATAAATAAAAGGATAAAATTGGAGATAATATCAAAAGAGTTTGAAGTATTTCAAATTCGGCATCTGGGGTGAAAAACGGTCTATCGCGAGACCGCTAACGGGCTGTAAATGGTCATCCAATGACCGCTAACGAATGCAGATTCCGTGAGAGAAGGAAAATGTGAAAATGTTACGTTTTTTGCATCCAAATCATCTAGGATTGACTCTATCAGCTAATTAGATAGGTCTAGAAGGATTGTAGATCGAATTGAAAGTCTAATTGAGACTCTAAGTTCGTTCTAATCCTCAAACCCTAGCTAAAACCTATAAATAGATCCCAGATTTGGCCTGTGCGACCCTTACTTTTGGCACGCGTGGAACTCAGGTAAGGAGGATGAATTAGTGGTAAGTTTCTTCTATGAATATGTTTATTTTAGATAGAACTAACTACTCTCCAATTTTCATGATAGGAGATCAAGCCTACAAGAAGTTAGAGTCTTCTAAAGTTGCTGACTCTACCTTAAGAACTCAGGAATTAGTGCATCCGACCCAAGAAGATCAAGGAATTCGGAGCCCTAAACTAGGTATTTACCAAAAGTGTCTCTAGAACTTTATGTTCCCCTTCATATGTTCTATCTACCCTCAAAATTTCACGTCCATAGGTCAAGGGAATCGGGAGATAGAGGGACGTGAAGTTGCTGATTTAGAGCACGAAAGTGCAGAAACTAGGGCTTGATTCCAATCAGAAATTCGAAATCTAGGACCACTATTAAAGGTAGGTTATCTCATGAAAGACTCAAATTTTATGTCAAGAATAAAAGTCCTCTTGTTTCATTCGTTTTCATGCATTATATCTTACGAATTTCATGTTTTACTTGGGACTATGCATCTAGTTTAGTCTTCATGTATAATACTTAGCCTAATGAAGAGAAAATGGAATTCCTTGTTGTTTAGACAAACCTATGCATACTGTTGGCTTATATACGATCTATCATGATTATGGAAGTTTATATATGTTGATTTCCATACATGATGTGTCTTAGATTAGCATTTTATATTATTTTCATTGAACTCGGATTAATACAGGAAGAAACGGTCTTCTTTCTGACCGCCAGAGAACTATCGCGATCGTACGATAGACCGCTGGCCAAAGATTAACGGTCTTTTATTTGACCATTTTCTGTTTATGATTTTGTAATATTGGTAATTCGAACCATATTGTAGAATTAACCATAGTTAATATATATTAAGCCTAGTTAACTAAGTTTTAAGCCTGATTTAAGAACTGATTTTATATACTTAGTTGATTTCATTGATTGACATAATGGATTTCATGTTTTTATGTACATTGGTATTATTTTTAACTTATGTTAATTTGTGTCCAAAAATCATATACTCTTGTAATAAATATATGTTCAAAGGAATAGATGATTCATGATCATTGTTTTAACATGGTTTTACATGATTCTATTTCTCATCTAAGTGTTATTTTCTTAAGTACATGGCACATATCCCGGTATGTTATCATTAGTTACACTTTGCACATTAGGAACATAATATTGGACTTGATGACCTCTCCTTTGGATATTCCTTCCAACGGTCTAGGAAATCTTGCTTCAAGGCCTCCGTAATTCTCCGCGAGCTTGGGATTCCCACTAGGACGCCGAGTTGGTTGTACCATTAAAGCCCAATTGACTAGAATGCACTTATATCGATGTTTTATATTTCTGGAATTAGCGGCCTTATGGTTGACCGCCAATGACTGCTAGCGGGCCTACACTAGACCGCTAACGGATCCTAAACGGTACTCCGCTAGACCGCTAAAGCTCCAGAGGTTTGGTTTTAAATATCGAATTATCTTATCGTTAACGGTCCTGTACTAGACCGCCAGGGAAAAGAGACGGTCCAGTAAATGACCGCTAGTGTTGTGCGTTTGATTAACCCGTGGTTTGACTCAAGGGTTGATTTTCCAAAGTTCCTAGATGGTCCAATTGATTATATAAAACCTATCACATTATTCCAAAGATACCTAAGTAATTTTAAGAGATTAAAGAATGTACCGTTATGCTGCCAATTTATTTTTGGGCCATAGCCTAGTTATTAAATATATTTATTGAAGTCTCTTTTTCTCAATAGAAGCATTCTTATTTTTGGTTACTTTATCATGGAACTATAGTTGAAATTGTACATTCTTGGCCATATTATTGTTATAAACGTGGAAGTAGCTTGAGTTATACTTGAAGATGCAGTTCGAGCACTGATTGTATTCAAGGGCTCTATGCTAGTCCCCTCGACTTATTGTCGGAAACATACTATATAAACCATGGGGTATGATGCTACTGGCGTCGCATTGCCCTGGGAGTACTTTCTTTATAAATAAGTGAAAAGCCACAGGAACATGGATGACTGTCCACATGAATTCACGAAGTACTTGTTACTAAGTGAAGAGTACATTCTTGCTTGTTACATGACTTTCTAGTGCATAGCCTTTAAGGTTATGAAAAGTACATTCTTGTTACATTCTTGTTCATGAAAGGCCATAATTATATTCTTGCTTGATCATACTTATTCTCAATCTATCTTGTTACTTTGGCTTTATTCGCATGATTCATCGTATTGCATGATTTATCTTATTCTTTAGAGCTAAAACATTAATTACTTTAATATTACCAATCATGTTGATACGATGATACCTACTGGGCAAGTGTGCTCATTACCTACTTTCTCAATGTTTCAGGAAATACAAGTGAATCGGATTCAGATTGCTCAAGTAGCGGGTCCGAGAGCGATTGAAAAGTCTATAGATTCGAGAGACGACTTAGAATGTCAAATATGTCTAGATTGAGTCCATATATGTAATTTTATTTTTATTGAGTCTAGAGAGAATTGAGTATTCATGTATTGGAATTTTGATTATATGAAATTAAGATGGAGGTTTGATTAAATAATTATGTAATTACTTTGTGTGATTGTTCTTGCGCTCTGATTATATTGTTTGATCGAGACGTACTAGCCGGCTGTTCACATTCCTGATTGTTTCCGTTGCATAATCTCAGGACGTGATAGTGAAAGTGATATCAGAGCACTAGGACTAGAAGTCCTAGGGAAAAGTCATGTCATAGGTTAAGTCCAAGGCTTAAGGACCCACACCTATGAAACTAGGAAAGAAATTCCCAACCTATGAAAAGAATTGGGTAGAACCTGGGATGGGATAGAAATTAGAATTATTTCTAAGGACTAACCTCACTCATTCCGTTAGAATTAACAAATTCATTATTCTTCTCAGGTACTCTATTTTCATCATAATGGCTCATCGTGTAGATTGGAATGGTATGCAAGAGACCGTCACTGGTCTTACTCAAGCATTACAAACCATGGCGCGAGTTGGCGCAGGAGCAAGAGCGGGAGATTTACATCGTAATTTTTGGAGCTTAAATCCTCCTCGATTTTCAGGTTCCTCTAATCCCGATGAAGCCAAAAATTTGATAGACGAGGTGAACCGCATCTTTGAAGTAATGCAATGTGCGGACCAAGAGAAGGTTCGTTTGGTAACTTTTCAATTAAATAAGGAAGCCCGTACATGGTGGAAGTCTATGCCTGCACCCCCAGCTGATGTGCCTCATACATGGGAAGGTTTTCTTACGCTCTTCCGAGCCAAGTACTTTTCCGAGCATATTAAGGAGAGGAAGGCTATGGAATTTACCTCATTACGCTAGGGCTTGATGTAAGTGGCAGAAAATGAACTTCAATTCTCCAGGCTAGCACCCTATGCTCCCCACTTGATTAGCACTAATTTATTAAAGGCTAATCGATTTATGGACGGTTTGAGGCCCGGTTATATTCAACAACTTGGGACCCAAAATATACGTACTTACGCGGAGATGGTCCAATAGGTGCATCTATGCGAGAGGACCTTAGAGAAGGTCGAGAAATTAAAAGGCACGGGCCAGGAACCGAGCCGAAGGTCAGATCGACATAAGAAGAGAGAGAAGTTCAGTATCACGGAACCCTACAAATACTGTGATAGCAAGAAAATATCCCGAAATGGGAGTGGTGGTGGTAAACACAAAAACAAGAAAGTTAAGGAAGAAGATAAGTAAGTTGCCATGGCTTGTACTTTTTGCGAGAAATTCGGCCACTCAGCAGAAGAGTGCTGGAAGCACCTCGGCGCTTGTTTACGTTGTGGCAGCCGGGAGCACCGCATGCCGGATTGCCCACTTATGAAGGAACTATCTTCCGGGAGTGGACGTAAGCGTCAGGCTCGTTTAAATACTATTCTGGAAGAAGAAGAAGTGCCCCCGAATGATAGGCTAATGGAAGGTACTATCCAAATCTATTCCCATCCTGCATTCGTACTATTTGATGCTGGTACTTCTCATTCCTTTATATCTACTTCTTTCGTGAAAACTTTACCTATTTCATCAGTTCCTTTACCTTCGAACCTTGCTAATACTACATGATAAGTGTCCATTTTCTATGGTAATTCATCGCATGTACACCATTTTAAGTGCATATAATTTGGTAATTATGCATGTTCTATCATTAATCTCAACTTCGCATGTAGATTGGACCTTTCACATAAATTAATTAATTTGGTGATTTCATTTAATAAAATGGAGTTGAGAGTCATGAACACTAATTATCCATTGCATAAAAATGAGCAATTGAGATTCATGTGCACATTATGGTAATTTTTCTGGACTAAATTATAATTATGTGTGTGCAGGACACCGAAGGTAATTGCAAAAGAAGTCGGGGATAAAACTGTCATCACCACTTTGACCAAGTCAAATAAAGAATTCAAAATATTTTGGTTGGAGGGAAAAGAAAGTTCAAAATTTTGTATTCAAAGTTTGAAAAGGAAGAATTCAAAGTTTAAGTTTGAAAAGGAGGAAAAGGACATTCAATGTTTGAAAAGGAGATTCAAAGTTGGAAAGGGGGTGCCCAAAGTCCAAGAAAGGGGGTGCCCACCTCCTTTTCCTTTCCCCCATGCATCATCTTCTACCTAAATCCCAACCATCCATCTCCTTTTGATATAATCTCCACCCTTCATTAACCTAACTTTCCCTATAAATAGCCCGTGACAAGGAGGTGAAGGGGAGTTCTTCTTTTGGCAATTTTTACCCTCTCCCTCTCACATCTTAGACCACCGAGTTAGCCCTCTTATGTCTCTCTTCTCCTCTTGCTATCTTCATAAAAGTTCTTTTTTTTTTAAGTCCTCTACAACTTCTTCTTCTGTATCATCTTTCAATTCCTTCTAATTTTTAAGCTATTTCATGTTTGTCACTGTGCTATCTTATTCATCTACGAACCAATATTTCTCTCTGTTCTTCCTCTTATTTCTCCCCTTTCTAGTCATTTTCTTCTCTTACTATATTCATGAAAGTTCTTTATTTTTAAGTGTTCGACAACTTCTTATTCTACACCATCTTCTAATTCTTTCTGGTTTGGATGTTATTTCCCGTTTTTCAACTTGTTATCCTGTAATTTTACTGTTCATCTGAGGTGCTAGCTTCTGTTATTCCTCCATTTTGAAGTTCTTCTTCTCTTCTTTTCTCTCTAAGTTCTTCGTGAAAGTTCTTCCACTCTTCCCCTTCTTCAACTTCTTCTTCTTTGGCATCTTCTAATTCATCTTGGTTACGAAGTTATTCACCCTCTAAAGGCGACTTCAATGATGAAGGTGACTTCCTCCCGGTGTAGACGACATCTTCCGCAAGGTGGTTCGTGATCCAAGGCCAAGAGAGGATAGCGCCGTCATCACCATTGATGCTACCATCTTCACTTCTCAGGCTCCTTTTATTTTTATTGCTTTAGTTTCATTTTACTTCATTGTAATCTCATCACATCTTTGTTGTATGCATGTCTTGCACTTCATGTACTCTTTTCTTTTAAGTTAATAAAAGAAGTTGTTCTTTTGATCTAGTTCTTGATCTTATACCCTCTCTATCTCCTTCTATCTCTTCTTTTCACTTCATGCAATTATTTTCTATAGCATAGGTGCATAGTCATAGGTGTTTTTAATTAAGTGTTTGGTTTGTTCATCATTTCACTATTTTCTTTAAGTAAAGAAAAATCACAAGTGTTTTTCAAAGGACTCCAAGGTTGTTAACTCTAAAAATCCATTCTTCCCTGTGGATTCGACCCTTCTCGCCACCATATTACGTCTCTCTTTCATCTAATGCGAGTTGGAATTTTTAAGATTGATACGCGTATTTTAAACGACGAACTTTCGTGTTATCAATTTTTGGCGCCGTTACCGGGGAAAAATGATGATTTTTGATTTAAGAACTTTATTTTCCTTGTGTTTATAGTGTACTAAAAAAACTCTCTTTCTTATTTTTTTGTAGAAAAAAAAGAAAAAAATTTCAAAAATTTAGAGTTAAGTTTGCCTTTCTTTCTTTCATCTTTGGATTTTGTCATTCATTTCAAAAAAAATAATGAGGGATCACTTTTCAAGTAAGTATCCAAACTTTTCCTCTTTCATTCTAGTTTCATTTTTTTCATTTTACATATCTTGTGGTTAGATAGGTTCATTAAAAAAAATTAAAAGAAAAATCACTTGAACTTCAATAAAAGCATTCATTGTAAGAGTAGCACCCACACTTCCAAGTTTTAGGTCATACATCATTTAGGATATACTTCTTCTTTGTGTTTAATTTTATTTTTATCAATTGCATTATTGAAGAATGCATGGGCAAGGTGAGTTCTTCCAAACTTCTTCTTGAACACATGCTCATACATATTTGCATAGAACCTCTTGTTTGAATTTGTGGTGTTGCATTTCATTTTAAATTATCTTAAGGGCAAAACCCATAAGTAAGATAAGGTGGGGATTTCATCACCCTTCCTTAGCCCACAAACCACATTCTCCTTACATATTTGCATGTCCTAAGTCTTAAATAAAAATCAGTAAACATTGGCCCTAGGTTCACACTATGGCTCTTGTGCTATTTGGGTTTACCCTCTTGTGGAAATCGGTGCCTAAGGTAAGACGGTCGGATGGCAAACGCCTTAAGCGGGTTAGTGGTTCCCTAATTAGGTCCATACGAAAGTAGGGGGAGCCTCCCACTACCCCACCTCTTACCTGGCCGGTGGAAATATTGAGGGTGAACTTAAGTTACACTTTAATCATTTTGTGAAACCCCATTTGTAGGTCTAGGTCACATCTAGGTCATTAGGTAATTTATGTGTTAACTTGTTTATGTTTGCATAAAAATAATAATAAAAAAGAGTCAGTAAAATTAAATAAAAAATCCTCCTCTTCTCTCTCTCTTCATTCTAGTTAGTGTTAAATATATATATATATAATAAAAATCAAACAAAAAAAATCATGTCCATGGATCGGGTTTTTAATCAAACTGACTGCTTGACCCAAAATCAATTCATCGCAATGGGCCCAAGCTCTTTTACACCACCTATCTTTCAAGATGATTACACATGGTCCCGGCCGGCCCATTATGTAGGTGAGTACCCGACCCAACACCCATCTTCCACCCAATTCAATGAAAGCCCATATGTTTGGTCAGCCCAACAAGAAAACTCCACACGCATGGTGGCCCAATATCCTTTTCTCCCCCAAAATAAGGATCGATTTGCTCAATCCTATTTAGGGGACCATATGACATTCCTTCCTCATGAACATGCTTCAACATGCCTAAACCTCCATACACCTTCTTACACCCCTATCCTTGAGTGGGAGATCAAAATAATTTCTCTTGGGAAAATCCTGAAGATCAAGATCCGTGCCCTCCCGAGACAAATCTCTAAATCTAATTTGGTCAAAATCAATATGGAGGGCATGACACATTTGTCCCTTATCAATACGACCCTCAACACATCCATTCCACCCTTCCATACAATGGTCCCAATGATGAAGAAAAATTCAACCAATTGATTCAAATCATCTTGAATAATCAACAAAGCATTGGCTCCCTCCAAACCAAAGTGGACCAACTCACAAGAGTCACACATGAATTATCAATGGACAAATTGCCTAACCCCCTTGATGAAACCTTTAAAGATCAAGCCCCTCAGTTCACCCAAAACATTTATTCTTGCCAACAACCCGTGGTTCCCTTGCTGAATGAAACTCTTGATCAAGTTAATGAGGGAATTGAGGAAGAATTACATCAAAGAGAATTTGGGGTGACTAGCAAGATGGCTTATTTGAGTAAGGAGTCTACACCCATTTATGAGGAGAGCCATAATGAGTTGGTTGAAGATAAGTTGGGGAGTGAATTAAATGATGTGCCAAAAGATGTCATTCAAAATTATGAGATTAAGAATATCAATGGCCCAATTAAGGAAAAATGTAGAAAAGAGGGTTATCTAGTTGAAAATGATGATGACGAGGTATTGGGATGTGAGCCTCCTCACTTGAGAGAATATCATGAAAGGACCGCATTGGAAGATTTCTCATTTCATCTCACGGTCCCACAATTAGAAGCATTGATTGACATTCTCCCTATGATAGAACAATGTGAACACTTTGATGTTGAGAGTGCCTTCATTAACTTATGTAAGGAAAAACATAAAGAAACGGGTAAAATTGATGTTACAGATATGTTGTGTTGTGCCCCTGTGGTTATTTGAGTTTTCATATGGTCACTTGGGTCATTCGACATCATTCTATGGTCATATGAGTTCTGTGATATTCTTGGTTTTGATAATGGCTAAACACTATTCGTCATCGTTGTTTTTCACTCTTATATGACTGACATATGTTCTGTTGTGTTTATGACAGATATGCACATGAAAGCTCAATGTTGCGCCCTCGCACGCGGATCGATCTGCGCGGTCAGGTCGCGGGGATCGACCTGCCCGGTCAGGTCGCGGGGGTCAAGGGGGCAGCGCCCCTTGCGGGGGTTTCCGGGGGCGGAGCCCCCGGAACAAAAATTTGATTGAAGACTCCATAACAAAATCTTCAAGACTGTCAAGGGCGATGTCACAAACATGCACGGGCTGCTAATGGAGTTGAACGACGGAGCTGAAGCGGCCAACGGACCGACCCGGGGTGACCCGGGCTCTGCCCAGCTGGCGGTCGACCGCCAGCACAGGGGCGGTCGACCGCCCCAGCCAGGGATGGCCAGTCTGCAGGTGTTTCAGCTGGCGGTCGACCGCCAGCCAGTAGCAGTTGACCGCTAGTCCCAGGGATCATCCGTCTATAGTGTTTCACAGTAGCGGTCGACCGCCAGGAGCTGCAGGTCGACCGCCAGCCCCGAGCCTTCATTTTTGACTTTGCTTCCAACTTCGAAAAGGGCCATTCAACATGGATTTCTTTAATCTAAATGTCACCTAATCACCCACAAATTGTGGATCTGGTCTGAGGCTTGTCTATAGACCATTCAAGGTCTATAAAACCAACACATGAGGGGATGAAAACCCTAATGCTTCAAGCCTTCAAGAGAGATCAAGGGAGCCTATTTTCGAGCTACTGTAGCACCTCCGTGAACAGTGTTTCGGGAGGAAGTTCTTCATCCATCCAAGGTGATTCAAGCTCAGATCTGAAGCCAGCCAAGCAACCTCCTACAAAGCAAGAAGCAATCAAGGGCAAGAAGGGTGATCAAAGGAAGCTAGAAGGAGCATACTTCAAGAAGGAAATCAAGCTACTCCGGGAAGAAGCTCTTCATCAAATCTTCATCCATCATCTTCTTCATCAACTAGAAGAGATTCAAGGAAGATCATTTATCAAGGAAGAAGACACCTTCAAAGCAACCCATTCAAGCTTCTGAGATTCAGACAAGATCTACTTCATTCTCTCATTTCATATCTTGTTTGAATAGCTTGATATTCGTTCTTTCTTCTTCATTTCATTTGAACAATCAAAATTGGAGATCGTCCCTACCGGTGGTTAGTAGGAAGGCAATCGGAGGTTGTCCGATTTACGTTGTTGACATCACTACCAGGTGGTTAGTAGGAAGGCAATCGGTGGTCTTTCCGATTTGCGGTTCAGTGCGAGGCACTAGTGAAGCCTCACCGGATTTGGTGAGGGGTGGACGTAGGACTGGGGATTCAGTCCGAACCACCTTAAAATCCTTCGTATTGTGGTTTGTTTATGTGATTGATTCGTTCTAGATGCATGCTTAGGTTCGAATCAATATATTAGTTGCTTATCTTGCTAAGCGAATCATAGCATACTTTGAAGCTAGTTTCTATTCCGCTGCAATTCATTTTAACTAGCTATATAGAGGGCCGCATTGTGAAAAGTGGGGCTGATCTATTCACCCCTCCCCTCTAGATCCGCTGTCCACTACACAACATGTTGAATGATAATCCTCATGAGGAAGAGAATGGTGAATGACCTTTGAGTGAAAAATTCATCTTTCATTTAGAGGCCCCACTTGTGGAGAACAAAACTGATAATCTCATTTTAGAAGATATTGATAATGCGACTTCACTTGAAGAAATTAAGAGCATCACTCCAAACATCAAAGGCCCATTTGAGGAAACGCATGAAGAGGGGGAGTGCTTTGTGGATAATAATCTTGTTGATTTAATGAAGATGAATTCTAAACATCCTCCTCCTATTTATGAGTGTGATGAAGGGACCCTCTTAGAGAAATTTACATTTGAATTGATCTATGATGAAGAGTCCAGGCTGGAAAGAGTAACATTTGATCTTTCCACCTCACCATTGGAACATTCGATTTATATTCTTAATGTAATTGATGAGGGTGATGAAGGGGCCTCGTTGGAAAGGTTTACATTTGGTCTATCCACCCCATTACTGGAAAGTTAGATTGATAAACTTCATTCAATTGATGAGTTTGATGAAGGGGCATTACTGGAAAGGTTGATTGATAAACTTCATTCAACTGATGAGTTTGATGAAGGGGCCTTCTTAGAAACTTTCACGTTTGATCTAGCCCTTGAGCCCTACCCCATAAAATTTAACTCATCAGATGGGATAGATTTTGGGCTCACACCTCCTTCCACTTTGATCCCCCTGCAAGCTAAGCCTATGCAATATGACACTCTCAAACTTGAAGAGGATATGTCAACCATATTCACATTTGATTTAACTCCCCTTCAGGAAGATTAATTGATTAATGCCCTTAATGCTCATGAGCTGCCTGTCAAAACAAAGTTTCTTTGGAGGAAGAAGTCATTGAAGGGGTAGTCACGTGGGTAGATACAGGACAAGAAGACCGATAGATAGATACTAGGCAAAGGATCCATCCCAATCTTGAACGTTTACTGGCCATTGATTGTTTCATACCCCTTAAAGAAGAGAACTGGCTCACACATATGGCTAATTTTAAAATTAACAATGTTCGAGACCTGCACATTTTTGGGCCACATGCATACATATATAATCTTGTCTTCTTGTGGCACAAATGCTGGAAATTGAAAGCAGATAAGATAACGTGGTGGCTCATTCTTAACTCAACTCGTTGGTTATGGAGCTTGCACCTCTTATGCATGTGTCTGGCTGAAGACGTTAAACTTAGCGCTTGTTGGGAGGCAACCTAACCATTTTCCTTTAATAATCTAGTGAGTCATTTTCATTTGTGTTTGTAGGAGCTGGAAAAAGTTGTTCGCAAAGCTACTTGCCAAAATAGCCACGTCTGCGCACCCCAGGTTGTACCTTTCCTTCCCAAGCATTCATGTATGCATTGTCCTGTTCATATATTCTATATGCCATTGAGGACACTGTCATTCAAGTTGGGGGGGAGAGAAAAATTTTCATGATGCATATAGTACAACCTGATAGGAGTTCTGTCTTGTATGTCATCGTTGCATGAAAGGAGAAAGATGTAAACCCCATTTTGAGTTTCATGATTCATGCTTAAATTAAAAGTAATTCTGGAATAGAAAAAATTAGGGAGAATGATGATGGAAAATTTAGTCAATCTAGCGTTAAAAAATTGATATAAGAATCCCTTTAAAGTTTATGTGCACTTTATAAAAAAAAGAAGACGAAATTCACGTTGCACACTAATGAAACAAGCAAGATAAGCCCTCTGCTATTTTGGGTATGTTATCTGATATTCTTCACTTCTAAGGAAAAGAGATCTTTTTAAAAAAAGCTTTCTGCTAAATTATCTAACAAATAAGTGCAATGGCACTATGAAAGAAAAAAGTGAAAAAAAAATATCATGAAAAATGCCCCTAGTCTTAGTAACCGGGCCTACTTCACCTAAGACATGTTGAGGTTCGCGTAAAATGGAAAAGGGAACCTTGATCTGCGAAACTGGGCCTGCTTCTCCTAAGGTAAGAGTCGAGATTCACGTTGAGCAGTGAAGGGTAGTGCAACATCATGTGTGACATAAAAGATCCCAAAGGGACAAAGCAATAAGGTAGATAAAAATCTAATATACTTAATGCTCTGATCTAAGAGGTGCAGGGTTGAAAGGCATTTGCTTAGAACAGCGAATAGGAGATGTAATTGTCTAAGCTATGGATTTGATAGTTACACATGCACAAGTGCTATTGAGCTTTGATTTAAATTCTTACTATTAAGTTCCTACCTAAGGCTAGTGTGCATTAGTGATTCCAGATTCCTAATCTTTGGTTGATTATATGAAGGGAGAGCTGGATATGAGAGTATGAATTTTACAAACTCTTGTTAGTCCTAAATTTCAATTTATTTGCATTGCTAAGGGACTAGCAATGAGTAAGTTGGGGGGTGTGATAAGTGTCTATTTTCTATGATAATTCATCGCATGTACACCATTTTATGTGCATATAATTTGGTAATTATGCATGTTCTATCATTAATCTCAACTTCGCATGTGGATTGGACCTTTCACGCAAATTAATTAATTTGGTGATTTTATTTAATAAAATGGAGTTGAGGGTCATGAACATTAATTATCCATTGCATAAAAATGAACAATTGAGATTCATGTGCACATTATGGTAATTTTTCTGGACTAAATCATAATTATGTGTGTGCAGGACACCGAAGGTAATTGTAAAAGAAGTTGGAGACAAAACTGTCATTACCACTTTGACCAAGTTAAATAAAGAATTCAAAATATTTTGGTTGGAGGGAAAAGAAAGTTCAAAATTTTGAATTCAAAGTTTGAAAAGGAAGAATTCAAAGTTTAAGTTTGAAAAGGAGGAAAAGGACATTCAATGTTTGAAAAGGAGATTCAAAGTTAGAAAGGGGGTGCCCAAAGTCCAAGAAAGGGGGTGCCCACCTCCTTTTCCTTTCCCCCATACATCATCTTCTACGTAAATCCCAACCATCCATCTCCTTTTGATACAATCTCCACCCTCCATTAACCTAACTTTCCCTATAAATAGCCAATGACAAGGAGGTGAATGGGAGTTCTTCTTTTGGCAATTTTTACCCTCTCCCTCTCACATCTTAGGTCACCGAGTTCGCCATCTTCTGTCTCTCTTCTCCTCTTACTATCTTCATAAAAGTTCTTTATTTTTAAGTCCTCTACAACTTCTTATTCTTCATCATCTTTCAATTCCTTCTGATTTTCAGGCTATTTCATATTTTTCACTGTGCTATCTTGTTCATCTACGAACCAGTATTTCTCTCTGTTCTTGCCCTTATTTCTCCCCTTTATAGTCATTTTCTTCTCTTACTATATTCATGAAAGTTCTTTGTTTTTAAGTGTTCGACAACTTCTTATTCTACACCATCTTCTAATTCTTTCTGGTTTGGATGTTATTTCCCATTTTTCAACTTGCTGTCCTGTAATTTTACTATTCATCTGAGGTGCTAGCTTCTATTATTCCTCGATTTTGAAGCCCTTCTTCCCTTTTTTTCTCTCTGAGTTCTTCATGAAAGTTCTTCCACTCTTCCCCTTATTCAACTTCTTCTTCTTTGGCATCTCCTAATTTATCTTGGTTACACAATTATTCACCCTCTAAAGGTGACTTTAATGATGAAGGTGACTTCCTCCCGGTGTAGACGACATCTTCCGCAAGGTGGTTCATGATCCAAGGCCAAGAGAGGACAACGCCGTCATTACCATTGATGCTACCATCTTCACATCTCAGGCTCCTTTTATTTTTATTGCTTTAGTTTCATTTTACTTCATTGTAATCTCCTCACATCTTTGTTGTAAGCATGTCTTGCACTTCATGTACTCTTTTCTTTTAAGTTAATAAAAAAAGTTATTCTTTTGATCTAGTTCTTGATCTTCTACCCTCTTTATCTCCTTCTATCTCTTCTTTTCACTTCATGCAATTATTTTCTATAGCATAGGTGCATAGTCATAGGTGTTTTTAATTAAGTGTTTGATTTGTTCATCATTTCACTATTTTCTTTAAGTAAAGAAAAATCACAAGTGTTTTCCAAAGGACTCCAAGGTTGTTAACTCTAAAAATCTCTTCTTCCCTGTGGATTCGACCCTTCTCACCACCATATTACATCTCTCTTTCATCTAGTGCGAGTTGTAATTTTTAAGATTGCTACACGTGTTTTAAACGACGAACTTTCACGTTATCACTACACCTTTAGGTCCCGGAACTAAACTTACAAACTATTATCCTGATAGTGAGGTAGTGGTAGAAGATCACAATCTTCCTACAAATCTCGTATGCCTTGACATGGAGGGCTACGATGCTATTCTAGCTGTGGATTGGCTAGTAGACCACGACGCCTACATCAATTGCCGCAACCGAATTATTTCTTTTAAGAAACCTGGTCTTCCAAGGTTTTCCTTCCTTGGTATCAAATATAGGAAGCATCCTACCATAATTTCATTTCTGTACGCTTGCAAACTAATTTCGCAAGGATGTGTAGCTTTTCTTACTTCTGTAATCCTTACCAAATCCAATGAAATCATCTTAAATAATATTCCTATTGTCAATGAATTTCCCGATGTATTTCCATCAGATTTACCCGGTTTACCGCCCAAAAGGGAAGTAAACTTTTTTATTGAACTCATTCCTGGAGCAGCACTATACATGAAGGAGATTGTCAAACTACCTGGTGTCCCTATCCCCATCATATCTGACCGAGATCCTCGATTTACATCACAATTCTAGAAAGGTCTGCAACATTCTTTGGGGACCCGATTGAATTTTAGCACTGTATTCCATCCACAAACTGATGGTCAAACTGAAAGAACAAATCAAGTGGTGGAATATATGCTCAGGGCTTGTGCTATCGACTTTGGAGGAAGTTGGCATGATCACTTGTCTCTAGTGGAATTTATATACAACAATAGCTACCAAGCTAGTATTCAGATGGCACCATTTGAAGTTTTATATGGCAGAAGCTGTCGTTCGCCTATTTGTTGGAATGAAGTAGGGGAAAGGCAATTTCTCGCTCCCGTTATCATTAGGGATACTACCGAGAAGATAAAGCTTATTCGGGAAAGACTTCGTATGGCCCAAGACAGACAGAAGTCATATGCTGATAATCGAAGGCGCGACCTGGAATTTCAAGTAGGAGATCATTTATTTCTTAAGGTTTCTCCAGGTCGAGGTATTCGAAGATTTGGTATTAAGGGCAAGCTTACTCTAAAATTCATTGGACCCTTCGAGATTCTTGAAAGGGTTGGTGAAGTTGCATATAGAATAGCTTTGCCGCCGTAATTATCCGAAGTACATGATGTATTTCACGTCTCAATGCTCCAAAAGTATGTACCTGATCCATTCCATGTCATTACTTACGATAAGTTGGAAATTAAAAAGGACTTGACATATGAGCAAAGTCCAGTCAAGATTATTAAACAAGAAGTACATCAACTGCGGAATAAAACTATCCCTATGGTCAAGATCCAGTGGACAAAAGCAGGAGAAACATGAGAAACAGAAGAAGCTATGCGTAAAAGATTTCCAGAATTATTTGAATGTAAGTACACTCTCCATAAATCCATGCATTGAATTTGGAGATAAATTCTTTTTAAGTGGGGAAGGGTGTAAGGCCCGAGAATTTTCTAAGAATTTTTTGGATTTAAAATATAATTATATTAATTATTAAAGCATTTAATGGGCTATTAAATACATTATGGGGAATTAAATCTAATTAATTAAGCCCTACATTAATCCAAGAGGATTAGGCCCATCCAATAAACTCAATAGGCCCAAAAAGATTACTTTGAACTTTAGCCCATGTTCTAGAAGCTAGGAATGAACTTAATTACGGAATTAAGGAGATAATTACTCCTTGGAATATAAATAAAAGGATAATATTGGGGATAATATCAAAAGAGTTTGAAGTATTTCAAATTCGGCACCTGGGGTGAAAAATGGTCTATCGCGAGACCGCTAACGGGCTGTAAACAGTCGTCTAATGACTGCTAATGAATGCAGATTCCGTGAGAGAAGGAAAACGTGAAAAGGTTGGGTTTTTAGCATCCAAATCATCTAGGATCGACCCTATCAGCTAATTAGATAGGTCTAGAAGGATTGTAGATCGAATTGAAAGTCTAATTGGGACTCTAAGTTCGTTCTAATCCTCAAACCCTAGCTAAAACTTATAAATAGATCCCAGATTTGGCCTGTGCGACCCTTACTTTTGGCACGCGTGGAACTCAGGTAAGGAGGACGAATTAGTGGTAAGTTTCTTCTAGGAATATGTTTATTTTAGATAGAACTAACTACTCTCCAATTTTTGTGATAGGAGATCAAGCCTACAGGAAGTTAGAGTCTTCTAAAGTTGATGACTCTACCTTAAGAACTCAGGAATTAGTGCATCCGACCCAAGAAGATCAAGGAATTCGGAGCCCTAAACAAGGTATTTAGCAAAAGTGTAACACCCTGGTTATAAAAATAAGAATTTTGAAATATGTAATGGAATAAAATGTGATGAACAAAAATAAATGAAAATGTATGGTTAATTATCGTTTGAATCTCATGAATTAAATAAAAGAAAAGATAAGGGGATCAAATTGAATGACTAATCGAATCATTAATTTAACGTAAGATATATTAAAACAGATTCAAGTTATTAACTTGCTATTTAATGACTTCAAAAATTTCTTAGTCAAGAATATTATTTAAGTGGTCAAATTATATTAATAAAAAGAGATAATTATTTTTCTACAATAACCATAAAAGAATTTCATATTCCAAAATATAATCAATTTTTTTTACGATGATTTAAATTTAATAAGTAGAAATTAAATTAATTGAATTTCACCTGTAGGCTGAAGTTTTGACTAATTTCTAAAAATTTAGAAAAATTATATTCTTATAGAGAACAAAAAGTTTAACAATAGTGTCAACTAGGCCGACCCCTAATAAAAATTGGATTAGACCGAATTAAGGAATTAATGGTCAAAATCGTTATTTTTAATAACACAAACTACATCAATCTTAAACGACCAAATTCGAGCTCGTTTCTCAATCAAATGAGCCCAAATCAAGCCCATTGGATAGGTTAACCCTAGGAGCTCGTTTCCCATCTGAAACCCTAGCCTCTAGAGCCTTCTATTGGCGGCGGCGGCGTTGATTAGGTGATATCCCTAAAATTGTCGCCGAGTTTAAACCCTTGGACTCTTTAGGTTAATTCGCTCTGTAGGAACCTTTTTAGACCCTATAAATAGAGGGCTTTTGACCCTCTAGAACCCTATTTTCTTCTCCAACTGGTGGCGCAGGCTATCGTGGTCGAACCTAGGCGAATTTGGGCGTTTGGTGGCGGCGTGTATTAGGGTTCCGGCGAGCGCGTCTTCCCTTCTTCTTCCCAAATCGGTAGGTTTCTCTCGGGCTAAAGATTAAGTAAAATATATCATTTTGTGCGTCTTTAAGCTCTCTTTCATTTAGTACTAAAAGCCCTAAAATCGATCTAGCATCATGAGAGTATTTATCAGTTTAGTGGAAGCATGTCAAAATTAGGGTTTTCCTTGTTACCCTTGATTAATATAGGGGTTAGCATGCTTTAACCTTAAATTGATCATGCCATGCTATGCATCATCATGTTCTCGTTCCATTGATTGTAAAATACCCAATTTTCATGCTTTCTCTGATGTGTATTTAGCCATTTTTGATAACCCTAGCCGAGCTCGCCGGAGTCGGGCAGGGCGACCTTGGAGCGGACCAACAGTAACCGCTCCATATAGAACGGCCCCTCGATAGACCACTCAGTCTAGATAGGCGGCTGATGTTTAACCGTTCAAGTGTTTTGTACTTCGGATCGTTTCATGAATAGAACGGCCAACTCCTGCCTGTTCCTTTGGACGGCGGGCAGGTACAGACTGCTCATAGACCCCAGCAGCACTCTACAGACCGCTCAGATCCTGCCAGACCTCCGGGCCTGTGGGGCCTGAACGGCCTGTCGTTCGACCGCCGAGGCCATTGAGAGGTCCTGAGCTGACCGCTCTGTCACGCAGAACTACTTTATTATTGTTCCGACATGAATTATCTTAGTTGAATAATGCTAATGGTAGGATAGCAACATGTATATAAATTGGAACTTATGAAAGTTAAAAGCTTATAATTTTCTTGCTTGATTACTCTCATCATGACCTTGATTCACCATTTCAATAAAGTTAATCTTAAACATGTTCTAT
Organism: Amorphophallus konjac; assembly: GCA_022559845.1. Taxonomy (NCBI): domain Eukaryota; kingdom Viridiplantae; phylum Streptophyta; class Magnoliopsida; order Alismatales; family Araceae; genus Amorphophallus; species Amorphophallus konjac. The sequence continues at coordinate 137,192,983 of CM040128.1, read as the reverse complement.
TGAAAATGAAAGAATGATGCTAGGATTGTTTTGACAGTCATTCTACTCCGGTGGAGTTGACTGACCGCATATATTCATTTTTTGATGATTTCTAGCCTTCAACTCTTGTAATAGTTGGAACTCTCCACCGGATACTCCTTCCGTCGGACTAGGACCTCCATTATGAGACCTCCGTAAGTCCCCGCGAGCCTGGGATTCCCACTAGGACGCCTGGAAGGTTGTATCTCAAGTCCTACACCTGTGAATTCGACCGGATCGCTTGCTTGTCTCTGTCTAGATTCATGGCCCATATGGAACCGTTCGAGTCCCTACGCGGCCTGGATCTGACTGTTTGATTCATAAGCGGCTTATATCGGACCGTTGTATGCCATTTGAGCGGCCCGGTTAAGACTGTGTATCCCTGGCTAAATGCCAAGTCTTGTTGGTCGATTATCCTTGATTGTTTTTTTGACCAGGCCCTATTATGTCGACCCAGAGGCTCTAGGCTGACCTAAGAATTGTGGGCTAAACCCTGGTTCAATTCCACCATGCCTATGGTGGCCTAGGAGCCCTTTTGGGTAGCTTTCTCTATCCTGCTTGGCCCAAGTTACTGAATGGCCAAGACCGGCCCGTTTAGGTACTGGAGCGGACTATCGTCTGACTGCTCAATTAATGCGTGGCCCAATCCAGCCCGTGTAGCCTTCATCATGGGCTCCTTTTCTTCTTGAATTGGACGGCGTCTTGTGAATCGCCCAGTTCGGTTCAGCGGCCCAATTTTGACCATTCTATTGTAGCGCGGCCCATTTGAGACCATGTATCCACTTAGCTTCGGCTGGGCTGTTCGTCAGCCAGTCATCCTTGCACGGCCCAGTATGGACCGTTTCTGTGTTAAGCGGCCCAATAATGACCTTGTACCTTCCAGTTTTCCAAAAATTGATATTTTCATGGTTTTGATGTGTGTGAGCTGCTCTAGCCTATCCATGCTATGGTTCCTCGAGTTGGGACCTATTGTTAGGTCTGTTGATGACATTATCAATTCTAAGTCATTTCTTTGAATGACTTTTCCTCTTGATCAAGGAACTTATTGTTTGGAATCTCAAGAAAATCAATATTCTTATGCACTTTACCTTGATTACATGAACTTGATCTTGGAACTCTTAGCCATTCTATTAGTGGATGTCTAGATTTCGTGGGATCGATGATCCAAACAAATCAATACCAAGGCAATCATATTAAAGGGCCCAGTCTGGTCCTAGGAGGAGCAACCGAAGAGTACTTGTATCCCCGGGGAGGTGAATGACTAGGTGTGACATTGTCACCGAGTACTAGCTAGCGTGTTGAGTCTATGACATTCCACATTCTCGTGAACTTACTATTCGTGCTTGAAAGCATGAAGTACTTGCTTGCATGACTCGACTTGACTTGACTTGATATATGGCCATTCACTTGAAGTTCTGATTACTTGCTCTTGCTATCATGACTTGCAATCTTTATCATGCTAGTTATCTTGTTATCATGCTTAATTGTTTTTCTCGCATTATTCATGCATTCATGAAATGGTTAATTACTTAAACTATGCCTGATGATAGAGTGTAATTCCTACTGAGCTTCTTGCTCACCCCTACTTTCCAACCCTTTTCAGGTAACGCGGTAGATGAACACTTGCAATTGGGATCAGGACAGCGTGATCGAGTTAACTTGGAGCTTTAGAGACCGGAGTCTATCTTTTTATTTTCTTGAGTCTAGATAGTATAGTGAGTCTTGTCATTTTCTCTTCTTTTTTGTCTTTTATTGAGTCCAAATTGTAAATTTAAATTTTCAATCATCAATAAAAATATCTTTTTATCAAATTGTATGGCATCCATGTGTCTATTTATGTTTATTTATTTTGCTCTTGTTATCATGACTGTTATGCTGTACGTTCCGAACGCTGCTTCCCGCTGCTATTGGTTCGAGACGTGACAAAAAGTGTCTTTAGAACTTTATATTCCCCTTCATATCGTCTATCTACCCTTAAAATTTCACATCTATAGGTCAAGGGAATCAGGAGATAGAGGGACGTGAAGTTGCTGATTTAGAGCAAGAAAGTGCAGAAACTAGGGCTTGATTCCAATCAGAAATTCGAAGTCTAGGACCACTATTAAAGGTAGGTTATCTCATGAAAGGCTCAAATTTTATGTCAAGAATAAAATCCCTCGTGTTTCATTTGTTTTCATGCATTATATCTTGCGAATTTCATGTTTTACTTGGGACTATGCATCTAGTTTAATCTTCATGCATAATACTTAGCCTAATAAAGAGAAAATAGAATTCCTTGTTGTTTATACAAACCTATGCATACTGTTGGCTTATATACGATCTATCATGATTATGGAAGTTTATATATGTTGATTTCCATACATGATGTGTCTTAGATTAGCATTTTATATTGTTTTCATTGAACTCAGATTAATAAGGAAGAAATGGTCTTCTTTCTGACCGCCAGAGAACTATCGCGGTCGTACGATAGACCGCTAGCCAAAGATTAACGGGCTTTTATTTGACCGTTTTCTATTTATGATTTTGTAATATTGGTAATCCGAACCATATTATAGAATTAACCATAGTTAATATATATTAAGCCTAGTTAACTAAGTTTTAAGCCTGATTTAAGCACTTGTTTTATATACTTAGTTGATTTCATTGATTGGCATAATAGATTTCATGTTTTTATGTACATTGGTATTATTTTTAACTTATGTTAATTTGTGTCCAAAAATCATATACTCTTGTAATAAATATATGTTCAAAGGAATAGATGATTCATGATCACTGTTTTAACATGGTTTTACATGATTCTCTTTCTCATCTAAGTATTATTTTCTTAAGTACATGTCACATATCCCGGTATATTATCATTAGTTACACTTTGCACATTAGGAACATAATCTTGGACTTGATGACCTCTCATTTGGATATTCCTTCCAACAGACTAGAAAATCTTGCTTCAAGGCCTCCGTAATTCTCCGCGAGCCTGAGATTCTCACTAGGACGCCGAGTTGGTTGTACCGTTAAAGCCCAATTGACTAGAATGCACTTATACCAATGTTTTATATTTCTGGAATTAGCGGCCTTATGGTTGACCGTCAATGATTGCTAGCGGGCCTACACTTGACCGCTAACGGATCCTAAACGGTACTCCGCTAGACCGCTAAAGCTCCAGAGGTTTGGTTTTAAATATCGAATTATCTTATCGTTAACGGTCCTGTACTAGACCGCCAGGGAAAAGAGACGGTCCAGTAAATGACCGCTAGTGTTGTGCGTTTGATTAACCCGTGGTTTGACTCAAGGGTTGATTTTCCAAAGTTCCTAGATGGTCCAATTGATTATATAGAACCTATCACATTATTCCAAAGATACCTAAGTAATTTTAAGAGATTAAAGAATGTACCGTTATGCTGCCGATTTATTTTCGGGGCATAACCTAGTTATTAAATACATTTATTGAAATCTCTTATTCTCAATAGAAATATTCTTATTTTTGGTTACTTTATCATAGAACTATAGTTGAAATTGTACATTCTTGGCCATATTATTGTTATAAACGTGGAAGTAGCTTGATTTATAATTGAAGATGCAGTTCGAGCACTGATTGTGTTCAAGGGTTCTATGCTAGTCCCCTCGGCTGATTGTCGGAAATATACTATATAAACCATGGGGTATGATGCTACTGGCGTCGCATTGCGGTGATAGTACTTTCTTTATAAATAAGTGAAAAGCCACGGGAACATGGATGAATATCCACATGAATTCACGAAGTACTTGTTACTAAGTGAAGAGTACATTCTTGCTTGTTACATGACTTTCTAGTGCATAGCCTTTATGGTTATGAAAAGTACATTCTTGTTACATTCTTGTTCATGAAAGGCCATAATTATATTCTTGCTTGATCATACTTATTCTCAATCTATCTTGTTACTTTGGCTTTATTCACATGATTCATCGTATTGCATGATTTATCTTATTCTTTAGAGCTAAAACATTAATTACTTTAATATTGCCAATCATGTTGATACGATGATACCTACTGGGCAAGTGTGCTCATTACCTACTTTCTCAATGTTTCAGGAAATACGAGTGAATCGGATTCAGATTGCTCAAGTAGCGGGTCCGAGAGCGATTGAAAAGTCTATAGATTCGATAGAAGACTTAGAATGTCAAATATGTCTAGATTGAGTCCATATATGTAATTTTATTTTTATTGAGTCTAGAGAGAATTGAGTATTCATGTATTGGAATTTTGATTATATGAAATAAAGATGAAGGTTTGATTAAATAATTGTGCAATTACTTTGTGTGATTGTTCTTGCGCTCTAATTATATTACTTGCTCGAGGCGTACTAGCCGGCTGTTCACATTCCCGATTATTTCCGCTGCATAATCTCGGGACGTGACAGGAAGATTCCTCTGGTTAGCTAAAGCTATAAGGCTCAGCGTCTGTAGGGAACTTGTTCCCCAAAGCTGTAGATCAGCCGTAGCAAGCTGTAAAGCTCAACAGTGAAGCCTTACTCATTTTAGTAAGGGGTGGACGTAGATCTATGGAGGAGATCGAACCACCTAAAATTCCTTGTGTTCTTGGTTGCTATTGTAGGTGTGTTTCCTTTATTTTTCTTGCTAGTTTGTCTGAATTAATTGCTTAATTTCTTGTTCATTTGTGAGCTGGAAGAAGGTATATAAAAGATTTTACACAAAGGGTAGGTCACGCTTACCTGGAAGGTGAATCTCTTGTGTGAGGAGTCTCCTAGAGTCGAACCTCCGCCAGGTACCTCTTCCAAGTTCATTAAGGTGCAATAGATCAATTTGCAATTAAGTCAGTCATTATATCTACTGATAGCTTTGCAAACTGATATTGATCTATGAGTTGAATGTTCTGTGATTGCTTTGGTTTTTGATAGTAAGTAATTTTGAATTCCGCATATATCAGTTAATTTTGTTAGTTTTAAGGGGTAAGATCTATTCACCCCCCCTCTAGATCTACTTAGCACTTGGTATCAAAGCCTAACTCTTCTGTAGGGACTAACATCCTGAAGAGGTAGCCATTATGGATGCTAGTGGGTTAACAGTCGAAGGTCATTCAACAAGTAAGCCACCTTACTTTGACGGTTCTAACTATTTCTATTGGAAGAACCGTATGCAGGTATTTCTGAGAGCTAAGGACTATGAAATCTGGAAGGTTGTCAGCAAGGGTCCCTTCAATTTGTCTGAGAATGAGGAATTATGGACACAAGAGGAGATCCGAAAGTCTACACTTAACAGGAGTGCTATCAACACCATCCAGTGTGCTCTACATCCCACATAATTTTCTAGGTTCTCATCTTGCGCTACAGCGAAAGAGATATGGGATAAACTAGAACTGATTTATGAGGGAACTTCACAAGTGAGAGAGACCAAAGCAAATATGCTGGTCTCGGAGTATGAGGCTTTCAAGATGAAGCAGAATGAGAATATTACTGAAATGTATGCTCGCCTTATGGTCATCACCAACAGCCTTAGAAGCTTGGGTAAGAATTATAGTGATTATGAGTTGGTGAGGAAAATTCTGACATCTGTGACTCCTATATGGCATACCAAGGCCACTGTGATTGAGGAGTCTAGGAATTTAGCTTCTACAACAGTGGATGAGTTGATAGGTTCTCTCATGGCCTATGAGATGAATCTATCTCGATCAGATGAGATAGAGAAGAAGAAGAAACCCATTGCATTGAAGGCAACATCTAGTAGCAAGGGGTCATCCAGTGGAAGTAGCTCTTCTGGAACAGAAATTGAAAATGATCAGTTTGCTATGATGACCCGTCAGTTTAAAAGATTCTTGAGAAATGAAGGAAGATAATTCAGAAGAAAAAATCCGACTGATAGGAGATACTCAAGGTATAAATCTAACTCTGCCAAAAAGAATGATACTAATGTTTGTTATCAGTGCAAGAGATCTGGTCACATGAAGGCAGATTGTCCAGAGCTTAAAAAGGAAAAGCCAAAGATGAAGAACAATAACAGAAAGGCTATGATTAGTACTTGGAGTGACGAGGATGAGGGCAGTCACAGCTGCACATCTGAAAGTGAAGAGGAAAGAAGCCAAATCTGTCTAATGGCCAAGAACAGTGAAAGTGATGAAGATGATCAGGTAACCTCTCCCTTTGAGAATTACACTATTTCTGACTGGGAGGATACATATGCTGAACTTCTTGATAAATTTGATGATGTTGAGAAGGAGAATAGGCATTTAAAAAGGAAAGTTAATTCTATCATAAATGATACCACGTTGTCTGATAAAATTGCCTATCTTCAAACTGAAAATGATGTTTTAAAGAAATCTTGTGCTGAATCTGGTGAAATAAAAACTGCTTTGATTGATGCTAGAAAAGAAAACAAAATACTGGAAAATGTTGTTGATGATCTGAAACTTAGATTGCAGAATTTGAAAAGGAAATAAAAATTGTGAACGAAAAATATGATGTTGTGTTGGGAGTAAACAATGAGTTGAAAAAGAATGTAGAGAATCTAGAAAAACAAAACAAGGACAAACAACAAACTATTGAGAACATGACTCAAGGGACTTACAATCTGAATGCTCTTTTGGGGACTAAGGTGAATTTTAGAAAAGAGGGGCTAGGTTTTAATCCAACTACTAAAAAGAGTTTTGAAATCAAGACTGTCTCATTTGTGGTAGAAAAGGGAAAAGGACCTCTCATTAAAATGAGCAGTGGAAATACTTCGAAAAAATCTACTAATTTCAAAATGCCTAGTGCCAAGGACAAGGGCAAACAGAAATTTAATATGTCTAGTCATGTGAGCACACACAGTCCCACACCTCAGGGTAGATTTCAGGTTAGAGGTCAACCTTCATATACACCAAAACTCCAGACTAGGTTCACCAAGTCTCCACAGAAAAATCAGAAAAAGACTCAATCTATACCCATGCACACTTCAGGTGGGCTTAAGGTGTTCAGGAGACAAGACTCAAACAGGGGTAACTCAGGTCAATTTTACTATTCTAGAATTCCAATTTACACTTCATACCAATTCACACATTCTCATCAATTCAGTAGGTCTGGTAGGGATATAACTAGTTTAAGGTCAGCACATCATTCACACCCTAGTCAGAATTTTAGACCTCATGATTGGAAGTGGTTCGGGAAAGTCAAGTATAGAGATCCATGAAACCACAGTTACTATGTTCAGTCTAGGACCACCACTGGCTACACTATAATGAATGCTCACTGGCCTAGGCACTGGCACAAACATGCTCAATCTGCTAATAATAATGGTGTCAGGACACAGAACAGAACAAGAAAGATTCAAGCCGTTAATGTTGGAAAGAAGAAAATAAACAAATCCACCAAACAAACAATTCCCAAACAGATGTGGATTCCAAAGCATTTGTTGTCATGTTTGAATAATGTTACTTCTGTTCTGGTGCCCAAATATTTTTGGGCTCCAAACTCTTCTGCTTAATTGTCATTGCAGGTATGCCTGGCAGCCAAGCACAATATGTGGTACTTGGACAGTGGCTGCTCCAGGCACATGACTGGGGACAAGGCAAAATTTTGTATGCTGGTCAAAAATAGTGCAGGACAGGTCACCTTTAGAGGTAATACCAAAGAAAAAATCATTGGGTCAGGTAAGGTAGGTAAGTGTACTACCTGTTGTATTGATGAAGTATTGCTGGTTGAAGGACTTGCTTATAATCTGCTTAGTATTAGCCAGCTTTATGATAAAGGTCATAGAGTAGTCTTTGATTCTCATGGCTGCAACATTTATGAACCTAACTCTGATATTGCTAAGTTTTCTGGTAAGAGAGTAAATAATATCTACTTGGTAGATTTAGAAGACATTGCACATTCCAATCTATGCCTCACAGTAAATAAAGATGACTTGACCTATCTATGGCATCGTAGACTAGGTCATGCCAGTTACACTACTCTTCATAAATTGAATAAACACTGCATGGTTAGAGGACTCCATGAAATCTCTTTTAAAAATGAAAATAAAATATGTGATGCATGCACCCAATCCAAGCAAACTAGGAAGTTATTCAAATCCCGAACTGAGAACCTATCTTCTAGACCCTATGAGCTGATTCATATGGATCTTTTTGGACCTACAAGATCAGCCAGCTTATCAGGAAGAAGATATGGATTTGTACTTGTTTATGGCTTTTCTAGATACACTTGGGTGTTTTTCCTCACACATAAAAATGATGCTTTTACTGAATTTCAGGAGTTCTATCTGAAAATTAGACAGGAAAATGTCAATTCTATTCTGAACATTTTGTCTGATCATGTTGGTGAGTTTGAAAACTCACTGTTTGAAATCTTTTGCAGGGAAAATGGTATCACTCACAGGTTCTCCTCACCTAGGACACCCGAGCAAAATGGAATAGTGGAGAGGAGGAATCGAACCCTTGTGGAGATGGCTCGGACCATGTTAGTAGAAGGTAACATACCTAGGAAGTTCTGGGCTGAAGTAGTTAACACTGCATGTCACATTGTCAATAGAACTTTGGTAAGGCCATTTACCCAGAAAACTCCATATGAAATTCTCAAGGGTAAGAAACCTTCATTAGCTTATTTCAAGGTTTTCTGATGTAAATGTTTTGTGCATGTTAATAATAAAAGAGACCTTGACAAATTTGAATCTAAAAGTGATCTTGGAATATTTCTAGGATATTTAGAAAAATCCAGAGCCTATAGGGTATATAATTTAAACTCTAAGACCGTAGAAGAATCTCCACATGTGATTTTTGATGAAACAATGACTAAATCGGATAATGGTTTGTGTAGGGAAAAGAATAATGGTGAAATTCTGAAAGATGAGGATCCTGAAGATCAATCTGAAGAAAATAATGCAGAGCAATCTAATGTTCAAGAGGAGATAATAGAGAACCAAGGTAATCAAATTATCAATTTCAGATTTCATAGAGATCATCCCATAGATAATATAATTGGTAATTTGCATGACCCTCCTAGGACCAGATCACACTTTAGAGTTGAAAATGAATTAAATTCTTTTGCACTGATTTCTCAAATTGAACCCAAGGATATTGATAGTGCTCTTAGAGATGTGCATTGGATCAATGCCATGCACGAGGAGCTGAACCAGTTTGAAAGGAACAAGGTATGGGACCTAGTTCCTCCACTTGACCATGGCATTATCATAGGCACTAAGTGGGTTTTTAGGAATAAAACAGATGAGCAGGGTAATATTGTTAGAAATAAGGCTAGACTGGTAGCTCAGGGTTATAACCAAGAATATGGAATTGATTTTGAGGTATCATATGCCCCTGTAGCTAGGTTAGAGGCCATCAGAATTCTTTTAGCCTATGCATGCTCATTAGAAATAGCTTTGCAGCAGATGGATGTAAAATCTACCTTTTTAAATGGAGCAATAAAAGAGGATGTGTTTGTTAGGCAGCCTCCTGGTTTTGAATGCATTGATTATCCTAACCATGTTTATAAATTGAATAAAGCTCTCTATGGATTGAAACAAGCTCCAAGAGCTTGGTATGACAGGCTTAGCAAGTTTCTCACTGAAAAGATGTTCACAAGAGGTGAGGTTGACCAAACCTTGTTTACTAAGATATGCAATCCTGACATCATCATTGTGCAAATCTATGTAGATGATATTATTTTTGGCTCAACTAACCCAACTTTATGTGGGGAATTTTCTGATTTAATGACACAGGAATTTGAGATGAGTTCAATGGGTGAGCTAAGACTGTTTCTTAGACTGCAGGTAACTCAGACTAAAGAAGGCACATTCATAACTCAGTCCAAGTACATCAACAACCTATTGAAGAAATTCAAATTGGAAAACTTGAAGGAAATTTCTACACCCATGGGTACATCAATTAATCTTGATGATGACCCAATAGGTAAATGTGTAGATCCCAAATTATACATTGGTATGATCGGATCCCTCCTTTACCTCACTGCTTCTAGGCCTGATATTCAATTTTTGTGTGTTTATGTGCTAGGTTTCAGGCTAGTCCTAAAGAGTCACATTTAAGTGCTGTTAAGAGGATTTTTAGGTATCTATCAGGCACCCTAGAACTAGGACTTTGGTATCTTGCTAAGTGTGAGCTAGATCTCATAGCCTACACTGATGCAGACTATGCAGGGTGCAGGGTAGATAGAAAAAGTACTAGTGGGTATTGCCACTACCTAGGTGGTTATCTGGTGACATGGGCTTCTAAAAAGTAACACACTGTTGCTCTATCTACAACTGAAGCAGAGTATGTTGCAGCTGGTAACTGTACAGCCCAGGTTCTCTGGATCAAGCACCAACTTATTGATTATCAGATAAAATTGGGATGCATTCCAATTTTATGTGATAATACTAGTGCTATATCACTCACTAAAAATCCCGTTCATCACTCTAGGACTAAGCACATAGAAATCAAACACCATTTTCTTAGAGATGAAGTAAATAAAAATGAAATTGAATTGCATTTCATTGAATCTGAAAAATAGATAGCTGATATATTTACTAAACCTTTGGGTAATGACATATTCAAATTCTTGAGAAGTGAATTAGGTTTATGTAAAATTTAGCATGATGATTAGGTTCAATTTCATTCATGATTGAGTTTTGTGATGTGATTTGTGTACTGCGTACCCTTGAATAAATTTCAGCATGATGGTTTGCTTGTCTGAAAATCCATCTTTGAATAAATCTTCTGAATAGATTAGTATCAATTCACTAAACTGAATAATTGATCTGATCTGCTTAAGTATGATTCAATGATTGTCTGTTACTTGTTTCTGAATAAAAGCTCAGACCTTGTCTTGTGAACACTTCATTAATTTCATACATTAGTTATCTTGAATTCAGAGGTATATCAAATGCTATGAGATGGAAGGACAGATTCAGTCTGTCTGAAAGTCCATACCATGTGTTGAGGATTAACCTTCACCTAGTACCCTGAATCAAGAGTTTGTCTCAGCACTGCATTCTACTTCATGATAGAAGGTCTAGAGATGCATACATAATTATGGTTGAATGATTGAATAAATATGCATGTAGACAGGGAGAGTTCTTTAAGAAAAAGGGAATATCTATGCATGCTGCAAGGTGTCAGGGGGAGTATTGATCATTTCTATCTGTCTGTCTGTCTCTCATATCTCTTCTACTTTAGTCCTCTTAGACTTCAGATTCTATTTCTTCTCTTATACAAATTGTTGATTCTGATGCAGAAATTGTGAGCTCTCCTATCATCATTCCTGTTCTGACATAATGGCAGTCTGATAATAAGTCCATAATTTGAAGCAACAGAAATCAGACATCTTCTATTATAAGAATCCTGATTGTTTCTTGAATGAAATGATGGTTTAAATTTTATAATCTTTAGAATTCAAAGACTGCATTCAGTAAATAGGAATGTTGATAACTGATAATCACACTCAACCCTCATCTCATTACATGGTTGATAAAGTTTGCTTGTATCTGAAATCTGCTAAGTTGATGAAATCTTGGTTAAGACAACTAAGTACGTGTATTATTTTTAAACAAGTCTCTCTGAAAAATATAAAGGACAACAAATCAAAAGTATGAAAAAGAAGTACAACAATATATAAACAAAATGGCAGAGCAATGACTAAGTACCAAGAAACTGAGTGCTTCATCAAAGAAATGAAGAACACTTAAGTCATGAAGTGGCTTAGTTTATCTCTGTTCATGTGGCCAAAATAGTAAGCACTGAGAAACTAAGTCTTAAGATACTATGTTCATATGATCAAAATGCTATTCCTTCATCTAAAATTCAGAATTGTCATATTGTTTAACCTCAATACATATCTTGGTCACTTACAAAGATTATCACTCATTTTCAGAAAGAAAGATACCATTAAACATAATCAATGTGATTATGGTTTATTGATATTATCAGACACAGCAGACTTATTCATTGAATGAAGTGCATAAATTCTAATTTTTATCACCTTTAAACCAGAAATCTATCAAGGATGCAGTGTATTGATTCATATATCTGAAGACTCTGAACTTTGTAATGCTTAATTAAACAGGGTGTCAGTCAGTTTTCTCTCCTTCCTTTCTGCTCTATTTTTGACATACTTCTCCTTCATTTCCACTATCCTTTCACTGTCAGTCTGGAGGATTCATTACTACACGGGTAGTAAAAGGGGGAGAATGTCTTTTGATTCAAGTCTGAATTTCATTATTCACATCCCCTCCTATTTGCTGATGACAAAGGGGGAGAGATTATATGTTTTTGATATCATGGGAGAGATATCCTTTGTTGAAATTGAATGCCTTGACTGCAATTTTTGCATGACCACTCTGACTAAACTGAACTGATTACATTTCATCAAAATACATCTAATATAGTTGGTTGCCATCATCAAAAAGGGGGAGATTGTTGTGACTCCTCTGGTTTGATGATGATTTCAGTTAAGGAGTCAGTGTGTTTTGAATGATTGGCAACAATGTAATTGAATGTGTTGACTTTATTGCATTTACTATTGTCTTTGTATTGACTCCTGTAGCACTAGCTATTTTGATGAAAGTAACTTAGTCAGATTTATTGCTAAAGGCTTTTAAGCACTGAGGTCAGTGTTAGTCAAGAAGTCTGCATGCAAGGTCTATGTTAGTATAGAACAGTTCATGCATTATGTCTAAGTCAGTGCATGTATAGTGGACAAAAGCTACGATATCAAGGTCTGTGCTACCTTGAGCTTGTCTGCACCAAGGTCGGTGCTACCTGAGCTATGTGCTATACAAGGTCGGTGCTAGTTGTTCCTTAGGCATGACCAAGGTCGAAGCTAGTTGTCCCTTAAGCACACTAGGGTCGATGCTAGCTATCTAATGTCAGTGCATGCTTTCCTTCCTCACATATGAAGTCTATGCATATAAGTCTCCAGGGTCGGTGCACATTTGCACTATGCAGGGTATAAGGTCTGTGCATGTTTGTTTTCAATGCATATGAAGTCTGTGCACACACTGTAGCAAGTCAGTGCACATCTTGCACATAGTAGTTGAGGTCCGTGCACATTTCATATATGCACAATGAAGTCTGTGCATGCTTTCTACAATGAAGATATAAGGTTTGTGCATACTTCGTTGCTTCGCACACAACGTCGGTGCATATTGTGGTTCAACACATACAAGGTCTATGCTAGCCCAGTGTTTCATGCATGTAATGTCAGTGCTAGTTTTTATCTCTGTTATTCTGCCAGGTCAGCAAATGGTCGAGCATCTACTGAGCAACATACGCCTCATCTCTCGTGGAGCTTGAAGTACCAAGCGGGTGGCACGTGATCCGAGGCAAGGCTGACACCAGAGGATCCTGCCACATGTAAAGTAGTTGCACTGTGATGCTAATACGTGGATAAGTTTGGATCAGATCTGGCATCAAATTTGGGCGGGAATCGTGGTGACCACATGCCCATCTCCTGGAGGTTATAAAAGGAGTGCCCATCGCCCAATTCAAAATATGATCGAACGAAGCAGAGAAGAAGGGTGAGCATCTAGTGAACTAAAATTGAGATTAGGGAAGATATTTAGTGAGGCTGATCAGTTTGAAGGAGAAAGCACATAATTGAAGAAGAGCAGTGCGTTGGAGTTCAGTCAGTGAGTGAGTTTTATATTCCTGATTCCTGGTTCAAAACCAGAACCAGTCTGCTCAATTCAGAGCTACATTATCTTGTTTTCTTAATTTCTTTGATCTATTTTATAAACCTTTGTTTACTCAAGCTGTGTGTCAGCAGATTGTTAAAGCTGTGAGTCAGTAGTTGGCTAAGCTGTATTGCCCAGCGGCAGAGGAAGATTCCTCTGGTTAGCTAAAGCTGTAAGGCTCAGCATCTGTAGTGAACTTGTTCCCCAAAGCTATGGATCAGCCGTAGCAAGCTGTAAAGCTCAGCAGTGAAGCCTTACTCATTTGAGTAAGGGGTGGACGTAGATCTCTGGAGGAGATCGAACCACTTAAAATTCCTTGTGTTCGTGGTTGCTATTGTAGGTGTGTTTGCTGTATTTTTCTTGCTGGTTTGTCTGAATTAATTGCTTAATTTCTTATTCATTCGTGACCTGGAAGAAGGTATATAAAAGGATTTCACACAAAGGGTAGGTCACGCTTACCTGGAAGGTGAATCTCTTGTGTGAGGAGTCTCCTAGAGTCGAACCTCCACCAGATACCTCTTCCAAGTTCATTAAGGTGCAATAGATCAATTGGCAATTAAGTCAGTCATTATATCTGCTGATAGCTTTACAAACTGATATTGATCTATGAGTTGAATGTTCTGTGATTGCTTTGGTTGTTGATAGTAAGTAATTTTGAATTCTGCATATATCAGTTAATTCTGTTAGTTTTAAGGGGTAAGATCTATTCACCCCCCTCTAGATCTACTTAACATGAAGAACGCGGGTGCCACTTATCAAAGGGCGATGGTGGCTATATTCCACGATATGATGCATGTTTACATGGAAGCTTACGTGGATGATATCTTGGTGAAGTCAAGGATGAAAGAAGAACACCACGCTATTCTAGCTAAGGTACTCCAGAGAGCTAAGGAGTACCAGTTTAAAATGAATCCCAAGAAATGTGTTTTTGGAGTCTCTTCAGGGAAGTTGCTAGGCTTCATAGTTAGTAAAAGGGGGATTCAGATTGATCCTAATAAAGCAAAGGCCGCCATGGATATGCCTCCGCCTAAAAATATCATGAAACTTCGAGGACTGATTGGATGATTGAAATTCATCAAAGATTCATTTCCCAACATTCTCAGAGGTGTCGCCTGTTTTAAGAATTGCTAAAGGCGGGGGTCAAATTTGAATGAAACCAAGATTGTCAAAAGGCCTACGAGGATTTAAAGGTATATTTGTCTAATCCCCCGATTTTGCAACCTCCTGTCCCTGGGAAACCCCTAATCCTATACATTTCTGTTATCGAGGATTCCCTAGGAGCTATCCTGGCACAGGTAGATGACGAAGGCAAAGAGCGGGCAGTTTATTACCTCTCCAGGTTATTTAATCCCACAGAGGCCAAGTACACTGCCATGGAGAAAACTTGTGCCGCTTTAGTTTGGGTAGCCCAGAAGTTGAAACACTACTTTCTAGCCCACCTGGTTAGGCTGATCCCTAGAATGGATCCGATCCGCTATCTCTTAGAAAAACCTATCCTTTCTAGTAGGTTAGCTCGCTGGCAAAGCTTTTTCTCTCAGTTTGATATCACATTCATTGTTCAGAAGGCAATCAAAGGGTATGCCATCGCTGAGCATCTCGCCCATCTTCCTATCCCCTGCACAGACTCTATTCAGGATGATTTCCCCTGATGAGCATCTCTCTGTTTTTACTCATCATCCCTTTTGGTCTCTGCACTTTGATGGCGCGCTCAATTCCCAAGGCTGAGGGATATGTGCTATTCTCCTCACTCCGAAAGGGGTGACGATTCGCTTTGCATATCAGCTCTGTTTTCCTGCTACCAACAACATTACCGAGTATGAAGCTCTCCTGGCTGGATTAAAGCACGCTTATCTCTTGGGCGCGCACTATTTGAACATCATAGGAGACTCTCAGCTCATTCTG
This sequence comes from Amorphophallus konjac, assembly GCA_022559845.1. NCBI lineage: Eukaryota > Viridiplantae > Streptophyta > Magnoliopsida > Alismatales > Araceae > Amorphophallus > Amorphophallus konjac. Next base: position 137,177,434 of record CM040128.1, on the reverse strand, counting down.
CGGCAAGTTCTATCCACTTACCGCACTCGTGACCTGAAGCTTAAACCATATCACAATTTGGTCACTCTCTTGGCTATGCAATTTCGCAAGCTGATCTACATCCTTACTCCTCGATCTCAGAATATCCTCGCTGATGCACTGGCATCACTCGCTTCCTCTTTATCTTTCCCTCTCAGTCGGAGCACTGAGACCATCATCGTTCAGAGATTGGACGCGCCTTCTCTTCAGGATCCTTGGTTTGACAACCTTAGGAAAACTATAGAAGCGAGGGCTGAGAAGGAAGATTTGAGGGAAGTATCTTTAACAAAGTTAGAAGAGATTCTGGAGGAAGAAGAGTTGCCATGGTACCATGAAATCAAGCTGTACTGCAGAGATGGATCGTTCCCAGAAGGGAAAATGCTGAGCAACGTAAGGCTATTAGAAGAGCCGTCATGAAGTACACTATCATTGCTGGAGAACCGTATAGGCACCCTCTCAATGGAATGCTCATGAGATGTCTAGACGATGATGAAGCTTAGAAGGTGGCCGAAGTAGCCCATTAAAGTGAGTGTGGGGGTCATGTCAATGGCCAGGCTTTAGTGAAAAAGATCCTTAGGCAGGGTTACTATTGGCCCACTCTAGAGGAAGATTGCTCCCTCTATGTCCGGAGGTGTCTTAAATGCCAACTCCATGCTAATAAAATCCATGCTCTAGCTTCATCTCTTCATCCTCTCTTTGCTCCTTGGCCATTCTCTATGTGGACCTTCGACATTGTTGGCTCGCTCGGTGATCCCAACTGTCAGACCAAACAGAAATCCTTCATCCTTACCGCCACTGAGTACTTCACCAAGTGGGCCGAAGCAGAAGCATACGCGGAGATCAAAACTACCACGGTGTGCCGATTCATCATGAAGAATATCATCTCGTTGTTCAGAGTGCCAAGCAGCATCGTCACCGACAATGGACCACAGTTCATCTCTCAGGAGCTCCAGGACCTTTGTAAGAAGTTCAATATTTCATTGCATCATTCATCTCCATATTATCCTCAAGGTAACGGTCAAGCCGAAGCCACTAACAAAACACTTCTCAAAATCATAAAGAAGACGTGCAAATCTCACAAATTCTCTGATTGGTCTGAATGATGAGTGGAAGCTCTATGTGTAACACCCTCAAATATAGTTAAGTTGTACTCTATATCATCGAGGCGCCTTTTGAAGTATCGGCTCAGTTCTTATAAATAACTCCGAAGTTAAGCGTACTTAATGGGGAGTAGTACTGGGATGGGTGACCTGCCCGGGAAGTCCCCCATTTTGGAGCTGATCACTGTTAGAAAGGGACAAAACCGTGAGGCCGGTAGGCCAAAGTGGATAATACCTCGACGGTATAGAGTACGGGGCGTGACAGAATGGTATCAGAGCCATACCCCAGTCGGAAGTGTGGGAACTAAGTGCCATGCAGGGTAAAGTGCTACACTATGGGAGCCACCTCTTGAACCCGTAATGGGACAAAGTGCTACATAGTGGGAGCCACCTCTTGAGCCTGTAGGGGCCACCTCTAGAATCCTACCAGCCTGGGGGTTTGATTGCGTGCTATATGTGCCCAGCGACGAGGACGTCGCCTATATAAGAGGGGTAGATTGTAACACCCTCAAATATAGTTAAGTTGTACTCTATATCATCGAGGCGCCTTTTGAAGTATCGGCTCAGTTCTTATAAATAACTCCAAAGTTAAGCGTACTTAATGGGGAGTAGTACTGGGATGGGTGACCTGCCCGGGAAGTCCCCCATTTTGGAGCTGATCACCCTTAGAAAGGGACAAAACCGTGAGGCCGGTAGGCCAAAGCGGACAATACCTCGACGGTATAGAGTACGGGGCGTGACACTATGGGCTTACCGCACCTCCGTCCGTGCGCCTACGGGGCAAACCCCCTATGCTCTTACTTACGGGATGGAGGCGGTGCTCCCATATGAGATCTTCATCCCTTCCCTAAGGGTACAGCTTGATAAGGAACTTAATCTCGATGAACGTCGAGAGGCATTGCTCGTCCAGTTGAAACTCTTGGATGAAAAGAGGATGAACGCGGCCGATCATGTGTCTATTTATCAAAAGAGGGTTTCACGTTATTTTCAAAAGAGGGTAATTAAGTGCAAATTTCAAATAGGTGATATAGTTTTGAAACAAAAAATCATTAGGTCTGGAGGTCCTAGGTCTAAATTGCAACCTAACTGGGAAGGGCCATTTGTCGTTAGAGAAGCTTATCCAGGGAACGCATATCGCCTAGTCAACGCGGAAGGTGAGGAGCTGTCTCACGCCTGGAATGGGCTGTATCTTAAACGCCTTTTCCCTTAGAGTCAGGCTAATGAAGGCCCGGTAGCAAGGTGTTTCTTTCCTCGATCATGAAGGAAGATTCCAAGCTTGGCATTCATACACTTCATGACATCCCTGGTCGGATTTCCCCAATTTTCCGTAAACGTCGTTTCTCCCCTGGCCATGCTTGGAGGAAGTGAAAGTCCCTATCTGTTTCTCTCTTCGGCCGAATCTAGGGGCAAGAGACAAATAAAGGGGGCGATAACTGATCTAGACACCCTGATGGAGGTCTCAAATAGGGGCAGCCCGTTATGACCTGATTCCACAAGAAGAAAATCAACAATAACAGAAAAGAAAAAAGAAGAGGAGCAAAAATCAAAGCAAAGCCAAAAGCTCATTTCAAAAGCTTAAAGCTCAAAGTCCAGAAAGCTCCAAAAAGTATGAAACTAGGCATGGCAAGAGTGGCAGTACAGTTTCCCCACGGGACGTTATGAGCCCGGTCGTATGCGTGCTTACGGTGGATGAAGGTTCGATGACAGACACAAAGCCCCGGCATAACAAACTAAATCTTTGAAGGGGTTGTCATGAGAAGGATTCAAGCCCTAAAAACCTCTATACCTGGTCTAGGCTTACCTCTCGAATTCATTTTTCTTTTTTAGGATGAAACTGAACCCTGGGTATGGCCTCGGCAGAAGCACCATCATACAGATTGGCCCCGGTCGGGGATTGTCACTATAAAAGCACGCCAACCTCAGGAGATTCCTAGTAGGACAGATAGGGCTCTTATTGCCGGGACGAAGTTAGCTTTCAAAAATCTAAAAAAATTAGATATTTTAAAATCCAAAATCGAAAAAAATCAAATATTTCAAAATAAAAAAAATCAAATATTTCAAAATAAAAAAAATCATCAGATATTTCAAAATCCAAAAAATTCAGATGCTTCAAAATCCAAAAAAAATAAATAAAACAAGAATAAACAAACAAAACAAAAATAAACAAATAAAACAAAAACACACAAACAAAACAAAAAAAAACAAAAAAAAAAAATAAAAAAAACACCATCATCCTCACATAGCATGCATTACAATTATACATTTCATTACATCTCGCCTATTTAATAAGACTCCACCCCCTTGACCAAATATCAAGGATTGGTCATTATCTAACTTGCTGCAGGCAAGGGGTTGAGCCTAAGAACGGATCTGACTTGTTTACTTGTTTAAGTGTGTGCAGGCACAGGTTCCATTGCCCCAGGATTCAAGGCTCACATGTTTCTCTATCTCTGGTCCCTTTGCGATCTTTTGTTAGGCCGCTTCATCTCCCCTAGCGGTCACACGGAGACCATTTTCCTCACCCGAGAACCAACAACTCTGATTTTTTCATGTTCCTTTATCTTAGTGGTCTTTCGATAGACCGTTAGCCTCTTCCTAGCAGTCTAATGGTGACCACATGCCCTACACGAGAGTTGAAAACATACAGTTTCCCAGTGCCTCTTCCCCTTGCGGTCTATCGCTAGATCGTTAGGCGGTCCTTTGCTGGACTGCTTGTCAAATAGAGAACTCTTTCTTTTCTGAGCTATCAAGCTCAAAGAACAGTTTTATTGCACATCTTTCAAACCAATCTTTTATTCCATTTATCTAAAGTTCATGATACATCATTCCATCAATAAAATTCAAAATTCATGATCATGGAGTTCAAGCTACATTCAATTTTCCATCCGCACAGGGTCAGATCTTGCGTAATTCCTTCACATAAACTTGGTACTCCTCTCTTTTCTCTTTCACTTTCCATTTGCAATGTACGGACACGGCTGATCTCCCACATGGTCAGAGCGCTCTGGATTGCCCGCTTGTCCTCCTCGGTCCTAATCTTCTTAGCTTGAAGGGAAGGGTAGTGAGATAGTGCTTGAACCGTAGCGCGGGGAAGTTTAACTTGTAGATAGCACCTGTGTGGGTTGTAGATCGCCAATGTAGTATTCCCCACTAGTTGCAGGTCTAGGCCCAATCGTCGGGGTAATCTGAGAGTAGTGCTTTGAAGAACCTGGGGTCGCATCACGAACTTGTCAATTGGCAAGGTGTTGAGGAAGAGGCGCCAATCATCCCGTGTTTTCTTGTCCACAGTTCGGCATTCAACCTGTGAAAGAAATCCAGATGCACCTCCTATGAAGTAGAGTGGGGGGCTCCCAAATATGCGGCTAGCTGAAGGCGCGTCCTCCTTGGGTAGGAATTTGAGTCTAATTCCCATCCAACACTCAAGGATGATCATTGACCCGAAGAGGGGACCCCCTAAAGAAGCTGAACTAAGGCCTTCATAGAGGTAAGAAAGGACAGCTTATGAGATAGATAAACCCTTCCACAACCCACTAATAATGCTGAGGTTTTGGATATCAAAGAGGTGGTCGGTGGTAGAAAAGAGCAAGACCCCGCACAAGTAAATGAAAGTAGCTTTTGCTATGGCTTCATATCTCCCACATTTATTTTTACAATGAGAAGTAATCCATTGAGCCAAGGGTATCAAATGGATATGGCGAGGGCTAATCATGGTTTTTACATCTTTTAGATTGGGTAGGAAGTCTCCTAAGATGAGTAATGGGTCTATAGGTTCAACCGTGTGACACACCAAGTCTTCATCTCCCACCTTAGTCTTAGGAAGGGCTAGGTAGGTCTCTACCTCTCTATAAGGATAGTGGCTTCAAAGGTTGGGAATATGAAAGTGTGTGTTTGGCCAATCTAAGAAATTGTTTTGGAAATTCTTGGCTAGGACTACTAAAGGGTGGAGGTGCCATGCCCTTAAGATTGAGAGGACCTCTAAAGGGAGTTCTTTTATCCTGGGAGCCACCCACTTCAAGCTAGAATAGCATCTTGGGTCGGGAAGGAGCTAGAAAGTGAAAGAAAAAAGAGAAAAGGAAAAGAAGAGAAGGAATGCCATGAGAAGAAGTTTAAGGAAATTCATGATTTTTGAAATTAATTTGAACTTACCTCTCTTGAAGGGCTTGTGGTCAAGTTCTTGGGGATTGAAGTTAGCCGCTGCAGCTCTCCATGCTCCCTTGTAGCTAGTTTTGACCCAGTATAGACCACCTCTCCCATAGTGCTAGCTTCAAAGCTCCTCTTCATGGTGATTTGGAGGATTTTGAGGGAGTTTTCAAGGTTTAAAGCGAAGATTTCTGAGAGCTACAAATTCTGGCTGTATTCCTAGTTATAGGGCTTTAATTTTAGTCCTAATGCATTAGGATTGAGGCTAGTTAGCTTCAATTTAAGTTGGGATAGGTCTTAACATGGATTAGCTACTTCTAGCCACGGGTTAGGACTCTCACAGAGAGTCCCTCTCGGATTTAACTGGGCCTTCTCCCTTGCGGTCTATCGAGCGACCGCTAGGCTCCCTCAAACGATTGTCAGAATGACCATTTTCTATTCTTTTCTACCGCCTTCTCTCACGCTCGCCTAACAGTCATGGCTCGACCGTTTCTTTCTCCTTGCGGCCTTCCATAAGACCGTTTCCCCCTGTTTATCCTATTTTTGATTGTTTTTAATCATCCGTTCTCTCTCTCTCTCCCACTATCTCTCCTGATCTCTTTGTCAGTCCTAGAGGTCGTTGTCAGTGAGTCAGCATTCACATCCACACATTTTTGCATTTTGAAAAAAAATAAAAGATAATATATTTACTAACATAGGGTCATATACATGTGTGCATATAGAAAGTACAAGTCACGCCCCAATCGGTCCCTCTCCTGGGCCCCCGCTGTCGCCAGTGCCCTCGTGCCTCTTCGTCGGCAGGGCCATGGAGGTGCTCCCCTCCTCTCGGTGTTGTCGTCTCCGCTCGTCCTCGTCATTCCTCCACTGGCCAGAGGAACCCATGAAATACTCCCAGTGTCCTTTGCGCGCGACGCTCTATGACACACTGTGAGAGGACCGTCCGCCCACTAGCTGGAGTGCTCTCTCTAGTGCCCGGATCTCAACTCTCAGCTCCCTCACCTCTAACTGAGAATCCGCCGCCGCTGTTGCTCCCGCGCTCAGTCTCTCCACCTCTACGCGGAGATGGGCCACCTTAGTCACCTCTGCTCGGAGTCGCTCTGCCTCCGCTCGAGCACGCTCTGCCTCACCCAGTGTCGTTGTCAACTCCCTCATCTGCATAAGCATTCATCATGGTAAGTCATTTGCATAATCATACCATTTAGTCAAAGGAAATCGGTTGGTTTACTTACCCTGTCTGCGAGAGTGGCCTCGACCTCCTCGGCCTGAGCAACCGCCCGTGCGAAGTCGACATCCCGCTCAGCTCGGCCTCCCGCAGGCTGGGAAGAAGAGGATGGAGCATCCGATCCCTGCCGCTATGCTCCCTCGGCTCGCTGCATTTTAGAAATCAAGTTAGTCAAAGTGTATAAACATTTGCATATTAAGTCTAAGGTTTAACAAAACTCACCAGAAGCTACAGCGCGCATTGGAACTCATCCCTCTGTTGCATGGTGGAGTGGAGGAGACCCTGGAGCTCTGCTATCCGTCCCTGGGGGTCTAGCTGCATGTAGCAAGTCAAGGTGTTAATGCATTAGAAGTAATTGAGAAGGTTTAAGTTTAGAGAGTCATACCGATCGTCGGGGGCCGCGAAAAACCTGATCTCCGTATCTCCTGGCGTAGGCCTTCAGGTAGGCCTCGTCGCTGGTAGCTCGAGCTCATACCACCCGACCTCTCCACGTCCAGTCGCGCACCTAGTCGATCACCCGGGTGACCCAGTCGATCTCGCCGCTCAGTCCCTTCGAGGACCGTCCTACACGCTCGTCATCCCACACTGGGAATTCCACCTCTGGCTGATGGACGCCCCTGGTCGTCATGATCAGGCGGTAGTGTAGTGGCTCAATGATGTTTAGGCAGTGTAGCCACACGTCCCATCCCGCATAAGCCTGGGCTGCCTCTACCCAGGGCTGTCCCTCATGACCCTCGTTACAGTACGGTGTCCAGCGCACCTGAAGGGCAATTGAGTCAAGTGTCAGCATTTATAAGAGCATTTTAGTGCATTTAGATTAAGTCTAGAAGCTTATTGATGCGTAAGGGAACATGTCCATGTCGTCCTGGATCGCCCGCGCTAAGCGTCGCAGCGACCCCATGTCTCGAACCGCCATCCATCGCCTTGCGATGGGGATCAGGTCCGGATGTACCTCCTTTCCCCGCCCTAGGCCAGGGAGGTTCATGTAGCTCCATACCTGCATTAGTCTAATGTCATCATAATCGTAATCATGAGCATAATCATAAGCATTTAAGAGTAGAACATTTACCTGGAGCAAAGGCGAGAAGCCACCCAACATCGTCTACCGGTCGGTGGTGCTGAGTGAGTCGAAAAGGAACGCCAACGTAGCAGCACCCCATGCGTACCCTCCAACTCCGTCCAGATCCCGCAGTAGTGGGAGGAGCCTGTAGCTCACTCCATCCGCCCTCGTCGCGAAGAGTGGCTTCCCGAACAACAGCATCAGGTAGCGACGTAGGATGATGTCTCCCTCTGGTCCCGGTCCCGCCGCCACACTCTCTCTCTGGCTCTGTCTGTCAGTCTCCCGAGGTGCTCCTCAGGAAGCTCTTGTTGGATTTTTGTGACTTCCCTAGTGTTTTGATGATGAGCATCACTATGTTAAATATTGTCATTTTAATCAGATATCTTGCGTAATGTTATGCATTTGAAATTTCCATGATTAATAGGAAAATTGCTATGAGGTAGACTGTTCCTTTCATACTTCGTGTTGTTTGTGTTTACTACACTTCGTGTTGTCCGTTTGTACGTCGTGTTTTTCCAACTATGTTCGTTGATTGTCTTCGTGCTATTTACTGAAGCAGCTCGATTTGTTCTGATGAACTTCGAGTCGTTTTCCTGTGAACCTCGTGTCGTTTCTTAGTATTTAGCTGCTCATCTCGAGTCATCTTTTTTTATTTTTGCTCTTGTGTTTTCGTGTCATTTACTGTAGTTACTCGAGTCATTTTCCGGCTCTCACTGTTTTATCACGTGTCGCTGTAGCCGTTCCTGTCTTCTGTCTTCGTGTTGTTTTTCCTAGACCCCGTGTCCTTTTGCTTTGAGACCACACTTCGTGTCGGTTTCTGTTTTCGTCTTCGAGTTGTTTTCAGCCCGTCTCGTCCTCGTTTTCGAGTCATTTTCCTGTGTCTTCGTGTTATCTTTTGTGCTTGTGTTTTCATGTTATTTTTGTGTTTGAGTCTTCATGTTATTTCTGTGTTTGTGTCTTAGTGTTGTTTTTATGCCTTCGTGTTGCTTCTTTTTATCTTCGTCCAGGTTTCCTCTGATCGCGTGTCTTACTACCGTTTTACTCCGTGTTATTTCCTTTTCACCTCGTGCTGTTCTCATCTGACTTCGTGTCATTCTCTTTTGTAGTGTTAGCTTTGTTACTGTGGTACCTCGTATCGTTCTCTCTTTACCTCGTGCTGTTCTCATCTGACCTTGTGTCATTCTCTCTTTATTTCGTGCTGTAGTCATCTTGTGTATCTCGTGTCGTTCTTAGTATAGTGCATCTTGTATTGCTATCACATACCTCATGCAGTTTTAGTTTTTGTGGCCCTGAGTTTTAATGGTTTTAATTTCTTTGCAGGAGAAGAAGAAAAAACAAAAAGAAGAAGGTGGTCCGAGGAAGAATATTCCCCAGTGTCTGGGCTGCACGTGATCCAATACTAAAGGAACCAATACTATAAGGGCACGTGGCAAGAAGGTTCTGGATCAAGCGCGGGAAGCACACGTCTTGCATGAACCCTCCTGATCGCTTATAAAAGCACTGCCTCACCATCTACGAAAAGGGAGGAGCTCCGAGGTTACAGTAAAGAAATTTGAGTGAGAGCAGAAGAGAAAGAGCCTCCCTGAGAAACTAGAGTGTTCCAGTTGAGAGAGAAGAGAGAGCAGAAGAGTGATCAGAAGATGGGTATTGACTTACGGATCAAATCCGAAGTCTACTGCTCAGTTTGAGCTACATTGTTTCCAGTTTCTGAAATTTGGCTTCCTTCTTTCTTGTTTTCGTTTTTATCTATTTTTCCTTCTTGATTGAAAGTTCTCTGTGTTACCTCCTGGTGTTCAGGGGAAGAGAGAGACGTGTTCTCTCTGGTTCACTTGCAACAGAGGTTGCAGTATTGTTCCCTCTCGTAGAAGAGGTGTTCCCTCTGGGCTTCAGAGGAAGAGAGACCTTGGTCTCTGGTTCTAGTGACTACAGATCACTAGTGTTCCCTCCGGTTGGAGGAAGAGGAAATTGCTTCCTGGTTTCTAGGGACTTGGCGTCCTTAGGGTTCCCTCCGGGTGTGGAGGAAGAGGGGAGGGTGTTCCCCTGGTGAAGCTGTGAATCAGCCGTTGTCGCAGACTGAGTCTACTTTGCTAGCAGGTGCTAGTGGAAGCCTCACTTCGATTTGAAGTGAGGGGTGGACGTAGGCAGACTGGAGGTCTGACCGAACCACCTTAAAAACCTCTGGGTACTCGTGTGATTGTCTGTGGTGATTTTGTGGTGTGCCTTCTATCCACTCGAGCTATTGTCCGCACTGCGTTTTTGTGGGTTCAACTCCGAGATTGCTTGTTTTAAGTGAATCATTCTTCAGTAATTTTTAATCGGTTGAAAACAGTGATCTATTCATCCCCTCCCCTTCTAAATCACTTTATATTTCTTGTATCACTTGGTATCAGAGCGGGTATTTCCCAATATGTGGTCCAACGGCCAGGGAAACGGATCCGCTGGTCCTCGCAGCTACATTGCTGAAGGGCAGTCAATCACCCGTCCCCCTTTCTTCGATGGTAATAACTATTTCTTTTGGAAGAACATGATGGAAGTCTTTATCAGGGCCCAAAGCCACAAGCTCTGGAGAGTAATTACAGATGGTCCGTACCAGCTTCCACCGAACGAAGACATGTGGACAGAGGAACAGGTTAAACTCTCGCACTGAATTGGACAGCTCTTAACATCATACAGTGCGTCATCCACCCGGAAGAGTACTTGAGGATTTCAGCGTGCAAGACTGCAAAGAAAATGTGGGATGAATTGCAGTTAATGTATGAGGGCACATCTCAAGTGAGAGCTTCCAAGGTCAATATGCTTACAACTCAGTATGAGTTGTTTAAGATGAAGCCAGAGGAGTCGATCACAGAAATGTATGCTAGATTGTCTGTGATCATCAATAGTCTGAGAGGATTTGGAAAGGAGATTCAGCAAGAAGACATGGTCAGGAAGATCCTTAGGTCCCTAACTCCCATCTGGGATACTAAGGTGACCGTCATAGAGGAATCTAGAGATTTATCCACCATGTCAGTAACCCAGCTGATTGGGTCTCTCATGACCCACGAAATGAACTTCAAACAAGGGAATGATGGACATGACAGAAAGGGAAAGAATGTTGCTCTGAAAGTCTCACGACATACTAAGAAGAGCAGCAGCAGCAGCAGCAGTGGTGGTAGCAGTGAAGACTCTAACGGATTCTCAGACTTGGACAAGGGCGAGCAGGCCATGCTCACCAGGCAATTCAGAAAGTTCTTGAGGACTAAAGGGAAATTCTACAGGAGAAAGAAATTTAATGCTGCAAGGAAGTCTCCTGAACGAGAACTTGAGAAGAACCGGTTTGTTAAGAAGGTTACATGCTACAATTGTTAGAAACCTGGTCACATGAAAAGTGAATGTCCAGAGCTGCAAGCTAAGGCTCCCGGATACCAGAAGAAGATGGTGCACAAGAAGAAGAAAGCCATGCTGTGCACATGGAGCGACGAGGAGGAGGATCCAGAAGCCACCTCGTCCAGTGAAGGTGAAGAGAAGACTTGCCTCATGGCCAACCATGAGGAAGAGGTAACGAACTTATTTGAGAATTTTACTTTGGACGATTGGGAGGACGCCTATGGCGATCTGTTAGTTAAATATAATTTTCTAACCAAGGAGCACAGAATGCTTAAACGTAAGTTTCACTCTGCTTCTGAGGAACACTCTATTGTTGTTATGGATAACATGAAAGCAAAGGAGATGGCCATTGAGCTAGATAAGGCTAGAAGTGAGATCGAGAAGTTGAGAATGGAAAGAGAGGAAAGTCTAGCTAGGATGAATGAGCTGAAGGGTAAAACTAAAGAGAGTGAAAGAGAGATTAGATTGATTGCAAAAAAATATGAGGCGATTAGAAAAGTTAATCAAGAACTCCAGGACCAATGTAACGAACTTCAGAAGGAGATTGAGGGCAAAGGAAAAATGCTAGAAAAATTTACAGAGGGGAGAAACAATCTGAATGCCCTTCTGGGGTCGAGGGTAAACTTCAATAGGGAGGGATTAGGATACAATCCCACAAGTAAAAAACCCTTTGAATTTAAAACTATCACGTTCTGCCCCGCCAAGGGCAAAGAAAAATTGGAAACCCCATCCAGTTCCAAATCTGTCTCTACATTGAAGGTTTCGACCAGCAAATCTATTCAATCCACTGGTCAGCAGGCTAAGTCAGGAAATCCTGAGGCTAGAACTGTTCCTGTGCAACAGTTGTGGAACAAAGGTTTTCACAGGACCATTCCTATTGATGTCACTAGAAAGGTGAACAGCTTTGCTGAGAAAGTTCAGCATGCTAGTTATCAAGAAAAGCATGCAAACATGCACCACATTCAGTACAATTTTCATTTGAATAAAAATGGTTACATGAATTATGCTCAGCACACACGAGCTTCCTCTAAGAGGCCAAACAATAATTTTTCTGTTCGGAAACAACATAATTTTAATAGGAATGGGCTCATTCAACTCCCACTGAGAAATGCCAAGAAGGAAGAATCAATCCACATGAAACCACTGAAAAGAACAGTAAAACAAATGTGGGTTCCTAAGTGCTTTTTGCATAAATTGAAAACTGTCTCTGGACCCAATTTGAATTGGGTCCCACATTACTCTGTCTGAACTCTCGCAGGTTAGCCTGGCAGCTGAGCATAACAAGTGGTATCTTGACAGCGGCTGTAGCAGGCACATGACAGGAGACCGGTCCAAATTTAGCAAACTGAAAATGAAGTTTGGGGGCCTGGTCAAATTCGGTGGAAATAACAGAGGAAGATTAATTGGAATTGGTACAGTTGGTAAGTCCTCTACTAACTCCATTGAAGATGTGTATCTTGTAGAAGGACTTCAGCACAACTTGATAAGTATAAGTCAATTCTGCGACAAAGGACACAAGGTACTCTTTGACCATAATTCCTGCACTATTTTTGAGCTGAATTCTGATAACGTCATGTTCAAAGGTCATAGAGTAAACAATGTATACATCGTAGACCTGGATGATAATCCTGAAACTAACTTCTGTATGTCTGCTAACTCTGAACAGGTTACTTTTGACTGGCATAGGCATCTAGGCCATGCTAGTTTGTCTACAATGAATAAACTATCTAAGCATAACCTAGTTAGAGGTTTGCCCAGAATAAGATTTCAGTTAGGGTCCAAGCTATGTGATGCTTGTGCACAAGGTAAACAGACTCGTGCAGTTTTTAAGTTGAGAACTGAGAGTCTTTCATGTAAACTGCTGCAGCACTTGCACATGGATCTCTTTGGTCCTACTCGCATACAAAGTTTGTCAGGTAAGAGATATGGATTAGTCATAGTTGATGACTTCACTAGATTTTCTTGGTTGTTTTGTTTAGCAAATAAAAATGATGCTTTTGTTCACTTTGAAGAACTTTTCAATAAAATCAAACTGCAAGGTGAACATAATATCATTACAATTCAGTCTGACCATGGAGGAGAGTTTGAGAACTCTTCATTTTCTGAATTTTGCTCAAGAGAGGGAGTGACTCACAAATTCTCTTCTCCCAGGACACCAGAGCAGAACGGAATTGTTGAGAGAAGAAACAGGTCAATAATTGAAATGGCCAGGACTATGCTGATTGAGAGTGGACTTCCAAGGATATTTTGGGCTGAAGCTGCGAATACTGCATGCTACATTCTAAACCGAGCCTTGGTAAGACCTACTCATAGGAAAACTCTTTATGAACTTCTCAAGGGTAAGCAACCAAACATTTCTTACTTTAAAGTTTTTGGCTACAAATATTTTATTCACAATAATGGTAAGAATGGTTTGGACAAATTTGAAGCTAGAAGCTCTCCTGGAATTTTTCTTGGATATTCAGAAACCTCAAGGGCTTACAGAGTTTTCAATAAAGAGGATCAAACTGTTGAAGAAACACCGCATGTAGTGTTTGATGAAAATGATTTCTCTAACAAAGTGATGAATGGTGACAGGGAGCCATCTAATGAGGGAGATTTCTTGGAGAAAATTGAAGAAGAAGAGATGCAGCCAGTTGCTCAACCAGAAAACTCACAGCAAGAAGGAGCAGCTGAGGTAGGTGAACCCTCAGGTGAGATAATATTTCACAAAGACCACCCTAGTTAAAATGTCATAGGTAATTTGCATGATCCTCCTAGGACAAGGTCTCATTTTAGAATTGTCCAAGAACAGGACTTAGCTGCATTGGTATCTCAGGTGGAACCCAAAAACATGATTCTTGGGTATCCGCCATGTGTGAGGAATTAAATCAATTTGAGAAAAATACAGTATGGGAACTAGTTCTCAGACCTGATAACACTCATGTCATTGGCACTAAATAGGTTTTCAAGAATAAAGTTGATGAGAATGGAGCTATTTCTAGAAACAAAGCAAGACTTGTAGCTCAAGGCTACAGTCAGGAATTTGGTGTGGATTTTGATGAATCCTATGCCCCAGTGGCTAGGATGGAAGCTATAAGAATTTTGCTTGCATTTGCATGCTCTAGGAACATTCGGCTACAACAGATGGATGTCAAAAGCGCATTCTTAAATGGGTTATTGAAGGAAGAGGTATATGTTGAACAACCTCCAGGTTTTAATTTCTTTGTTCAGCCTAACATGATTTTTAGGTTGAATAAAGCCCTCTATGGATTGAAGCAGGCTCCCCGAGCTTGGTATGAGAGACTTTCTGAATTCCTCTTGAGCAAGGGCTATACTCGAGGTAAGGTTGACCAAACCCTCTTCACCAAAAATCTCGGAAAGGATTTAATAGTGGTCCAGGTATATGTTGATGATATCATCTTCGGATCTAACAATTCAAAATTATGTAAAGAATTTTCTGAATCTATGTCTCATGAATTTGAAATGAGTTTAGTTGGCGAACTAAAGTATTTTCTCGGGCTACAGGTCAAATAGATGGAGGATGGTTGTTTCATAAATCAAACCAAGTATACTCTGGAGATGCTGAAAAGGTTTGGAATGACCAACCTCAAGACTATCTCAACACCCATGGGCACCAACTCCTCACTAGATTCAGACGAAAAAGGTAAAGAGGTGGATGCTAAATTATATAGACGTATGATCGGTTCACTCCTCTACTTAACAGCATCCAGGCCTGACATTCAATTTAGTGTAGGGATGTGTGCCAGATACCAGGCTAGGCCTACTGAATTACATTTGGCAGCTGTAAAAAGAATCTTTAGATACTTATCTGCTACCCATGATCTAGGTCTTTGGTATCCTGCATCATGTAGTTTAGATCTCATTGCATATACAAATGCAGATTATGCAGGATGTAAATTGGACAGGAAAAGTACTAGTGGTCACTGCGAATTTTTAGGAGGGTGCCTAGTCTCTTGGGGATCCAAGAAGCAACACTCTGTGGCTCTTTCTACTGCTGAAGCTGAGTATGTGGCAGCAGGGAGCTGTGGCACACAGGTTATATGGATAAAACACCAGCTTCTGGATTACTCCGTTGAGCTAGGCTGCACTTCCATCTTTTGTGATAATACTAGTGCAATAAACATTGCAAAGAATCCTGTACTTCATTCTCGAACTAAACACATCGAAATCAGGCGTCATTTTATTCGAGATGAAGTAGCTAGGAAGACCTTTGAGTTGATCCATGTTGGCACTAACTCACAAATTACAGATATTTTCACTAAGCCACTGGATACTGAAAAATTTAGGACATTGCGCAGAGAATTAGGTATTTATAGAATTTCATGATTGAATAATTGATCTCTGAATAATCTGTCATGTGCTCTTGTGCTTATCTATACTCATTGTCTGTTGCTGAAAATAACCTCATTATGAGTGTTTGCTGATTCACTCGTATTGATTGATATCACTTTGTTTTCTTTGAGGTGTTTTGAGGTATGTCTTGGTTAAGTCTGAGTTGGAGTCAAGGTCTCAGGGGGAGCTAGATTAATAATAGGAGTCATGCTCTTTTGGCCAAATCTGAACATACTTTGAACGGACTTTTGCTGACCTTATAAGAGAATCAATTTGAGTAGGTGTATAAAAGAAATTTTTGGATGTTTTATCCGTTAAGACTGTTCATCTAATTTCTTGTTGAAATTTCAGCTGTTAGTCCCACTGAGATCAAAATCTGAATTCAAGACTATCTTCCTACACTGTAACTGACTTCTGATCTAGCCAGTACAACATACCTACTTAGTATAGTTAAGTCCGAAATGAGGTATATAGTGTTTTTGTCTGAAAAACTTTGGAGCTGGTGTATTGTTCTCAAACTGAATCAAGACTAATTTACAAGGTTTCAAGTGCAGTTTAATGAAAAATTCATGATAGAAGTTTTAACAACCTTGTTAACTGTTCATTGAGAAACTGGGACTTTCATCAATGAAGTGAAAGAATCCCATGTCATGAGATGGCAGTATAAATCAGGTTTAATTAGCTATCTTGATCATACAGAGCTATGGTACATATCTGGTTAGTAACTGGGGTGTCTGGCCTCTGGTAAAGGTGTCACCTTAATGTCAACACCAGTTAGAATACTATCTCTGTCCTCTTGTCAGAAGGGGTAATGTGGTCTTGCCACCAAGTAACTGGGGATTCCTGCCTCTAAACAAGGTGTCTCCCTAATGTCAAAGGTGTACTTGACAGATTTACCTTTGATCTTGACCATCTTTGAAAAATTTTCTCCCTCTTGGTATCAAGATCCTGTTCACTTGGCATTTAGGTCTTGGTTTGTTTGTTTTCAATACCACAGGTCTTTGTTTTCTTGACTTCCTTGCTTTATACTCTCTGAGTAAGGACTTACTCTGACCATACTGGTATCTTGTACCTTACTTGCTTAGAATCTGGTTCTGTGTATGGAGCGGATCTTCATTCACCATTTTGCACACAGTCTGACTAACTGATCCTCAAAATCCTCACATAAAATTAATGGCTTTCTTAATTGCCTAAACATCTCAATAACTTTCCTTTATCAGCCATACTCTCTCTTATTTTCTCTCCACTGTCAGCAATTTTCTTTTCGTGATATCTTCAGACCTGCACCTAGTTTCGATGATGTCAAAGGGGGAGTGTGTCTTGCTTGTGTTTTGCTGAGGGGGAGCGAAAGATAAGTGCCCTGAGTTATCTAGTCAGAGGAAAGCAATTGTTGTGTTCAGGGGGAGCTCTTGGGAGTCGTCAGAGGAGGCGAGTGTGTTGTGTGTCTGCATTGCTTATCTTCACATAATCTCATTGCACTTCATCTCTGTTATTTAATATAGTGTTGCCATCATCAAAAAGGGGGAGATTGTTAGATTTTTGTGACTTCCCTAGTGTTTTGATGATGAGCATCACTATGTTAAATATTGTCATTTTAATCAGATATCTTGCGTAATGTTATGCATTTGAAATTTCCATGATTAACAGGAAAACTGCTATGAGGTAGACTGTTCCTTTCATACTTCGTGTTGTTTGTGTTTACTACACTTCGTGTTGTCCGTTTGTACGTCGTGTTGTTCCAACTATGTTTGTTGATTGTCTTCGTGCTGTTTACTGAAGCAGCTTGATTTGTTCTGATGAACTTCGAGTCGTTTTCCTGTGAACCTCGTGTCGTTTCTTAGTATTTAGCTGCTCATCTCGAGTCATCTTTTTTTATTTTTGCTCTTGTGTTTTCGTGTCATTTACTGTAGTTACTCGAGTCATTTTCCGGCTCTCACTGTTTTATCACGTGTCGTTGTAGCCGTTCCTGTCTTCTGTCTTCGTGTTGTTTTTCCTAGACCCCGTGTCCTTTTACTTTGAGACCACACTTCGTGTCGGTTTCTGTTTTCATCTTCGAGTTGTTTTCAGCCCGTCTCGTCCTCGTTTTCGAGTCGTTTTCCTGTGTCTTCGTGTTATCTTTTATGCTTGTGTTTTCGTGTTATTTTTGTGTTTGAGTCTTCATGTTATTTCTGTGTTTGTGTCTTAGTGTTGTTTTTATGCCTTCGTGTTGCTTCTTTCTATCTTCGTCCAGATTTCCTCTGATCGCGTGTTTTACTACCGTTTTACTCCGTGTTATTTCCTTTTCACCTCGTGCTGTTCTCATCTGACTTCGTGTCGTTCTCTTTTGTAGTGTTAGCTTTGTTACTGTGGTACCTCGTATCGTTCTCTCTTTACCTCGTGCTATTCTCATCTGACCTCGTGTCATTCTCTCTTTATTTCGTGCTGTAGTCATCTTGTGTATCTCATGTCGTTCTTAGTATAGTGCATCTCGTATTGCTATCACATACCTCATGCAGTTTTAGTTTTTGTGGCCCTGAGTTTTAATGGTTTTAATTTCTTTGCAGGAGAAGAAGAAAAAACAAAAAGAAGAAGGTGGTCCAAGGAAGAATATTCCCCAGTGTCTGGGCTGCACGTGATCCAATACTAAAGGAACCAATACTATAAGGGCATGTGGCAAGAAGGTTCTGGATCGAGCGCGGGAAGCACACGCCTTGCATGAACCCTCATGATCGCTTATAAAAGCACTGCCTCACCATCTACGAAAAGGGAGGAGCTCCGAGGTTACAGTAAAGAAATTTGAGTGAGAGCAGAAGAGAAAGAGCCTCCCTGAGAAACTAGAGTGTTCCAGTTGAGAGAGAAGAGAGAGCAGAAGAGTGATCAGAAGATGGGTATTGACTTACGGATCAAATCCGAAGTCTGCTGCTCAGTTTGAGCTACATTGTTTCCAGTTTCTAAAATTTGGCTTGCTTCTTTCTTGTTTTCATTTTTATCTGTTTTTCCTTCTTGATTGAAAGTTCTCTGTGTTACCTCCTGGTGTTCAGGGGAAGAAAGAGACGTGTTCTCTCTGGTTCACTTGCAACAGAGGTTGCAGTATTGTTCCCTCTCGTAGAAGAGGTGTTCCCTCTGGGCTTCAGAGGAAGAGAGACCTTGGTCTCTGGTTCTAGTGACTGCAGATCACTAGTGTTCCCTCCGGTTGGAGGAAGTGAAAATTGCTTCCTGGTTTCTAGGGACTTGGCGTCCTTAGGGTTCCCTCCGGGTGTGGAGGAAGAGGGGAGGGTGTTTCCCTGGTGAAGCAGTGAATCAGCCGTTATCGCAGACTGAGTCTGCTTTGCTAGCAGGTGCTAGTGGAAGCCTCACTTCGATTTGAAGTGAGGGGTGGACGTAGGCAGACTGGAGGTCTGACCGAACCACCTTAAAAACCTCTGGGTACTCGTGTGATTGTCTGTGGTGATTTTGTGGTGTGCCTTCTATCCACTCGAGCTATTGTCCGCACTACGTTTTTGTGGGTTCAACTCTGAGATTGCTTGTTTTAAGTGAATCATTCTTCAATAATTTTTAATCGGTTGAAAACAGTGATCTATTCATCCCCTCCCCTTCTAGATCACTTTATATTTCTTGTATCAGCTCTCCCACGGCTATCGCCGCTCCTCTCAGCCCCAGGCTCTCCTGGAGCGTCGCTCTGCCCAGTATTGATGAATGGCGTCCCGGCCGTGTCAACTCTAGCCCGAGCAGCTCCCATGCCAACTCCCGGTAGTCGGCATGTGTGGTCCCCGTCACTAGCGCTTCGTGCACCCGAAGTCCTGTAATCCGTGCCACATCTTCAAACATCGGGATCATAGGACCCCATGGGAATAAAAATGCTCTGCTGATCGGGTCCCATCTCTCGTGCAACGCGTACAGTAAAGCAGTGTCTATTCTCATGACCTCAATGCTCAGCAGCTCACCGAATCCCATCGCTACTAATCTATCTCTCTGGTAATCTGGCAGTGCCAGGTACACTGCTCGGACCTGCAACCAGGAGATCCTGGTCCGTCTCTTCCCCTGCATGCATTTAAACGATCATAATCAGTCATTCATATAGTTCACAATTCATGCATTACATTTGCATTTAAAACAAAATAATAAAAAATCACTCTAGTTTCCAAACGGTCATCCCTAGACCGTTTCTTCTTCCAAAACTGTCATGCCTTAGGCCGTCTGGATCCCTAGCGGTCGCTGGAAGGACCGCTAGGCACTCACCGAGCGAGCTATGTTTGCCCTGTTTCCCCAAGCCATGAAAATGGCCTAAGAGGCCGTTACAACATTTTTTTTTTTGGGGTCCCCAGACCCATTCCCATCCTATTCTACCCACATGCATCATCTAGAAAAATCAAAATTGGGTTTTTAAGGAAGTCGGCCTACCTCAGACGAACGCCTCCCGGCCTGCGCCTCCGGTGCCTCCTCCGCCATGTGCCCTTCCTCCTCATCTCCAGGAGTTTCCCCAGGCCCTTCTACCGCCGTGGGAGACCCCTCCTCCATTGTTTGGATCGACGACCCCTCTTCCCCTTCCGGTGGGCTCACCGCCGCCATTGGAGCTTCTTCCTCTTCTTCTAAACGCCGTTGGAAGCGACGAACGACTTTCTTCTTCACCATCCTCGTATGGGGGGGTGGTTGCCCGGTCTCGGTGGTCGTCGGGGTGGCCAGTGTTTAGGTTGGAGTGAAAATTGTGAGAGAGTGAACGGCCAATTCTGTTCTTTTTTTTTAAATCTCTCAGAGCCATGCGGTCTATCGCCAGACCGTTAGGCAGCCGTTAGCGATTTTCATGCAGACCATTTATGTAATGCCCCAGAATTTTATAATTTATTTCTAGGAATTTTTTGGAATTTACAAAGGCCCAAATGAATTAATAAATGAATCATTATTAAGGCCCAATTATGATGAACAATTAACCTAGCCTATTTAAATAAAGCCCAAAGGATTTAAGGACCAAGGCCATGAAGTTTGGCCAATATTCTAGAAGGTTAATTAATTTATTCGAGGAATATAAAGATAAATACCCATTAATTGGATAATGAGGTGGATAATAGAATAAAAGAGTTTGAAGCAATTCAAATTCGGCGCCTAGGATCTGTGGCGGTCTATCGTGCAACCGCTACATCCAAGAAAGCGGCCCATTATTCGACCACTACATTCTGTCAGTTCCGTGAATTGAAGAAATAGCAAAAAGATTAGATTTTTAAGGCTCTATCACCTAGGGATCGAGATGGGAATGCTAGTAAACATGCTAAGGACTCTCAGAAGTCTGTATAGTACCAACTAAGGACTCTAGAGCCGATCTAATCCTTAAATCCTAGCCAAACCCTATAAATAGAACCAAGATTTTACCTGCACGATCCTTACATTTGGCTCACGTGGAATCAAGGTAAGGAGGTATTATTTTGGGTTAGTTCTTTAGAAGTTTTTATTCCCAATACATAGGACTAACATCCCTCAAAATTTCATGCTAGGAGATCAAGCACAAAAGGAGATAGAAGCATGTAAAGTTGCTGGTTCCATATTAGCGACCTAGGAAACTATGCGAAAGTCTGGTGAAGATCAATGAATTAGGAAACTAAATTGAGGTAATTAGCATTAGTACCTTTAGAACTTTTTGTTCCCCTTTGTATCTACTTCTTACCCTCCAAATTTCACGTCATTAGTGTGAATCATGGAAAATCCACTACTAAGAATAAGAAGGGGAAAAGAGGGAGAAAAGGGGAGCATGCGAGGATGCTAAGGGGAATGTGATCGCCAGAGACGCGAGGGCCTCAAAGGATATAACAATAATAAAATAGAGGGATCGTGAAAAATACCTCAAATGCGGGGATTGATGTGAGTGCTTTCCTTCTCTTCCAATCGGCCGGCCGATGAAGAGAGTTTTTCTTGATTGATTACCCTTGCAAAATTAACAAACACCAATAAACAAACATGGATTAGAAACCAAGATGTGTAGCATCAAATCTAAATGTAAATATAGACATAGAAAGTATGGATATGAACACACCTTATTGGTGTTTGGCCTTTAAACCCCTATGCAAAAGGGTAGGTAAAAGATGATGATGATATGTAAAATAACAAGTGTGCAAGTGTTGCACCAAGGAGTCTCAACGTGGTTGAGAAGAAAGATTAACAGAAGATGCAATATGCATGCATATGTATGAACAAAAGAAAAGAATTGAAAAAAAGAAAAGAAAAGCCTGCGCTTTTGATCTTTGGCTTTGATGCTCAATGGGGAGGAAGACTCTGTCGGATGAACGATGATGTGCAGGAGCTTCCTCCTTCAGCCAAGCAGTAGCAGCAGCACCCTGCGTAAAATCGAGAAGAAAAATCCCCCCCGAACAGAGCCGCAGGGCTTTATTTATAGGGCAAACAAACAGATCTTAATCGGATCAGAACAAGCAATAATCAGCTTAGGCAAGGACTCGAGTTCCCTAATGGAGCAAAGTGATCAAACACGGCAGGGAACTGTTCAGGAAAGCTGCGTTCGAGCAGGACACGAAAGGTGGAAGACGACCTCGGTAAGGGCGTCAATTCACAAATTGACGACCTGCCATAGGGCGTGAATTGAAAACACGTCTGGGAACAAGGCGTCATTTCCTGAATCAATTTTTAGAAATAAAATCTCCCTGTATTTGAAAATTGTAAAAGATGCCTGGACTAAAGGCGTTAATTAAAAACGCGCCCTACCAAGGGACGTTAATCAATATGATAAACAGCCAAAAGAGAAAGGACGACTGTCGATTCGGGCGTCAATTTAATTGACGTCCGAATCAAGGTCGTTAATTCAAAATATTCAAAATATGGTCATTTTTTATTTCTCAATATTATTTTCCCATTTTTTAGGTGGAGGTGCATCCAACTGTGCTGATTCCAATGACTATTTTTGCGTATTTTTCTGACACCCGGAAGGCCACCAAATCACCTTTGGAAGAGGGTTTAAAAATAATATTAAAATAATCAAATTGAAAGTGACGCCCTTGCATGTGAAGTGAATTCCATTTTTTTAATTTTTATTTTATTAAAAATCAAAATAACGTCCCATGCTAAGTCCTTAATTCCAAAACAATTCTGAAAAATCTTCAGAAAAATCCAAAAAATTGAAAAATAGAGGAATTGACGCCTGATGGTAGTGGCGTCAATTTTCTTTTTATTTTCTTTTAATTTTCTTAAAATGAAATGACGCCCCTCTTCATGTCGTTAATTCCGGAAAATTCATAAAAATAGAGAAAAATACTCATAAAATCCAGAAAAATAGGAAAAAATAAGAAAAGGGAGGAAAAATAGAGAAATCTAAGGAAAGTGGGAAAAACACTCAAACAAAGTTAATTTGAGGGTCAAATTGAGGTATTACAAGGTAATATGAGATGTACTCACAGTAACGTCAATTTTGGCGTGTCTACAGCTGCCCCGCCTTGGCGTCTGCTTTGCAAGGGAGCAGAGCAAATTGAAAAGTAGATGCCAAGGTGTGATGAGACACGCAATCAACATCACTTGATGAGAATGAAATCAAAAACTCGAGATGAAGCAATCTCGGGAAATTCAATGAAATCAACGATGTTTGGATAAAAGAGGGAGTGTGCACGCGGGCACGAAGGAGAATGATCAACTTCCAGCGCGGTGGAAGTACCCCAGGTCACAAACCTGTAGGTTTCACCATTGGGGAGCGATTACCAGCCAATGTGGACGTGCTGCAGCCAAGGTGGATCAAGGGAAAAGGATTGAAATAAGATGATAGAAATCCAAACAAGGAGCTTTCGATAAAATGACCTAAAACAGCGACAAAACGAACTGAGGATTCCATTCAGCAATGAATATCTCATATCTAGAAAGATTAAGATCAATTTGACTCTCCAAATCAGCTTATCAGAATGATTTTCCAAAAATTATTTCAAACTCCTATATGAATGCATGCTGGGTTTAAAAGAAAAAATTAAAATAAATGAAAATATAAGATAATCAAGGATAATATTGTTAAACTGCCAAGATTGGGTCAAGAAACCCATTCTGCGAGCCGATACTAAGCCGAAGCCCGTTTATCCACACATCAACTCGCAAAAGGGAACCATCATCCCCAGTCTTGGACGGCTCAACGGCCTATCCGTGTGACTAAAACTCCTCTGGAATCATCATTATTTTTGATGAAGGGGAACTCAAATCTCAGATTTACCAAAGTCACAAGGTCCTTGATATAATCTAGTAGCGTATGTAACATATAGTAGAATGCATACAGGGGGGATGGTGATAGCAATGAGCATGGGGGAGCTGAGAAATGAGGTGCAAGCACCGTGGGGCTTGGATGATGATGCCCTGTCGGTGGGACCAAGAGCTTCTTCCTGCGCTCAAAGATTCACCAGCCAAGATATAAAAGATAACAAGCAATGAATAAGGCATTTAAGCATAGCAAGCATAGCATGAATCAAAGCATCAATAGCATGTATGTATCATATCATGAATAGCATTCAAGTGTGCATAGCATGAAAGGCATGAATAACATAGATAACATCATTAAAGCATAGATAGCATAGCATCATTGTTTGTCGTTTGTCATGAGGATGACAACTTGGATAATCAAGATTTGGAGTTGAATGATCAAGATCTGATAATGTCCATCGGCGGAGTGATCAGCAAGATTTGATAAAAAAGATTTGGAGATGAATAATCGGAGTAATGCGTAGCAAATTATAAAGATGTGATCAATTGTGAACATAGGAAGAATCAAAAGGTAGATGGCAATGAATGGAGAGGACTCATCCCGTGCTCTTGGTCCTTGCAAAGTTGTCGTTCCTCCAAAAACACCATCAGAAAAATACAATGCAATTTTTTTGGATTTTGAAATATGTAAATTTTTATGAGTTTTGAAAATATTTGAATTTTTATGTGGATTTTGAAAAATATTTGAATTTTTATTATGAATTTTGAAAATATTCAATTTTTGTTGGATTTTGATCATGAAATATTCACTTTTTTTTGGATTTTGGCTTAGGAAACATTCAATTTTTTTTTGGATTTTGACTTAGGAAATATTCAAGTTTTTTTTGTTTTTTTTTTCTTTTGATTTTTGTTTGTTTGGTTTAGACATTGTTAATGCAGCATCAAAGGGTGTTTTTAAACAACTGGCTAGGGGTCCTTGTTCCTTCCCCTTTTGCTAAAATCACCCAAAGCCGAGCGTGCATTGAAGGGTGGCGCCCTATAACTAACTGCCCTTGATTAACGGTGCTCCTACCAAGGCCATACCCGAGAAACATTCGGTCTTAGAGGGAGAAGAGAAGAATAATCGAGGATAAGCTTTATGCAGGATGGGAGATGTCGGGACTTGAATTCCTTCCAAGGTGTTTCCCCTCAAAGAGGTAGTCTGTTGTGCCGGGGCTTTGTGCCTTTGATCTTTAGACCCTTGACATGCATACGACCAGGGTTTTCCCTGCGGGGACTTTGCCACTCTTGTCATGCCATAATTCATACTTTTACTTTTGTCAAAATTTTGATTTGATTTCCATAATAGCCCTTTTGGCGAGATGTATATAATGAAAACTCATATGAAAACTCATATTGATTTTGGGTCAAGACTGCCCCTATTTGAGACTCCTCTCGTATTGGGGAGTACCTAGGTTGGTCATCTCATCCGTCAACCTCTTGCCCCTGCATGCGGCCGAGTAAAGAAGAGAAAAAGACTTTCAGGAATTCTCATAGCATGGCCAAAGTAGCAACGGTGTTTAACCAAACGAGTCGGCTAAGGACGCCGTGAAGTGTGTGGAATGTCCAGCTAAGGGTTGCTCTTAACAAGCAGGGAGAGAACGTTGAATTCCCAGCGCGGGATTCTTATTAACCAAAAGTGCTGCAAAACCAAGCCTAAAGACTCTTTTTGAAATATTTTAATTAAACAAAAGCCTAAGATAAAGGTCTAAAACACCACTTTTAATCTTGTTAAGAAGCACTTTATTTTAAAAATCATGCGTGAAGTAATGAGAGAATGATATCATAAAAATGCTTACTTACGCCAATATGTTACCTTGCGATCTTTGTTGAAGCAGCTACCGCAAGAGGCGAGGTTGATCATCATGGGATTTATCCTCTTTGGCAGATAAAAAGATTGGAAGCAAAGGATTTGGAAGTGACTTAACAAGAAGGAGTGGTGCTCAGACCAGACTCAGACGAACAAGGATAAAAAGGAAGAGAGGCGAGGGCTAGAACTCCCTCACTAAGGTGTGGAGACCCTGATCACTTGAAAGATCTACAGAAGGAGAGGAGAATTAGAAGGAGGAGTGAGGACTAAAGCCTCAAAAGCAGTGGGAGAAAGGGCAGATGCCCAAAGCAGTGGACGTGGAAGAAGTTGGGTCAGACCCAGGATTAGGGGGAATCGGAAGAAGAAATTGATAGATGGAAAGAGGTGGATCTGGAGGGTCTGGGGGTTGTGGAGGAGAATCCTGATAGGAGGAATCCAGAGGATCCGGAGGAGAAGAATCTCGAGGGACGCGATGCCCTGGGAAGAAATATGCAAAAATATGGTGAAAAAGGAAGAAGAGGACAAAGGATGTGATATCCTGGAGGAGCAGGAAGATGAATTGGAAGAAAGATGGATGGTCCGGAGGTTCCGGAGGAATGAGATGCCGAGGGACGCGGTGCCCAGGGAAGAGTGGATGAAAAGGATCAGGAGGGTCCGGAGGTTCCGGAGGGGGAAGATGCCATGGGACGTGATGCCCAAGGAGAAGAGATAAGAAATCCAGAAGATCCGGACGTGAGGGTGTGTAGGGGCGCGATGCCCAAAGAGCAAGATCCGGAGGTTCCGGAGGGAGAAGACGGAAAGGGGCGCGATGCCCTGGGAGAAGAGAAAGATCCGGAGGTTCCGGAATAGTGGAATCAGAAGGGGCGTCATGCCCTAAGAGGAGGGATAAAACACCTGGAGGTTCCAGGGAAATAGCAGGAAAGGGGACGCGATGCCCCAGGGAGAGTGGATTAGAAGAGGATGAAGATGGGAAATGCGGAAGATCCGGATGTTCCGGAAGGTGGGGAAGATACGGGTCCGGAAACACGGGAAAGAAGAAGTGCCAATGTATGCGAGTGCAATGCAACAGATGCGATGAATGCATGGATGCGACAGAATGCATGAGATGCAAAGAATATGAAGAACATGAAGGGCGAGAGGATGAGATCCTCCTCCTTACCCCTGGAGTGGCCCATGTGGATGGCGTTGAATGGAAGGTGGGTAGAATAGTGGAAAGCCCTTTGACACCAAGGTAACTGCCCCTCCATGGCAGTGAAAGTGTATAGCCAATTGGCCCAATGGATGAAG
This sequence comes from Amorphophallus konjac, assembly GCA_022559845.1. Lineage (NCBI taxonomy): Eukaryota > Viridiplantae > Streptophyta > Magnoliopsida > Alismatales > Araceae > Amorphophallus > Amorphophallus konjac. Next base: position 137,150,909 of record CM040128.1, on the reverse strand, counting down.
CTTCAATGGTAAGTGACAACTCTCTTGGAGAGTGGAAAGCAATAGTGTGAGAGAGTTGGAAAGTTGGGATAGGAAACATCGTGTTGCCCAAGGATTGTAGCGTATGAAGAATATTGATCAAGATGGGCGTTCATCCCTTGTATGGAAGAAACAGTTCAAGATTTGAAAGTTGGAACAAGGGGTGCCCTGCCCGGCCCTTGGGCACAAACTTATACGGCATCAACGCTTGGCATTCTCTTCTAGCGAGCAGTGGCGGGGACTCGGCCTCTTCAACCATGCTTGGCACAACAACCCAGATTGGCATCCGACAAATAAACTCTTGCATCTTGAACAGCATGGCCATGGCCAAATCTTTCTTTCTCGGCTCTTGATCATCTTCGGCACAAGTATTTACAGAAGGACGCCCGTTCCGAGTAGTAAAGGGGGGTGAAGCGGAGGCGGAAGGTTCCATGGATGGTGGAGGTGAAAGGGTGAGTGGAAGCAAAGGTTCAAACACGTCGAGCTTCTCCCTTTGCTCAGAAGCAGTCGGGGTTGGCTCGAGTGCAAAAAAGGGTGAACCTTGCTCAGGACTAGCCACAGGTAAGGGTAAAGGGTTAAGTAATGGGGTAGGGGTCATAGGCATAGTGGACGGCTAAGGTGGCGAACAAAGAGGAGGTGTAATGGAAGGCTTGGCGGAGACTGGCGTAATGGAGGGTAATGGAGGTTCGGTGGAGGCCGGTGGAGTGGAGGCTATTGGGGTGGTTACGGGAGGGGTGAACGGAGAAGGTTTAGTGTGTTGAAAATGCCGGATGGGGCGAGAGGTGTTAGGGATAGGAGACATGTCTTGGTGCAACGACATGGGTGATTGGAGTATTGACCCATCGTCGCAACACCAATTAGTCTCATAAACGGGGAATGTGTTGGGGACGGTGACTTCGTCCTGAGCAGGGGGTTCATCAAGCGGTAGTGGAGGGAGAGGGAAGCGAAGGAAACTCGGAAGGGGTGCCTGCATAGCTTCATCATTGTGCGCCTCAGATTCTTCAATTGCCGGTTCTTTATCAGCCGGTTCAAGTGGACACCGTAGTGGAGGCGTATATGTGGGTGGAGGAAGGACAGCGTCCACTTGAACATTAAAATTTACCGGCTCTTGCTCGCTTGAACTGTCGACGCCGCAACTGTCTCTCCTATCCTTCCAATCTTTCTCCATCTTTGTAATGTCGTTTAGAGCTGCGTAAAGGGGATTAACTGGAGTAGGAGGAGCGGGCCGTGGGCTCGTAACCCTCTTTAATTGTTCCTCCAACGAAGTGACTTTGTTGAAAAGAGTTTGTTGGAGGGGCGTGACCTGAGCAACAGAGGGTTGGCATGGCCTTGAAGGAGGGGCCGAATAAGAAGGCCGTGGAAGGGAATTAATGGGCCGACCCATAGAAGGACCCAGATGGGTCGGGTTGCAAGGAATAAATAGGCCTTGGGGCCGTGATGGAGGAGGAATAGAAGGAGGCGGGCAGTGGACCACCCGAGGAGAAGTGTGAATAGGAGATGGGTGATGGGCCACACGAGTAGGAATGTGAATAGAAGAGGGAAGGGGGTGATGGGCCACCCGCGTAGGATTTGAAGGAGGATGAGAGGAATGAGATGCACCCTCAACAACGGCCTTAAGGGCTTGGATTTGTTGAGGGGTGAGATGATCTAATACATGCAAGATCTGGGAGACCTTCTCATCGTTGGGAGGAGACGGTCCCGTAGGAGTAGTGGCTCGCGATTGAGGCGAGGGACCATGAGATTGGATATTGCCCATGGGTCGAGCAAAACCATAAGCATGAGGACGTGGTCCCTTGAAAATATGGTGAGAATTATGACGAACATGTTGAAATTGAGGAATATAAGATGTGCTAGGTTGTGCATCCTCATGAGCAAAGTTTGGATTAAACATGTTGTTTTCTCTATCAAGGTAAGTCATCAATCAAAGTTCAAGCAAAATAATTTGCAAAGAAGCACACAAGTTAGAATGGTTACCTTTGATTTCTTTTTGTTTGAACCTTGGTGAATTAATGATTTTTAACCAAAATTGGAGTGATTCACACAAGGGAGGAACCTAGTTTCAATGTAAGTTCACTTCGATGCCAACTAGGAACACTCTCTCACCGTGTATAGGCCAACTAAACCCGGGACTTCAAAGGTACCACCTGCCCAGTGTCCGTGAGGGAATCCACAGGTGCGGGGACTTACGGAGGCTTGGTTTAGGAATTTCCGGTCTAATGAGACAGAGTGCTCAATGGAGGGTCCTTCCTTCACCAAGAGGGGGTGTGGCTCCTAATGTAGAGAGAGGAGGTCTCCCAAACCAATGCAAATGGATGAATGCAAGATAAGATAAGAAGCTTACACCAATATAATCAAATAATAGAGGTAAGTATCAATCCAGCATGAATGATCACAAGAAACAAGCCTCTGTAAATGCACAGGAAAGAGGCGACCTGGCAGCAGTCGCTACCAGTAAAAGAGACGACAGCGTCGCTATCGTGAATCACAAAACCGTGCCTTAGTGTAAGGCGCTAAATGTGAAAAGACGCCTCTGGCAGAGGGCGTCAAAAGTGTGTGGTGCGCACGCTCAAAGAAAAACACGCCTTGATGGGAGGCGCTTCTCAACAAAAGGACGCCCTCAGGGAAGGACGTGAATCCTCAGACAGAATAAAACACCAGGGATATGTGATGAAAGACGCCTTCGTAGGAGGCGTCGAATATATAAAACACGCCCTGGATAAAGGCGTTAAATCAAAACGCGCCTTTGTGAAAGGCGTTAATTCAGAAAAATCACAAACTGGCTCATCTCGGGGAGTATGCAGTGTGCACAGTGGAGGGTGCTCGTGGGGCACAAAGGAGAGGTACCGTGGGTACCAAAGGGAAAGGGCACACGTGGGTGCCAAAGGGGAAAGGGGTAATCAATAGAAAAACAGTGGAAGCCCCACCGTGATCGCCAATTTGTGAATCATGGAAAATCCACTACTAAGAATAAGAAGGGGAAAAGAGGGAGAAAAGGGGAGCATGCGAGGATTCTAAGGGGAATGTGATCGCCAGAGACGCGAGGGCCTCAAAGGATATAACAATAATAAAATGGAGGGATCGTGAAAAATACCTCAAATGCGGGGATTGATGTGAGTGCTTTCCTTCTCTTCCAATCGGCCGGCCGATGAAGAGAGTTTTTCTTGATTGATTACCCTTGCAAAATTAACAAACACCAATAAACAAACATGGATTAGAAACCAAGATGTGTATCATCAAATCTAAATATAAATATAGACATAGAAAGCATGGATATGAACACACCTTATTGGTGTTTGGCCTTTAAACCCCTATGCAAAAGGGTAGATAAAAGATGGTGATGATATGTAAAATAACAAGTGTGCAAGTGTTGCACCAAGGAGTCTCAACGTGGTTGAGAAGAAAGATTAACAGAAGATGCAATATGCATGCATATGTATGAACAAAAGAAAAGAATTGAAAAAAAGAAAAGAAAAGCCTGCGCTTTTGATCTTTGGCTTTGATGCTCAATGGGGAGGAAGACTCTGTCGGATGAACGATGATGTGCAGGAGCTTCATCCTTCAACCAAGCAGCAGCAGTAGCACCCTGCGTAAAATCGAGAAGAAAAATCCCCTCCGAACAGAGCCGCAGGGCTCTATTTATAGGGCAAACAAACAGATCTTAATCGGATCAGAACAAGCAATAATCAGCTTAGGCAAGGACTCGAGTTCCCTAATGGAGCAAATTGATCAAACACGGCAGGGAACTGTTCAGGAAAGCTACGTTCGAGCAGGACACGAAAGGTGGAAGACGACCTCGGTAAGAGCGTCAATTCACAAATTGACGACCTGCCATAGGGCGTGAATTGAAAACACGTCTGGGAACAAGGCGTCATTTCCTGAATCAATTTTTAGAAATAAAACCTCCCTGTATTTGAAAATTATGAAAGACGCCTGAACTAAAGGAAAGTGGGAAAAATACTCAAACAAAGTTAATTTGAGGGTCAAATTGGGGTATTACAAGGTAATATGAGATGTACTCACAGTAACGTCAATTTTGGCGTGTCTACAATTAGGTCAAGTGGATCAAGAGATAGTAGGACGTGAAGTTTTTGATTTGTCATAAGAAGTGTAGAATCAGGGTTGACTTCCAACATCAAATTCCAAGCCTAAAAGCCTTCGGAAAGGTAGGTCATCTCATGAACTGCTAAAATCTCATTCTAGGGATAAATGCCCTCTTATTTCACTTGATTTCATGCTTTATAGACCGAGAATTTAATGTTTTATGCATACAGTATACATTCATGCATATTCTTAGCCCTAAATAAGTTAAGAGAAAATTTCTTGTTGATTCACAGAAAACCCATGCATATTGTTAGCTTAACCTTCATTCTATCATGATAGGGAAGTTTATACATGTTGATTTTCAGACATGATGTGTTTTAGACATAGTTCTTTTTATTTTAGTTTTACTGTCAGACGTTCTCTAGCGGCCTTGTCTTTGACCGCAAACCTTGTGTAGTGGCCCTACGATAAATCGCTAGACACTTTGTAAACTCGATTTTTGATGAAATCTCTGACGGACCATAGATAGACCGTTAAAGTCCCTCTGGCGACCTTACGATAAACCGCCAAGCTATCTGTAACGGCTCTATATTAGACCGCCAATGTTCTATTTTCTGTCAACCCGAGATAGATTTAAGAACAGCCCATTAACTTATAAGTAAGCATAGTTAACTATGTTCTAACCTATTTTACTGGTATTTCATTACTCTGAGTTTTAAATTACTGATTCATGACAATGGTCGCATGTTCTTTATCATACTTGGGATTATTTTAAAGCTTATGCTAATTTCATGCCAAAACTTATACTTTGTATTAAATACATCTTTCAAGGGTGATAATAAACGTGGTTCACTGATTGGTTTATCACTATTACAAATTCTCTTCTTATCTTAGAGTCATTTCTATAAGTACATGGCATATATTCTGGTATATGACCATTAGTTACACTTTTGCACTATAGGGACATAATCTTGAACTTGATAACATCTCCTTTGAATATTCCTTTCAATAGACTAGGAAATCCTGTTTCAAGGCCGCCGTAATTCTCCGTGAGCCTGGGATTCTCACTAGGACGCCGAGTTGGTTGTACCATTAAAGCCCAAATTGTCTAGAAAGCACTACCGATATTTTCTGAACTCTGTCCTGTAACGGTTCACTACTCGACCAAAAAAGATTTTGATCTTCTTTACTTTCTAACTCCAAAAGTTCTTGTCGACCGCTAAGGCCCCTTAACGGTCTAGTATTTGACAGCCAAGTTCTCTGAGTCCAAACTGATTTCTTTGTGGATTCAGCCCACTCTAGCGGCCTAATATCAGACCGCCATATCAATATAGCGGCCCAGTTATAGACCGCTAAGTTTTCTGAATATTGTTGACCCAAGGTTTGACCCAAGGGTTAATAGTCCTGTAATCCTAGACTGACTAACGATAGTCCGGGACTTGTAACCTTATTCAAAGACATCTAAGATAAAGTATGAAAGATAAAGAATGTACCGTTATGCTATCAAATTTTCTCCAAGGCATAACTTAGTTATTAATGCATTTCTTGAACTCATAAATCTATATTTAGTGCATTCTTATTATTGACATTGAGTCTTGAACACTTATTGAATTTATTAGATGCGTGGCCAACTTTATTGCTATATACGTGGAAGTAGCTTGATTTATACTTGAAGATGCGGTTCGAGCACTGATTGTATTCAAGGGCTCTATGCTAGTCCCCTCGGTTGATTGTCGGAAACATACTATTATAAACCATGGGGTATGATGCTACTGGCGGTTCATTACGCTGGGAGTATTTTCTTTATAAATAAGTGAAATTATCCACGACTCGTGAAGTGAAATCATCCACAAAAATTCACGAAGTACTTGTTACTAAGTGAAAAATACATTCTCGCTTGACTTGCTAGTACATTCTCGTTACCTTCTTGTTCATGAAAGGCCATAATTACATTCTTGCTTGATCATGCTTGCTCAATCATATCTTAACATGATCATGTCTTGTTACTTTGGTTTATTCACGTGATTTATCGCATTCGCCTGATTTTACTTTATTCTCTAGAGCACGAAATGCTAATCACTTTAATATTGCCTTCATGTTGATGCGAAGATACCTAAACCTATTTTTCAATCTTTCTAGGAGATGCAAGTAGTTCGGATTCGGATTCGAGTTATTCAAGTGATGGGTCCGAGAGCGAATGAAGGTCACATAAGATTGAGAGAAGACTTAAGAAGTAAATGATGTCTAGATCAAGTTCATGCAATTTTCTCTTTATTTGAGTCAAATAGATTTAATGAAGTTGAATAGTTGATGTACTTGAATCATTCTTATTATTAATAAAAGTGAAGGTTTGAGTAAATTATTGAGCAATTACTTTGTGTGATTGTTATTGCGCTCCGGTTATTCTTGCTTGCAAGAGGCTTATCATGTCGGCTGTTTACGTTTCTTGAGATTATCTTCCGTTGTATTAAAAGCTCGGGATGTGACATTTAATTTGGTATCAGAGCCTAAGTCCAAGGACTTAGGGAGAAAAGTCATGTCATAGGATAAGTCCAAAGTTTTAGGACCCGTACCTATGAACTAAGGAAGAAATTCCCCACCTATGGGAGAATTGGGTAGATTGGCTTGTAGATCATGATGCCTACATCAATTGCCGCAACCAGATTATTTCTTTTCGGAAACTTGGTCTTCCAAGATTTTCCTTTCTTGGTATCAAGTATAGGAAACATCCTACCATCATTTCTTCTCTTCACGCTTGCAAACTGATTTTGCAAGGATGTGGAGCTTTCCTTACTTCTGTGATTGTTACCGAGTCTAAGGAGATAATCTTAGCAGACGTCCCCATTGTAAATGAGTTTCCTGATGTATTCCCATCAGATTTACCCAGTTTACTACCCAAAAGAGAAGTAAATTTCTCCATTGAACTCATCCTAGGAGCAGCACCTGTTTTAATAGCCCCCTATAGGATGTCCCCCACAGAACTTAAGGTGTTGGATATTATGTTTTGATGATGACAAACACTATGACTCTCATATGTTTGATGTCATATGTGTTGACTTATGTTTTGATGATGACATTGTTTACGTGTGTTCTGATGATGATAAATTGATGTCTTATGTGTTTACTTCATTCAGAACTTGGTACATTGATTAACTGTGAGAATGGCATAGACTGTTCACTCATCTGTCTGCGTGAGTCACCAAGTCCACACATTGCTTCGTGTGCCCTTCGTAAAGTCTATACAATGCCATTTGTTCATGCAACTTAGCAAGTCTGTACAGCCTGTGTTCACAACACAAAGTCTGTACTTCGCATGCTCTCACAATCGCCAAGTCTATTCACCGGGTTGCTCACTAAGTCTTAGAGTCTGTACAGGGTAGTTCATACTTCACTCTATCTGCCAAGTGTCTACATCAGTCAGCATTGCCTGATTTCATGAAGTCCATACATCCACATGCTAGCACACACTAAGTCTGTACAGCTCATGTACAAGGTCTCATGCATATTGAATGTAAAGTCTATACATCGTCCAGTGTATTGCTGCATGCCATGAAGTCTGTATAGAGTCTTTGTATCATGTGCTTCGCATTTGGGAATCAAAGTATGTACATTGGCAGAGGAACTGCATCAAGTCTATACACTGCCTTTGGTTTTTAAAGTCGATACATTGCCTTTGTTTCAAAGTCTAGACATCGCTGTTTTGGCCTTCGAAGCGTTCAAGTCAGTACATCGGACACTTGTTCATGCATGTTTGCAAGTCTATTCACTGGCTCTGTTAAGTCTATACACTCCTCATCTTTACCTTTGTTCCAAGCCAAAGTCTACATATTGGAAGAGTCTATACATTGGAAGTGTGTACATTATTCAGCTACCTTGATCAAGTCTGTACAGCGAGCAGCGTCCTTGTGTTTCAAGCCATTCCAAGTCTATACAACGCCCAAGTCTGTACAGCCATCAGTGAACCCTCCAAGCCTATACATCCAGTTGAACGCAAAGTCTACACATCACTCCACATCTTTTCCTACGCTTGGCCAAGTCTATACACTCATACATTTTCCTACGTTCTGGCCAAGTCTACACAACGCTTGCCTGACTTCTATTTCAAGTCTATACATTCATTCATCTGAAGCTTCATCAAGTCTGTACAACGCTGCTTTGTCAAAGCCTGTACATCGCAGCTGTGTTGAAGTCTGTACAACCAATCTCATGCCAAAGTCTATACATCCACAGTGGATCTTCAAAGTCTGAACATCCGTTCACTACACTCAAGTCTATACATCCACAGTGGAACGCCAAGTCTGTACATTGGCCACTGCTCTCCAAAGTCTGCACAATGGTCTTCACACCTGAAGTCTGTACATCCACAGTTAAACCTGAAGTCTGGACACTGGTTCAAATCCTTCTAAGTCTATACACTGGACCTTGTTTTAACAAATCCTAGTCTGTACACTCGCTGCACTGTTCAAGTCCATACACTGGCAGCTCTGCTTAAGTATATACATTCGTCTGAACTAAGTTCATCTTCCTCTATCTGTCTGCAGATGATTCAAGCCATCAAGACTTAGCACGTGATCCAAGAGGCTGAAATGCTGACACGTGGAAACAGCAGTTCAAACCATCAAGAAAGAAGCTCCTGGATTATTCTGGTGCGTCAACGCAGTGAGCAAGTAGCGTAGACGCAGCGGTTCAAGAATCCCTTAGCAGCAGTTACAAAGGGAGAGCCAATGGGTTACTGGATTACTCTGGTGCGTCAACGCACTCATCAAGCAGCGTCGACGCAACAGTTAAGAAGGCTAGGCTGTTTGTTCACTGGAACGTATCCATGCGTCAATGCCATTGCTAGACAGCGTCAACGCAGCCATTGAGCCTGATAGGCATCTAGCACGGAGACAGCTCAGAAGGGTTAACGCAGGATGATCATAGCGTCTACGCAGCATGCAAACCAGCTGAACTCTTAGTTGCTGGAACACCACTACGTCAACGCTATGGGCTAGCAGCGTCCACGCAGCACGTCTGTCTGCCGAAGAACGTGATCACTGGATTACTGATGCGTCAACGCAGCAGGCTGATAGCGTCAACATAGCTATGCATCCTTCGTAAAGTTTGATGAATGGGCACGTGACCCGAAGCTGGCACCTGACACGTGATTCGAGGTGGATGCTGAGCACGTGATCCGATGGGAAAAAGAGGTAGGATGCTGACACGTGTTAGATAAGTGGACCAATCAGTGGTCACTAGGGCATTTTCTACTCAACCTTCGGAGGCTCTGTTTCTGATATAAAAGCACCCCATCATCCTCTCGAAAAGGTGTAACTCTCCACAGAAGAAGAGAAAGCTCTCCAGCGAAGAAATCTGAGAGTGTGAGAAAAAGAAGAAAAAGAGAGAGAAAGAAAAAGAAAGAGAGATAGAGAGTGAGTGAGAGAGCTCGAGAAGAAGAAGAGATAACCAGATCTAAAAGAGAAAGAGTGATCGAGATAGACAGACAGTGCAGCAGAGAGGCTGTGAGCAGAGAGAAGAAGAAGAAAGAAGAAAGAAGAGACAGAGAGAGAGAGAGAGCCTGCGAAAGAGAAGAAAAAGAAGAGTGAGAAGAAGAGAGAGCTAGAGCAAAGGAAGCTTCAAATGAAGATCAGTTCCTGCTGGACCGTGGATCAAATCCAGGCCAACCAGCTCCTGCGAGAGCCTTTGTGCATTTTATTCTTCCAGCTTTCTGTTGCTACGTTTTTGTTTTTCCTTTTAAACCTTCAACAGTTGTTCTTCCGACTCTCTTGTGTGAGGTCGGGTTCCCTCCAGTTGGGAGGAAGAGAGGTCCGAGACCTCTAGTTTGCAGGTGGCTTGGAGTCACCTGTGCTTCCCTCTGGGGTTCAGAGGAAGAGAGACTTAGGTCTCTAGGTTTCCCTCCGGTTTGGAGGAAGGGAGGATTGATCCTCCGGTTCTAGTCTTGTGGTTTCAAGACTAGGTGTTCCCTCCTGATCTGGAGGAAGGGAGACTTGCGTCTCTGGTTTCCAAGTGACTGGGAGTCACTTGGGGTGTCCCTCCGGTTGGGAGGAAGAGGGGAGGTTGTTCCCCTGGTCAAGCTGTGTGGCAGCAATTTGTTGCAGACTGAGTCTGCAGTTTCTAGCCTAGCTAGTGGAAGCCTCACTCCGGTTTGGAGTGAGGGGTGGACGTAGGTCTTTGGACCGAACCACCTAAAAATCTTGGTGTTCTCTTGTGGTGTGCTTTTCCTTATATCTTATTTTCTCTACTGCGATCTTTAGATGTTTGCTTAGGAGCGTGTGAGAGCTAATAGATTTGTGTTGTCTCACTGAGTTGCTTCTAAGCATTTTCAGCACATTTCATAATCTGCTTTTAATTCCGCATACTTGAGCATTAGAGTTTTTTAATTGGGTGATTTTAGAGCAGGATACATTCACCCCCCCTCTGTATCCAGGCCTTGCAACCTATCAATTGGTATCAGAGCGGTTCTCTGATTGATCAGATCCAATGATCTGCAGAGGATCCTGTTGTCCCTTGGTGCACTTCTGATTTTACTCTCTGCTGCATAAATCTACTTGCCAATTTAATCCATGGGTTCTCCACCGGTTTACAATGGTTCTAACTTTAATTCATGGGTTAGCAGTCTACACAATTATGTGGAATTGATGGATCCGGATCTGTGGAAGTTAATTTCACATGGTCCTCATAGACTGCCAAAGGAAGAGTCCAAATGGACTAAAAGTGATAGATCAAGAAATGGAGAGAATCAGAAAGTTTTGAGATTAATGAAAGAAGCTACTGACAAGGCTCTACACTCTTGTTTTTATGACTGCAGTTCCGCAAAGGACATTCTGGATTAGTTGAAGCTAGCTCAGAGGATGAATGAGGACAGCTGCCTGATGGCTGATAAGAGCGACCAAAGCACTGATCAAGATAAATTTGAAGATGCTGAAGAGGTAATCAATCATTTCGATAATTTCACTTTAGATGACTGGGAGGATGCCTATGCTAATCTGTTAAACTCCCATGAAAAATTGAGGAAGAAGAATAAAAGTCTGATAAAGAAATTAACAAGTCTAGGGGATCCTATTTCTGGAACTGAAAATTTAGAAAATCCTGAAATTCTGAAAACTGAAAATGAGATACTTAGAAGATAAGTGTCGAAATTAGATGGAATTCAATCAGAACTTGATCATGTTGAATCTGAAAACACTAAACTCAGAAATCAATGTCAAGAATCTGAACAAAAACTAATCAGTCTTGAGAATGAAAACAAATTGATCAATGGAGAGTTCAAGGCTGTTAGTGTTGCAAACTTAAAATTTCAGGAAAACTTTGAAAACTGTACATCAGAATATCCAAGTTTTCTAACTGATGTTTTGTTTGATGATGATAAAGTTGAGCAGGAGAACACTAGTCTAAAGGAGGAAATTGAAAAATTAAAACAGTTGAACTCCACCCTGTCAGAGAGATTGCTGACATTTGAAAAAGGAAAATATGTTGATGAAAATCAAAATGAGCTCAAATTGAAATCAGAAATTGATACCCTTAGAACTTTGAATGATGTGATGCATCAACAAATTCTAGTATGTGAAGAAGATATAGTCAACTATGAACATCAGGTCTCCTCCCTTCAATCTGAAATAAATGATCTGAACAATACTTTGTCAAAATTTGTAAGTGGGCAGAAAAACCTAGACAAGCTACTAGGTGTAAAAATCAATAATAGGAAGGAAGGGCTGGGCTACAATAATATTAACAAGAAAGAATTTCAAAGCAAGTTGATGACATCCTTTGTAAAGGCTTCAAATGTAGCCACCACTTCAAAAGATAAACAGCCCATTGTTCAGAAAACTGAAGAACATAACAAAAATCAGAAAAAGATTGGAAAACAGAAAATAAATAAAAAGGGTTCAATAGGGCATGTTGATCAAAGTCCACACACACATTCACATGCATCTAAAAAGAAAATGTCATGCCATTATTGTCATAAATTTGGTCATCTGATGCATGAATGTAAATTGATGGAGAAGGATGATATGACTGCTAGGAACCTTCATGATAGAAATCCTTCATTTCAGAAAAAGAGAATTGAATGTTTTCACTGTGGTAAATTAGGACACACAATTGCACAATGCTGGTTTGTAAATGATAAGAAAACATCTCATTCATATCATGGTAAATCTCCTGCAAGCCAACATGGTCCTAATAAGAATAAATTTGTTTTTAAAGATAAGCTCATTACATGCTTTGAGTGTGGAAAGACAGGCCACAGGGCCATTGAATGCTGGCTGAGGGCTGGTGGAAGAAATTCTAGTTCATGCTTTCACTGTGACAAGATGGGCCACATTGCAGTCCAATGTTGGCATGCTCAGGGAAGGAAGTTTAACAATAAATCTGGTAAATTCCCTGTCAATAGAAATATTTCTGATAGAAATGAATTTGTGTTTGAAAAGAAAACACTTACATGTTTTGAATGTGGGAAGCTAGGCCATAGAGCTTCTGACTGTTGGCTGGCTTATGTTGGTCAACAGAATCTTAATTCTGTTAACAGAGAATTTCATGCATATGCACATAGAACTCATGCAAATCAGAATGTGCATAAAACAAATCTGAAATCTGCTGCCTCTTGCTATTATTGTGGTATATTAGGTCATTCAATGAATAATTACCATCTGATAAGATCTGATGACCTAAATGCTATAAGGTTGTTTAGAACACCTACCAAAGGTGTCACTATTAACCATGCAGGACCCAAGACTGTTTGGGTACCTGCCCATGCAAAATAGTGTGCTAGCTTGCAGGTGTGCCTTGGAAGCTGAAGAATAAAAAGGGGGAAATATACCAAGGCACCCAAGTTGATAAAACCCCATTCAGGTAAATTTCTCAAATCTGTTCAAATGAAAAATTATGGTTGAGTTGAGAAGTCATAGCTTCATGCATACATGTTTTATTTTAATTGGTTTGACTATTGCATTGATCTTTGTGGGCTTTCTTGTTTGTACTGTGAGCTGTGTGCATATATGAGAATGGCATAAACATGCACATGACATACAATCATTGAAAATCTGATGCATATAGGACTGTTTGTATTGCATTGTCATACATGACCACTTGGTATATAAATGGAAAGCTACTAAAGGGCAGAGGAAATCTGTCTAGAGGTTCTTACTATGTGTGAGATGGTCTTTTAGGCCAAGTTCTCCGCCAAGTACCAAGGGTCAAATTTGCATATCAGAGAATGTCTGCATTTTCATGTGAATACTTTACTTCATGCCCCTGCATACATGAAGTTAATTGCATTGCATTTCTTTACATTGAAAATGTCAAAAAGATAGATTGAATGTATACATTTAGGGGGAGCATTATTCATACATCTGAAATCACTCAACTATTTTTTAGATTTACTGCATAGCATGTTAAATCTGTTGTTGCATAGTCATTCATCATCTACATTGTCTACATGACATATAGGATGATTCAGTGTTTTTAGTTAGAGGGAATCATTGCATAGCATATCACTTCTTTGAAAAATCAAAAAAAAAAGGGGGAAAGGGAAATGTCACTGCATATAGATAGGGGGAGCATGCTTAATCCGTTCCTCTCCAGCTATATGATTAATCTTGTCATATCTGAAGTGTCAGTGATTCCATCATGTAAAGTGGTATCAAATGATTTCTTGACTACTTCTGAAGTTGTTCAAAATCTGAATGCATACCTTATTGGTATCTGTTTGTTTCTCCTAAATCTGCTGAATGAGAGCTTTTTCTCTATTCAGTCAACTTTAAACCTCTTTGCTCAAGAGCAGCTTATTTGCTACAATTCTTCAGAATCATGCTGTTTAGTGAATATTCTCACTTGAATTACTTTGCTGAGATATGAAGTAAACCTTCAGCCTGAATACTACTTCATAAAAGTTAAAATACCTTTAATGAGGAACCTTCCATTATACATGCTTAAGAACATTTGTTCACTGGAAGTGGTTTAAGTCTTATGTACTCTTGTTTGGTCACAAGAAACATGAAAATATCTGTTTCAACCTCTTAATAAAATTTTAACTGTCTGCTTCATGTAAATTCATGTAAGACTTTTTGAAATCTGTAAAGTTGATATCCATGTCTACGTTGACTGAGATATATAGTGTATGTGGTTGTTATTAAACATCTAATATGTTCTGAATCCATTTTGAGTAAAAGTATGGACAGAGCAATGACTGTGGTTACTGAGAAACATGTCCAAAGGATTGAGTCATGAAGTACCATAGTTAACTCTGTTTAAAGAGATGATTTGAAATTATTGTGAAAATATGGCAGAGCAATGGCATAGTTGTATTGAGTAACTGGGGATTCTGGCCTCTGATCAAGGTGTATCCTCATGCCAAAGATACTTTTAATGCTACTTCTGTTCTCTAAAATGGGAGAAGCAATACGGTTGTCACACTGAGTAACTGGGGATTCTGACCTCTGATCAAGGTGTCTCTCCACGTCAAAAGGTGCTGATAAACCAAAATTATTCATTAAAGAAAGATATGAACAAGTGTAGATCAAATTTATGAAAGAACAATTAAAATTCAGGTGCATTCACTTATGTTTCTGTTAAAGATGTCATGGAAAGCAAACTAAGTAAGATAGAAGTTGGTTGAACTAGAATCTTATATGAGCTTGTAGTTCCTTTTTTATTAAGTGTTGGTTCAGATATGAGTACAATTTCTTTTGAAAATTTCAGTTTACATCATTCTTAAACCATATCTGACAATCAAGGTTTCATAAGCTTTTATGATGGAGGAATCCAGAACTTAAGACTTTGATTTTATGAAATTGGTATCTTGCTGAAAAGTTCATTATCTCAATTTTCACAAATCGTTGAATCTGCTCATCTTATTGCCCGTTATCACTGTGATTTGATTCAGACTGGTTGTCATATATGAGAGTTGCTGTCTTTGGATAACAAGAGTTCATCCTTATAGATTTCTCTTGCATCATGGATCATAAGGGCAGAATTCTCTAGTCTGGTTAAGAGACTATATGCATAAGGGGACAATATGCTAGATTCTCTGATTACGTTGTATGTCTGCATTAGCTCTATATCTTCTGCCATGTCAAAGGGGGAGTATTTGTTGCATATACATGACTGCATAAATTGTTTGACTAAGGGGGAGAATTGATTTAAATGCTTCTGATATACATGCACTCATCTGTTGAACTATATTGGGTGTCTCATATGACATCACTCGATTATCAAAGTATTGTTTTTCTTTTTGATGAAGTCAAAGGGGGAGAATACTTTGATGAGTCTAGTCTGAATATTCCATTTCCTTCATTCATAAGACTCATAGTATTGCCATCATCAAAAAGGGGGAGATTATTGGATATTATGTTTTGATGATGACAAACACTATGACTCTCATATGTTTGATGTCATATGTGTTGACTTATGTTTTGATGATGACATTGTTTACGTGTGTTCTGATGATGATAAATTGATGTCTTATGTGTTTACTTCATTCAGAACTTGGTACATTGATTAACTGTGAGAATGGCATAGACTGTTCACTCATCTGTCTGCGTGAGTCACCAAGTCCACACATTGCTTCGTGTGCCCTTCGTAAAGTCTATACAATGCCATTTGTTCATGCAACTTAGCAAGTCTGTACAGCCTATGTTCACAACACAAAGTCTGTACTTCGCATGCTCTCACAATTGCCAAGTCTATTCACCGGGTTGCTCACTAAGTCTTAGAGTCTGTACAGGGTAGTTCATACTTCACTCTATCTGCCAAGTGTCTACATCAGTCAGCATTGCCTGATTTCATGAAGTCCATGCATCCACATGCTAGCACACACTAAGTCTGTACAGCTCATGTACAAGGTCTCATGCATATTGAATGTAAAGTCTATACATCGTCCAGTGTATTGCTGCATGCCATGAAGTCTGTATAGAGTCTTTGTATCGTGTGCTTCGCATTTGGGAATCAAAGTATGTACATTGGCAGAGGAACTGCATCAAGTCTATACACTGCCTTTGGTTTTTAAAGTCGATACATTGCCTTTGTTTCAAAGTCTAGACATCGCTGTTTTGGCCTTCGAAGCGTTCAAGTCAGTACATCGGACACTTGTTCATGCATGTTTGCAAGTCTATTCACTGGCTCTGTTAAGTCTATACACTCCTCATCTTTACCTTTGTTCCAAGCCAAAGTCTGCATATTGGAAGAGTCTATACATTGGAAGTGTGTACATTGTTCAGCTGCCTTGATCAAGTCTGTACAGCGAGCAGCGTCCTTGTGTTTCAAGCCATTCCAAGTCTATACAACGCCCAAGTCTGTACAGCCATCAGTGAACCCTCCAAGCCTATACATCCAGTTGAACGCAAAGTCTACACATCACTCCACATCTTTTCCTACGCTTGGCCAAGTCTATACACTCATACATTTTCCTACGTTCTGGCCAAGTCTACACAACGCTTGCCTGACTTCTGTTTCAAGTCTATACATTCATTCATCTGAAGCTTCATCAAGTCTGTACAACGCTGCTTTGTCAAAGCCTGTACATCGCAGCTGTGTTGAAGTCTGTACAACCAATCTCATGCCAAAGTCTATACATCCATAGTGGATCTTCAAAGTCTGAACATCCGTTCACTACACTCAAGTCTATACATCCACAGTGGAACGCCAAGTCTGTACATTGGCCACTGCTCTCCAAAGTCTGCACATTGGTCTTCACACCTGAAGTCTGTACATCCACAGTTAAACCTGAAGTCTGGACACTGGTTCAAATCCTTCTAAGTCTATACATTGGACCTTGTTTTAACAAATCCTAGTCTGTACACTCGCTGCACTGTTCAAGTCCATACACTGGCAGCTCTACTTAAGTATATACATTCGTCTGAACTAAGTTCATTTTCCTCTATCTGTCTACAGATGATTCAAGCCATCAAGACTTAGCACGTGATCCAAGAGGCTGAAATGCTGACACGTGGAAACAGCAGTTCAAACCAGAGTTGGACATAAATTGCAGATGGTAAAAATGAAAACATAAATTGTAGATTTCGTGTCTCACTGTCTCACTTGTCAACAAGTAAAGGCAGAACATTTAAGACCCGCAGATAAATTACACCCCTTGAATATTCCCGAATAGAAATGGGAAGGTATAGGGATGGATTTCATTATGGGTTTACCTAAAACAAGAGTTGGACACGATGGTATATGGGTAATCATAGACCGATTGACTAAGTCTGCACATTTTCTGCCAATAAAAAGTCGGTGGTTTGTGGATATTCTAGTGGTATTATACATACGGGAAATCATCAAATTACATGGTGTCCCTGTCACTATCATTTCTGATCGAGATCCTCGATTCACATCACAGTTTTAGAAGGGTCTACAACATTCTTTAGGTACCCGACTAAATTTTAGCACGACATTCCATCCACAAACCGATGGTCAAACTGAAAGGATAAATCAAGTGGTGGAAGATATGCTCAGGGCTTATGCTATTGATTTTGGAGGAAGTTGGTATGATCACTTACCTCTAGTAGAATTTGCATACAATAATAGCTACCAAGTTAGCATTCAAATGGCACCATTTGAAGCTCTATATGGAAGAAGCTGTCGTTCCCCTATTTGTTGGAATGAAGAAGGAGAAAGACAATTTCTCAGTCCTGACATTATTAGGGGTACTACCGAGAAGATTAAACTTATTCGAGAAAGACTTTAGATGGCACAAGATCGGCAGAAATCTTATGCTGATAATCGAAGACGCGACTTGGAGTTCCAAGTGGGAGATCATGTGTATCTTAAAGTTTCTCCGGGTCGTGATATTCGAAGATTTGGCATTAAAGGCAAGCTTACCCCAAGATTCATTGGCCTATTTGAAATTCTAGAAAGGGTCGGTGAAGTGACTTATCGACTGGCTTTGCCTCCACAACTAGCAGGAGTTCATGACATATTCCATGTTTCTATGTTGAAGAAATATATTTATGATCCTTTCCATGTCATCCCCTACGACAATATGGAGATTAAGAAGGATTTGACATATGAGCAAAAGCCAATCAGGATCCTTGAACGGGAGGTACGTCAACTTCGGAATAAAAGTATTCCTGTGGTTAAGATCCAGTGGACAAAGTCAGGAGAAACATGGGAGACGGAGGAAGCTATGCGCAACAAATATCCGAGTTATTTTGTAAGTACACTCTCCATATAATCCATGTATTGAATTTGGGGACCAAATCTCTTAAGTGGGGGAGGGTGTAATGCCCCGGAATTTTATAATTCATTGCCCCTGGTCAATTCTCAGCTTTGTCAGGGATATCTGGAGCTCCATCTCCCAATGTGACTTGATCTCTCATATCTACAGAGAAGCAAACACTGTAGCTGATTTACTTGCTTCTATAGCTTGCACCACTAAATGTAATTCTTTCTACTCTTACAGTGAGCTCCCTTCCATTATAAAAGGTGTTGCTCGGCTGGACTCACTAGGCTTGCCTAGTATCAGATTGATGTAATTCTTTATTCTTATATTGTGAAATATAGCTGCCTCCTAGCGGCCTGATGGTGGAGTGGTTTTCTCCTTACCTCTGGTAAGGGGTGCACTTTCCCATTGAGCCCTAGGTTAGGTTTTTCTATTTCTAGGAATTTTATGGAATTTAAAAAGGCCCAAATGAATTAATAAATGAATCATTATTAAGGCCCAATTATGATGAACAATTAACCTAGCCTATTTAAATACAGCCCAAAGGATTTAAGGACCAAGTCCATGAAGTTTGCCCCATATTCTAGAAGGTTAATTAATTTATTCACGGAATATAAAGATAAATACCCATTAATTGAATAATAGGGTGGATAATAGAATAAAAGAGTTTGAAGTAATTCAAATTCGGCACCTAGGATCTGTGGCGGTCTATCGTGCAACCGCTACATCCAAGAAAGCAGCCCATTATTCGACTGCTACATTCTGTCAGTTCCGTGAATTGAAGAAAGCAAAAAGATTGGATTTTTAAGGCTCTATCACCTAGGGATCGAGATGGGAAGGCTAGTAAACATGCTAAGGACTCTCAGAAGTCTGTATAGTACCAACCAAAGACTCTAGAACCGATCTAATCCTCAGACCCTAGCCAAACCCTATAAATAGAACCAAGATTTTACCTACACGACCCTTACATTTGGCTCACGTGGAATCAAGGTAAGGAGGTATTATTTTGGGTTAGTTCTTTAGAAGTTTTTATTCCCAATACATAGGACTAACATCCCTCAAAATTTCATGCTAGGAGATCAAGCACACAAGGAGATAGAAGCCTACAAAGTTGATGGTTCCACATTAGCGACCTAGGAAACTGTTCGAAAGTCTGATGACGATCAAGGAATTAGGAAACCAAATTGAGGTAATTAGCATTAGTACCTTTAGAACTTTTTGTTCCCCTTAGTATATACTTCTTACCCTCCAAATTTCACGTCATTAGGTCAAGTGGATCAAGAGATAGCAGGATGTGAAGTTTCTAATTTGTCACAAGAAGTGCAGAATTAGGGTTGACTTCCAACATCAAATTCTAAGCCTAAAAGCCTTAGCAAAGGTAGGTCTGTTGATATTTATTTGTCTATCTTCTATCTTTCTTTTGAGGTTTGAAGAGTGATATGGTAAGATGACAAACAAGCAATCAAAGATCTACTCAAACCTATGAACATGTGATCATGAACCTAGGCAATCATAGCTAGCTCTAGCATGGGCATGCTATCTCAATCAAACTACGCTAAGGAAAAAGGAAAACACACACCGGGGCGTGGAGCAAGGAGTAAATAAAAACACACCGTAAAGGTGGAACAAGCAAGGAAAATAGAAAGATATGATGAAGAAGACAGCTAATGCCCAATACCAAGGAAAGATGTGATCGCCACCAAAGTAAAAACAAGTCAAAGACCTGAATATACCTTGGAAATAGGTGGATGAAACACCCGCCCACGGGAGAGAAAACCAGAGAAAGCCTGCAGATCAACTTAGAAGTAACGGCCAGAACCCCGTGCGTCGCTTGGAAGCGACGGCCACACGATAGACCGCCGGAAGAGAGTGACGCGCCTGCACAAGGCCGTCAGATAACCTGCAGTAACAAAGCTTGAATTCTTTTAACTCCAACTCTTCCAGCCGGCTAGAAGACCTGGGCCTCGTGTCAATGAACCTGTAAACCTGCCAAAGATGTAGAAAGACCAAACAAAATAACCTCAATTAGTCCTTTTCACAAGCATAGCATCAATTCTCAAAGGACTTAACATCATCAAAAGGAGAGTGGATTACCGGGGAGTTTTTGATTTTTTAACCCCTCTGGGTGTTTTAAAAGTTTGGGAAGATGTTTATATGCTTAGAGCACAGTGAAAAACATGGAGAAAGAGGAGGGACAATGCTTTGATTGAGAAAAAAGAATAGGGAAGAACTCAAGCATGCAATGATGAACTTGAAAGACCAAAACCAAAGTACTCCCTTGATTATGAGATGGAGGGACGTGGGAAGCAGTTCCTCTTGGATGAAGATGGCTCCTGAGTTTGGCAGCACTTCGTCGTGAATTCAAATCTTCCTCCCTCGGGCCATAAAGTCAAGGGTTCTATTTATAGACCCTCAAACTCTCAGGTCGAGCAGAGGATAATCAAGCATGATAAAGAGATAACTCTTTAGTAAATCCTTGAAGATAATATCACCAAGAGTCCATAGAATCGAACGGAAGGTCCTGAGGATCAGATTTGAAAGAGATATTGTCACGCCCCGATCCGATAGCAGCAGAACGTGTAGTTCGGAACGCGGCAGTGATACAGTCATGAATGATCAGAGCAAACATAAGACACAAAAATTTCACACTGGACAATGTGGGTCAATTTAATCTTTATTGATAATCAAATATTCAAATTACATATCTTGACTCAACTTACATAAGTGTAGGAAGGACTCACTATTACATTCTAATAAAGAGAAATGACTCAAATAATAGGACGAGACTCAAAGAAAAAAAACAAAAGACACCGACATGATTCTTCATTACACTCATCACTCTTGCCCTTCCCCATCTGATGGACCATCTTCAATGTCAATACCTGAAAAATGTTAAAGATAGGCTGGTGAGCGAAACGCTCAGTAGGATTTACATCTCTCATCAAGCAGAATATAAGTGATTAACCAATTAACATGTTCATGATGATGCAATGCATGTAACTAGAAAATCGTGATGATCAACTTATCAAGAAAGATGAATACTAAAGTCAAAGGCAGATACAAGATCAAGAGATATAGGGACGAATTCCCATACAGAGTCAAGGACAAGTTATCAGAATATAACAAGGACAGATGCACGGATGAACATAACTTCAGAATTGGCTAGAATATAACAGAGTTCAATAATTATAATAAGCAGATTAATCAGTCTAGCGGAATAACTGAATTTAACAGAATAACAGAATAACAAATAACAGAATATCAGAATATCCGAATAACAGAATATCAGAATTAGCAAAATAACAGATTTAATAGATAACAGATCAGAACAGATATACAGACGTTGGTGCAATGCCACACCTAGAATTTTACCATGATTACAGAATTGGACTTCCGTCCTTCCTGGCACTGAAAAAGTCGCGGACCCAGAGCCCTTATATATTTCAAAATCAGATATGGCCAAATGTAGAGTCAAAGGGTTATGTTCTCGAATTAAGGATAAGTTCTAAGGATTCCAATGTCATGAAATGCTTGAAGCGACGGACCATGATTATGCATGATGTCTACTTATACGGGATCCGAGAAGAACCCGTTAATCAACACTCTATATGGTCACTTATTCTTTTGGATGATGTCTATATTATCAAAGTTACAATTTTCGATTTATATAGCATCCAAAAATATGTCATGAAGACTATTGTTCCTCGTTTCATTAAAATGACATGATCGATAGTAACATGGGTTAAAAGGTACAACCTGCTCGGCTGTCTTGAGGGAATCCAAGGCTAGCAGAGTCTTATGGAGGTCCCAATGACTAACTCGCTAGTCCAAAGGAATGGAATGTCCAATGGAGAGCTTGTATGTCACCGAGAGTTGAGGGTGATCGATAAAACATCATGGAAACGTGGGACTATACTCACGGAGTGGAGATATAGTGCCGATATACATATATATATAGATATAATGAAACCCTCGGGTAAGAGTAACAGGTAAAACATTTTTACAGGAAAATAACGACTTCAGTAAGGTCACTACTCAAGTGATTAACGCCTTAGATAAAGGCGCTTATCTATTTTCCTATTTAATAGGAATTTCTCAAATTCAGTATTTCATCAAAAACGCGCCCTGGGCAGGGGCGTTTCATTTCAATTTGACGACGTACAGATTGGTCGTCCTTTCTGTGGACTTAATTTTACACAATATATATTTCCCTGAATTTTCAGAAAACGCGCCCTAGGAAGGGGCGTTTCTTTACAAGTAGCGCCCTGGTTCAGGGCGTTACCTTTTTAATAGACGTCCTTAATCAGGTCGTTACTTTCATATCCTCCGAACACAGCACGACGATAATTCAGAAAATGATTTATCTTCATTATCATTAACTTACCAGTATAATATTCAGAGGATGATTTTAAGTTCAGGATGATAAAATTAACAGGATAATATTTCAAAAAATAATCTATGTCAGGATGATAAAATTAACAGGATTTAATACATATGAACACTTAATAATTCAGATTAACAGCTTCTTAACAATTATGCAGAATTGACGACCATGGTGAGGGCGTCAAAACAAGAATTGACGACGTGTACTGGGTCGTTTTACGCATATAAAACGCCTATACTTGTGAGCGTCTTTTAATCTACACAATAAAGACCTGGTGAATTGACGCCTATCTAGAGGGCGTTATATTGAAAAACGTCTTCAGGTGGGTCATTTTTAATTAAATACGCGCCTTCAACTGGGGCGTCTTTTACTGTAAACCTTCACAGGCACGAAGAACCTATATGCATGCTTGACAGAAATACTGAGAAACTCTAACAAGGAGCTAGGGGATATGAACTTGACAAAAGAAAACATGTCGATATCATCTTTGTTAATTTAATTTAGCCATCAGAGAGAAGACCTACCTTA
Organism: Amorphophallus konjac; assembly: GCA_022559845.1. NCBI lineage: Eukaryota > Viridiplantae > Streptophyta > Magnoliopsida > Alismatales > Araceae > Amorphophallus > Amorphophallus konjac. The sequence continues at coordinate 137,127,780 of CM040128.1, read as the reverse complement.
TGATCTGGAGGGGGAAACGTGAAGAGATTGATGAGAAGCCTAGCCTCTGCAGCAACCAACAGGACGGGTTTGTTCTGATGAAGAACCCCCGTTCTTCACACGTCAGGTCTTTCTTAACCTGTTAATAGGAGAAGGAAGATGGTGAATCAATACCCCTTGTGAAATCAAAGGACAGAGGGAAGGAAGAACTATACATACCTGTAGAGAATTCGAACGCCAAATAGCATTCCTAATAGAATTAGATGAGTATTTATAGGGGTTTTGGAAATCCTATTAGAGTTAGTGTTCTAGTGGAAGTAATGCTTCCAATATAGAGTCCTTACCCTAGTAGATACTTACTAGATTAGCTTAATCCTTCCTTGGATAAGCTCCCGTGTCGAACGTGGAATTAACGACCTAGGTCAGGGCATCGATTCATGAATTGACGACCTGGTTCAGGTCGTTCCTTAAGAAGCGCCTGATATGAAGGCGTTCTTTGTTTTAAAACACGCCCAAGATGGGGGCGTTTCTTGGCCTTACCGTTTATTGTTGTTGTGTTGGTCTAAAGTTGACGCCCAATGGTGCAGTCGTCCTTTTTAAATTAACGCCCTATGTGAAGGCGTTTCTTGTAAAATTAATGCCTTAAGCTAAGGAGTTATTTACATTTTATTTTATTTTGACTCCTCGTTTAGTCTATTATCACTTTTTTAAAAATCTTTATTTGTTATTATTATTTTTATCAGGGTTGCTACAGATATCATCAATCCAAACTCTTATCTCGACCACGGAGTAGCAGTGAAAAGGCCCGAACTGCCAGGACTCTCTGAAGGAAGTAACGCTGCACGACAGACCACCGCTTGGAATAAACGCATCAAGGACCATCCGTTACTCTCACCCCTATCCCAAAGGATAAGATCAACGGGAAGAAGACTTAATTAATTGGACTCTGCAAAGAAGCGACGGCCAAGACATAGGGCGTCATACTGAAACAACGGCCTCTCGACAGACTGTTATTACCAATGTGTAAGCCAAAGGATAAGCACTGAAAATGAGGCCTTAAGCCTTAGGACTCTTTAAAGAGTAACGGTCCAGGCCCCATGCGTTATAATGAAACAACGCGCCTGGTTCGGACCGTTATTACCATTGAGTTTCAAGAATAGCAATGAAGGGTTGCTAAGCTGTTGCCAACGAAACGCCACCAGGAGCCAATTCTTAATCCAGGAATTAAGACCCAAGAAATAGGCCTCAACTGATCAGAGACTCAATGAAGAGTGAACAACTCGGAGCATATAGAATGAAATAAGGAGATGACCTGACTTATTGGGTATAAAACGGGTGTCAACAGATGCCCCTCCTTAACGTCCTCTTTGCAGGGGAGCGAGCGGAGGTGAAGCGAAAGTGAAATGGAACATGAAGATGAAGCGGAAATGAAGCGGAGTGTATCAAAAAGAGGGCGTTAAGGTAAACGACACCCGTTCTTTACCGACAAGCGATAGGAATTTTCTGGAAAACTTCGAATTGATCACAAGGAAATAGCCAGCCAAAGGACGCAAGTCTGGAGGAACTAATTAACTAAGGAAAGGAAAACACGGCTAGCCGCCGGAGGCAATGGAAAGGAAAGAGACTAAACTCCAGACAGGAATCTTCAGCGAACCAGATCAAGCGAGCAGATCGAAGGAAACCTTCTAATTCAGAGTGGAATGTTTCTCCTCATCCAGAATCAAGAACACAGCTGTTCACCATCATCGAGACCTTGAATAGATGAAGCTTCATGAATGCTCAAAGAATGCGTATGATGCATGCTGGGCTAAAGGAAAACAAAAATCTTCAAAACAAATGTGAAGAAAGATAAAATAGAAAATACTCGAGAATAATATTGCTAGATCGGAGAAATCAGAGTCAGAACACCATCTGCAACCATGGCGTGCAAGATAGAACCATCGTCCCCAAATTTTCTAATCTAACGGCCTATCCAACGATTAAACATGTGAACTTAGATCATCATCATTTTTGTTTTAAGGGAACATCAGATCCCAGGACACATGAATGACCAGCCGGTTCTCGAGATAATATATCATAAGTAACATATAGTAATGCATTAAGGGAGTGAGGGAACGAGATACAATACCTGACTTACCTGCCTGATGAATGATAAAGCATGACTTCACTCATAATTCCTTCATGAAAGATAGGTTAGCCAACAATAAATATGATAAGGAATCAAGGCATAACCATTGTACGTGCAAGGAACATCAATAAGGAACATTAATGCATAACATGGGATCATTTGACATCAATTAGACTTTTCAGTTCATCAAGGAACTTGCAAGCATATAACGGTCTAATGAAAGGGCGTCATACCAAGCAACGGATCACCCCTGGTCCGTCATAAATCAGGCGGTTCACATTCTTCAATAAAACAGTCCAACACATGTAACAGTCACCTCAAGGTGCGTCAGAAGGATGTAACGGTCTGTCGATAGACCGTCGCATTTCTTGAGTTTTAAAAAAAAACAACCGAACGGTCACTGCCCATTCATTCCACACTCAACGCCCCAAAAAACCAAAACCGAGAGAGCTCCGGCGACTCCAACCCCCACCACCACAATGGCCGGTGACGAGGCACCCCAGCCGCCACCACAGAAGAGGGGGAGAGGGAAGAAGATGGCCATACGGCGGTTCCACCGCCGGCTCGAACGGGAAGTGATCCCGCCGGCAATGGAAGAAGAACCGGCGAGAGAAGCCCAATAGAAGAAGAAGTCCCCACGACCGAGGAGGACCAAGGAGAAGCCTCATTGGGCGCAGAGGAGCCCAAGGAACCAGAGAAGAAGAAGAAGAGAGGCATGGACCGTGAGGTAGGCCCCCTTGCCTTAATTCCAAATTTTGATTTTTTTTGTTTTTTGTTTATGAATGCATGTGTGGAATAGGGGTAGAAATGAGTCTATGAACCCACTAGGAACAATTGTAGGCCATTTGGCCATAGTGGGAGACCACGGGGATGCAAGGGAAAAAATTCCCAAATGCAGACAATGTGACGGTCCTGCCAGCGACCGTCACTCGTCTGACGCACCATGCTGAGTCCGTCAGAGTCAAACGACGCCCTACCCCAGGGCTGTCACTCATGCCAGGGACTTAAGCTATTTTTTAGGGTTTTCAGTTTTCAAATTTTTGTTTTATTTTCAAGTATGAATGTTTATGCAATGATTATATGATGCAAATTGGACTAATTAATGATCTAATATGCAATGCAGGGGAAGAGATGATCGCGGATCTCCTGGCTACAGATCCGGGCAGTGTACCAAGCATTGCCCGACTACCAGAGAGAGAGATTAGCCGACATGGGATTCGCCGAGGTGCTCAGCATCGAGGTGATCCGGATGGACACGCCGCTACTGTACGCCTTGCACGAGAGATGGGACCCGATCAGCAGAGCTTTCATCTTCCCGTGGGGCCACATGATCCCCACGCTAGAAGACATAGCGAGGATTACCAGATTAAGAGTCCACAGATCCGCGGTGACAGGGTGGACATACGGCGACTATTGAGAGATGGCACAGCAGCTGCTCGGGCTAGATTTGATCAGACCGGGATAGTCATCCTCTCAGCTTTCGAGATCAGTGCTGCAGGAGAGCTTGGGACTGAGAGGAGCGGCGATCGTCGTGGGAGAGCTACCTGAGGAGCATCTGGGCAGAGTGATAGACCAGGTGCGCCCTCGCGTGGCGGCAGAGGCAGGACCAGAGGGAGATAGAGTGCTCAGATGCTTCTTGATGCTGCTATTCGGGAAGCTACTCTTCGCGACTCGGGCAGATGTCATCAGCTACAGACTGCTGCTGATGATAAAGGATTTGGGCATAGTCAGGAAGCACGCCTGGGGAGCGGCAGTGCTCGCGTTCTTGTTCGAGTCCCTCAGCACTACGGACCGGCAGACAATGTTGGGCGGCTTCTCGCCTTTCCTACAGGTAAATGCACTTCATATGCTTTCTATTATGCCATGAATATTTATGCCATGATTTATGCAATGATTTATGCCATGCGACTGACTTGATTTCTAAATGCAGATCTGGAGCTATATGTACCTCCCGGGCATCGGGAGAGGCACATTACTCCATCCCGGCCGCATACCGATCGCGAGGCGATGGTCGGTGGCGAGGGACACATGGTCGATCATCAGACTGACCCGGACGATCCAGGACGACTTGGACTCCTTCCCGCATACATCGGTAAGTCCAGAACTGAAAAATGATTCCTATATGTTTTAAATGCTTCTAAATGCTGACCATGCAAATGCTGATGAATGGACTAAAAAATGCTTTCAGGTGAGATGGACTCTGTACCGCGGCGAGGGTTATACGGGACAGCCATGGGTGGAGGCGGCTTTATCGTACCGAGGGCGAGACATATGGTTGCATTGCATCCATATCATCGAGCCTCTGCATTACAGGCTAATCCTACGGACTCGGGGACTACACCAGCCCGAGGTGACCTTTCCGCATCGCAATGACGACCACCCAGGCAAGTCAGCAAGGGGCATCAGCGGCAATGTGGATTGGTGCGCCCGGAAGGTGAAGTACGTCCTTGATTGGAGGAAGCGGGGCAGAGCCGTGAAGGAGCGGGATGAGAGCGATGAAGCATATCTGAAGGCCTTTGCTCGATTCTACGGCGACCGGGTGTACCGAGGCACCCGACGACCGGTATGCAATTCTAAATCTAAAAGCTCTTTTCTATATGCAAAATGCAATGTGATAGATGCTGACTCATGCTTTCTAAAATGCAGCTAGATCCTGAGGGACGGATAGCCGAGCTGGAGGGATTACTCCATTCCACCATCCAGCAGCGGGACGGGTATCGGACCGCTCTGGAGCTCCTGGTGAGACCTAAAATGCTTTATGATTATGCTTAATGGAATATCATGATGCAAATGCTGATTAACCATGACTTGTAACCATGATTTCTAAATGCAGCAGGCCGAGGGAGCCCAACGAGCTGGACCGGATGCCCGATCATCTTCCTCACAGCCTGCGGGAGGCAGGGCTGAGCAGGAGGCCGATTTTGCTCGAGCAGTTGCCCGAGCTGAGGAGGCGGAGGCCACCCTCGCGGAGCGGGTAAGATGCTAAAATGCTCATGCTTATGATTATGCCAAAAAATGCCTTATGATTAATGATATGATGCAATCTACAGGTGAGGGAGCTAGCAGCAGCAGTGGTCGAGGCCAGTCAGGCTAGGGCAGAGGCAGAGAGAAGCCAGGCTGAGACCGATCGAGCCCGAGCGGAGACATAGCTTGTACGGGCAGAGATGGCTCGGCTGAGAGCGGAGGCCCCGCGACGCTCATATGATGCAGAGATGGAGCAACTACGGACAGAGTTAGCGCGAGCACAGGCTGAGGTGGAGCAGCTCCGTATCGGGATAGCGGACCTGGATCGCTACCGGACCGAGGCACGAGAGACGCGGCGTCAGATCTTCACGCTAAAGATCGAGCTGCGGATGCTGGAGCAGACGGTCCGGATGATGGGCCGGGGACCGGAGCGGAGTGCTTCTCAGAGTGGGGCACGGAGAAGTGCTGTCCCGAGCGGCTCGGTAGGGGATTTTCTTGTCAGCTCCTCCGGCCAACGGAGGAATGAGAGGGCAGAGCGGGGACAGCAGGAGGAGAGTGCTTCTATGGCACCGCCACCTGCGAGGAGACCCGAGGATGGAGAGGATGAGGGTGGTCCGGCGGATAAGCCGACCGAATGATGTATTTTTATGTTTTTTCTTATCTTTTGTACAGAACTTGTGGTAGATGGAATGAGATCTTTTTTTCTTTTTGGCTTTCTATTTTATTTTATGCAAGTGTGAAATGAAGGGACGTGTGCAGGAATGTGGATGAGATGCGAATGAATGTGTGTATGAGACATATGCAGGAACGTATGTGTGTGGGGAAAACTGTGGAGGGAATGAAGTGTATAATGTGAAAGACCGCCAGGTCTAGGCAAGGGTAGAAGGAATAGCCTGAAATCAGCAGCAGAGAAAGTAACGGTCTAGGCTCAGACCGTCTTAATCAAACGACGTGCCGGTGAAAGGCCGTTAATCATAACAGGGGCCCATCCTGGTAGTAGGGCTTTAGGAGAAACGACGGCCAACGGCAGGTGCGTCAAAGACAAATAACGGCCAAAGACTAGACCGTTGATCATGGCAGAACGATGGTTGTCAGGACAACTAGCAGAAAATGCGACGGCCTGAGGGAGACGCGTCAGAGTGAAGCAACGGCCATAACCAGGGCCGTCAGGAAGTGCTTAGCCTAGAAGAGAAAGGACCGAGTGGATGAGAGTATAATGGCTCAGGATTCACGCGTTACAAGAAACGACGGTCAGCCCTTAGACCGTTAATCTTCACAGAACATGATCGGGGAATTAAACCCACAGGAAAATGCGACGGCCTAAGGTTGGCGCGTCGGAGTGAAATAACGCCCGTACGATAGACCGTTATATTCTGGGTTGTATTCCGAGACGGATTGAGCCGTGAGAACTTAAACCCGAGGTTTAGCCACTTAATCCATCACTAGAACTTATCCTGATTGAAGATAAAGCTTTCTAGTCCGAATCCTATCCTTCCAAAAGCCAAAATCAAGCTTTTAAGACTCGGAAACTCAATCAAAATCGTAGCTTTGCTGAAAACCTCTGTTCTAGGGCTGAAGAACTCTCCCAAAGGGCAGCAACTATGATGAAGAGGGGCTTTGAGGCGATGATCATGGAAGGGAAGGTCTATACCGGCCCCAAAGCTGCAAGGAAAGAGCATGGAGAGCTCCAGCGGCTGACATCAATTCCCAAGCACCTAAGCTTCAATGTTCAAAGGGTGGTAAGTTCCCATGACTCATCCAAAGTTCAGAATTTCGCTGCACTTCAATCCTTTTCATGACTTCTTTCTTCTCCCTTTCTCAAGCCCCTTCCTGGCCCAAGGTGCTATTCCAGCCTGAAGTGGGTGGCTCCCATGGTAAAGGCACTCCCCATAGAGGTCACATCAATCCTTAAAGCATGGCACATTCAACCTCTCTTGGTTTTAGGCAAGAATTTCCAGAAATTGTCCTTCGATTGGCCAAGCCTTTCAGCACTTGTGGAATTATGGCATCCACAAACTCATACCTTCATCTTCCCTTCCTTTGAAGCAACCGTCCTATTAGAGGAGGTAGAAGCCTACCTAACCCTTCCTAAGACTAAGGTGGGGGATGAAGACCGTGTTTGCTATACAATAGAGCCCATTGACCCGTCCTTAATCTTGAGCGACTTCATTCATAATCCAAAAGACGTGAGAACCATGATCAGCCCACACCACATTCACTTGATACCCTTGGCACAATGGATAGTGTCTCATTGTAAAAACAAGTGGGAGAGACATGAAGCAATAGCCAAGGCGGTGGCGGTTTGCTTGTGCGGGGTCTTCCTTTTTACCACGACCGACCACCTCTTAGACATCCAAAATCTTGGTATTATTAGCGGGCTGTGGCGGGGAATGTCTATCTCTCAAGCGGTCCTCTCATACCTCTATGAAGGACTAAGCTCGGCTTGCATAGGAGGTCCTTTGTTTGGTTCCATGATGCTCCTTGAGTGCTGGACAGGAGTGAGAGTCAAATTCCTTCCCAAGGAAGACATAACTTCTGCAAGCCGGATCTTCGGGAGCCACCCTCTCTTCTTCATTGGAGGGGCATTTGGATATTCTTCTCAGGTGGAATGCAGGATGGCGGATAAGAAAACTCGGGATGAATGGTGCCTCTTTTTCAACACTTTGCCAATGGACAAGTTCATTATGCGACCAAGAATCCTTCGAAGCACTCTTCTCAAAATACCGCGGCGTCAAGGCCTGGACCTCCAGCTAGTGGGGAATACTACCATGGCGATCTACAACCCGCACCGATGCCATCTTCAGATCGGACTACCTCGAACCGGCGTTTCTGCACTATCACACTACCCTCCCCTTCTACCTAGGAAGATGGGGACCGAGGAAGATGAACGAGCAGTCCGGAATGCGCTGATCATGTGGGAGATCAGCAAGGTGCACCCGTGGCAAGCAGAAGTTGAAGAGAACGACGAAGCACGCCGAGATTATGTGAAAGAGTTGAGAAGAATCCGTCCTCTTGCGGATAAGAAATTGAATATATCTTGATTTTCTTTTTGTTCATGAGAGATGTTATGTGTACTTGATCATCAGAGCTTGGTTTATCATGAATTATATTTCATTAAGCTTGCTTGAATGAGATGAAATTGCCTCAGTTGAATGGGCTTGAGTTTCGTGTTTTGAATGGCTTGGAATGATGTGGACAGGCAGAGCCTCTGGAGATAGCAACAGATATGCAATGGGCCGCCACAAGGAAATAACGGTCTTACGACAGGCCGTCAAAATGAGAGTAACAATAGAACCCTGTCTCTGAAGGATATGACGGATAGGCCTTGGGCTGTTTATAAGCAAGTACAGGTATTCTCCAGACCGTTATAGTGATGATTAGTGAAAGAAAGAAGGCCCATGCCTGCATGAAAATAACGGTCGAAGAGGGGGCCGTTATGTGACTGTAACGGTCCGATGTTGGCGCGTTACATACCTTGAACCTGCATAGCTGTGAACTTTTTGCTTTGAATCTTGCCCCCGCATTCTGCACACACACTTTAAACATGAATCAAGTTAGATCTGTTCTTGGACTCAACCCCTTACCTTGAAGCAAGTTAAATAATGACCGTTCCTTGATATTCGGTCAAGGGGTGGAGCCTTTATTAAATAGGCGGAAACATAATGAAAATGCAATGCATGCTATGCACATGATGGTATTTTTGGGAGTTTTGGAAAATATTTAATGTTTTTGGATTTTTAGAGATATTTGTTTTGTTTTAGATTTTTGAAAATATTTGTTGTTTTTGGATTTTAAAATATTTGATGTTTTTGGATTTTGAAAGTATTTGATGTTTTTGGATTTTGAAAATATTTGATGTTTTTTTGGATTTTGAAAGATATTTGATGTTTTTGGATTTCGAAATATTTGATGTTTTTTGGATTTTGAAAATATTTGATGTTTTTTGGATTTTGAAAGATATTTGATTTTTTTTGGATTTTGAAAGATATTTGATTTTTTTTGGATTTTGAAAGATATTTGATTTTTTTTTGGATTTTGAAAGATATTTGATTTTTTTTAGATTTTGAAAAACCAGTGCCTCTTTAGCAACGCGAACCCTTCCTTGTTTTAGATTGAGTCCCGAGATTGGCGTGTAACAGTGTGACAACCCCTGGCCAAGACCTAATCATCATGACGGTGTTTCTACCAATGCCATATTCAGGGTACTAATCTTAGTCCTAAAAAAGAAAAAAAAGATCATGGGGGGAAGCTTAGGCCAGATATGGGAGTTTTTAGGACTTGATTTTCTCACCGCACAACCCTATTAGAAATTTGGTCTGTTGCGCTGGGGCTTTTGCGTCCGTCATCGAACCTTTGTCCACCCTAGGCATGCATGCGACCGGGCTCATAACGTCCCGCGGGGAACTGTACTGCCACTCTTGTCATGCCTAGCTTTCTTTTCTCCTTGGAGTTTTTTCAGAAATTCGGAATCTGTAGACCTTTGAGATAACGCTTTTGATTTTGTCGTAAAGAGCACTCCTTTTCTTTTCTTTTCCTTTCTTGCTTGTGGTCTCAGGTCATAACGGACTTACCCCTGTTTGAGACCTCCTCTCGTTAGGGTGTTTGGATTAGTTGTCGCCTCCTTATTCACTCCTTGCCCCTGGATTCAGCCGAAGAATGAAGCGGACAGGGACTTCGACTTTCCCCTAAAGCATGGCCAAGGAGAAACAGTGTCTTTTAAACAAGGAGCCCGACCAGGGATGTCGTGTGGTGTGTGATTGCCTTACTCGGGACCTCTTCTTTTGAAAATAGGAAGGAAGATCTTGCTGCCGGGAAAGCACGTGGTTTAGACTCTAAGGAAAGAAACGCTTAAGATACAACCCATTCCACGGGTGAGAGAGCTCCTCACCTGCCGCATTTATTAAACGATAAGCATTCCCTGGATAAGCCTCTTTTATTACAAACGGCCCTTCCCAGTTAGGTTGCAATTTAAACCTAGGACCTGCAGACCGAATGAATTTGCGTTTCAAAACAATATCACCCGTCATAAACTTACGTTCAATCACCTTCTTTTAAAAATAACGCGAAACCCTCTTTTGATAAACAGAAACGTGATCGGCCGCATTCATCCTCTTCTCATCTAAGAGTTCCAACTGGACCAGCAACGCCTCTCGACGTTCATCGAGATTAAGTTCCTTATCGAGCTGCACTCTAAGGGAAGGGATCAAGATCTCATATGAGAGCACCGCCTCCATCCCATAGGTCAGGGAATAGGGAGTTTGCCCCGTAGGGGTACGGACGGAGGTGCGGTAAGCCCACAGAGCTTCCACCAATCTTTCAGGCCAATCAAAAAATTTATGTGCTTCGCATGTTTTCTTGATGATTTTAAGAAGGGTTTTATTAGTGGCCTCGGCTTGACCGTTGCCTTGAGGGTAATATGGAGATGAATGATGCAGTGCAATATTGAACTTCTTACATAGGTCCTTAAGCTCTTGGGAGACGAACTGGGGTCCGTTGTCGATGATGATGCTGCTTGGCACTCCGAACCACGAGATGATATTCTTGATGATAAAGCGGCACACCGTTGTTGCTTTGATTTCTGCGTACGCCTCGGCTTCGGCCCATTTGGTGAAGTACTCAGTAGCAGTGAGGATAAAGGATTTCTGCTTGATCTGAGAATTAGGATCACCGAGCGGGCCGACGATGTCGAAAGCCCACATAGAGAAAGGCCAGGGAGCAGTCATAGGATGGAGAGACGAAGCTGGAGAGTGAATTTTATCAGCATGGAGTTGGCATTTAAGACACCTCCGGACATAGAGGGAGCAATCTTCCTCTAGAGTGGGCCAATAGTAGCCCTGCCTAAGGATCTTCTTTGCTAGAGCCTGGCCATTGACATGACCCCCACACTCACTAGAATGGGTTGCTTCAGCCACCTTCTAAGCTTCTACATCATCCAAGCATCTCATGAGCATTCCATTAGTAGCGCGCCTATACAGTTCTCCTGCAATGATAGTGTACCATGCGGCGGCTCTTCTTATTGCTTTACGCTGCTCGGCTTTTACCCCTTCTGGGAATGACCCTTCCTTGCAAAACAATTCAATTTCATGATACCAAGGCAATTCTTCTTCGTCCAGAATCTCCTCTAGCTTTGTTAATGAAACTTCCTTGAGATCTTCCTTCTCAGCTCTTGCCTCTACAGATTTCCTGAGGTTGATGAACCAAGGATCTTGAAGAGAAGGTGCGTCCAATCTCTGGACGACGATGGTCTCAGTACTACGACTGAGAGGGAAAGATAAGGAGGAAGCAAGAGATGCCAAAGCATCAGCTAGAATGTTCAGAGAATGGGGAGTATGGATATAGATCAGCTTACGGAATCGCTTAGCAATGAGCGTGACCAAATCTTGATAAGGCTTGAGCTTGGGGTCACGAGTACGGTAAGTGGACAGAACTTGCCATAGGACGAGCTGAGAGTCTCCTATGATGTTTAAATAGCGCGTGCCTAGGAGATAGGCGTGCTTCAAGCCGGCCAGGAGAGCCTCATACTCAGCGATGTTGGTGGTAGCAGGAAATCGAAGTTGATAAGCAAAGGGGATGGTTACTCTCTCTGGAGTAAGCAAGACATCACCGATCCCTTGGCCTTGGGAGTTGAGTGCACCATCGAAGTGCAGAGACCAAAAGGGATGATGAGAAAGGACATAGAGATGCTCATCAGGGAAATCATCCTGAATAGAATCGGTGTGAGGAATAGGGAGATGTGCAAGATGCTCAGCAATGGCATATCCTTTGACTGCCTTCTGAACAACAAAGGTGATGTCGAACTGAGAGAGGAAGCTCTGCCAGTGAGCTAACCTACTAGAAAGGATGGGTTTTTCTAAGAGATAACGGATCGGGTCCATTCTAGAGATCAACCTAACTGGGTGGGCGAGAAAGTAATATTTAAGCTTCTGAGCTACCCACACTAAGGCGGCACAAGTCTTCTCCATAGCGGTGTACTTGGATTCAGCTGGATTAAACAGTCGAGAGAGGTAGTACGCAGCCCGCTCTTTCCCTTCATCATCTACTTGTGCTAAGACCGCCCCTAGGGAGTCCTCAATAACCGAGATGTATAGGATTAGGGGTTTCCCAGGGACAGGAGGTTGTAAAATCGGGGGATTGGATAGATACTCTTTGAGGTCCTTATAGGCCTTCTGACAATCTTGATTCCATTCGAACTTGACCCCCGCCTTAAGCAATTCATAAAACGGACGACACCTCTGAGAATGCTGAGATATAAATCTTCTAATGAATTGCAGTCTACCAATCAATCCTCGAAGTTCCGTAATGTTCTTTGGCGGAGGCATGTCCATGACGGCCTGTGCTTTATTAGGATCAATCTGGATCCCCCATTTGCTCACTATGAACCCTAACAACTTCCCTGAGGAGACTCCGAATACACACTTCTTCGGATTCATCTTAAGCTTGTACTCCCTGGCTCTCTGCAGCACCTTAGCCAGGATAGAGGGGTGTTCTTTTTTTTTTCTTGACTTCACCAAGATGTCATCCACGTAAGCTTCCATATATATGTGCATCATGTCGTGGAAGATGGCCATCATCGCCCTTTGATAGGTGGCACCTGCATTTTTCAAACCAAATGGCATAACTACATAACAATACGTGCCCCAGGGTGTGGTGAAGGAAGTTTTCTCTTGGTCTTCCGGAGCGAGACGGATCTGATTATAGCCCGAGTACCCATCCATAAATGACAGAGCTTCATACCCGGCAGTGTTATCCACTAGGACGTCTATATGGGGTAGCGGGAAATCATCTTTGGGACATGCTTTGTTTAGATCCCTGAAATCAATGTATATGCGCACTTTTCCATCCTTCTTGAGAACAGGGACTATGTTCGCCACCCACTGAGGATATAAAACCACTCTGACGAACCTGGCCTTGTATAGTTTGTCGACCTCTTCTTTGATCCTCAAGGCCATGTGGGGGTGAAATCTTCTTGACCGTTGTTTAACAGGTGTTGCCCCTGGTTTAAGCACGAGTCGATGTTCCACTAAGGAGGGGTCAAGACCTGGCATGTCCTCATAAGACCTGGCGAAAGAATCACTATACTCCCTTAATACCTTAATTAGATCTTCTTCTACCTGTGAAGGGAGATCAGCAGAAATAATGATAGGCCTTGGGTCTTCTTCCGTTCCCAAGTTGATTTCCTTTGTAGGTTCATCCACTGCCGTCGACGGCTGGTCGAATCTCTTTAGTCCTTGTGCATATAAGTCGGCAGTGTTATCTACATCGCTGTCTTCATCTATTGGATCCTTCTCATCCAAGACCTCATAGACGCCTAATCCGTCGTCGCTCCATACCCCTTCTATTTCCTCGTCATCTTCAATTACGATTGCCGTAACATTGAATTCTGGACACTTCAAAAGAGCATGACACCGCTGAGCTAGATCTTGCAAGAACCTATCAGGAACAGGCCGGGAAGGATGCGCCAGCGAGCGCGGCTCAGAATGGGAAGGGTTGGACGACCCAGAACAAGACCCTACTTCTCTAGACCTAACGGACTCTACTCCTCTAGACTCGACGGACCCTAACCCTAACCTAGGGGACAGAAGACCTAGTGGAAGGGAAGGCATAGGGGACTCGTGCCCTTGGGAGGAGGAGGATGGAGACAGGATAGTGTAATCTTCCACTGAAATCTCCGTTTCAAATTTGACGGTTTTTTTTGGAGATCAGCGGAGACTACACAGCAAGATGGAGGAGGTGGGAGCTGCATAGGGAATAGCTCGGTGAAGATGCAATCAAAGAAGGGATCAGAAGAAGAGAACCACATCTCGTGGAGTTGAGCGTTGGGAGGAGGAGGAGTAAACAGAGTGGATAGATCAATGCGTGGACACTTCCCGCAAGCACAAGGAATGAATAGAATCTCCGGTGGATCAATGAAAGATGAATTTATTATGATGGGAGGAAGGCAGGGTATGAAGTCCCCTTGCTGGAAAATAGATTGGAGGCGTGAGGGAGACCAAGAAAAGATAACGGGAGAGCTCCCCCTTTTCTGTAGATCAACAATAGGCTGCTTCTTCAGCCTCCACTGCATAAGCCGAACTTCTTGTTGCTTCTTCTGACATTCTTCCTCATGAAAGAGCCCCTGTAAGGCCTGACTGTAGTCGAGCATGTCATCATCTGACCCTCCTGGCAAGGGAGGCGGACTGGCAATTGGATAAACTGTATTCCTTTCTTGCTGAACCGGCTTTGGAGCTAATGTGCCAGGCTGGAGAGGCCCTTTGACAAAATGCTGACGATAATCCCAGGTGAGCGGCCCAGAATCACCCATCATAGATAATGCTGTCTCTTTGTAGCCGAGACCTCTCCTACCCATTTTTCTTCCCTTAGGTATAGGCTTAGTCATCCCTTGCAGTTGCGCACCGAGGCCTCTCCCCGGTTGATAGCCCAGTTTCAATATAATGTTCCACCCCTTTGAATCTCGAATCTGCGGCTTCACTTTGACATTAACTGGAGTAGCGATGGGCTTAGGGGATGTGTAAGCCCAAGGAAAGTTCAAATCCAGCACTGATAGAACGGGTCGGCTGCTTGGCCAGAGTGTGGGAAGAACCTGCTCTGAGATAGCCTTTACTGACTGTACTGTGGATAAGTTCCTAACTTTGACGACCCTCCCTTGGAAGGGGAATTTAATGCACTGATGTGCGGTGGAGGGCACGGCGCCGAGTGTGTTAATCCAGGGACGACCTAAGATAGCCTTGAACATAGGGTCGATATCAAGAACATAGAATTCCACGGCCATAGTAAGGGGCCCGAGCTCTGCCTGAATGGTGACTACCCCGTGACATGCTCGCCTTGAGTTGTCATATGCCGCTATAGTGGTGGGGGTAGGCCGTAGTAACTCTTCAGATATGTTGCAAGCTCGGAGGGTGCTGAGTGGGCAAACATTAATTGAGGCCCCCGTGTCAACCAGCGCTGCTTCAATGTCGACTTTGTTCAGGGTAATTGTTATGCAGAGCGGCATTTGCTGAGCCCCCGGAGGTGCAAGCTCGGTTTCAGAGAATGTGATTGCCGGCCCTTTAAAGATAGTTGCCAGTGCCGTTGGTAGGCTATCAACTGCCATGTCTTCGCTAACCATTACCTTCTGTAAGAAGCCCCTCAGCGCATCCTGATGAAGGGTGGACCTCTTGATCAGTTCCAGCACAGATATTTTGGCGGGTACCCGATCCAGATGATGCAGCAAGTCATATTGAGTACCCGGCAAAGGTTCAGTTTCTTCTTGCTCGGCCACCGGCTGAGAGGACTGGGGACTAGAAGTAGTAGCGTAATTCCGATGGAACATCTTCCCGCTCCTCAAAGCACAATTTGCCGCGGCATCTGAAGATAGTATGATGGGCCCTGCGGGATGGATGAATGGAACAGGTGGTGCAGGGGAGGCGGTTTGGTGGAGCGTAGGGTTGGTGAGGTTAATGGGCGGTGCGCGGATGGTGGGTGAAGGATTGGTGGGAGGCAGGGTGGTGAGTGTTGATGCGGGTGGAGGGAACGCTAGCGGATGGGTAAGAATGGGTGAGGGATTGGATGGTGGTGTGATGATGGTGATGGGAGTAGGTGATAGAGGGTACGATGGAATGGAGAGTGGTAGAGGATTTGCTGGAGCGGGTGTGAATGGGAGGACGGGTTGAGAGGGCGTCGGCTGTGCAGGGATGATGAAGGGAGGATTGCGGTGGTTATGGTGGAGGGCCATGACCTGCGGTGTGGCGCCATCATCATCGAAAGACCATCCGGCGTTGGGGGCCGGTGGCTGGACCATGTTTACTTGCGCTGGTGCTGGCGGCTGCTGCTGAGGAGCGGGTGGATGATTCGGCATCGGGTTCTGATGGATGCCCAGGTCTTGTACTTTCTGTGGTTGCTGCTGTTGTGGTGGCTGCTGCGGCTGCGGTGCTTGATTCTGCTGCACTTGCTGCCCCTGCGGCTGCCTTCTCTTTTCTTTAATATCAACAATGGCCCTATGCATTTCGGCCCAGTCGATTCTCTGCCCTTCATGAAGGTCATACACAAGATCTCGGAACTGAAAACATCCTTCTATGGTATGGCCCGGCTGCCGGTGGAACATACAATACTTAGTCTGATCGACTGTCGGGTTCCAAATAGGCCGTTCTGGAGGAAGTTGGATTGCATTTACTGACATGAGAGCCGAGAAGATATCTGTAAGTGTCTCTGGCAATGGAGGATACTGGGCTCTCCTGGGAGTCGGGCGCTTGCTATTTGGATTGTTGTTGTTGTAGCCGTTGGGTGGAGGGACGTTATGGTATTGTGGTGGTGGTGATGGTTATTGTGGTGTGGCGAAGGTGTTTTGTGGAATGGTGAAGGCGGGGGGAGGGTTTTGTGGAGTGGCTTGGAAGTTTTACAGAGCGGAGTTTTGTGAATTGCGGGGGTTTTGGTTGTAGCGGAAAGGTGCGGCCTGATATGGAAAAGCAACGGCTTGTACTTGCTCATTTGTTTGGGCTCCCTCAGTAACCAGCCCCTGTGGTTTCTTGTGGTACTTGGGCTTTTGGTTTTGAAGAGGGAATGGATAGGGGAGTCCTTGAATTGAGTCTAGATGAAGCGCGCCCGGCTATAGAGTTGATGCATGTTGGCTATGTCATTCATTGCCAGGATGTTGCGGAAGGTCGGGGTGGCATTGGAAATCAGCAGTTTGACCTTCTCTTCCTCCGGAATGTGGCCCGGTACTCTGGCGGCCATTTTTCTCCACCTGTCTGCATAGGTGGCGAACTCTTCATTCGGCTTCATCTTCTCGGCCACTAGATCTGTAAATGAATATTCAGGGCCGACCCTGTCTTGGAACCGCTGGATGAATTTGTCCTTTACTACCTTGAAACTCTCGGCCTCTTCCAGTGGTAGAGAATAGAACCATTCTAGAGCAACACTGTCCAAAGATCGGCGGAATAAGTACGCCATGAGGCGATCATCATATTGGAACTGCGCCGATTCATAAAGAAAATCCCTCACATGGATGAAGGGATTGTTGCTCCCATCGTACTTGCGATAGTTGGGGAGCTCTGATTGCGGAGGGAACCGGATGTTCTAGAAGCTCGGAATAGGAATATCGGCCAAGGATTGTGGGCCCACCCTTTTCTGGAGAAAGTTGAGTTGTTGCTGCATGGTGGCCCACTTGTCAAGCAAGTCCTGCTCTCGGGAGGGAGCAGGGGTAGTGAAGGATGCTGATTGTATTTGAGGGGCAGATGGAATGGCTGTAGCAACAGGCGGGAGCCCGTAAGAAGGAGTGGAAGGATAGACAGTGGAAATAGGCGGCCCGTAAGAAGGATACTGGGCCTGAGATAGACCCGGATTAGAATGATTTTGGGCCACTCCTTGCTGAGGGCGTAAGAAATCGGAAGGGTTCATAAGGAGCTGCGGAGCTACCGAACCAGAGTTGTGATGATCCACCTGGACAAAGGAAGGGATGGGTGACTTCCCTTTATCGAAAGATTGATGGGCTGAATTAGAAGACTGGCCCATCTCCATGCCAGCGAAAGTGATGGTCCGGGGTTGGACCGGAGTGAGATCAATCGGAGGGGGCTGAACGGACGGCCCAATAATGAAAGGATTAGATTGACCTTGGATAGTGGCAGAGGGAGAAGCATTGGACCCTTGCATAGCTTGATATAGAACTTGGAGTTGGGTCGGATCCAATTGGGCCATCATATGAAGGACGGAGCCCGTGGAAGGAGTAGAGAGAGAAGGGGTAACTTGACCACCTTCCATAGAAGTGGAGGATGGGAGAGGGGCAGTCCCCTCTCCAGGGGAAAATGTAATAACCCTAGGGGGGTTTTCAAGGAGCCCTTGAGGAAGAGAGTCCTCTTGGGAGCGAGGAGGATTGAAGGATGCCATGGTGGACTCGAAGAGGGGATTAGAATAGAATGTGAAGAAGGAACTGACTCGAGAAGATGATTCAGACGGACGAAAACAACTCCACATGCAACGGACAACCTTGTCAATGCGAAAACAACCAACACAAAAACACTCAATAAGCAACCAAACTTAGGTGATTCTAATAAGATGTAAGTGATAAAAGATGAAGACACTCAAAGATCAACCAAGTTGTTTAAGATGATGCAACAAGGTTCTTATGATTTCTCCTTTGGAACTTTAGTGAATTGATTGATATGTGCTCTCAACAATGGGTTCCTAGTAGGAGATGGATATAGGACTTGGTTTGACTCTAAGTGTAACCACTCCTTCACCTATGCAACCCTAGACACGGGGTGGGAAAGGTACAACCAGCCCGGCATCCGTGTGGGAATCCACAGCTCGCGGGGACTTACGGAGGTCCCTGCTGTGATTTCCTAATCGGCCCCAAGGAATATGGAGACGAGAGGTCCTCACAACAAGGTAGGAAAATACAATCTAATGTATGAAAAGATGAATGACCCTATGTGCACCGGAGTGCATGCAAAGTCTAGCCTAGAATCTAACAATCAATGGTGCACACAATGATATGTAGATATGAGCAAAGTAAGAAGGAGGGCAAGTATCACCCAAGCAATAAATCACAGCAAAAACTACGGAAATAAATGCACCTCGGATGCGTACCTGCCAGGAGAATAACGATCGAAGGACCCTGCGTCAGAGCACAATAACAGTCAAAGGCCAGACCGCCAGATAATATATAACACAGGGGGATGAGACCGTCGGATGAGCCAGGGAACCAAAACCAGACAGAAGTAACCGGAAAGCCCGTGGAAGCTCACACAGCAGAACCAAAGTGGCGGTCTAATGCCCCTGCGTCAGAGGACTGTGACGCGGGGACACCGGGCCGTCAAAGAACTCAAAAAACCAGAATGAGCAGTAAACAAAGGGGAAACAAAAGGCAACTCAACAAGCAGATGATGGCAGGTTTAAACAAGAATCAAAAGCACGATTGGCACAAGTTGTCCCACCGTGATCACCAAAAAATTATCTATTGATATTTATTTGTCTATCTTCTATCTTTCTTTTGAGGTTTGAAGAGTGATATGGTAAGATGACAAACAAGCAATCAAAGATCTACTCAAACCTATGAACATGTGATCATGAACCAAGGCAATCATAGCTAGCTCTAGCATGGGCATGCTATCTCAATCAAACTACGCTAAGGAAAAAGGAAAACACACGCCGGGGCGTGGAGCAAGGAGTAAATAAAAACACACCGTAAAGGTGGAACAAGCAAGGAAAATAGAAAGATATGATGAAGAAGACAGCTAATGCCCAATACCAAGGAAAGATGTGATCGTCACCAAAGTAAAAACAAGTCAAAGACCTGAATATACCTTGGAAATAGGTGGATGAAACACCCGCCCACGGGAGAGAAAACCAGAGAAAGCCTGCAGATCAACTTAGAAGTAACGGCCAGAACCCCGTGCGTCGCTTGGAAGCGACGGCCACACGATAGACCGCCGGAAGAGAGTGACGCGCCTGCACAAGGCCGTCAGATAACCTGCAGTAACAAAGCTTGAATTCTTTTAACTCCAACTCTTTCAGCCGGCTAGAAGACCTGGGCCTCGTGTCAATGAACCTGTAAACCTGCCAAAGATGTAGAAAGACCAAACAAAATAACCTCAATTAGTCCTTTTCACAAGCATAGCATCAATTCTCAAAGGACTTAACATCATCAAAAGGAGAGTGGATTACCGGGGAGTTTTTGGTTTTTTAACCCCTCTGGGTGTTTTAAAAGTTTGGGAAGATGTTTATATGCTTAGAGCACAGTGAAAAACGTGGAGAAAGAGGAGGGACAATGCTTTGATTGAGAAACAAGAACAGGGAAGAACTCAAGCATGCAATGATGAACTTGAAAGACCAAAACCAAAGTACTCCCTTGATTATGAGATGGAGGGATGTGGGAAGCAGTTCCTCTTGGATGAAGATGGCTCCTGAGTTTGGCAGCACTTCGTCGTGAATTCAAATCTTCCTCCCTCGGACCATAAAGTCAAGGGTTCTATTTATAGACCCTCAAACTCTCAGGTCGAGCAGAGGATAATCAAGCAAGATAAAGAGATAACTCTTTAGTAAATCCTTGAAGATAATATCACCAAGAGTCCATAGAATCGAACGGAAGGTCCTGAGGATCAGATTTGAAAGAGATATCGTCAATCCAAACTCTTATCTCGACCACGGAGTAGCAGTGAAAAGGCCCGAACTGCCAAGACTCTTTGAAGGAAGTAACGGCTGCACGACAGACCACCGCTTGGAATAAACGCATCAAGGACCATCCGTTACTCTCAACCCTATCCCAAAGGATAAGATCGACGGGAAGAAGACTTAATCAATTGGACTCTGCAAAGAAGCGATGGCCAAGACATAGGGCGTCATACTGAAACAACGGCCTCTCGACAGACCGTTATTACCAATGTGTAAGCCAAAGGATAAGCACTGAAAACGAGGCCTTAAGCCTTAGGACTCTTCAAAGAGTAACGGTCCAGGCCCCATGCGTTATAATGAAACAACACGTCTGGTTCGGACCGTTATTACCATTGAGTTTCAAGAATAGCAATGAAGGGTTGCTAAGCTGTTGCCAATGAAACGCCACCAGGAGCCAATTCTTAATCCAGGAATTAAGACCCAAGAAACAGGCCTCAACTGATCAGAGACTCAATGAAGAGTGAACAACTCGGAGCATATAGAATGAAATAAGGAGATGACCCGACTTATTGGGTATAAAACAGGTGTCAACAAGGTCATCTCATGAACGACTGAAATCTCATTCTTGGGATAAATGCCCTCTTATTACACTTGATTTCATGCTTTATAGACCGAGAATTTCATGTTTTATGCATATAGTATACATTCATGCATATTCTTAGCCCTAAATAAGTTTAAGAGGAACTTTCTTGTTGATTCATAGAAAACCCATGCATATTGTTAGCTTAACCTTCGTTCTATCATGATAGGAAAGTTTATACATGTTGATTTCCAGACATGATGTGTTTTAGACATAGTTCTTCTTATTTTAGTTTTACTATCAGACGTTCTCTAGTGGCCTAGTGTTTGATCACAAACCTTGTGTAGCGGCCCTACGATATACCGCTAGACACTCTGTAAACTCGATTTTTGATGAAATCTTTGACGGACCATAGATAGACTGTTAAAGTCCCTCTGGCGGCCTTACGATAAATCGCCAAGCTATCTGTAACGGCTCTATATTAGACCGCCAATGTTCTATTTTCTATTAACCCGAGATAGATTTAAGAATAGCCCATTAACTTATAAGTAAACCTAGTTAACTATGTTCTAACCTATTTTAATGGTATTTCATTACTCTGAGTTTTAAATTACTGATTCATGACAATGGTCGCATGTTCTTTATCATACTTGGGATTATTTTAAAGCTTATGCTAATTTCATGCCAAAACTTATACTTTGTATTAAATACATCTTTCAAGGGTGATAATAAACGTGGTTCACTGATTGGTTTATCACTATTACAAATTCTCTTCTTATCTTAGAGTCATTTCTATAAGTACATGGCATATATTCTGGTATATGACCATTAGTTACACTTTTGCACTATAGGGACATAATATTGAACTTGATAACCTCTCCTTTGGATATTCCTTCCAATGGACTAGGAAATCTTGTTTCAAGGCCGCCGTAATTATCCGCGAGCCTGGGATTCTCACTAGGATGCCGAGTTGGTTGTACCATTAAAGCTGAAATTGTCTAGAAAGCACTACCGATGTTTTCTGAATTCTATCCTGTAACGGTTCAATACTCGACCGCTAAGGCCCCTTAACGGTCCAGTATCTGACTGCCAAGTTCTCTGAGTCCAAACTGATTTCTTTCTGGATTCAGCCCACTCTAGCGGCCCAATATCAGACCGCCATATCAATATAGCGGCCCAGTTATAGACTGCTAAGTTTTCTAAATAATGTTGACCCAAGGTTTAACCCAAGGGTTAATAGTCCTATAATCCTAGACTGACTAATGATCGTCCGGGACTTGTAACCTTATTCAAAGACATCTAAGATAAAGTATGAAAGATAAAGAATGTACCGTTATGCTGTCGAATTTTCTCCAAGGCATAACTTAGTTATTAATGCATTTCTTGAACTCATAAATCTATATTTGGTGCATTCTTATTATTGACATTAAGTCTTGAACACTTATTGAACTTATTACATGCGTGGCCAACTTTATTGCTATATACGTGGAAGTAGCTTGATTTATACTTGAAGATGACGTTCGAGCACTGATTGTGTTCAAGGGCTCTATGCTAGTCCCCTTGGCTGATTGTCGAAAACATACTATTATAAACCATGGGGTATGATGCTACTGGCGTCGCATTGCGCTGGGAGTACTTTCTTTATAAATAAGTGAAATTATCCACGGCTCGTGAAGTGAAATTATCCACAAAAATTCACGAAGTACTTGTTAATAAGTGAAAAATACATTCTCGCTTGACTTGCTAGTACAT
The DNA here is from genome assembly GCA_022559845.1 of Amorphophallus konjac. Taxonomy (NCBI): domain Eukaryota; kingdom Viridiplantae; phylum Streptophyta; class Magnoliopsida; order Alismatales; family Araceae; genus Amorphophallus; species Amorphophallus konjac. The sequence continues at coordinate 137,105,293 of CM040128.1, read as the reverse complement.
TCTCATTACCTTCTTGTTCATGAAAGGCCATAATTACATTCTTGCTTGATCATACTTGCTCAATCATATCTTAACTTGATTATGTCTTGTTACTTTGGTTTATTCACGTGATTTATCGCATTCGCCTGATTTAACTTTATTCTCTATAACCCAAAATGCTAATCACTTTAATATTGCCTTCATGTTGATGTAAAGATACCTACTGGGCAAGTGTGTTCATTACCTATTTTTCAATCTTTCCAGGAGATGCAAGTAGTTCGGATTCGGATTCGAGCTATTCTAGTGATGGGTCCGAGAGCGAATGAAGGTCACATAAGATTAAGAGAAGACTTAGGAAGTCAATGATGTCTAGATCGAGTTCATGTAATTTTCTCTTTATTTGAGTCAAATAGATTTAAGGAAGTTGAATAGTTGATGTACTTGAATCATTCTTATTATTAATAAAAGTGAAGGTTTGAGTAAATTATTGAGCAATTACTTTGTGTGATTGTTATTGCACTATGGTTATTCTTGCTTGCAAGAGGCTTACCATGCCGGCTGTTCACGTTTCCCGAGATTATCTTCCATTGTATTTAAAGCTCGGGGCATGACAGTTTGTCATCTGGGTCACCCTCATCGAAGAATGTGAACCACCCTTGCCCACGCGGTCTATCGCTAGACCGTCAGGAGTTTCTTTGTGGTCCTTTACTAGACCATTGTCGCTACTGAATGTTGTTGATTTGAAGTACTATATTTGCATTGATTATTGGCTCTATTTTTATGAGATTCATGTCTTATTGATGCCTCATGCTTATTCTATAGAGATATTTATTGATGGCTAACCTCTCTTATTATCAAATTATAAATGCCATCCTACTCTCATTTCTTGCCAGGCAGGTAAGTCAGGTAAGTATCTCGATCCTTAGTCCCTTAATGCATTATTATATTATATCTATGATATATTATCTCGAGAACCGGCTGGTCATTCATGTGTTCTGGGATCTGATATTCCCCTTTAACAAAAACGATGATGATCTAGGTTCACGTCACTACAAGAAAAAGCGGCGTTTGCGACGGCCGTATTCCGTCGCAAAATCCGTCGCTAACAGATTTTGCGACAGATTTACGACGGAATTGGGACGGAATAAGGCCATCTTAAAAAATTAGTCACAAATAACCGACGAATTTTATTCCGTCCTAAATTTCAGACGGAAATAAAATCCGTCGCAAATTTAGTCGGTAATCAAACAAATACGGTCGGAAAATTTCTGTCTTAAAATCCGTCTGAATTTTGCGACGGAATAATTCCGTCTAAATATCCATCTCAAATTTTCTGACGTAAATTTATTTCCCTCGTGATATCCATCGCAAGCTGCAGACGGATCCATCTCACAATCCGTCTGAATTTTGTGACGGAAAACTTCCGTCTAAATATCCGTATGTACTTTCGGACTAAGTCGCCTGAAAATCCATCTTGCATTGCATATAGATTCATTTCCGTCCTTATATCCGTCACAAATTTTAGACGGATCCGTCTCAAAATCCGTCCGAAATATTTTTACACCTTTTTTTTAAAATAAAAAATTTGTATTAAAAACCTGTTTACAAAATAACTGAAAACAAAAAATACACACGAACAAAAATAAAAAATCTGTTTAATTAAAACTACATCAAATATCACAATAAACTCATCAGCATTACATAGAAAAAATATACAACAAAATCAACAAATATCCTCCAAATCGTCCATATCTTCATCCCCCCCGCCCTGCTCATCTCCTCTACTGCCGCTCGCAGAAGGATCCTCCTATATTAAAAAAAACATACATAGATAAAAAAATTAGTATAAAGATAAATTAAATATTTTATTAGATTACATGAATTTAAATCAAACATAATATCAAATCGATGACAGTAAAGATATCCAATTGTAGACCCTCGGACCCGACTTCTTTAATTTTAAACGAAGTGCATTTACAAAATGCACTTTTGAGCGTCGGGCTCAAACCCGATGTCCGATTTGGAATCCGTCAGCTCTGACAAGTCATGTCTACCTCCCAGGCCGTGTTGGAATGATCGGAATGCCGATCAGATCAGTATTTCACATTTTGGACCCTCGGACCCGACTTCTTTAATTTTAAACCAAGTGCATTTACAAAATGCACTTTTGAGCGTCGGGCTCAAACCAGATGTCCGATTTGGAATCCGTCAGCTCTCACAAGTCACGTCTACCTCCCAGGTCATGTTGGAATGATCGGAATGCCGATCGGATCAGTATTTCACATTCTGGACCCCCAAACCCGACTGCTTTAATTTTAAACCAAGTGCATTTACAAAATACACTTTTGAGCGTCGGGCTCAAACCGGATGTCCGATTTGGAATCCGTCAGCTCTAATAAGTCACGTCTACCTCCCAGGTCGTGTTGGAATGATCGGAATGCCGATCGGATCAGTATTTCACATTCTGGACCCCCGAACCCCTACTTTTTTGAATTATTCTAAACTAAGTTAGTTTTGAAAACTAACTTAGTTTTGAATTGAGTTATTTTAGCGTCGGGCCCAAACTGGATGTTCGATTTGGAATCCGTCAGCTCTCACAAGTCACGTCTACCTTCCAGGTCGTGTTGGAATGAACGGAATGCCGATCAGATTAGTATTTCACATTCTGGACCCTCGGACCCGACTGCTTTAATTTTAAACAAAGTGCATTTACAAAATGCACTTTTGAGCGTCGGGCTCAAACCGGATGTCCGATTTGGAATCCGTCAGCTCTGACAAGTCACGTCTACCTCCCAGGTCGTGTTGGAATGATCGGAATGCCGATCAGAGGTGGTGGGAGAGCTGTAAGTATTAATTTTCATAAGTAAATGCAACATGTTACTGAAAATTAAAATAGATATACCTGTAGCGGAATGTGGTGGGGGTGGCGTCTGTACAGGTGGTGGGAGGGCACTAGGACCTGTAAGAATTAATTCACATTAGATAAATGAATATTTTGCTAGGAATTCAATGAAATACATAGGCGGGAAAGTATTAATTTTCATAAGTAAATGCAACATGTTACTGAAAATTAAAATAGATATACCTATAACGGGAGGTGGTGGGGGTGGCGTCTGTACAGGTGGTGGGAGGGCACTAGGACCTGTAAGAATTAATTCACATTAGATAAATGAATATTTTGTTAGAAATTCAAAGAAATACATAGGTGGGAAAGCATTAATTTTTATAAGTAAATGCAACATGTTACTGCAAATTAAAATAGATATACCTGTAGCGACAGGTGGTGGGAGGGCACTAGGACCTGTAAGAATTAATTCACATTAGATAAATGAATATTTTGCTGGAAATTCAAAGAAATATATAAGTGGGAAATCATTAATTTTCATAAGTAAATGCAACATGTTACTGAAAATTAAAATAGATATACCTGTAGCGGGAGGTGGTGGGGGTGGCGTCTGTACAGGTAGTGGGAGGGCACTAGGACCTGTAAGAATTAATTCACATTAGATAAATGAATATTTTGCTAGAAATTCAAAGAAATACATAGGTGGGAAAGCATTAATTTTCATAAGTAAATGCAACATGTTACTGAAAATTAAAATAGATATACCTGTAGCGACAGGTGGTGGGAGGGCACTAGGACCTGTAAGAATTAATTCACATTAGATAAATGAATATTTTACTGGAAATGCAAAGAAATATATATGTGGGAAATCATTAATTTTCATAAGTAAATGCAACATGTTACTGAAAATTAAAATAGATATACCTGTAGCGGGAGGTGGTGGGGGTGGCGTCTGTACATGTGGTGGGAGGGCAGTAGGACCTATAAGTAGTGGTGGTGGCGTCTGTACAAGTGGTGGTGAGCCGACACTTGGACCTATAAAAAAATTCTTTTAAGTTAGTAAATAATTAAAATATTTATATAGCTAACTTATTGATCAAATATACCTGTGTCTGAAGAAGATGCTAACGAGGAGGGAGTAGCGCCCCTCTCACTGCCTTGTCTCCTCCCACTCCTAGTACGACCTCCTCGCACCATTTCCTTATTAATAACAAAACAATTAATACATATTAATCCACAATTATATAAGGCTAGACAAATGTTATTTAAAATTATGCTTAAAAAGTAAGAACATCTTACTAAATTATCAAAACATGCCTCCCTCATGTTGATATATCTAGCTCATCATCATCATCTTCGTCATCCATCGTAGTCTCATCAGATTCGAACTCTTCCTCTTCATCTGACTCCTCCTCCCCTCTAACATGAACATTTAACTCCGTCGGATCGATTTCTTCCACTTCATCTTCCTTACGTAATGACAGTAGCTCATCAAATTCATCCAGATTAACATGTGTGGAACCGATAAGGCCAACTTCATCTGATTGAAAATATTCGGCGCTGCCAAGCTCTGAGACATTTTCACTCATATTTAACTCATAAGTGGGAAAATATTTTGCTTTAACCTTGCAAACTGCCCACCAATCTTTATTCTTAGACGATGGATATCTTGAATAATACACTTGGTGGGCTTGTGCGGTTAAAATGAACGGTTCATAGGTATTAAGTTTATACCTATGTTTGACATCAACAATCCCAGTAGACGTGTCATGTCGAACTGAATTAGGATCAAACCAATGACACTTAAATAGGTATACATGATTATCTTGTCCCAAATACTGATGTTCTATGACTTCCTCGAGAATACCATAGTAGTCTAATTCCACTTCATTATATACACTTCCCTTAACAGATACGCCGCTGTTCATCGTAGACTTACTTCGTCCATAATCCCTCGTATGGAATCTGTATCCATTCACAATATATCCTTGGTAGGCACGTGCAACGTTCGAGGGGCCATAACTTATCTCTTGTACTCTCTGATCACTAATGAGACCTTGTTCAACCTATATGTAAAGTAGAGTAGTTAAATATTTTTGAACAATTACGTCAATATTAGTAAATGCAAACATATATATTGAACGATCGACACTAACTTGATATCTCAGTGTTCATTATGCATACAAAGTCAGTGCATAGTTCTTAGCAAGTCTATACATTCATGGTTGCCTTGATGACTTAGCAAGTCCATACATTCATGATTGCCTTGTTGACTTAGCAAGTCTATACATTCATGAGCATAGTCAGTGCATTCGTTTGTTTCACGTATACACTAAGTCTGCACATGGTTGCCTTGATGACTTAGCAAGTCTATACATTCATGAGCATAGTCAGTGCATTCGTTTGTTTCACGTATACACTAAGTCTGCACACGGTTGCCTTGATGACTTAGCAAGTCTATACATTCATGGTTGCCTTGATGACTTAGCAAGTCTATACATTCATGAGCATAGTCAGTGCATTCGTTTGTTTCACGTATACACTAAGTCTGCACACGGTTGCCTTGATGACTTAGCAAGTCTATACATTCATGGTTTCCTTGATGACTTAGCAAGTCTATACATTCATGAGCATAGTCAGTGCATTCGTTTGTTTCACGTATACACTAAGTTTGCACACGGTTGCCTTGATGACTTAACAAGTCTATACATTCATGAACATAGTCAGTGCATCCTTTTTGCATCGTAGTGCTTCACGCATACACATAGTCAGTGCATCGCTTTGCCTCACGCATACACATATACACAAAGCTCATGCTTAATCATGTTCATCTGTGATGTATGAACTCCCTTGATCTAGTTTGATACATGTATTTGATTGAGTCGTAAATGATTCTATTGCACTCAATTCAGAATTGGACTGGTTCGGTCTGATTGTTATGTGTGGGTTGTAATAGTTCAAGTTGCTTTGGATTGACTTAGCAACTCATGGCTGGTTTGATTTAATCATGAGTGATGTAAGATTCTGGAGAAAATGGATTGAAAAGCTTTGCATCACTAAATCCCTACTTGTATTTCAGCATTCTCAACTGCAGGTTGAAAGACCTATGAGAAGAGATAATTCTGATGCTCATTTCCTAATATGGATTGAATTGTGTTTGACATGAAGTTGAGTTATCTAAAATGCATGTGAGGTTTGAAAGATATTGAAACTGAAAATGGGGTTCCCATGCATGAATTTGTTATGAAATGAAAGCATATGTTTTAAAGGGGTTGAATGTGTTTGAGCTTACACGAGTTATCATCTCAATATGTGGTTGCTCTTCAACTTATTTACATGCAGGTTGTAAGAACAAGTCTAGTGATGAAAGACAAGGTAAGAATTTATTTTTAATGTAATTCATGTTTGGTTACATTAGGATTCATGTTTAGGTCATTGGGGACGCATTAAAAATCATTTATTAAGGTCTCAAGATCAATGGGTCGACCCCCCCCACTCAATGGGTCGACACCCGGGCTGAAAACTCATGTTTTTTAGTGCTGTCTGAAAGTGGGTCGACCCCCCTCACAAAGTGGGTCGACCTCTTGTGAGCGACATCACGCGGTTAAGGGAAGAGCGGAGAAGACACGGAGCACGCGGGCTCCTCTTTTTTGGTGTTTGTTCGCTGTAACACAGAAATAAGAGAAGAGAGAGAAGGGGCCACCACGGGAGATTGCTCCGGCGGGGCGAGCGGGACAAGTGTGATATAGCAAGATATGGGGGTTAAACGGCCATAGCGGGAAGTGACTCGCCGCGGCCTCGGGGGGACGGGAATGGTGCAGAAATTAAATAACAAGAATTGAAACGGCCATTGGGGAAGTGACTCGCCGCGGCCTCGAGAACATAAACAGATAAGAATATAACGTATAAGAATGTGAATTTAAATGGTCATTGGGGAAGTGACTCGCCGCGGCCTCGAGAATATGAGCAGAATATAACAGAATATAAAGAGAATATAAGAACGAAAATTTAAACGGCCATTGGGGAAGTGACTCGCCGCGGCCTCGAGAATATGAGCAGATAATAAGATCACAGAATATAAAGAGAATACAAAGAGCGAGAATTTAAACGGCCATTGGGGAAGTGACTCGCCGCGGCCTCGAAAACAAGATGTGATCGCCAGGGGCCGAAAGACCCCAAAATAAGAAAGTGATCGCGCCTACCTCAAGAGCGGGAGATGGCAGGTTGCTTCTTCCTCTCCCTCCGGCCGGTCGACGGAGAGGGCTTTCCTCGGCTACCCTTGCAGAACAATGACAAACAAATGACAAGTGGATTAGAAAGATGGAGGTGTAGTATTCAAATCTTTGCGATAAAAATAACGAAATGATGGCAAGACACACACCTGGTTGGTGTTATCTTTTAAACCCCTCTCGGACTCGAGTAGGAGGAAAATGAGATGATGGATGTAAGAAGTGTATAAGAAAAGGCGCCCTTATGAAGGGGGATAGGGGATGCAAGATGATGAATGCAAAAGAACTACGAAGAAAAGGAAAGAATTGGCTTATTGGATGTGCCGATAGTGAAATCCGGCGGAGCTCCGGCAGCGTGGGGACGACGTGGAAGCGCGGTGGATGAAGACGACCTTCCTCTCGCGAGCGTGAGCACCCGAGAAGCCGGCAGAACCTCCACCTACAAAAGAACCCACGGGTTAGAAAATGACTCCGTAGCCTCTGGGCTCCGGCAGCCTATCGGATCACTTCGAAGCTCTTCCAGAACTGAGGGGGTGGGCCTCTATTTATAGAGCTACGGAGGGTGGAGGCGTCCAGGACCCTGGACACCTCCATCAGGGTCGAACTAATATTTTATTCTAGTTTTATTAATTTTTTTGGAATATTTTTGTGGAGGCGTCCAGGGGCCCGGACGCGTCCAACAGGTCCACCGAATACTGCTGGCGGCCGCACGCGGTTTGGCACAATGCGTGGTTTTGTGAGCGGCGCCTCATGATTCAGAAATGGGCGCGTCCAGGTGGCTGGACCTCTCTATAATTTGGCTTTTTTCACACACGACAAACCGGCGTTCGGTGACCCGCGCCCGTGAGAGAGTTGATGGAGGCGTCCAGGGTCCTGGACGCCTCCAAAATATATTATTTTTGTTTTTGTTTTGTCTTTTTATGCTAGGGCTGGCATTTTGATTTTTTTATATTTGTTTTTATGGAGGCGTCCAGGGTCCTGGACGCCTCCATTAATATATATATTTTTATTTATTTATTTGTTTTTTTATGCCAACTGGCATTTTACACACATTTTTTATTTTTGTTTTTATGGAGGCGTCCAGGGGCCTGGACGCCTTCATTAATATATATATATTTTTATATTTTTTATTTGGTTTTGGGCCCTGAGAAAAGAATAAAAGAAAAGAAAAGAATGGGGGCGTCCAGGGTCCTGGACGCCCCCATTAAGACCCACCCAGGTCCTAGTCAGCGGCCGCCCGACAGACATCCTTCTTGGTTCCGGAACCTCCTGACGCGTTCGACTGGTGTTGATGCCATTCGAATGCCGTGACGGGACGATTCCGAATGCCAAAAAAGGCAGAAGAAGACCCAAGAAAAGGAAGCACTCGAGTGATTCAAAATGCGTAAGCCGTTGCGGGGCGTTGTATAGTAATATGAGACTTTCTCAGGAGACGTCAAGGATGGCGTGTCTACGGCTGCCCCGCCTTGGCGTCTGCTTTGCAAGGGAGCGACACGTAGTGGAATGGTATCGAAGTGGAGTGAAATGAAGTGGGAGCAGACTAATAAGTTGATGCCAAGGTGTGATGAGACACGCTTTCGACGTTACTGTTTGGAATCTTTTCTAAAGTTTCAATGAGGCGACCTTGAAGAAGGTCTTTCAAATATTGACGATTGCTTGGACGGAGATCAAATAAGGGAGGGTGAGATGTGCGCTCTGGCACGAAACAAAAAGAGACCAACTTCTTGGTGTGGAAGTACCTGGGTCATAAATCAGAGGTTTCACCTTTGGGGAGCGGTTACCAGCCAATGTGGAAGTGCTGCGGCCAAGGTGGGTCAAACAAGGTCAAAAGTAAAGGAATATCTGAGGGTCTGTCCAAACAAGGGTCTCCTTTGGAAGAGCAGCGTAGGGCTGTCTCAAGGAAACTCAGTATTTCATTCGGAGTGGAATATCTCATATTTGTGAGAACGGCTTTCACAATCGAATCACTTGAATGATCTTCTGCAATAAATCAAAGTCCTATATGAATGCATGCTGGGTTTAAAGAAAAATTTAAAACAAACTAAAATAGAAAATAGCCAAGGATAATATTGTCAACTTGTTAAGAACGGGTCAGGATACCGATCCGGTGAGCCGACACTGGGCTGGGGTCCCTTTATCCGCACACCAACTCACTGAATGGAACCGTCGTCCCCATGCTACCACAAATTAACGGTCTATCCGTACAACCCAAATTCTCCCGGGATCATCATCGTTTTTGCTGAAGGGGAACTCAAATCCCAGATTCGTTCGGGCCGCAAGGTCCTTGACATGTTCTAGTAGCGTAGGTATCATATACTACGATGCATGACATGGTGGGACCAACCATTGAAAGGTGGGACAGGAGATAGGACAAAGATGTCCGTTAGTAAAACCTGCATAGGCCATCATGAGATTAATAACATCAGAAAGTAGTAGAATCATAGCAGAATCGCACCACAATGGGAAGGAGATCTAGCAAAAATCCCGACATTGACCGCTGATGTGACATGTTCTGTCCTGTAGCAATCTTCCCTTCCTATAAGAACTCCCTTTAGGCTAGTTCATTCAGATGCACTAAGGTGGGTTTTGGAAGCTCAGGAGAGGAAGGAGAGGAGAATCTAGAGATTTCAGGATGAAAGGAGAGTCTTCCAGCGTTATGAAGAGGAGCAGGCCTAGCAGCGAGATCAGGCGACTCTCCGACCTCGAGGGTCATCTGAGTGGGACGATCATGTCGCATATGGTAAGCTGATTCATTTCAAATTTTCCATGTAAACCTTCTTCTTACTTCCTTTATTTCTTCTTTTTTTCCTCTTCCAGCCATATCCACTCTTCCCAGGCCCGAGGAAGTTTTCCAAACTGCCATGGCTTTCAAAGCTAACTTCCAATATCTCCATTGGCATGAGGGCCATACTCTCGAAGTGGCATCTGCAGGGGCTCCTTATTCACGCCAAGCATTACGAGAAGATTCGTATGGACTGGGCGGCTATGGGCGCACTAGTGGAGATCTGGCATCCCCAGACCCACACTTTTATCTTCCCGACCTTCGAGGTGACCATCCTCCTCGAGGAGGTGGAACTTCTGCTCGGATTGAAGAAATTCAAGAGTGACGGGAAGGTGAAGGCTATGTGGATGCTGACACGGGAGACTTCTGAAAGCGTCCTTGGAAGCTTCATGCCACCCGACGCAGCCCGAAAGGTCCGTACTCAAAAGGGGATCGATCTCCAAAAGCTCGCGGAGTGGGTCATGGATGCCCTGAGAGGGTCACCAGACGATGACTATTTGGAGGGAATCATGAAGGGGTTCACTATCTGTGTGGCGGGTGCTCTCTTGTTTCCTCATACCGACAACATAATGGAGGAGGATCAACTAAGTGCCATTCGCGGGATCTGGAGTGGAAAGAGGGTTGGACCCGCCGTCCTTGCCTATCTTTACAGCGGCCTTACTGCCTCGAGCATAGGTAAGCCTCCTTTTGGTTGCGCACTTGTCTTGAATTGCTGGCTTGATTTACACTTCAAATTCGAGCACCGCGAGGGAATGCCAACTGCTTCCAAGCTCTTCCAACAAAGCCCGCTTCATCACATAGCCGACGTGTTAGGCTTCGGTGGTACTGTAGTGAACCGCGTTCCATGGCTGAAGAAACGTGAAGACTGGCGGTCTCACTTCCGCACCGTGACACAAGGCTTCTTTACTTGCTCATCGTCATGTTTGCTTTCGCTAGATCTCCTCATGAGGCCTTCTCCCGAAGTTGATCTTCAACTGATCGGCGCGATCGAGTTCATCCTTTATAATGCGCATCGGTGCTGCCTCCAGATTGGCATCCCACGCCATTAGTTCCCGCCACCGACTGGCATCGTTCCTTTGAAGAAAAGGGAGTTGGGCACTGAAGCGGACGCGAAGGAAGCGAAGGCCATTAAAGCTCCCTGGAAGACAAGTGTTGCGGGAAAGGCCTTAGCGCACGTGGTGGAAGAATGCGAGCCGTGGAGGGCTTATGTAACCGAACTGGGGAAGTTAAGGCCTAAGGCGCCTAAGCCCCTGATGTAGTTCACTCTGCTTTTCTGACGGAATAAAATGATGGGGACATCACCTCCCATGCCCACGTTCATAACTCGTCTCCACGCCCCGGTTGCATCCGGCATGGTTTAGTCATTTAATTTTGAGTCCTATGTAATTTTATTTGAGTCATTTGATGTATTTTCCCTTTTATTTGAGTCATGTTCCTAGGTCTTGCATTTATTTTCCTAAGTTTGAGTGTCATTAGATTCTGTAATGTGCTATTGGGCCCAATTCTTCGGGCTTGGCCCATGAGCCCCCCTACCCCTTCGGTTATTTTTTATTGAGTCTTTTGTAAGGGACTTATTGTAAAATGTGGGTTTCCTATATATAGGGCCCCATTTCCTTCATTTGGAGGTAATGAATGAATCAATGAAAAATGCCATTTGAGTATCCAAAGCTTAGTTTAGTGGAGTGATTCCAACATTTTTTGGGTGAGAAACCCTAGGGGAGAGATTCCCCACCCTTCCCTCTCCTAATCCCTCTTTTTCACTCCACTTTCTCTCTCCTCAACACCTAATTTTGAATTTTCTTCTCTCTCCTCCTTTCCCAACCACCTCAACCCCCACCTACCATCATTAAAGCCCTCCACTTCCCCATGGCCTCCATTACTCCACCCCCCTAGTCCCAAGGAGATCCCTCACCATTCCAACACCATCCTCCACATTCCAACACCACTTTCCCCATTCCAACACAATCAACCCCTTCCCCACACAACCCCACAACTTCCAAAGCATATTTGAATTTGAAATCCACCCTTCCCTCCACTCACTTGTGCCCCCCCTCACCTTCTCCTCTCACCCACCTTCCCAAATTCGTAGCTCCTCCTCCCACCACCTGTTAGACCCCCTTCCAGACCCCATTCTTCCCTTCCCCCACCTTAGAACACCCCCTCCTAGACCCCCTCACAGCCCGGGCTTTCCCTACACTCATCCACCCCCATTTCCCCTCCCATATACCCCATTCCCCCCCCATCATCATCAACCTACAACTCTCAACTGAAGATCTACAGCAGACCAGCAACTTGCAGCGGCCACCACGACCTCCTCCGGATGAGTTTGAAGACCCAAGAGCCATCGTTGAAGCGTCTGCCAGGCGCCTTCGCAACCGAAGTCGTCTTCTTCCGATCTCCGAGTCATCCAGGAGGTCCATTCTCCCACAGCTGCACGGTTCTGCCTCGGCTGAGGACCTGAGCCAGATTAGAAGCTCTGCCACGACGAACCCCGAAGGAATCAGTCCTCAAGTTCTTCTTAAAAGTTCTTCATCGGCCTGTCTAATTTCAGAATCAAGAAGCAGAAGCCCATTCAGCATCCGGAAACAGAAGTTACCAATTTTCTTCCACGGTCGTGCGGCTCTGCCTTCTCCAGTCTGCATCGACACCTCCTCACTCTTCTGGCTCCACAGATCGTCTCCATTCTCTTCTGGTGTCCCCGTTTCTTTTTATGCAAAGAGGACTCACCCACGGTTCTAACGGCACTGACGGCATCAAATTTGGAGTTCGGGAGTGGCCAGGACAGCCTCTGCATCCTACTGTTGGTGACCTGCCCCTGCTAGTCCAAGAAACAGAGGCCATGTTCAAGCTCCTGCCCCGACCTGCAGAAACTCCATAAGAATTTACAAAAATTCTGAGGCATTCCCCTTCCTCTTACGAAGATTTCGCCACCAGTCTCGCCATCAGAGAAATTCCTGAGCAAGATCTACAATAGCAACACCAACCCTCTATCCTGGTTCGTAGACAGCAGGCAGATTCGGTGTCCACCCTTGTTCCTCGTTCTTTGCTTTGGTTTCCCCACCCCGCTCGGCCGGCTGAAGGCCCCTCCATGCGTGGAGGTAGTATTTATGTAATATCATTAACCCCCACCCCAAGTTCCCCCTCCTGCGAGAGGTGTAGTGGTGTAATTTGTTTGGGCAGGTCAAGCGACACCGCCGCGGCGTGTGGGGATCCACTCGCCTCCCCGCTCGCCCTCGTCTCCGACCGGGACCGGTTTCTTCAAACCGGTCGAGTAAGTGCTCAAACCTTCACTCCACTTAGTGCTTGTCTTTCAATATTAGTTCTAATTCCACTGGTAATGCGAGTGAGAGCCCGATCCTCAAGCCCCATTGCCTTGAGTGATCACCGTGGGAAGAGTGCAACCAGTGCCTTCGGCACTTCGTCGGCCCCGTTGAATTGGGCTTCCAAATCCATTGGGAATCAAATCTTGGCCTTGCTGGCCCTCTACCAGCAAGGGCCCAACCCCTCAACCTCACCTTGACATTGCCAAGTTACCCCGGGCTTGGGTGAGCGACGAGAGAGCGGCGGCCCAAATTGGCCCATTTAGATTACGATTGTGATTGCTTGCATTAGGTCCGAGGTTGTGTCACATCAAGTGGTATCAGAGCCAGGTTCTAGACTTATCTCTACTAAGTCTTATCCTAGGGCCATTGTATTTATCACTCGATCATCATGGCCACTTCCTACTTAGCCTACTCGTCTCGCTTGGACCCAATAGATGCCTTTGTGTTTGATGGATCCCACCCTAGTTTATATCTAGAATGGGAAAGCTCCATAGATCACCACTTTGGGAGGTTCACCCTGTCAGGGTCTATGCAAGTCAACTATGCCAAAAGTTTGCTATGGCGCCAAGCTAGGAATGAATGGCAAAACATTGTAGGCTTAAGGGAAGTTGGAAGGCAAGAGCCAATCGACTCTTGGGTTGAGATGAGAAATGAACTTAGGAAGATTTATGCCCATATGGACCCTCCTATCACCATAGAGGAAGCCCAAGCTCCCATCAATAAACAAGAAGAGCCTCAATCTTCCCCCACCCCTCATGGTCTGGATCCTCAAAGGCCATGCACCATCACACATGGCACCCTCACCATAGATGAGTCCATACTCCAATGGCTCAAGCAATGTCCCACCCTCCCTAGCTCACCACCATTGGGATATAAATCCCAAATTGTTCCCACCCGACCTCCCTATGTCACTTATCAAAACTTCTACTCTGTGGAAGACTTGGGAGACCTTATGGATTGCCTACATTGGCAAGCCCACTTAACCGGCCTACTAGCCATGGGACCATTGGAGCCTAGCACCGTCAACTTTGTCCACCCATCCATTGGTTCCATCACCTCCCTTTGTACAAGTGGGCATTATACTAGTGAGATCCTCCTATTTCTCCCCTTGGAGGAAGAACCCATCCCGGTCTACTCCCCACCCCTTGAGATCCCAAGTATCTTGAAGGGTCAACCCACTAGAGACCTTGGACCAACTACTTGGGAGGAGGATGACTCACCACCTTGTAAGGACCTTGGGGACATAGAGTTCCTCTCTCTAGGTAGCCCTTACCATGATCCCTTTGACCCATTCCAATGGGAGTACGGATACCCATGTGGCCCAACCACCTTATCCACCACCCACCTTCCCCTACTCCAACCCACCGTGATGGATCAAACCCACCCCTTCCTAGACTCGGGTTACACCTTGGGAGCCATGACCTTGGGCCATATATCCCTAGGTAATCAGGTTGTACCCCACCCCATGATGACTACCTTCTTAGATCCATTCGATCCTTTCCAATGGGAGTTCAAAGGTTATCCCACACCTATACACATGGAAGTCACCTTTGGGAAAAGCATGCATGTGTCTAGGCTTACCATACCCCTTGGCATGAACACTATGTTGGGTCCATTCATTCATATCACCCACATGTCAAGTAGAAAGTATGAGTGGTCCACATTCGGATGTCATGGTCCTCCTTCATTCATCACGAATCTTAAGCATGTCAAAAGCATCTATGGATGTCCGGGTCCCCCCACATTCATCACCACTTTGCATGATAGGTTCACCTACGGGTGCCCCGGCCCACCTAGGCCCACCAAAGTCTACATGACAACATTGCATGATAAGTCCACATATGGTTGCCCCGGCCCTCCAAAATCTATCAAAGTCTTCTTGGCATCAAAGCATGATTGGTCTACTTTTGGTTGCCCAGGTCCACCCATCACCCCTAGAATGTCAACATTCACAAAATTACATGAAAGCCTTTGCAAGCACATAAGCAAAAAGAATGAGGCTTATAAGAGGCGGGCCGACTCTCATCGGCGTCACCAAGAATTCTATGAGGGTGACTTTGTGATGGTAAGGACGGAGAGGCTCTCCCCGGGAGCCAACTCTAAACTGAGGCCACGTGGGGCTGGTCCCTTCCAGGTCTTGAGGCGCATTGGTACACATGCCTACGAGTTAGATCTCCCTGAGGAGTATGGAATAAGTCCCACATTCAATGTCGCCGACCTAGTGTCATATAAGGGACCCACGGTGGTACCTAGTGAGGAGATTGAGCCTACTTCTTCCCTTGAGAGAGCACCCACCCGTGAGGAGAGATCACCAGCCAAGAGAGCCCAGCGTGAACAAATTGAACAAATATTGGATGAACAAGTCACTACCACTCAGAGCAAGGTATACGAGCGCTATCTCGGCAGGTGGATGGATCGGTCTCGTTCGGAAGACTTGAGGGCAGTACCACTTCTACACCCTCCCAGGAGGGAAGGACACTTACTCGACGGAGTCGAGTTCTCCGCACCCCGGGAGTATGATGGGGACATCACCTCCCATGCCCACGTTCACAACTCATCTCCTCGCCCCGGTTGCATCCGGCATGGTTTAGTCATTTAATTTTGAGTCCTATGTAATTTTATTTGAGTCATTTGATGTATTTTCCCTTTTATTTGAGTCATGTTCTTAGGTCTTACATTTATTTTCCTAAATTTGAGTGTCATTAGATTCTGTAATGTGCTATTGGGCCCAATTCTTCGGGCTTGGCCCATGAGCCCCCCCTACCCCTTCGGTTATTTGTTATTGAGTCTTTTGTAAGGGACTTATTGTAAAATGTGGGTTTCCTATATATAGGGCCCCATTTCCTTCATTTGGAGGTAATTGAATGAATCAATGAAAAATGCCATTTGAGTATCCAAAGCTTAGTTTAGTGGAGTGATTCTAACATTTTTTGGGTGAGAAACCCTAGGGGAGAGATTCCCCACCCTTCCCTCTCCTAATCACTCTTTTTCACTCCACTTTCTCTCTCCTCAACACCCAATTTCAAATCTTCTTCTCTCTCCTCCTTTCCCAACCACCTCAACCCCCACCTACCATCATTAAAGCCCTCCACTTCCCCATGGCCTCCATTACTCCACCCCCCTAGTCCCAAGGAGATCCCTCACCATTCCAACACCATCCTCCACATTCCAACACCACTTTCCCCATTCCAACACAATCAACCCCTTCCCCACACAACCCCACAGCTTCCAAAGCATATTTGAATTTGAAATCCACCCTTCCCTCCACTCACTTGTGCCCCCCCTCACCTTCTCCTCTCACCCACCTTCCCAAATTCGTAGCTCCTCCTCCCACCACCTGTTAGACCCCCTTCCAGACCCCATTCTTTCCTTCCCCCACCTTAGAACACCCCCTCCTAGACCCCCTCACAGCCCGGGCTTTCCCCACACTCATCCACCCCCATTTCCCCTCCCATATACCCCATTCCCCCCCATCATCATCAACCTACAGCTCTCAACTGAAGATCTACAGCAGACCAGCAACTTGCATCGGCCACCACGACCTCGTCCTGACGAGTTTGAAGACCCAAGAGCCATCGTCGGAAGTGTCTGCCAGTCGCCTTCGCAACCGAAGTGGTTTCGTCTTCTTCCGATCTTTGAGTCGTCCAGGAGGTCCATTCTCCCACAGCTGCGCAGTTCTGCCTCGGCTGAGGACCTGAGCCAGATTAGAAGCTTTGCCACGACGAACCCGAAGGAATCAGTCCTCAAGTTCTTCTTCAAAGTTCTTCATCGGCCTGTCTACTTTCAGAATCAATAAGCGGAAGCCCATTCAGCATCCGGAAACAGAAGTTACCAATTTTCTTCCACTATCGCGCGGCTCTGCCTTCCCCAGTCTGCATCGACACCTCCTCACTCTTCTGGCTCCACAGATCGTCTCCATTCTCTTCTGGCATCCCTGTTTCTTTTTCTGCAAAGAGGACTCACCCACGGTTCTAACGGCGCTGACGGCATCAAATTTGGAGTTCGGGAGCGGCCAGGACAGCCTCTCCATCCTAGTATTGGTGACCTGCCCCTGCTAGTCCGAGAAATAGAGGCCCTGTTCAAGCTCCTGCCCAGACCTGCAGCAACTCCAGAAGAATTTACAAAAATTCTGAGGCATTCCCCTTCCTGTTAAGAAGATTTTGCCGCCAGTCTCGCCATCAGCGAAATTCCTGACCAAGATCTACAATAGCAACACCGACCCTCTATCCTGGTTCATAGACAGCAGGCAGATTCGGCGTCCACCCTTGTTCCTCGTTCTTTGCTTTGGTTTCCCCACCCCGCTTGGCCGGCTGAAGGCCCCTCCCTGTGTGGAGGTAGTATTGATGTAATATCATTAATCCCCACCCCAAGTTCCCCCTCCTGCGAGAGGTGTAGTGGTGTAATTTGTTTGGACAGGTCAAGCGACACCGCCGCGGCGTGTGGGGATCCACTCGCCTCCCCGCTCGCCCTCGTCTCCGACCGGGACCGGTTTCTTCAAATCGGTCGAGTAAGTGCTCAAACCTTCACTCCACTTAGTGCTTGTCTTTCAATATTAGTTCTAATTCCGCTGGTAATGCGAGTGAGAGCCCGATCCTCAAGCCCCATTGCCTTGAGTGATCACCGTGGGAATAGTGCAACCGGTGCCTTCGGCACTTCGTCGGCCCCGTTGAATTGGGCTTCCAAATCCATTGGGAATCAAATCTTGGCCTTCCTGGCCCTCTACCAGCAAGGGCCCAACCCCTCAACCTCACCTTGGCATTGCCAAGTTACCCCGGGCTTGGGTGAGCGACGAGAGAGCGGCAGCCCAAATTGGCCCATTTAGATTGCGATTGTGCTTGCTTGCATTAGGTCTGAGGTTGTGTCACATCATAAAATCTGGTATTTGGCAGTTTTGGACCAGTTCCGTTAATTATTATTGTCTTTTTTGTGGTTTTTCTTTTTCTTTGTGTTTTTATTTTTTTGTTTGGATTATATACATACTCTTATCTTTTTTACTTTTATTATATAAATATACTTTTGAAAATTTTTTTTTATGGGGGCGTCCAGGGGACTGGACGCCCCTAATTTTATATTTTTATTTTTTAAGTTTTTTTGTATTGGGGGCGTCCAGGGGCCTGGACGCCCCTATTTTTTATTTTTGATTTTTTTAAATTTTTTGATTTGGGGGCGTCCAGGGTCCTGGACGCCCCAACTTTTTATTTATTTTTTTTTGGTTTATTTGTTTTGGGGGCGTCCAGGCGCCTGGACGCCCCTAAATTTTTGAATTTTTAAAAAAAAATAAAAAAGGTGGGGGCGTCCAGGCGCCTGGACGCCCCAATAACAGTGGATCTTATATATATTGGGGGGGCCTCACCCCCTGCTCATTTGTACTGTTCATTCTGACGACCCAGTCACCCCAGATGACCCATTCTTAGTCCCAATGGAGCGAGGAGGATCGAGCCAGGGTCCAGAGAAGCGGAAACGACGGGCTCGTCGTCTGAGGAGGCTGAGGGATGATGCCGAGGAGGCTGCTGCGGCGGAGGAGATTGCCGCGGGTGAGGAGGATCTTCCTTTGGCCTTGGAGGCTGTAGTGGACGCTGGCGACGTAGCAGAGGACGATCACGACCCGGTAAGCTCTTTAGACTTCCATTCTATTGGTTCACTGGGCTAAAAGGGCGGACGAGAGGCTGTGTGGAGAACGCCGGGGGTGAGGGAAGGAGGCGTCCAGGGGCCTGGACGCCTCCACATTTTCTTTTTTGTTCCTCTTTTTTTTAATTTATTTATTTTTTGTAAATAATAATAATAAAAAAAGAATTAAAAAAAAGGAGGCGTCCAGGCCATGGGACGCCTCCGTGATAATATATATATATTTGTTTATTTATTTTTGTTTTTGTTTTTCGGGTTTTTCTAAAATTAAAATAAAGAAAATGAAATGGAGGCGTCCAAGGAGTTGGATGCCTAAAAAAAACATAAATATTTTTAAAAATAAAAATAAAATAAGATCAATAAGTAGTATATACAGTGTTATTGTTTAATATTATTCATGATGCTGATGTATTTTTTATTGGTTTTGTGGTGTGCAGGGTGTGATGAAAGGACAGATCAGCTGGTCCCTAGTGGTGGCAGCATACCGTGGGCTGCCGGACTTCCAGAGGGCGCGTGTGGACGCCATGGGCTTTGGAGCTTTCCTTAGGATCGAGCCCTTTCGGCTCGACCTTCCTCTTATCCAGGCATTGAGGGAGCGGTGGCACGCGCCGAGCCGGGCGTTTCTGATGCCCTGGAGGCACATGGTGCCGACACTCGAGGACGTGGCTCGGATCACCGGGCTACGGGTTGACGGAGAGGCGGTGAGCGGGGTCACCTACCTCGACTACCGAGAGAGTGCCCTGGACCTGCTGTGGTTAGAGACGAGCGTGACTGATAGAGACAGCAGGGTAGTTGGCCGAGTGGAGATCATGGAGGCGCTCGGATTCGTCGGCCCGGGCCAGCGGGTCAGCGAGACTGGAGCGGAGTTTCTGGCACGACTGGAGGGAGATGCCCGTGCAGCTTTCACCCAGGATCCGAGCGAGAGGGAGCTGGTGGATCTAGACCTTCGGAGGTTTCTTTTCTTCTTCCTGGGCCGCCTTCTGCTGGGGACGAAGGGGGACGGCATCCACTGCCGCTTCCTTGGGATTCTGGCGGATCTTGACAGAGTGGGGCACTACGCGTGGGGAGCGGCTCTGCTTGCCCATTTGATTGCTGATCTCTCCCAGACTTCGGAGAAGGAGACGACAGTCAGCGGCTTCGCACCTTTTCTCCAGGTAAACATTTTATTTATGCATTCCCACAGTTAAATATGCAATTATTGTACTAATGATGTATGATGGATGCAGGTGTGGAGCTATTACTATTTCCCGATGGGGAGGGCTAGGCATGGGAACAGGAGGGCCGTGCCTCTGGCGCGGCGGTGGAGGCCAGTCGTGGTTGCAGCACCCCACAGCTACCAGCTGGCGTCGCTTCGTCGGGAGCTGAGCGAGTATCCCGAGGCCATGGTATGATGCGTATGATTCTTTTGTGTTTATGCATGTGACTGAATGGTAACTAACATGATGTATGTATGGTGATGCAGGTGGTGTGGAGACCCTACCTGGGCATGGGCGACGCTGGCCAGCCTTGGGTTGTAGCGGGTCTTCCTCGTTTCAGGCGAGACGTATGGGTCCATTGCCTGAACGAGATCGAGCCGCTTCGGCTGAGGCTGGTTATGAGGATGTTGGGGCTAGCCCAGGACTGGGTTGATGTAGAAGAGCCGACCCGCATTGGGCGGAAGACCAAGGGGAAGGTGAAGGTTGTGGACTGGCGTACGCGCTTCCCAGCACAGTACCAGGACTGGCAGCAGGGCGGGGTCCCAGTGGTGTCCCATGTACAGGACAGTACTGATTACCTAAGACGGTACCGGGCTACGTACGGGGACCGCCTCTTCCTTGGTGGTATGGCAGGGGTAAGTGAAATGAGAATGCTTCACTCTTTTATATGTAAATGCATGTGGTACTAACTTACGTGCAATGCAGGATGCTCGTGATACCATGATCGTCGACCTGCGGGCCCAGTTGGCGGACGCCAGGCGACAGTTGGTGGCCATCCGACAAGAGTTGGAGATCCTGGTGAGTTTATGTGATGCATTTTTTTTTGCGACCTGGATTTTTGATGCTTAGCCTTTGACTGACGTTTGCCCCGTGTTTCAGCGGGCCCACCAGACAGCGGCAGCCTGGACGGCTGGTGGAGCGGGTTCCAGTTCGCGGGGCCCTCCTCCGAGGTTTCTGCCCTCCAGGAGCAGCTGGCGTATGCGGTGGCTCGGGCTGAGGAGGCCGAGCGTGACCGCGAGGGTCGAGTGAGTGCTTGCCTGACCTTGACTCTCTTCTGGCTGCTTTCCTTCTATCACTGTTGTTCTCTTATGGTGCATGCGTGCTTTGACAGGTGGCCGAGATTCGGGAGGCCCTGGCGTGTGCTGTTCGTGCCGAGCAGGAGCGCGACGCTCGGGTGGCGGAGCGTGATGCCCGGATTGCAGAGCTGGAGGAGGAGCGTCGATGGGAGGCTGAGGAGCTCCCTCGCGACGTAGTGGATCTGCGGATCACCCTCGAGCTGTCGAGGAGAGAGGCGATGAGGGAGAGAGAGGAGAGGGAGAGGGATAGGGAGAGCGTGGAGCGAGAGAGGGAGAGGGATAGGGAGAGAGAGAGGGAGGAGCGACAGCGGGATCAGACCGAGAGGAGGGCTCTAGAGGCCCAGCTGCTGGAGCTCCGATTGAGTCTCGGCACGGCGGAGGGGAGGCTTCGGGAGAGCGAGGAGCGGTACCAGAGGGTGAAGGAATGCGGGGCGTGACTTCGTCAGTCTGGTTCTTTTTCCATGGGCAGCTATCTGGTTTCATCGGCTGAGGAGCGTCGTCGCGCCTTTGAGGCTGGAGTGCCACCGCAGGGCGAGGCGAGTACGGCTTCTCAAGGTTCGCAGAGGCCCCCTAGGGATCCCCGGCAGAGGAGGGAGGAGAGAGATGACCAGGAGGGTGATGGTGAGAGTTAGAGAGTTGCTTGTACACGTCACCCTTCTCACTGTATGATGTACTTTCGGCTATTATATGAAATAAAAATGGCTTTCTTGTGTTGTGTGTACTTTTCTCTCTCCCACACTTTCTTCCTTGCACTGAGTTGTCCTTCGAGGCACGCTCCACGAGACCTTGCCCTGAACAGCGGGGAACTACGCTTTGCACGGGGGGGTTCTATTTCCTTTCTCCCCCTTTTGGGTGCGTCCAGGCGCGAGGAAGCGTCTTAGTCCTTGAATTCAAATTTAAAGCGTCGGGTGGCCTTTCTTCTCCCGTGCCTTACCCGCAAACGAGCCCACCTTCCGCCGAAACTCGCTTGCCCCTTTTTCATCTTCCTCCTCTTTTGATTGATGGAGTTCGGTGGGCCCGATCATGGTGAAGGTGGAGAGGGACGAGGAACTCCTCGCCTGAGGAGGGACGCGCCAGAGCACGGAACGGCGTCCATGGAGGAGGAAGGGCCGCTTCGGGCCCCCGAGGGACCCGAGGGGCCCGATGTCACGGAGGGAGGTGAACACGGTCTGGTAGGTCCTCCGATCTTTTCCTCTTTTAATTCATTTTGAGTTTTGAAGCGAGCCGCACGAGGGGGGAAAGGGTTCGGCGAGTGTTGCACTTAAATGATGGATGCGTCCTAGACAGGGGACGCGTTCTTTGTTATGATGCGAGGCATTTCTTTCTTGGTGCAGGACACGACGAGGACCCTGGGCCTGGCCGATGAGTGGGCGAGTGCGGACGAGCCGAGCCGCGTCAGGAGGGAGAGTCGCGGCAAGGCGAGGCTCGAGGATTGGCACGTATGTCTCCCGGACAGCAAGGGAGTGTATTAGTGCAGGACATCGCCGACTTCCTGTGGCGGCAGAGAGAGAGTTATGCGGGGCTTCCCCAAGCTGGGGACACGCGTGGGTCGGCGGCTCGCGCGCCCAACTATCAGAGGCTAGGCGACAGCTGGCCGTCGCTCAGCATGAGCTATCGCTTCTGGTAAGTTACGTGCCGCACTTTTATCTTCAGATTTGGAGTTTCACTGACGCCGCTGTTTATTTTGTTCCAGCGTGCCCAGCAGACAGCGACGGCGGGGATGATTGGTGGCGCATCTTCCAGCTCCTCGGCCCCTTTTCTTGAGATTGCCTCCCTCCGGGAGCAACTTGCCGGTGCGGTGGCCAGCGTGACCTGGGCGGAAGAGGAGCGTGACGCCTGGGTGGCGACTGTAGCGGAGCTGCGGCATCAAGGTGAGGAGAGACCTTCTCCAGACATCCTGGAGTTAAGGGTTCTTCTGCAGATGATGAGGAGAGAGACAGAGAGAGAGAAAGCCGAGAGAAGGTCCGAGCGACAGCGGGATCGGACCGAGAGGAGGGCCTTGGAGGCCCAAGTGAGGGAGCTCCAGCTGGGCCTTCAGGCCGTCGTGTAGAGGCTAGGAGGGATGGAGACGCGCTACGAGAGAGCGCGAGAGTTCGGGGAGCGACTCCGCCAGTCCGGTCGCTTTGCCGCTAGTGGCTTCTTCGCCACACCAGGGGAGGAGCAGCGAGTCACTGCTGCGGAGCAGGCGCCAAGAGGCGAGGCAGGTGCTACTGCATGGGGATCCCGGAGGCTTCTGAGGGACCCTCACCTCGGGGGAGAGGAGAGGGACGCCTAGAGGGACGAGCATGGAAATAATGGCAAGAGCTGGCGAGCTAGTGGACCCGCCACCTCTCTATGATTGTAGTGTTTGTGACAGCTTATGTAGAATTATGAATGGAATGATTTGATTTTCTGCTGCTTGTTTGTTCTCTTGTGCGTTCCTTCTTCCCTACACTTCCTTTCCTTTGCACTGTTCCCATGTGATGGGTCTGCCGAGACTCCGCCCCGAGCGGAGAATCGCGTCTTGTTGTGACCATTTTCCACGGGAATCTGCCGTCGAAGTCAATAATGACGGCCCTAGCCCCTTTCCCGAACGTTGTGTCAAATTTTACGGACGTACTCCAAATCATGATAGGGTATCCCTAGACAACATAGGGGGCTAGTCGTCATATTCTTCGTCCAGTCAATCACCCCGTGCGAGCGGTGAAGCGACACACGGGACCGCATGGCAGGTGCCTCATTGCGAGGGCTATCATTAACAGGTGATGGAGGCAATCTTGGCCCGCACTCCTTCCATTTCTATAAATTCTTGTCCCTTTTATCTTCCCAGGTATATCGAGGACTAACTCGAGGAGCACAAGTTCTCACGGGAGAGGAGGAGTTCAAAATTCTGAGAGTTGGATGGAGGGCGAATCTTCCCATTCCTCGAAGAGAAGCAGGTCCAGTGGTAGTAGTTCCAGGAGGCTTTCAGACCTTGAAGGGCACTTCAGCGAAAGGGCCCAATCACAACTCGTAAGCCAAGTTTTCTTGCCCTTTTTTCCATTCTTTCCTCCTTTCTTCTGACCAAACCTCACCCCCATTCCTTGTATGTGTAGGTTGTGATGAAATCACAAATCTTATGGGAGTTGGTAGTAGCAGCGTATAGGGGCCTCCCAGATTTTCAGAAGGCGAGGCTAGACGTGATGGGATTTGGTAGCTTCCTTCGGATCGAGCCGATCCAGCTCGACCTGGTCCTGATCCAAGCCTTGTGTGAGAGATGGGACCCAGTGAGTCGGGCATTCCTGATGCCCTGGGGGCACATGGTGCCCAGCTTGGAGGATGTGGTCCGGATCACAAGCCTGAAGGTAGAGGGTGAGGCAGTGACCGGAGTCACTTACGCGGACTACAGAGAAGGTGCCCAGAAGTTACTGGGTTTGGACCTAGATGGTCGGAAAAATAGGTCGGTAGCTAGGGCGTCCCTCATGGATGCATTAGGGCTCACCGACACTCGTCGGCGGGACGATGAATCCTTAGAAGAGTTCATGGAAAGGATGGAAATAGGATGCCGTGCCGTGTACTGCACAGATTTTGGCGACTGGGAAAGATGCAACATAGATTTGAGGAGATTTCTCCTCTTCCTTTTGGAGAGATTGGTACTGAGCTCGAAAGGGGACGGTATCCAATGTTGCTTCCTGGAGCTGCTGTCAGACCTTGAAAGAGTAGGGTATTATGCTTGGGGAGCCGCCATGCTGGCACACTTGTTTGCAGGCCTATTCCAAGAAACAGACCGTGAGATGACTGTGAGTGGTTTCACACCATTCATCCAGGTATTTTTGGTTTTGCTCGTTTTGTATTTTTTTTGTGTTTTTGCAAGGTGCTGATGACCTGCGCCGAGCAGCTGTGGAGCTATTATTACCTCCCCATGGGGAGAGCTCGACATTGGCGACCTGCGATGGTGCCGCTAGCCAGGCGGTGGGAACCCATCATGAGTGCGGCACCCCTGACCTACCAACTGATGGTGCTAAGGCGGGAGCTACAGGAGTTCCCTGCAGCGATGGTAAACTGGAGACCCTACTCAGACATGGTCGATGCCGACCAGCCGTGGGTTCTAGCAAGTCGTGCCCGGTTCGGACGGGAACTGTGGATGCACTGCCTGAATGAAATCGAGCCGCTTCGGCTACGATTGGTTATGAGAACTTTAGGATTGGCTCAGGAATGGGTGGATACGGCTGCGCCACCTCGTGTCGGGAGAAAGACGCGGGGACCAGCGGCCTGCATTGACTGGCGCGTGCGGTTCCCCGAATAGTGTGAAGACTGGCAACGGGGTGGCACAATTGTAGAATCGCAGGCGCGGGATAGCGAAGACTACTTGCGTCTATATAGGACAAAATACGCAAAGCGGTTCCAACCCCGGGGACTTACGGAGGTAGGTTTCCCCTTTTTCTCTTTTCTTCTTTCTCCCTTTTCTTTTTTTGGTTTTCCGGTGGAAATGCTGACTCGTATGGCTGCAGGATATCCGTGATACCATGATAGCGAATTTACGAACTCGCTTGGCACAGATGGAGCAACGGTTGGGCGATGCCCGCGGAGCTACGAGCGCCTTGGTAGGTGTACAGTGCGCGTTCGTAATTAAATCCTCAGATTCCTGATGTTGGCTGCTAATTCACATGGTCGTAGCATGCCCAGATTGGCGCGGCCTCCCCAGCGATGGGAGTAGGTGGTGCCTCTTCCAGCTTGTGGATTCCCACCTCAGAACTTGACTCGCTTCATGAGCAACTTGCTCACGCCACGCAGTGTGCTGCGGAGGCAGAAGGGATGCTTTGTATACAGGTAAAAAGTTTCAGTGCTGAGTTCTCTTTGTTTACGCCTTATCACGTATCTGAGATGGTACACTTGGCAGGAAAAGGAGACGGAAGAAGCGCTTGTCCAAGCTGCGCAGAAGGAGGCCAGGATAGCAGAACTGGAGGGGAAACTGCGGCGTCATCCTGATGACGATTCCTCTAGGGATGCCGTGGAACTGAGGATCACTCTCCAGTTGGAGAGGGAAGACTGTGAGAGAGAACGTGCAGAGAGAGAAAGAGATGCGGAGAGAGAAAGAGCCAACAGATTGACTGAAAGGGAGGAACAAAGGGCCATGGAGGCCCAACTATTCGAACTCCGAATCAACCTTGGTCTTGCTGAACAGTGGCTGAGAGATGGTGAGGAGCGCTACCGAAGAGCACGAGAGCGTGGCTTTCGTGTTGGTAGCTTCTCTGCTGCTTCCGTAGATCAACGCCGGGATGCGGGAATAGGAAGAGGAGTACAGAGCGGTAGGAGTACCGCTTTTCGTAGTTGGGTAGCACCTTTGAGAGTGTTTTGCCCGGAGAGTAGTGGGACGAGTAATGCAGAGAGAGAGGGCGGAACTTGATGTAATTTTTTGGTTTTTGGAATAAAATACAAGGTTTGGTTTGTTTGGTTTTCACCTTTGCTTCTGTTGCCTGAATCCCTGCACACATCACTGAAACAAACAAATCAGAATTTCTGTTCTGACTTGGCCCCTTGCTCAATAAGCAAATGGTCACTGTGACTGTCCTTGATAACTGGTCAAGGGGCCAAGCCTTTATTTTAACGAAGGCAAGGGAAGGAAGTGGTGATGATAAATGCGACAGGCAAGCACACGAATGCAAGCGGTATTAAAGTAAGATGCTGCACGCAAATATAATCATGCAAAATTGATTTGTTTTCTTTTTTTATATTTGGCATTTTTTTATTTTATAAAAAAGATTTTTTTGCTTGCAAATATGTACATTTTCTCTTTTCCATTTTTTGTTGTTTTATCATCTCAATTTTTTTATTGCTAACGCCCGGCAAGCACCCAAATGGCACCTAACCTTCGTGAGAACAGGGGTTTCTTACTAACCTCCCAGGTATCCTAAGTGCACATCTAGGTTGATTTGGGCCTCTAGACCCCTCGAATGATGATCCCGCCGGCTAAGACTTACCGTGATGACAATACCGTCATGACATGCTTAGGCTCCCAGTCGCTTCCGACCACAGGGATTCACCCAAAAGGTGTTTGAGGTAAAAGATCTGCCCGACCCGGGTCTATTTCCTCACAACTCTAGATGGTATATGATGGAACACCCTGGAACCCTAACGACCAACCGCGCGACGCTGACCCGGAATCAGACGCCGTCGCACCCATAGGTGACGCGCTTGCATTGGCCTAAGCCCGAGGTTAAACAAGAAGACATCAAGGTGGTAAACAGGGGTCTTGACCAGCCAGAAACACAGAGACTCCTTCGCAGCGATAGCTTTTGCTTTTCAAAGTAGGCAACCAAATGTGTATATTAAAATAAGGTCGCAGACCCTAGGCAGTTTTCATCCTTCAGAAACTCCATCGAACCTTCATCTTTAGAGGAAGAAGGAAGAGCGTAGGGGATAAACCTCCTGAGAGGACCGGCAAAGCTGTTAACCCGGCGAGCGAATAAGGGCCCATTAACTCTTTCCTTTCGGACAACTTCAGACCAAATCTCGAGCATTTACATTCCACGACCCCTTTGTGGATTCAGACTTTTGCTTTGAGGGGTTCCGTTTATCGCAACAGGCACGGTCACGACCATGCTTTTCTCTTGATTTTGATTTTGTATTTCTTTTTGCGAGGGAGATACAGTCGTTTGACGTTTGTGGGTTCCCTTTTCGTATGCCTGCGGGGACACTGCCCTCTTCTCGTGCTCTGATCGATACTCGAGGAAATGAATCCTACTCTTGCCTTTGGGGTTTGAGTTTCGGTTTCTCATTTTCAACGTTTTAAGGGCGCCGACTGTCTCATTTGGTCGAAGAGAAAAGAATAAAGATTACAGCTTCCGGAGATCTTCTGGGTGACGCTCCACCGTAGGTGATGCTACCGACCTTTTTTGAATAAAATACATAAGTGAGCACATGTTGGCTTCCTTCGAGCGAGCATAGGCCGACGTGGCCGGACAGGGATCTCCACGGTTCTGGCAAACCAAGACCCGGTGCCTACCAAGCCTTAATGGGCCCTATCCTAACATGAAGGTTAAATGCAGGGACTTAACTATATGGTGACTGCCGGGCATCGACATTTTGAATTTTCCATATTTTTAGTGATTTTCAATATTCCTTTGTTTTTGATGTTTTTATCTTTTCATCATTTTTTTTGTTTGTTGTGCTAAGGGTAGTATTTCTTAAGATAAAGTCCATTCCAAGGGTGGGATAACTCGGTCCCTTCGGCGTTGACTAGCTTGTAGGCGTTGCCAGGGTACACGGCTTGAATTACAAATGGTCCTTCCCAAATGGGTTGGAGCTTAGAACGCGGACCTCCAGGTTTGACAAAAATTCTTTTTACGACCATCTCACCAACTTTGAATTTTCTCTCAACGACTTTCTTTTGGTAAAAGCGAGCGAGTCTATTTTGATACACACGCGCGTGTTCGGCAGCGGCCAGTCGCTTCTCATTCAAGAGTTCCAACTGGGCGAGGAGTGAATTACGACGATCGTCGAGGGGAAATTCTTCGTCCAATTGTACCCTGAGAGAAGGGATCAGAGTCTCATACGGGACTACCGCTTCCATACCATAAGTAAGGGCAAATGGAGTCTGCCCGGTGGGGGTACGGATTGAAGTGCGATAGGCCTATAGGGCTTCGATAAGTTTTTCTGGCCAGTCTGAAAACTTACTAGACTCGCAGGTTTTTTTGATGATTTTGAGCAATGTTTTATTGGTGGCCTCCGCTTGGCCGTTACCTTGTGGGTAATAAGGTGATGAATGATGTAATGCAATTGCGTACCTTTTGCAGAGGTCCTGAGAAATGAACTGTGGCCCATTGTCGGTGACGATCGTGCTTGGGATGCCGAATCTGGCGAGGATGTTCTTTATGACGAATTTGCAGACCGTTGACGCCTTGATTTCCGCGTAAGCTTCGGCTTCGGCCCATTTGGTGAAGTATTCCGTCGCAGTAAGGATGAAAGATTTCTGCTTGGTGAGGGAATTAGGATCACCTAGGGGACCAATGATGTCGAATGCCCACATGGAGAAAGGCCACGGGGAGGATATTGGGTGAAGTGAGGAAGATGGTGAATGGATTTTATCGGCGTGAAGTTGACACTTGACACACCTACGGACATAGACAGCACAATCCTCTTCCATAGTGGGCCAGTAAAAATCTTGCCGAATGATCTTTTTGGCGAGCATCTGACTATTCATGTGGCCACCGCACACACCCGAGTGCGTCTCTTCTACACATTTCCAAACCTCATCGTCACCAAGACATCTTAACAGAATACCAGTAAGGCTCCTCCTATAGAGTAGACCTCCAACCAAAGTATATTTCTGAGCCACCCTTCTTATGACTTTTTTGTCCTTTGTGGTGGCCCCTTCAGGATAAGACTGATCTTGGCAGTATTTGACAATTTCATAGAACCATGGTTTCTTTTCATCAGCCAGTTCTTCTTCGGCCTCTGCCAACATGATTTCCCTCTTCTCAAGGATATCTTCCTGCAGGATCTTCCTTGCTATCCTGTCTTTAATATTTACGTAGGAAGCATCATCGATTGCAGGGGCGTGAAGTTTATAGATGGAAATGGACTTAAACCATCTTCCTAGAGGGAACCTTATGGATGATGCCAATGAGGCGAGGGCATCGGCGAGAATATTCTGATGACGAGGGACATGAACAAAGATCAGTTTGGCGAACAATTTGGCAAAGGCAACAGTGAGTTCTTGGTATGGCTTGAGTTTGGGATCGCGAGTGCGATATTTAGTGAGCACCTGGCGAAGGATGAGTTGACTATCACCTACGACTCGCAACTCAGTGATACGAAAAGAATGAGCGAGTTCTAGGCCAGCTAGAAGAGCTTCATATTCGGCTATATTGTTGGTGACTGGAAATTTGAGCTGGTATGCCAATGGGAATGTGAGGCCTTCAGGCGACAGGAGGGCGATGCCGATTCCTCTCCCTTGAGAATTCAGAGCTCCATCAAAATATAGCGTCCACATTGGCTCATCTGATTGGTTGATGGACATTAGTTCCTCATCTGGAAACTCTGATTAGACGGGATCGAACTTGGAAAGAGGATGGTGAGCGAGATGCTCGGCTATGGCATAGCCTTTAATCACCTTTTGCTAGATGTAGGTGATGTCGAACTGAGAGAGAAAACTTTGCCAGCGTGCTAGCCTATCCGTAAGGATGGATTTCTCCAGAAGGAATTTGATAGGATTCATTCGAGCAATCAAGTGGACCTCGTGAGCCAAGAAGTAGTGCTTCAATTTCTGCACTACCCAAACGAGGGCAGCACAGGTTTTCTCCATGCTGGTGTACTTCTGCTCACAGGGATTGAGAAGTTTGGACAAGTAATAGGTTACCCGTTCCTTGCCTTCTTCATCAGCTTGTGCGAGGACGGCTCCCACGGAGTCATCCAAGACTGAGACGTAAAGGATCAGAGGTTTTTCGATTTGGGTGGAATGAGAACGGGTGGACTAGCCAGATATTCCTTTAACCCTTCAAAAGCTTTCTGACGTTTAGAATTCCAGTGGAATTCTACTCCTGGCTTGGTCAACTCGTAGAGAGGTCTACACCTTTGTGAATGTTGGGACACAAACCGATGAATAAACTGTAACCTCCCGATTAAACCTTGAACTTCCCTCAAATTCTTGGGAGGTGGCATATCCCTGATAGCCTTGGCTTTGTCGGGATCTATCTCGATCCCTCTTTTACTCACGATGAACCCCAGCAATTTACCTGACGACACACCAAACACACACTTATTCGGGTTCATTTTCAATTGGAACTCTCTTGACCTTTGCAAGACCTTAGCCAAAACTTCTGGATGTTCCATCCTGGTCCTTGATTTCACCAATAAGTCATCCACATACACTTCCAGATATATGTGCATCTTGTCATGAAATATGGCCATCATCGCTCTTTGGTAAGTAGCTCCAGCATTCTTTAATCCGAACGGCATGACCACGTAACAATATGTTCCCCAAGGGGTAGTGAATGACGTCTTTTCCTGATCCTCTTCTGCCAAACGAATTTGATTGTATCCTGAAAATCCATCCATGAAAGAGAGGGTTTCGTAGCCTGCCGTGTTATCAATCAGCATATCAATGTGAGGTAAGGGAAAATCATCCTTTGGACACGCGCGGTTAAGGTCCCGGAAGTCGATGCAAATCCTGACTTTCCCATCTTTTTTCATGACCGGGACAATGTTCGCCACCCATTGAGGATAAAGAACGAGTCTAATGAACCTGGCTTTGTGGAGCTTATCGACCTCTTCTTTCATTTTCAAAGCCATCTGAGGGTGGAAACGCCTTAACCTTTGTTTTACCGAGATGGACCCTGGTTTTAGGGTTAAACGGTGTTCGACCAAGGTTAAATCCAGACCCGACATATCCTCGTAGCTCCATGCAAACGTGTCCTTATATTCCTTGAGAACCTCAATTAATGCCTCTTCTTCAGAGGGTGGTAGGTTGTCACTTATGAGGATGATCCTAGGGTCTTCCTCAGTTCCCAAGTTGACTTCTTTGGTGGATTCTTCTACGGCGGTTGACGGCTCGTCGAATCTCCTCATTCCACTAGCGTATGCGCCCGCCGCATCCTCATATTCTTCACCCTCATCTCCAGTGGGGCATTCTTCATCCGTGATCTCGTAGACTCCATACCCTTCATCAGATGCACAGTCGCCCTCGCATTCTATTTCAGGTAGCTGGATGGGATTTTCTAACAACTGGGGGATGGCAAGAAGGGCCTGACACCTGGTGGCCAAATCCAGAAGGAATCGACGAGGGATCTGCCTACCCTTGGATTTCTTCCTAGGTACTACCCTTGGCCTATCATTCCTAGATTGACTGACAATATTTACAGAAGAAGAGGAAGATGAAGAGGATGGTGTAGAATGTACAGGAGAAGACCCCTCAGAGGAGGGGTAGAAAAGGTTGCTCATCGGACCTTAGACGGGTGGTCCGTAAGGCAGTACGCACCCGTGGGAGATGTAGGAGGTTTCCTCAACGAAGATGTGTTGTTGGGGAGTTTGAAAATTGACGTTTTTTTTTCGTTTTCATTTTTAATGACAAAGCAGTGAAAAGAGATTGGAGGAGAGAGGAAAGTGGTTATGGCTAGAGGATTGTGAGGCTCATAGAGCAGATCATGGTTGAAGACCTGGCGCGGGTTGAAAAGCCCGCGTAGGTATGTAAGCAAAGAAGGGGACCTGGGAAGATCATCAGACAATTGTCTGGCCTAGGAAGAAGATATCAGCAAAGGCTGAGACGAGTGGATGGAGAAGATGGCGGCTAATGAGCCGTCGACGGCAATGTTGAGGACGGATGAAGATCCATCGATGACAGGGTCCTTCTGGCGAGGACGAGGATAGTTTGGAACCTTGGCAAGAGTGGTAATATTCTCTGGTATTTCGGAGATCAATGGTGGTCCTTCAAGCTGCGGAGACGAGAACATCCTTTCCAGTGCAACGGAAATGTCCCGTATGTCGAATCATTTGTCCCACTCGCATTCCGGATCTTTGATCTTGCCTCTTTTGGTGATCCTCGGACATTTTTCAGCCAAATATACAGCATGTGATCCCCCATATACTTCTCGTGGGTGATCTCCCATCTGAACAACGGGCCCTCTGTTGAAGTGATTTGATAGAGTCCACGTGAGGGGCTTCCAATCTGCCTTGAACGGTCCTTTGAAGCCTAGGCCAAACCTGCGGTTCGGCCTAATTTCCTTTGGCGGTTTGAGCATACCCTGTAACTGTGCGCCCAGACCTTTTCCTTGTTGATAGCCGATGTTCCTCATAATCTCTCAACCTTTGGAGTGAAAAGGGAGACATGATGTTGTGGTTGCCCTGACCGGCTCCTTTGGTGCTAGTGGAACATGAGATGGATCACGTACGTCCAGCAGTGACAATATGGGCCGATGAGACGGCCAAACAGAAGGCAGAGAGGTGTTGATAGCATCCACTGTGTGAAGGACAGGTGTACTGACCACTTTAATAATTCTCCCATTGTAAGGAAACTTCAGGCACTGATGGTTGGTGGAAGGCACAGTGTCCATGGCTTCGATGTAAGGGCGACCCAGTATAGCCTTGAATGTGGGGTCCATGTCGAGGATAGGGAATTCCGTGGGAATTGACATGGGGCCTAGTTCTGCCTTCAGAATAATCATCCCCTGCGGCGGCCTTTTGCTATTGTCATAAGCTGTGACCGTGATCGAGGAAGGTCTTATTTGTTCCTCGTTGACCCCACACAACTGAAGAGTGATCATGGAGATCACATTTATGGATGCACCCGTGTCCACAAGACATGGGTTTATGGATACCCCATTAATTTTTATTGAAATGCACAATGCATATTTCCGAGCTTCCTTGGGAGCGAGCTCGTAGTTGTGAAACATGATGGCTGGTTGTGTGTCTGTTGGGGTCAGGACGGTCGAAATCTTCTCTACGGGGAGGTCTTCATTAACCATGACCTTTTGAAGATATTCCATCAAGGCCGCCTGGTGGGATGTGGATCTTTGAAGTAGCTCTAGGATGGAGATCCGGGCAGGTGTCTTGTCCAAGTGTTTCAATAGATCATACTGTGTTCCAGGGATAGCTCTTTTTGGTTGTTCTGCATCATCCTTCTCTGGCTGAGATTGCTCGGGATTCTGACTGTTGTGGGGGAAAACCCTGTGGAAAATCCTTCCACTCCGGAGCACCATTGCCTGCAGCTTTTGTACCTCTGTGGGGGTAGCAGTGGGTTTTAACAGGGGTTTGAGGGGTAGTAGTGGAGGAATGGTTGATGAAGCAGGGGTGATGACGGGAGCAGGGATTCTGATGAGGGGTTTGTTAGGTGGCGGCATGGTGGAGGTAGAGGGGATATTGCGCGGATTATGAAGGATAAGGGGTCTAGAAGGTGGCGGTGGAGACGAAGTAGGAGTGGGTAGGGCTTGAAGTGGGCAATGATTTTGAGGTGGGTGATGGTTAATGAGTGATTTTGAAGGCATTAGTGGTGATACGGTGGAGAAAGACGGGGTTATGCATGGTTGACGGATGATAAGGGGTTTAGAAGGCGTAGGGGTAAATGTGGTAGAGGTGGATGGTAAAGTGGGGGAGTGAGAGAAGATGAGAGGGTGTGAAGGCGTAGTGGAGAGTGTCGGTTGATAGGAGGTCGGGGTGCGGATGAGAGGGCGTAATGGTAGTGGAAATGGTGATGGTGATACTGACGCGGGTTGATGAGAGAGAGGTGCTACCCGGGCAAGGTGAGGGGGTTGCATGACGATAGGGTTGGAGGTAGAAAGAATGGAGGTACTTTCCTGGTGCCACACCTGCTCTCTCCCGACTTCCGGGAAGGAGGAGATGGGGTTAACCTGATGATTGGGCTGTTGGTGCTCCGGTAATAGATTCTGGATTATGCCCATGTCGGGCTGTTGTTGTGGGGCCTGCTGAGCCTGTTGTTGTTGTTGTGGTTGCTGTTGCTGTTGCTGTTGTAACTGCTGCTGTGGCCTATGAGGAGGTCTCCTAGCCTTGAGAGCCGCGACGTATCGTATCATCTCATCCCAATCTATGTGATGTTCATCATTCATATCATGGATGTAATCTTTGAAATGGAAGCAGTAATCTACTGTGTGTCCCGGCTGCCTGTGGTAAACGCAGTATTTGGAGGTATCAACATTGGGGGGCCACGCGGGCCTTTCTCTGGGTAGGGCGAGTTGGTTTGATGCCATGAGGGCATTAAAAATGTCTGCTAAGGTTTCCGGCAATGGTGGATAGTAGGCTCTCTTGGGACCGAGCGGCCTCCTTTGTTGCTGTTGGGGACCATAGTTCCCCGGGGGTGGAACTTGGTTGTACTGAAGTGGTAGTTGTTGTTGCTGAGGTTGTGGTTGTTGTTGCTGGGGTTGGCGTAATGGAGGCATATTATCCTGGGGTGGATTATTTTGGGGTGGAGGACGAAGAGGGAAAGGACCTGGTTGAAGGGGAAGTCGGGGCATTTATGGAGGCCTTGCGTTGACTGCATAGTTGGCATTGTTGACCGCACTGACTTGCTCATTTGTCACGACCCCTTCTGTGGCTCCGCCCAGGACACCAGCGCCTGTCTTTCTGACCACTTTGGGCTTCGGCGACTCAAACATGTTCATGATGGTGGAGTCTTTTATCTGGGTTTGGATGTACCGGGCCCTTTCATAGAGTTCCTCCATTGTAGTAAGTTTATTCATGGCCAGGACATGTCTGAACTGTGGGGTTGCATTAGAGACAATCATCTTCACTTGTTCGGGCTCGGAGAGGGTATCCCTTATTCTTTCCGCCAGAGACCTCCATCTATCAGCATATCGGACAAAATCCTCGTCGGGTTTCATCTTTTCGGCCACTAGGTCGGTAATAGAGAGTGAGGGACCGACCCTATCCCTATATTTCTGTAAGAACCTTCTCTGGACTATTTCAAAATTCTCGGCCTCGCGGGGCTCCAGAGAATAGAACCACTCAAGTGCAGGACCATCCAATGATCTCTGAAAGAGGTATGCCAGGGACCTCTGATCGTTTTGCCAATAGGAGGATTAATACATGAAATCCTTGAGGTGAATGAAGGGATTGCCGGTACCATTGTATCTGCGGTACGTGGGCATTTCGGAGGGAGGAAGATGAATGACGGGAAGGATTGGCAAAGCAACCTCCGGGGTGGCTTTCACGTCCACCATCCTTCTCAGATTTTGAAACTGCTCGTCCATGCGATTGAACCTATTGAGGAGCGATTGGGCGAGCTCCTCTGGAGGTGAAGGTGGCACTTGCCACTGGGGGAGAAACTGTCTCCTGGAGACTTGAGGGGGGAACCCGGAATGAGAGGGAGCTGTCGGACCGCCGATAGTTGGCCCTGGCTGAAGCGATGTGTGGGGAACAACGGGAGTTTGAGATTGTGACGGGAACTGGAATGAGGGTGGTTGTTGGCTCGCTTATCCTTGAAGCGAGGGAGACTGGATGGCTTGTGCCAACGAAGGAGATGGAATGGCCTGCATGGACTCTTGGAGAGGTGCGATGGCCGGAGTTGATTCCTGGGGCGTGGGGGAAACAGATTTCCCCTTCAGAATGGCCTGG
The DNA here is from genome assembly GCA_022559845.1 of Amorphophallus konjac. NCBI lineage: Eukaryota > Viridiplantae > Streptophyta > Magnoliopsida > Alismatales > Araceae > Amorphophallus > Amorphophallus konjac. Next base: position 137,069,217 of record CM040128.1, on the reverse strand, counting down.
AAGGCCCGGAGCTGTTCAGAGGTAAGCTCCGTGTTGGCGAGGACGCCCAGTAAGGAAGAGATATCCTGTGGTGGGGACGTGTCCCCGGCAATAACCTGCACCTCATGCGAGAGCTCATGAGAAGGACCCGAGTCCATAGCATAGACTCGCGGGTCGGCTGACAAATCACGACTAGGGTGGTTTTTCTCAAAAGACTCATGAGCCATGCTCACAGTTTTCCCAGAACGCAAGAACATACACTAGCAAGCAGGTAGCACAGATTATCAAACAAGTGGATACCTTTACGCCTTTTTTGTGTTTTGATTTTGATGATTTTTTTTGTTTTTAGCGAGATCCGAAGTTCACACAAAATGGGGACCCTAGTTTATTTTTGTTTCACCGCCGTGTCAGCTAGGGTCTCTCGTCTCACCACGAATGAAATGACTAACTTCGGGGAACTTCAATGGTACAACCGGCCCAGTGAACGAAGAGGAGATTCTTCGATGTCGGGGACTTACGGAGGTCCCAGTGGAGGAGATTCTAGTCCGTTGAGAGGAATTCTCAAACGGAGAGTCCTTCCTTCACCGGGAAAGGGTGATCCTCAAAAAAATGAAAAAAGGATAGAAAAGAGGGATGGATGCATGTAATGAAATGCTGACAGAGATATGGAGTGGGAAAACAACAGAAATAATAGACATATAATAAACAAAGAACCAATCAAAACTGACAGTGTTGCCGTGGGCACAACGGGGGCGCGCGCGGGTGCCAAGGTGGAGAGGCACGGATGGTGCCGAACTTGCAAGGGTAGCCGAAAGGAAGCAGTAGACGTCCCACCGTGATCGCCAATCTGTGAGCGACGTCACGCGGTTCGGGGAAGAGCGGAGAAGACGCGGAGCGCGCGGGCTCCTCTTTTTTGGTGTTTGTTCGCTGTAACACAGAAATAAGAGAAGAGAGAGAAGGGGCCACCACGAGAGATTACTCCGGCGGGGCGAGCGGGACAAGTGTGATATAGCAAGATATGGGGGTTAAACGGCCATAGCGGGAAGTGACTCGCTGCGGCCTCGGGGGGACGGGAATGGTGCAGAAATTAAATAACAAGAATTGAAACGGCCATTGGGGAAGTGACTCGCCGCGGCCTCGAGAATATGAGCAGATAATAAGATGACAGAATATAAAGAGAATACAAAGACCGGGAATTTAAACGGCCATTGGAGAAGTGACTCGCCGCGGCCTCGAGAACATAAACAGATAAGAATATAACGTATAAGAACGTGAATTTAAACGGCCATTGGGGAAGTGACTCGCCGCGGCCTCGAGAATATGAGCAGAATATAACAGAATATAAAGAGAATATAAGAATGGAAATTTAAACGGCCATTGGGGAAGTGACTCGCCGCGGTCTCGAGAATATGAGCAGATAATAAGATGACAGAATATAAAGAGAATACAAAGAGCGGGAATTTAAACGGCCATTGGGGAAGTGACTCGCCGCGGCCTCGAAAACAAGATGTGATCGCCAGGGGCCGAAAGACCCCAAAATAAGAAAGTGATCGCGCCTACCTCAAGAGCGCGAGATGGCAGGTTGCTTCTTCCTCTCCCTCCGGCCGGCCGACGGAGAGGGCTTTCCTCGGCTACCCTTGAAGAACAACGACAAATAAATGACAAGTGGATTAGAAAGATGGAGGTGTAGTATTCAAATCCTTGCGATAAAAATAACGAAATGATGGCAAGACACACACCTGGTTGGTGTTATCTTTTAAACCCCTCTCGGACTCGAGTAGGAGGAAAATGAGATGATGGATGTAAGAAGTGTATAAGAAAAGGTGCCCTTATGAAGGGGGATAGGGGATGCAAGATGATGAATGTAAAAGAACTACGAAGAAAAGGAAAGAATTGGCTTATTGGATGTGCCGATAGTGAAATCCGGCGGAGCTCCGGCAGCGTGGGGATGACGTGGAAGCGCGGTGGATGAAGACGACCTTCCTCTCGCGAGCGTGAGCACCCGAGAAGCCGGCAGAACCTCCACCTACAAAAGAACCCACGGGTTAGAAAATGACTCCGTAGCCTCTGGGCTCCGGCAGCCTATCGGATCACTTCGAAGCTCTTCCAGAACTGAGGGGGTGGGCCTCTATTTATAGAGCTACGGAGGGTGGAGGCGTCCAGGACCCTGGACACCTCCATCAGGGCCAAACTAATATTTTATTCTATTTTTATTAATTTTTTTGGAATATTTTTGTGGAGGCGTCCAGGGGCCCGGACGCGTCCAACAGGTCCACCGAATACTGCTGGCGGCCGCACGCCGTTTGGCACAACGCGTGGTTTTGTGAGCGGCGCCTCATGAATCAGAAATGGGCGCGTCCAGGTGGCTGGACGTCTCTATAATTTGGCTTTTTTCACACACGACAAACCGACGTTCGGTGGCCCGCGCCCGTGAGAGAGTTGATGGAGGCGTCCAGGGGCCTGGACGCCTCCAAAATATATTATTTTTGTTTTTGTTTTGTCTTTTTATGCTAGGGCTGGCATTTTGATTTTTTTATATTTGTTTTTATGGAGGCGTCCAGGGTCCTGGACGCCTCCATTAATATATATATTTTTTTATTTATTTATTTGTTTTTTTATGCCACTGGCATTTTACACACATTTTTTATTTTTATTTTTATGGAGGCGTCCAGGGGCCTGGACGCCTTCATTAAAAAGTATATATTTTTATATTTTTTATTTGGTTTTGGGCCCTAAGAAAAGAATAAAAGAAAAGAAAAGAATGGGGGCGTCCAGGGTCCTGGACGCCCCCATTAATACCCACCCGGGTCCTAGTCAGCGGCCGCCCGGCAGACATCCTTCTTGGTTCCGAAACCTCCTGACGCGTTCGACTGGTGTTGATGCCGTCCGAATGCCGTCACGGGACGATTCCGAATGCCGAAAAAGGCAGAAGAAGACCCAAGAAAAGGAAGCACTCGAGTGATTCAAAATGCGTAAGCCGTTGCGGGGCGTTGTATAGTAATATGAGACTTTCTCAGGAGACGTCAAGGATGACGTGTCTACACCTCTGTAACAATTTCTGCAGAAAACTACTTTTGGATAGAGATGGGTCGACCCCCCTGGCAGATGGGTCGACCCCCTCAGATTCGCAGGTCTGCGCGTCCATTCCGTGGCCCACCGAAACCCTATGAAAACACTTTCAAATGGGCTGAAAATTTACCCTAATACCCTTGGGTTACTAATGAACATATTATGGTTGTTTTGCTAGGGTTTTGCAAGGGTATAGTGGTCTTTTGCATAACTTATCTTTCTAGTATAAATAACATGCGAATTTGGAGGGAATGTGTGGAGCTCTAATCTCTCTATCTGTTTTGTAGGAGAACGGAGAGAAGAAGGAGGAAGGCTGAGGAAGAGCTCAAGATTCATCTACTTCCATCCATTTCTAGAGCTCGTGATTGAAGAAAGAAAGGAGCGGATCGAGAAGAGGAACGCGTGGACGTCCTCAACATTGGCATTCGGCTATCCTCCGACCCGAGCATCAGAGATTATCAACTACACCTCGTTTCTTCTCATGGGGAACTACTTCTATATCTTGTTTACATCTATTAATGCCATTTGCTTTTGAGTTGTGGGGTTTGCATTGATCATATCTTGTATTTCTGAATTCTAGATATATTTTTGTGTGGACCGTCTGTGGACGGGTGTTTGTGTGAAGGCGGAGCTGCATCTCCGTGTGTTGGGTTTTATTGTGGGGAAAGTTTCCCTGTGGTTGGTTATGTATTGTCGGAGCTGCGTCTCCGTGTGGATTTAGTGTCCAGGGAGTGTTCCCCGATTCTATGTGTGGGTGTGTGCTGCGGTGGTAGCGTGTTGGGGATTTTCCCCGTGTGTGGATATTGCTGCGGAAGCAGCGTGTGTGTGTGGTTGGGGTTCGTCCCCGTGTTGCTACGAAAGTAGCGTGTAGTGAAGCCTCACCCGGTTGGGTGAGGGGTGGACGTAGGGAGCCCGTCGTGGTCCCGAACCACCTAAAAATCTCCGTGTCATTTGTGAATGCCTATGCGATTGTCCATTTCTCCTATCTCCATTCACAGGTAGATTTATAGATTTTTATTCACTACTCCACTACACACTGCTACCTATGCTATTTGTATTTGAGCACAGTTAACTCGTTCTCTGCATTGCATATCCGTGTGAGATCGGAAAGATTGAGAGGATTCTTCTAATCTCACTTGAGTTTATGCTAATTAACGTAGTTAATTTTAATTCCACCGTGATCAGTTTAGATTATTTTTAAAATCCGCCATCTAGGCAAAGGGGACAATTCAACCCCCCTTCTTATCCACCATCTAGTCTGGGCCAACATAACCCATCCATGAAGGTTTGATCGCACAATCACTTACTATATGTGTTACATAATTTACTGAAAATTTCGGCAGCATCTCCCCACACTTCTCCGATATACCAAAAATATTTATTGATTTTAAAGTTTTCTTAAACACTTATAAGTAAGTGGTTAAGAAAACACTCAAAATCAATAAAGGTATATCGAAGAAGAGCGAGGAGACGCAACCGACATTTTCAGCAAACCATACAAACACATATAGTAAATGACTGTCTAAGTGCGATCAAGCATTCACAGACTGTCCAAACGGGACAATTCAAGACTTTGAGGTAGATATATACATTCTCATAAAAAAAATGAGAACATACACATCAATCCCAAAGTCTTGAACGGGAAGGTTCATTGACACGGGTTTAACACGCTCTCCTGAGGTGCGTGTAATGTTAGGTCGCACCCACGCACCTCAGCTCACATGGAATACCCCATGTGTTTATATAACATAAAATTAAATAACATCACACTTATCATTCTGCATACATCTGTCTAAATAATATCTAATTTAAAAAAATATTCAAATGAAGAACATCAAAGCTAAACAATCCACATTTTTGAGTCAGATCAACATCAAATTTCTATTAAAATCAGGTTTAAAAACACATTTATATGCAATTAAAATCCACAAGGTTTGAAATCACAAGCAGAATTTTTAGAGTATTTACCTATTGCTATAAGTCAACTATTGCTATAGACGAACTAAAAATTTAAAATTATTCTTAGTTATCTATTTATCTGGTTGACTAGTTTGTTTAGTGTAAGAGCAGCCCATGGGGTCCCTTTTTTTTAGGTGAATGATCTCATTTAAATGACTTTGGGTCTGCCGACCCGAGGAAGGGGCAACTTAGAGGCTGGTCCCATAACCCAGGTGAATGTCTCTAGAGGGTCCCACAACCCGGAGGTTGGACCTCCGAGTCTTCTTCCTCCCCTTGTTGTTGATTGCCTTTTTTGTTATCCAAAATCTTGAACTTATTTACAACCTTCTAAAAAAATCTAGGATCAAAGAATCTCAAGAAATTTTCATTTTTGCTTCTGAGTATTCTAGCCAAAGCTATCCAAATATTGACTTCTAGACCTAATCTAATATGCTCTACCATTCCTAACCCATTCCTAACAAGTCTTAAATGTCTGGTTTCTTATTACTTGGTCTCCCATTTTTGTGGTGTACGCATGAAATATGTTCCTAGGGTAAATGATTGTGCATCCACATGCATAGGGTAAACCCAATGCCGTAAGGCTCCCATCATTGTAGGGTCTATGGAGCGTCAGTTCGTTGGTATGCAGAATACCATTCCTTCCTAATGTTGATAGCCTATTCGCTACAGAGAGTGGTTGTGGATTGATATGGAAGGGGAGGGATATTGGCAGCCTATTCGCTACCACAATGTTCCGGCTCTTTGTTCTTTCTGCCACAAACTAGGCCACACAGAGACAAAATGCAAAAAGAAACATAATTCTCATATCCCAAGCAAGAAGACTATTCCAGCTCGGGGTGATTCAAAAACAACTGGTGGGAAGCAACATATAGAATTCAGACAGTGCCCTGTGTCTACTTTAGTTATTAAAGAAAATGCCAATAGATTCACTGCCCTATTACAGGATACAAAAGAAATGATAAATCCGAACTTACCAAATGAGCCTGACAAGGAAATGGATGAAGTTATAGAGATAGAGATGCAGGTTGAACAAATAGAGAATAGTTTGAATATTAGTTCTGATACACATCCAAGACAGACGGATTCACATAATGAAAGCTGTTGAGTCAGGTGCAATAGATTCAGAGGGGGGGTGAATGAATCTCCCCTTTCAAAATTAGCCTAAAAACAAACTTAAAACTCAGTTATGCGGAATTAAAACAGTTGCAGCTATATTCTGAGAATACTAAGGATCATCTCGGCGAGACAACTCATTAGAATTAGCCCTCACTCGATCCTATGCAAATATTTAATACGCAGCAACTAAGTGAACATATAAGAAGATCAAACCACAAGGGACACCAGGATTTTTAGGTGGTTCGGTCCACAGACCTATGTCCACCCCTCACTCCAAACTGGAGTGAGGCTTCCACTAGTAACACTAGCACAACAGACTCAGTCTGCAACAAATGCTGCCACACAGCTTGACCAGGGGAACAACCTCCCCTCTTCCTCCCAACTGGAGGGAACCACTAGTGACACCAGTCACTAGCAAACCAGAGACGCAAGTCTCTCTTCCTCCAGACCAGGAGGGGACCTACAAGTAGCAACACTACCTGCACCCGGAGACCCAAGTCTCCCTTCCTCTGAAGCTCAGAGAGAAGCACAAGTGACACTAAGTCACCTGCAAGCCAGAGGTCTTGGGTCTTGGACCTCTCTTCCTCCACAAAGGAGGGAACAACTGATGACCCAAGGTCACCAGTAAATCGGAGAAACAAATCTCCCTTCTCCTGAAACCATAGGAGGAATCCGATTCCCAATAGGGCAATCGAAAGAACAAGGTAAAAGGAAAACAATAAAAGATAAAAATCACAGTGACATAAAGCTGGAGACATGAAAAGCACAATGACATACTGGGTTGGATCTGATCCAAGGTCCAGTGAACAATGAAGCTCCCTTCTTCTTCACAACCTCTCTATCTCACTGTCTCTCTTTCTTTTTCTTCTTCTGCTCTCTCGATCTAGCTCTCAGCTTTCTCTATCTCTTCTTTCTCTTCTGCACTTCTTCTCTTAGCTCTGGCTGCTTCTACTTCAGTCACTCTCTGCCCTCTCTTGCCTTTCTTCAAAGGAAGAAGACATATATATAGCAGCAGCAGATTAGGGCGGCGTGTGCTCTTCACGATTCCTGCCCAAATGCTTCAGTCCACGTGGAGGCTCCTCTGCATCTCGGATCACGTGCCAGATGCCAGCCTCGTATCACGTGCCCACTCTGCATAGGCTCCACGAACAGTACCTGTCACACAGTCATAAGAGAGTAATCAGAAGGATGTACATACTTGCTGGGTAACTGAAGACCACAGTGTACAGACTTAGTGTGAAGGATGGAATGTATAGACTTTGAAGACTTAGCCAACGAGTGTATAGACTTGAACAGCTAGCCACGAGTGTATAGACTTGCTATGAAGAACAACAATGTGTAGACTTGTGAAGCACAACTGTATGCAATGTATAGACTTGAATGTATAGACTTCGATGAGCATAATGCATGAACATGCCATAGCAAATGTATAGACTTTGTGAGACGCAAAGGCTGTACAGACTTGAGTGAAGACAATGCAATGTATAGACTTTGATGAACATATGAAATGTATGGATTTAATGACGCAAGCAATGTAAAGACTTGGATGAGGCATTGCATGAGATGGTGGATGTACAGACTTGGGCTGTACAGACTTTGAAAGCTTGAAGGCGATGTGTAGACTTCAAGTGAAGACCATTGTATAGACTTCAACAATGCGAGCACAGTACGCTGTACAGACTTTGATGAGCATATGCAATGTATGGACTTAACGACCCAACCAATGTATAGACTTAGAAACAGCAATGAAGCAAGTGTGTTCAATGTGAGAGAGTGTATAGACTTAGCCAACTTGAGACACTATACAGACTATGATGCACAAGCAATGCATAGACTTCGTGATGCCAACAGATAATGACTGTGTAGACTTGTTTTGAACAATGCACGCTGTGTAGACTTGCAATGCAAAGGCTGATGTATAGACTTGGTAGTCTGGGGGCGTCGACGCATCAAAGGAAGGGGTCGACGCATGATGCATGGATGTATGGACTTGAAGATTCGAAGCCCCACAATGTTTAGACTTCAAAATGCATACACCAAGGCTGTGCATACTTGAAGAGATGATGCACTGTAGACTGCAAACTCTGTACAGACTTGCAGCTAGAGACGCTTACAGAGACGGACCAATGTATAGACTTCAAGTCAAGTTAGACAGTGGTTGTACAGACTTGGGAAGCTTGACACAGTGATGTACAGACATTGTGATGTATAGACTTAGGAGCATTTGCCAAGGCTGTACAGACTTCAGGCTGAACTTGTGTGCTGTGAGCAATGTATAGACATGGTGAGCTACAAAGCACAATGTGTAGACTTGAAAGGGAAAGGGCTGTACAGACTTGAGCAATGCAAAGGCAATCTGATGTATAGACTTCACATGCCAAAACAACTGAACCGTGTACAGACTTGAACAAGCAAAGTCTGTACAGACTTGAAGATTCACGATGTATAGACTTTGGCAAGAGATTGGCTATACAGACTTCAACACAGCTGCGATGTACAGGCTTTGACAAAGCAGCGTTGTACAGACTTGATGAAGCTTCAGATGAATGAATGTATAGACTTCTCAAGCGAATGTATAGACTTCAGAAGCTGAAGACTCTGTATAGACTTGAGTGCCTGAAACAGTGCTCTGTACAGACTCGCCACCGACCTATGTATAGACTTGAAGAAGTTGAGTGAACAATGTATAGGCTTTGAACTCTATACAGACTTGAAGACCCTGAGCCAATGTGTAGACTTTGCCTTAGAAAGGAATGTATAGACTTGAAGCAGAAGTCAGCAAGCGTTTTGTAGACTTGGCCAGAACGTAGGGAAAGGTATGAATGTATAGACTTGGCCAGAACGTAGGGAAAGCCGCCAATGTTCAGACTTGATCATCCAGCAGTGTATAGAGTTTGTTTCGAGCAACGTAGGTAAAAGATACAATGTATAGACTTGCACAAGAGTGCCTGAAGTGATGTACAGACTTGGAGTGCCAAAGCCATTGTATAGACTTGGCGAATGGCTTGAAACATAAGGACGCTGCTCGCTGTACATACTTGAGGTTTCAACAGAATGATGTACAGACTTGGAGAATGGCTTGAGACACAAGGACGCTGCTCGCTATACAGACTTGATCAAGGTAGCTGAACAACGTACACACTTCCAGTGTATAGACTTCTCATGAAGAGTCCGATGTGCATACTTCCCTTCGATGCATCTACAGTGCAATGTCTTGACTTTGAAGAATGTACATGGCGCTGTACAGACTTTGAATGAAGAGCCCAATGTATAGACTTGGATGCCCAAAGGTAATGTATAGACTTGTAAGACACTCGTGCACTAAAGATGTATAGACTCTGAAGAAATGAGGAGGTGATGTACAGACTCTACTAATGTGCAGACTTTGCCTAAATGCAGTGTGTAGACATGGATATATGATGCATGAACAGAATGGCGTTGTATAGACTTGCAGATCTGGGGGGTCGACCCATCAGGAAAGGGGGGTCGACCCACTACTGTCCAGACAATGCTAAAAGGGCATAGCAGCATATAACATCAAACAATCCAGATTAAATGCAATTATGAAATGCATCAACAACTATGAAATGCACCAATACACACACCACACTGCCTCAACCTGTTCGTTGGGAATGTAATTCAGATAATATGTTGAATGAAACATGCATATGCAACACAAGCAGATTTATATGCAGATTCCAACAGATGATGACTTATAGTGTTTGCTATCATCAAAATCACAGGGACACAACAAAAGCGCCCCTCTACAATTTCAACTGGTCCTATCTAGTGATCTGACTACAAATCTTTTGAAGGATCCTGCTAATTCCTCAATCTCTCAGAGACCAACAAGAATGGCTACTGATTCTGGCACAGAGCTCCTTTCTATCCAAAACAGATCACTATCTGTTCCTAGCTCATCTAACCATGAGGGCCAAGCTACAACTATTGCTGTTGATAACACTATGTTAATGCAACCGGCTAAACAAAGTTTCAATAATTCAGATTCTTAGGAGGATTTACAAGTTCATTGAAAGGAAATTGATTTTCAAGCAAAGATAAATAATGTGAGTGCTATTCATGTCGACCGGCCGGGAGTTATAACCAGGGGAATGAAGAGGACTGGATCTGAAGGTAAGATCCAATCAAAATCTCAGCTCTAATGACTTTTGTCATACGGAATATTAGGGGCATTGGCATCGATCTATCATTGGGTCGTGCTAAGCTATTGATTAAAGAACACAAAGTAGATTGCATTGTTATTCTAGAGCCTAAAATCAATGTCAGTAACCTAGAAAAGGCATGTAAGAAGTTAGGTATGGAAAAATTCCTTGCTAATCATGATGTGCATGCTCATATTTGGATTATGTGGAAAGGCCAGATGGATTTTACTGTTATTTTTAAGAATGAGCAGCAAATCTCTATAAAGCAATCCAATCAAAATTTGCTTGAATTCTATGCTTCCTTTGTTTATGCTAAGTGTACACCAGTTGAAAGAATCTCTCTGTGGGCATCTCTTATAAATGTCAACTCTTTACTGAATGGTCCGTGGATTGTGGCTAGAGATTTTAACAGCATTATTAAATTTGATGAGAAACTAGGGGGGAACATGCCTTGCTTAAGATCAATAACAGATTTTATGGATTGTATTAATGACTACGGTCTTACAGATGTTGGTTATATGGGTTCCAAATACACATGGTACAATCAAAAAATAGGTGGCAATGGTATATCGGCTAGATTAGATAGGGTTTTCATCAATACCACTTGGCTAAAATCTTTTCCAATTACTGTGGAGCATCTGTCTAGAGAGGCTTCGGACCATGCCCCTCTTCTAGTGAAATTGGTCTGACACATAAATTTAAAGAGCAGATTTTGTTTCCAGCAAATGTGGACAAAGCATGAGCTCTTCTTACAGGCTGTTGAACAATGCTGGAAAACCAGTCCATTAGCCTCGTCTGCTATTACCACTTTGTGTCTTAAACTCAAGTCATTGAGGTATATGCTCCAGGATTGGAACAAGCAGGTTTTTGGTAATGTACATAAAAACTTGTTGGAAGCTGAAGACTTAGTGCTGCAGGCTGAGGACATCTATGATCAGCAACCTTCTCAAAGCAATTTTTCGTCTCTTGAAAATGCCAAAAATATTCTTACAGAGAGAATTCTTCAGCAAGAAGTTTTCTGGAGATAAAAATCAAGAATCTGTTGGCTGGCAGAAGGAGACAGGAACACAAAATTCTTCCATATGACTGCTATGGCCAATAGGAGGAGTAACTGCATACCTCACCTCAGGACCTCCAATGGTGATCTTACCTCTGACAGTCAGAAAATGAAGGACATTGTTGTTAGTCATTTTCAAGCTGCTTTCACCTCCCAGCCTCACTACATTGACAGTGATAGCATTAACTGCATTCCTCACATGGTAACCCAGGATGATAATACCTTCTTGAATGCTATTCCTAATGAAATGGAAATCAAGGATGTTATTTTCTCTATGTCCCCAGACAGTGCCCCGGGCCTTGATGGGTTTACTGGGAGTTTCTTTCACAAGGCTTGGCCTTGCTGATACTGTTATCAAGGCAATTCAAGAATTCTTTACTGAAAGGAGATCTCTTCCAAGGTGCTTCACTACTACCATTATTGCTCTTATTCCAAAAAACAAGAATGCAACTGATATCTCAGAATATAGGCCTATTAGTCTATGCAATTTTTCATACAAGATCATTTCCAAAATTTTGAGCAACAGGTTATGCAGATTTCTTCCATCTCTCATTTCAACGGAACAAACAACTTTTGTCAAAGGAAGGCACATTATTAAAAACATTGCATTAGCTCAGGAAATGGTTTAGGAATTAGGCAGAAAAACCAGAGGTAGCAATGTCATCCTAAAGCTTGATATGGCAAAGGCCTATGACCGAATTGAATGGGATTTTCTATTCGCATTCTTGAAGAGATTTGGTTTTAATAACCACTTCATCAGTGTCATTGAAAATATGGTTAGTAACTGCTGGTTTTCTATCTCACTGAATGGTGAATCTGCTGGATTTTTTAAATCATCCAGAGGCATCCGACAAGGTGTTCCTATTGCCCCCTACCTCTTTATTCTTGCCCCAGAGATATTGAGCAGATTACTCAAGGACAGTTTTATGAAAGGAAGAGTGGGTTGGTTCTCTGGTCCCAGGAGATGCCCACTTATTTCCCATCTTCTGTTTGCAGATGACACATTAATCTTTGCAAAGGCTAATGCAGACTCTATCCGCAACCTCATGAATACTTTAAAATCTTATGAACAAGCTTCTGGCCAGCTGATCAATGTGAGTAAGAGTGGCTATTTTATTCATCCTAATAGCAGCCCAGCACTCCAAAGAAGACTTGAGGCTATTACAGGTTTCTCGAGACAAGCATTTCCACACAAATATCTGGGTTACCCGCTGGTCATGGGCAGAGTCAAAAAAGTATATTTTGCTGGTATTATCTCCACAATCCAGAAGTGTATAGAGGGCTGGCAAGCTAAACTACTTTCACAGGGCGCACGTCTGATTTTAATCAAACATGTTCTTACATCCATTCTTATCTATATTTTAGCCTCCACTCCACTTCATGATGGCATTCACCAGTTATTAGATAGGTCCTTTGTAATTTTTTCTGGGGATCCTCCAAGCATGGAAATAGGAGACACTGGAGATCTTGGAAAAATGTCTGCAAACCGATTTCTCATGGTGGACTTGGGATTATGTCTTTAAGACACATGGACCTTGCCTTGCGGGTAAAAATGCTCTGGAATGGACTGTACTCTAATTCACTATGGGCTGAGTTTTTCAGGGCCAAATACATACAAGATAGACACCTCACTGAGGTTAGCTTCATCTGCGTCATCTCCCTTTTGCTGTGTAGTTGAAGACGACATGGCAGCAACAAATTATTGCTTTGTAAATGGGGAAGGCAATAAGGATGGGATTAAAAAAAATGGCAGGGCCTAGAATTGCTCTGATACCATGACAAATCTGGAGTGAGGCAAATTGCCGGTGTGGTCCAACACCTCCACCTAATCTCATATATTTATATAGCAGAGTTTGTACAATCACCAATCCTGATCACATCCCGATATTGTAGAGACTGTGATAAATGTGTACAACAAAGATAAATATGTACAACAAATTCATAAGTCTATTTTCCGAGTAAAACGAAAACTGCATTCTCAGCATTCCAATACACTCCCCCTCCACCGCACCCCCTCCCCCTCCTGCGACCCCTCCCCCTCCTGCGCACCCCCTCCCCCTCCACTGCACCGCTTCTGCGACCCCCTCCCCCTCCTACGACCCCCCCTCCCCCTCCATCGCACCCCCTCCCCCTCCTACGACCCCCCCTCCACTGCACCCCCTCCCCCTCCACCGCACCCCCTCCCCTGCACCCCTCCCCCTCCTGTGACCCCCTCCACCACACCCCCTTCCCTGCTGTGACCCCCTCCCCCTCCTGTTGGCCCCTCCACCTCCCAGAACAACCTCCCCCGCCACCGGACCCCCCCACTAGAACCCCTCCCAGATGCCCCTCCCACCGAGCTCCCCATCCCCCCTCCCAACGAGCTCCCCCCCTCTTTCTGGCCCCTCCCCCTCCCAGACCAACCTCCCCTGCCACTGGAACCAACCCACTGGAACCCCTCCTAGATGCCCCTCCCACCGAGCTCCCCCACCTACCGAGCTCTCCCTCCCCCCTCCCACTGATCGATCTCCCTCTCCTACCTCTGACCGAGCTCACCCCCTTCCTGCCGGTCCCACCGAGCTCCCAGACCAACCTCCCCCGCCGCCCCACCCCCGCCACCGGAACCCCCCCCCACCGGAACTCCTCCAGGATGATCCCCAACCTCAAAAAAGAAAAAATAACACCATGGCAAATGCGGCGACGGCGAGAGGGAGAGGGCTTACCGGCAACGGCGAGCTCCGGCATGGACGGCGAGGACGGTGGGGTACCGACGGCGGCGAGCTCTGGCGTGGACGGGAGGACCCGCGATGGTGACGGCGAGGGCAAGCTCCGGCGAGGACGGCGACGGAGAGCTCTGGCGACGGAGAGCTCCGGCGACGGAGATCGGGGGGGAATGGGGGGAGGAAAAAGAGTGCGAGAGGGAGATGGGGGGGATGGGGGGGGGAATGGGGGGAGGTCGTGTCGCGGGGGAAGTGAAATTTAGCGACGGAACTTCGGACGTAAATATTTTTGTCTAAATATCCGTCTAAAATTTTAGACGTATTTTCAGACAGATAATATTATGTCCCAAATACAGCGGTGTTTTTTTGAGGAAACTATCTGTCTGAATTTTTAGACGGATTTGCGATGGAAATTATTCCATCGCAAATATCTGTCGCTAATATCGCTTTTTCTTGTAGTGCGTGTTTAATCGTTGGATAGGCCATTAGGTTGGAAGAGTTGGGGGACGATGGTTCTATCTTGCATGCCGTGGTTGCAGATAATGTCTTGACCCTGATTTGTCCGGTCTAGCAATACTATTCTTGAGTACTTGCTATTTTATAGTTTCTTTGCATTAGTTTTGATGATTTCTTTATGAAGAGGCATAATCTCGCGCTGATCTTGAGCTGTGAGATCCAGGGAGAATCTTTGGTCACGATCACCACGTTTGTATGAATTGCAAGATAGGAAACAGATCAGAGGTGCCAAGGGAAGAGACCCTGGGGAAAACCCTCCGATGCTTAAGTCAGCAAGTGTGATAGAGCAAGGATGTGAAGAGAGAGGGTAGTGTAGACACGCCATTCCTGACGTCTCCTGAACAATCTCATATCACTATACGATGCCCCGCGACGGCTTTCGCATTTTGAATCACTTGAGTGCTTCCTTTTCTTGGGTCTTCTTCTGCCTTTTTTGGCGTCCGGAATCGTCTCGTCGCAGCATTTGGACGGCATCAACACCAGTCAGACGCATCGGAAGGTTCCAAAACCAGGAAGGGTGTCTGCCGGGCGGCTGCCAACGCCTTGTCTGAGGACCCAGGCAGGTCTTCATGGGGGCGTCAGGCTCTTGGACGCCCCCATTTATTTATTTATTTATTTTAAACCCAAAAAATGAAAAATATATATATATATATATATTAATGGAGGCGTCCAGGCCCCTGGACGCCTCCATGAAAATAAAAATAAAAAAAATATAAAATGCCAGTTGGCATAAAAAACAAAACAAAAAAAATAAAAATATATTTTATTGGAGGCGTCCAGGCCCCTGGACGCCTCCATCAACTCACTCACGGGGCCTGGCCCACCGATCGACGGTTTGTCGTGTGTGAAAGAATCTAAATTGTGGAGATGTCCAGCCGGATGGACGCGCCCATTTCCAAATCACGGGTCGTCGCTCCAAAATCACGCGTTGTGTTAAACCGCGTGCTACTTTCGACGGAGTTCGGTGGGACTTATGGAGGCGTCCGGGACCCTGGACGCCTCCATGAAAATATTTGGAAAAAATGAATAAAAATAGAATAAAATATCTTTTTTGCCCTGATGGAGGTGTCCAGGGTCTTGGACGCCTCCACCCTCCGGAGCCCTATAAATAGAGGCCCACCCCCCTCAGTTCTGAGGGAGCTTCTAAGAGATCCGATAGGCTGCCGGAGCCCAGAGGCTACCGGAGTCATTTCTAACCCGTGGGGTCTTTTGTAGGTGGAGGTTCCGCCGGCTTCTCGGGTGCCCACGCTCGCGAGAGGAAGGTCGTCTTCATCCACCGCACTTCCACGTCATCCCTACGCTGCCGGAGCTCCGCTGGATTTCACCATCGGCACATCCAATAAGCCAATCCTTTCCTTTTCTTCGTAGTTCGTTTGCATTAATCATCCCGCATCCTCTATCCCCCTTCATAAGGGCGCCTCTTCTTATATACTTCTTGCATCCATCATCTCATTTTCCTCCTACTCGAGTCCGAGAGGGGTTTAAAAGACAACACCAACCAGGTGTGTGTCTTGCCATCATTTCGTTATTTTTATCGCAAGGATTTGAATACTACACCTTCATCTTTCTAATCCACTCGTTACTTGTTTGTCGTTGTTTTGCAAGGGTATCTAAGGAAAGCCCTCTCCGTCGGCCGGCCGAAGGGGGAGGAAGAAGCAACCCGCCATCTCCTGCTCTTGAGGTAGGCACGATCACTTTCTTTATTTTGGGGTCTTTTGGCCCCTGGCGATCACATCATGTTCTCGAGGCCGCAGCGAGTCACTTCCCCAATGGCCGTTTAAATTCCTATTCTTATATTCTCTTTATATTATGTTATATTCTTATCTGCTCATATTCTCGAGGCCGCGGCGAGTCACTTCCCCAATGACCGTTTAAATTTCGTTCTTATATTCTCTTTATATTCTGTTATATTCTTATCTGCTCATATTTTCGAGGCCACGGCGAGTCACTTCCCCAATGGCCGTTTAAATTCCGTTCTTATATTCTCTTTATATTTTGTTATATTCTTATCTATTCATATTCTCGAGGCCACGGCGAGTCACTTCCCCAATGGCCGTTTAAATTCCCGTTCTTTATATTCTCCTTATATTCAGTTATATTCTTATCTGCTCATATTCTCGAGGCCGCGGCGAGTCACTTCCCCAATGGCCGTTTCAATTCTTGCTATTTGATTTCTGCACCATTCTCGTCCCCCCGAGGCCGCGGCGAGTCACTTCCCGCTATGGCCGTTTAACCCCCATATCTTGCTATATTACATGTGTCCCGCTCGCCCCGCCGGAGGAATCTCCCGTGGTGGTCCCTTCTCTTTTCTCTTATTTTTGTGTTGCAGCAAACAAAGAGGAGCTCGCACGCTCCGCGTCTTCTTCGCTCCTCAAACCGCGTGACATCACTCACAGATTGGCGATCACGGTGGGACATCTACTACTTCCTTTTGGCTACCCTTGCAAGTTTGGCACCGTCCGTGCCTCTCCATCTTGGCGCCCTCGCGCGCACCCGTTGTGCTCACGGCAGCACTGTCAGTTGTGATTAGTTGGGTGCTTATTATATGTTTGTTATTTCTGTTGTTTTCTTACTCTATATCTCTGTCAGCATTCCATTGCATACATCCATCCCTCTTTTATATCCTTTTTCATTTTTTCTAAGGATCACCCTTTCCCGGTGAAGGAAGGACTCTCCGTTTGAGAATTCCTCTCAACGGACTAGAATCTCCTCCACTGGGACCTCCGTAAGTCCCTGACATCGAAGAATCTCCTCTTCGTTCACTAGGCTGGCTGTATCATTGAAGTTCCCCGGAGTTAGTCATCCCATTCGTAGTGAGACGAGAGACCCTAGCTGACACGGCGGTGAAACAAAAATAAACTAGGGTCCCTATTTTGTGTGAACTTCGGATCTCGCTAAAAACATAAAAAAATCATCAAAATCAAAATACAAAAAAAGGCGTAAAGGCATCCACTTGTTTGATAATCTCTGCTACCTGCTTGCTAGTGTATGTTTTTGTGTTCTGGGAAAACTGTGAGCATGGCTCACGAGTCTTTTGAGGAGAACCACCCTAGTCGTGGTTTGTCAGCCGACCCGCGAGTCTATGCTATGGACTCGGGTCCTTCTCATGAGCCCTCGCATGAGGTGCAGGTTATTGCCGGGGACACGTCCCCACCACAGGATATCTCTTCCTTACTAGGCGTCCTCGCCAACACGGAGCTTACCTCTGAACAGCTCCGGGCCTTCCAGGCCATTCTGAAGGGGAAATCTGTTTCCCCCACGCCCCAGGAATCAACTCCGGCCATCGCACCTCTCCAAGAGTCTGTGCAGGCCATTCCATCTCCTTCATTGGCGCAAGCCATCCAGTCTCCCTCGCTTCAAGGACAAGCGAGCCAACAACCACCCTCATTCCAGTTCCCGTCACAATCTCAAACTCCCGTTGTTCCCCACATACCGCTTCAGCCAGGGCCAACTATCGGCGGTCCGACAGCTCCCTCTCATTCGGGGTTCTCCCCTCAAGTCTCCGGGAGACAGTTTCTCCCCCAGTGGCAAGTGCCACCTTCACCTCCAGAGGAGCTCGCCCAATCGCTCCTCAATAGGTTCAATCGCATGGACGAGCAGTTTCAAAATCTGAGAAGAATGGTGGACGTGAAAGCCACCCCGGAGGTTGCTTTGCCAATCCTCCCTGTCATTCATCTTCCTCCCTCCGAAATGCCCACGTACCGCAGATACAACGGTACCGGCAACCCCTTCATTCACCTCAAGGATTTCATGTATGAGTCCTCCTATTGGCAAAACGATCAGAGGTCCCTGGCATACCTCTTTCGGAGATCATTGGATGGTCCCGCGCTAGAGTGGTTGTATTCTTTGGAGCCCCGCAAGGCCGAGAATTTTGAAATAGTCCAGAGAAGGTTCTTGCAGAAATATAGGGATAGGGTCGGTCCCTCACTCTCCATTACTGACCTAGTGGCCAAAAAGATGAAGCCCGACGAGGATTTTGTTCGCTATGCTGATAGATGGAGGTCTCTGGCGGAAAAAATAAGGGATACCCTCTCTGAGCCCGAACAAGTGAAGATGATTGTGTCTAATGCAACCCCACAGTTCAGACACGTCCTGGCCATGAATAAACTTACTACAATGGAGGAACTCTATGAAAGGGCCCGGTACATCCAAACCCAGTTAAAAGACTCTCCCATTATGAACATGTTTGAGTCGCCAAAGCCCAAAGTGGTCAGAAAGACAGGCGCTGGTGTCTCGAGCGGAGCCACAGAAGGGGTCGTGACAAATGAGCAAGTGGGTGCGGTCAACAATGCCAACTATGCAGTCAACCCAAGGCCTCCACAAATGCCCCGACTTTCCCTCCAACCAGGTCCTTTCCCTCTTCGTCCTCCACCCCAAAATAATCCACCCTAGGATAATATGCCTCCATTACGTCAACCCCAGCAACAACAGCCATAACCTCAGCAACAACAACCACCACTTCAGTACAACCAAGTTCCACCCCCGGGGAATTATGGTCCCCAACAGCAACAAAGGAGGCCGATCGGTCCCAAGAGAGCCTACTATCCACCGTTGCCAGAAACTCTGGCAGATATTTTCAATGCCCTTATGGCCTCAAACATACTTGTGCTACTCAGGGAAAGGCCCGTGTGGCCCCCGAATGTTGATACCTCCAAATACTGCGTCTACCACAGGCAGCCAGGACACACAGTAGATTACTGCTTCCATTTCAAAGATTACATCCACGATATGAATGATGAACATCAAATATATTGGGATGAAATGTGACGATACGTCACCGCTCTCAAGGCTAGGAGACCTCCTCATAGGCCACAGCAGTAGTTACAACAGCAGCAGCAGCAGCAACCACAACAACAACAACAGCCTCAGCAAGCCCCACAATAACAGCCCAACATGGGCATAATCCAGAATCCATTACCGGAGCACCAACAGCCTAATCACCAGGTCAACCCCATCTCCTCCTTCCCGGAAGTCGGGAGAGAGCAGGTGTGGCATCCGGAAAGTACCTCTATTCTTTCTTCCTCCAACCCTATCATCATGCAACCCCCTCGCCTTGCCCGGGTAGCACCTCTCTCTCACCAACCCGCGTCAGTACCGCCTCCACCGTTTCCACTGCCATTACGCCCCCTCATTCGCACCCCGATGACCTATCAGCCAACACCCTCCACTACGCCCTCATACCCTCTCATCTTCTCTCACTCCCCCGCTTTACCATCCACCTCTACCGCATTTGCCCCTATCCCTTCTAAGCCCCTTATCACCCGTCAACCATACATAACCCCATCTTTCTCCACCATATCACCACTAATGCCTTCAAAACCACTCATTACCCATCACCCACCTCAAAATCATTACCCGCTTCAAGCCCTACCCACTTCTACTTCGTCTCCACCTCCACCTTCAGACCCCTTATCCTCCATAATCCGTGTGATATCCCCTCTACCTCCACCATGCCTCCACCTAACAAACCCCTCATCAGAATCTCTGCTCCCGTCATCACCCCTGCTTCATCAACCATTCCTCCACCACTACCCCTTAAATCCCTGTTAAAACCCACTGCTACCCCCACAGAGGTACAAAAGCCGCAGGCAATGGTGCTCCGGAGTGGAAGGATTTTCCACAGGGTTTTCCCCCACAACAGTCAGAATCCTGAGCAATCTCAGCCAGAGAAGGATGGTGGAGAACAACCAGAAAGAGCTATCCCTGGAACACAGTATGATCTATTGAAACACTTGGACAAGACGCCTGCTCGGATCTCCATCCTAGAGCTACTTCAAAGATGCACATCCCACCAGGCGGCCTTGATGGAATATCTTCAAAAAGTCATGGTTAATGAGGACCTCCCCGTGGAGAAGATTTCGACCGTCCTGACCCCAATAGACACACAACCGGCCATCATGTTCCACAACTACGAGCTCGCTCCCAAGGAAGCTCGGAAATATGCATTGTGCATTTCAATAAAAATTAATGGGATATTCATAAACCCATGTCTTGTGGACACGGGTGCGTCCATAAATGTGATTTCCATGGACACCCTTCAGTTGTGTGGGGTCAACGAGGAACAAATAAGACCTTCCTCGATCACGGTCACGGCTTATGACAATAGCAAAAGGCCGCCGCAGGGGATGATTATTCTGAAGGCAGAACTAGGCCCTATGTCAATTCCCACGGAATTCCATGTCCTCGACATGGACCCCACATTCAAGGCTATACTGGGTCGCCCTTACATCGAAGCCATGGACGCTGTACCTTCCACCAACCATCAGTGCCTGAAGTTTCCTTACAATGGGAGGATTATTAAAGTGGTCAGTACACCTGTCCTTCACATAGTGGATGCTATCAACACCTCTCTGCCCTCTGTTTGGCCGTCTCATCGGCCCATATTGTCATTGCCAGACGTGCGTGATCTATCTCACGTTCCACTAGCACCAAAGGAGTCGGTCAGAGCAACCGCAACATCATGTCTCCCTTTTCACTCCAAAGGTTGGGAGATTATAAGGAACATCGACTATCAACAGAGTAAAGGTCTGGGCGCACAGTTACAGGGTAGGCTCAAACCGCCAAAGGAAATTAGGCCGAACCGCAGGTTTGGCCTAGGCTTCAAAGGACCGTTCAAGGCGGATTGGAAGCCCCTCACATGGACTCTATCAAACCACTTCAACAGAGGGCCCATTGTTCATATGGGAGATTACCCACGAGAAGCATATGGGGGATCACATGCTGTATATTTAGCTGAAAAATGTCCGAGGATCACCAAAAGAGGCAAGATCAAAGATCCGGAATGCGAGTGGAATAAATGGTTCGACATACGGGACATTTCCGTTGCACTGGAAAGGATGTTCTCGTCTCCGCAGCTTGACGGACCACCATTGATCTCTGGAATACCAGAGAATATTATTACTCTTGCCAAGGTTCCAAACTATCCTCGTCCTCGCCAGAAGGACCCTATCATCGACGGATCTTCATCCGCCCTCAACATTGCCGTCAACGGCTCATTAGCCGCCATCTTCTCCATCCACTCGTCTCAGCCTTTGCTGATATTTTCTTCCTGGGCCAGACAGTTTTCTGATGATCTTCCCAGATCCCCTTCTCTGCTTACATACCTATGCGGACTTCTCAACCCGCGCCAGGTCTTCAACCATGATCTGCTCTATGAGCCTCACAATCCTCTAGCCATAACCACTTTTCTCTCTCCTCCAATCTCTTTTCACTGTTTTGTCATCAAAAATGAAAATAAAAAAAATGTCAATTTTCAAACTCCCCAACAACACATCTTCGTTGAGGAAACCTCCTACATCTCCCACGGGTGCGTCCCCCCTTGCGGACCACCCGTCCAAGGTCTGATGAGTGACCTTTTCTACCCCTCCTCTGAGGGGTCTTCTCCTGTACATTCTACACCATCCTCTTCGTCTTCCTCTTCTTCTGTAAATATTGTCAGTCAATCTAGGAATGATAGGTCAAGGGTAGTACCTAGGAAGAAATCCAAGGGTAGGCAGATCCCTCGTCGATTCCTTCTGGATTTAGCCGCCAGGTGTCAAGCCCTCCTTGCCATCCCCCAGTTGTTAGAAAATCCCATCCGGCTACCGGAAATAGAATGTGAGGGCGACGGTGCATTTGATGAAGGGTATGGAGTCTACGAGATCACAGATGAAGAATGCCCCACTGACGATGAGGGTGAAGAATATGAGGATGTGGCGGGCGCATACGCTAGTGGAATAAAGAGATTCGACGAGCCGTCAACCGCCGTAGAAGAATCCACCAAAGAAGTCAACTTGGGAACTGAGGAAGACCCTAGGATCATCCTCATAAGTGACAATCTACCACCCTCTGAAGAAAAAACATTAATTAAAGTTCTCAAGGAATATAAGGACACGTTTGCATGGAGCTACGAGGATATATCGGGTCTAGATTCAACCTTGGTCGAACACCGTTTAACCCTAAAACTAGGGTCCATCTCGGTAAAACAAAGGTTAAGGCGTTTCCACCATCAGATGGCTTTGAAAATGAAAGAAGAGATCGATAAGCTTCACAAAGCCAGGTTCATTAGAGTCGTCCTTTATCCTCAATGGGTGGCGAACATTGTTCCGGTCATGAAAAAAGATGGGAAAGTCAGGATTTGTATCGACTTCCGGGACCTTAACCGCGCGTGTCCAAAAGATGATTTTTCCTTACCTCACATTGACGTGTTGATTGATAACACAGCAGGCTACGAAACCCTCTCATTCATGGATGGATTTTCAGGATACAATCAAATTCGTTTGGCAGAAGAGGATCAGGAAAAGACGTCATTCACTACCCCTTGGGGAACATATTGTTACGTGGTCATGCCATTCGGATTAAAGAATGCTGGAGCTACTTACCAAAGAGCGATGATGGCCATATTTCATGACATGATGCACATATATCTGGAAGTGTATGTGGATGACTTGTTGGTGAAATCAAGGACCAGGATGGAACATCCAGAAGTTTTGGCTAAGGTCCTGCAGAGGTCAAGGGAGTTCCAATTGAAAATGAACCCGAAAAAGTGTGTGTTTGGTGTGTCATCGGGTAAATTGCTGGGGTTCATTGTGAGTAAAAGTGGGATCGAGATAGATCCCGACAAAGCTAAGGCCATCAGGGATATGCCACCTCCCAAGAATTTGAGGGAAGTCTGAGGTTTAATCGGGAGGTTGCAGTTTATTCGTCGGTTTGTGTCCCAACATTCACAAAGGTGTAGACCTCTCTACGAGTTGACCAATCCAGGAGTAGAATTCCACTGAATTCTAAATGTCAGAAAGCTTTTGAAGGGTTGAAGGAATATCTGGCTAGTCCACCCGTTCTCATTCCACCCAAACCAAAAAAACCTCTGATCCTTTACGTCTCAGTCTTGGATGACTCCGTGGGAGCCGTCCTCGCACAAGCTGATGAAGAAGGCAAGGAACGGGCAACCTATTACTTGTCCAAACTTCGCAATCCCTGTGAGCAGAAGTACACCGTCATGGAGAAAACCTGTGCTGCCCTCGTTTGGGTAGTGCAGAAATTGAAGCACTACTTCTTGGCTCATGAGGTCCACTTGATTGCTCGAATGAATCCTATCAAATTCCTTCTGGAGAAATCCGTCCTTACGGATAGGCTAGCACGCTGGCAAAGTTTTCTCTCTCAGTTCGACATCACCTACATCCAGCAAAAGGCGATTAAAGGCTATGCCATAGTCGAACATCTCGCTCACCATCCTCTTCCCAAGTTCGATCACGTCCAATCAGAGTTTCCAGATGAGGAACTAATGTCCGTCAACCAATCAGATGAGCCAATGTGGACGCTATATTTTGATGGAGCTCTGAATTCTCAAGAGAGAGGAATCGGCGTCGCCCTCCTGTCGCTTGAAGGCCTCACATTCCCATTGACATACCAGCTCAAATTTCCAGTTACCAACAATATAGCCGAATATGAAGCTCTTCTAGCTGGCCTAGAACTCGCTCATTCTTTTCGTATCACTGAGTTGCGAGTCGTAGGTGATAGTCAACTCATCCTTCGCTAGGTGCTCACTAAATATCGCACTCGCGATCCCAAACTCAAGCCATACCAAGAACTCACTGCTGCCTTTGCCAAACTGTTCACCAAACTGATCTTTGTTCATGTCCCTTGTCATCATAATATTCTCGCCGATGCCCTCGCCTCGTTGGCATCATCTATAAGGTTCCCTCTAGGAAGATGGTTTGAGTCCATTTCCATCTACAAACTTCACGTCCCTGCAATCGATGATGCTTCCTACGTAAATATCAAAGACAGGATAGCAAGGAAGATCCTGCAGGAAGATATCCTTGAGAAGAGGGAAATCATGTTGGCAGAGGCTGAAGAAGAACTGGCTGATGAAGAGAAACCATGGTTCTATGAAATCGTCAAATACTGCCAAGATCAGTCTTATCCTGAAGGGTCCACCACAGAGGACAAGAAAGCCATAAGAAGGGTGGCTCAGAAATACACATTGGTTGGAGGTCTACTCTATAGGAGGAGCCTTACTGGTATTCAGTTAAGATGTCTTGGTGACGATGAGGTTTGGAAATGTGTAGAGGAGACGCACTCGGGTGTGTGCGGTGGCCACGTGAATAGTCAGATGCTCGCCAAAAAGATCATTCGGCAAGACTTTTACTGGCCCACTATGGATGAGGATTGTGCTATCTATGTCCGTAGCTGTGTCAAGTGTCAACTTCACGCTGATAAAATCCATTCACCATCTTCCTCACTCTATCCAATATCCTCCCCGCGGCCTTTCTCCATGTGGGCATTTGACATCATTGGTCCCCTAGGTTATCCCAATTCCCTCACCAAGTAGAAATCTTTCATCCTTACTGCGACGAAAAACTTCACCAAATAGGCCGAAGCCGAAGCTTACGCGGAAATCAAGGCGTCAACATATCTCAAAATCATCAAAAAAATCTGCGAGTCTAGTAAGTTTTCAGACTGGCCAGAAAAACTTATCGAAGCCCTATGGGCCTATCGCACTTCAATCCGTACCCCCACCGGGTAGACTCCATTTGCCCTTACTTATGGTATGGAAGCGGTAGTCCCGTACGAGACTCTGATCCCTTCTCTCAGGGTACAATTGGATGAGGAATTTCCCCTCGATGATTGTCGTAATTCACTCCTCGCCCAGCTGGAACTCTTGGATGAGAAGCGGCTGGTCGCTGCCGAACACGCGCGTGTGTATCAAAATAGACTCGCTCGCTTTTACCAAAAGAAAGTCGTTGAGAGAAAATTCAAAGTCGGTGAGATGGTCGTAAAAAGAATTTTTGTCAAACCTGGAGGTCCGCGTTCTAAGCTCCAACCCAATTGGGAAGGACCATTTTTAATTCAAGCCGTGTACCCTGGCAATGCCTACAAGCTAGTCAACGTCGAAGGGACCGAGTTACCCCACCCTTGGAATGTGCTTTATCTTAAGAAATACTACCCTTAGCACAAAACAAAAAAATGATGAAAAGATAGAAAACATCAAAAACAAAGAAATATTAAAAACCACTAAAAATATGAAAAATTCAAAATGCCAATGCCTGGTGGTCACCATGTAGTCAAGTCACTACATCTAACCTTCATGTTAGGATAGGGCACATTAAGGTTTGGTAGGCACCGGGTCTTGGTTTGCCAGAACCGTGGAGATCCCTGTCCGGCCACGTCGGCCTATGCTCGCTCGAAGGAAGCTAACATGTGCTCATTTAAGTATTTTAATCAAAAAATAAGTCGGTAGCATCACCTACGGTGGGGCCCCACCCAGAAGATCTCCGGAAGCTGTAATCTTTATTCTTTTGTCTTCGACCAAATGAGACAGTCGTCGCCCTTAAAATGCTGAGCATGAGAAACCGAAACTCAAACCCCAAAGGCAAGAGTAGGATCCATTTCCTCGAGCATCGATCAGAGCACGAGAAGAGGGCAGTGTCCCCGCAGGCATACAAAAGGGAGCCCACAAATGTCAAACGACTATATCTCCCTCACAAAAAGAAATACAAAATCAAAATCAAGAGCCTGGTCGTGACCGTGCCTGATGCGATAAATGGAACCTCTCAAAGCAAAAGTTTGAATCCACAAAAAGGGGGGGCTATGGAATGTAAATGCTCGAGATTTGGTCCGAAGCTGTCTGAAAGGAAAGAGTTAATGGGCCCTTATTCACTCGTCGGGTTAACGGCTTTGCCGGTCCTCTCAGGAGGTTTATCTCCTACACTCTTCCTTCTCCCTCTAAAGATGAAGGTTCGATGGAGTTGCTGAAGGGTGAAAACTGTCCAGGGTCTGCGACCTTATTTTAATACACACATTTGGTTGCCTACTTTGAAAAGCAAAAGCTATCGCTGCGAAGGAGTCTCCGTGTTTCTGGCTAGTCAAGACCCCTGTTTACCACCTTGATGTCTTCTTGTTTAACCTCGGGCTTAGGCCAATGCAAGCGCGTCACCTATGGGTGCGACGGCGTCTGATTCCGGGTCAGCGTCGCGCGGTTGGTCATTGGGGTTCCAGGGTGTTCCATCATATACCATCTAGAGTTGTGAGGAAACAGACCCGGGTTGGGCAAATCTCTTACCTCAAAACACCTTTTGGGTGAATCCCTGTGGTCGGAAGCGATTGGGAGCCTAAGCATGGCATGACGGTATTGTCATCAGGGTAAGTCTTAGCCGGCGGGATCATCATTCGAGGGGTCTAGAGGCCCAAATCAACCTAGATGTGCACTTAGGATACCTGGGAGGTTAGTAAGAAACCCCTGTTCTCACGTAGGTTAGGTGCCATTTGGGTGTTTGCCAGGCGTTAGCAACAAAAAATTGAAATGATAAAAATAACAAAAAAATGGAAAAGAGAAAATGTACATATTTGTAAACAAAGAAATCTTTTTTATGATAAAACAAAAAAAATGCCAAATATAAAAAGAAAACAAATCAATTTTGCATGATTGCATTTGCGTGCAGCATCTCACTTTTAATACCGCTTGCATTCGTGTGCTTGCCTGTCGCATTTATCATCACTGTATCTTTTGCTCGCCTTCCTTAAATAAGGGCTTGGCCCCTTGACCAGTTACCAAGGACAGTCACAGTGACCATTTGCTTATTGAGCAAGGGGCCAAGTCAGAATAGAAATTCTGATTTGTTTGTTTCAGTGATGTGTGCAAGGATTCAGGCAACAGAAGCAAATGTGAAAACCAAACAAACCGAACCTTGTATTTTATTCCAAAAAACCAAAAAAAATTACATCAAGTTCCGCCCTCTCTCTCTGCATCACTCGTCCCACTACTCTCCGGGCAAAACGCTCTCAAGGGTGCTACCCAACTACGAAAAGCGGTACTCCTACCGCTCTGTACTCCCCTTCCTATTCCCACACCCCGGCGTTGATCCATGGAAGCAGCAGAGAAGCTACCAACACGAAAGCCACGCTCTCGTGCTCTTCGGTAGCGCTCCTCACCATCTCTCAACCACTGTTCAGTAAGACCAAGGCTGGTTCGGAGTTCGAACAACTAGGCCTCCATGGCCCTTCGTTCCTCCCTTTCAGTCAATCTGTGGGCTCTTTCTCTCTCTGTGTCTCTTTCTCTCTCTGCCCGTTCTCTCTCACGGTCTTCCCTCTCCAACTGGAGAGTGATCCTCAGTTCCACGGCATCCCTAGAGGAGTCGTCATCAGGACGACGCTGCAGTTCCCTCTCCAGTTCTGCTATCCCAGCCTCCCTCTGCGCAGCTTGGGCAAGCGCTTCTTCTGTCTCCTTTTCCTGCCGAGTGTACCATCTCAGATACGCGATAAGGCATAAACAAAGAGAACTCAGCACTGAAACTTTTACCTGTATACAGAGCATCCCTTCTGCCTCCGCAGCACACTGCGTGGCGTGAGCAAGTTGCTCATGAAGCAAGTCAAGTTCTGAGGTGGGAATCCACAAGCTGGAAGAGGCACCACCTACTCCCATCGCTGGGGAAGCGCCAATCTGGGCATGCTACGATCGCGTGAATTAGCAGCCAACATCTAGAATCTAGGGTTTTAATTAGGAACGCACTGTACACCTACCAAGGCGCTCGTAGGTCTGCGGGCATCGCCCAACCGTTGCTCCATCTCTGCCAAGCGAGTTCGTAAAGTCGCTATCATCGTATCACGGATGTCCTGCAGCCATACGAGTCAGCATTTCCACCAGAAAATCAAAAAAGGGAGAAAGAAGAAAAGAGAAAAGGGGAGACCTACCTCCGCAAGTCCCCGGGGTTGGAACCGCTCTGCGTACCTTGTCTTGTATAGACGCAGGTAATCCTCGCTATCCCGTGCCTGCGATTCCATGATTATGCCACCCCGTTGCCAGTCTTCGTACTGTTCAGGGAATCGCACACGCCAGTCAATGCAGGTCACCGGTCCTCGCATCTCTCTCCCAACGCGAGGTGGCGCAGCAGAATCCACCCATTCTTGAGCCAGTCCCAAAGTCCTCATAACCAATCGTAGCCGAAGCGGCTCGATTTCATTCAGGCAGTGCATCCACAATTCCCGTCCGACCGGGCACGACTTGCTAGAACCCACGGCTGGTCGGCATCGACCATGTCTGAGTAGGTTCTCCAGTTTACCATCGCTGCAGGGAACTCCTGTAGCTCCCGTCTTAGCACCATCAGTTGGTAGGTTAGGGGTGCCGCACTCATGATGGGTTCCCACCGCCTGGCTAGCGGCACCATCGCCGGTCGCCAATGCCGAGCTCTCCCCATGGGGAGGTAATAATAGCTCCACAGTTGCTCGTCGCAGGTCATCAGTACCTTGCAAAAACAAGAAAAAAATATAAAACAAGCAAAACCAAAAATACCTGGATGAATGGTGTGAAACCACTCACAGCCATCTCACGATCCGCTTCTTGGAACATGCCTGCAAACATGTGTGCCAGCATGGCAGCTCCTCAGGCATAGTATCCTACTCTTTCAAGGTCTGATAGCAGCTCCAGGAAGCGACATTGGATACCGTCCCCTTTCGAACTTAGTACCAATCTCCCCAAAAGGAAGAGGAGAAATCTCCTCAAATCTATGTTGCATCTTTCCCAGTTGCCGAAATCTGTGCTGTACACGGCACGGCATCCTATTTCCATCCTTTCCATGAACTCTTCTGAGGATTCATCGTCCCGCCGATGAGTGTCGGTGAGCCCTAATGCATCGATGAGGGACGCCTTAGCTAACGACCTATTTTTCTGACCATCTAGGTCCAAACCCAGTAGCTTCCGAGCACCTTCTTGGTAATCCGCATAGGTGACCCCGGTCACTGCCTCGCCCTCCACCTTCAGGCTTGTGATCCGGACCACATCCTCCAAGCTGGACACCATGTGCCCCCAGGGCATCAGGAATGCCCGACTCACTGGGTCCCATCTCTCACACAAGGCTTGGATCAGAACCAGGTCGAGCTCGAGCGGCTCGATCCGAAGAAAGGTGCCAAATCCCATCACGTCTAGCCTGGCCTTCTGAAAATCCGGGAGACCCCTGTATGCGGCCACTGCTAACTCCCATGAAATGTGTGATTTCATCACACTCTGTGCGTGCATAAGAAATGGAGAAGGGTGTTGTCAAGAGGAAGGAAGAAAGAATGAGAAAAGGGCAGGAAAGCTCAGCTTACGAGTTGTGATTGGGCCCTTTCGCTGAAGTACCCTTCGAGGTCCGAAAGCCTCCTGGAACTACTACCACTAGACCTGCTTCTCTTCGAGGAGTGGGAAGATTCGCCCTCCATCCAACTCTCGGAATTTTGAACTCCTCCTCTCCCGTGAGAACTTGTGCTCCTTGAGTTAGCTCTCGATATACCTGGGAGGATAAAAGGGACAATAATTTATAGAAATGGAAGGAGTGCAGGCTAAGATTGCCTCCATCACCTTTAATGATAGCCCTCGCGATGAGACACCTACCATGCGGTCCCGTGTGTCACTTCATCGCTCGCACAGGGTGATTGATTGGACGAAGAATATGACGACTAGCCCCAGATGTTGTCTAGGGATACCCTATCATGTTTTGGAGGACGTCTGCAAAACTTGACACAACATCCGGGTGAAGGAACTAGGGCCGTCATTATTGACTTTGACGGCAGATTCCCGTGGAAAATGGTCACAACAAGATGCGATTCTCC